>CM022470.1:6646574-6737326 GCA_011952105.1 Coreoperca whiteheadi | reverse complement strand
CTGACCCTGACGACACAATACAATATTCCTATCATCACCTCCCATGGTGGTATTATGTAGGAAAGATACATGAGCTGAGTACTTTTGCTTTCATCCGGCTGCTCCTTTAACTGAAAGTGTCAGCCCTGTTTAAGAACACCAACGTGGAAGAAGTGCTGAACAGACAAAAGCAAAAGCGGGAGCAGGCTCGCGAAGACGCTCAGAAGAAGAAGGAAGGGGACAAGATGCAGCGGGAGAAGGACAAACTAGCCAAACAAGACAGAAAAGAGAAGGAGAAGAAGCGTACACAAAAAGGCGAACGCAAAAGATAAAACCGTGAGACAGGACACTTTGTATTCGAAAAAGGTTTGTTACAAGACAAAAATGAAAAGCAACACTCATTGCCTCTTCTTAGCTTAACCTCATTGGCACCTTCAGTATGTGAACATGTCTTCATCAGACCCTCCTTGTTGATTACTTTCTGCAACTCGTCATATGTTTTGGGGTTTTTTCTTGGATAGCGATATGAGCAGAGACCGAATGATGTTGTCCAGTAATAAAGCTCCAAATCTTTAAATGATAATGATTGTGATCAAGTCAGTCTCATGTCGTTGATCAAAACATTATTGCTCACCTAAGTCTCTGCCATTATGTTGTTTCAGCAAAACATTGCTTTTGCTAAGCTTTGACAGTTACCCCTGAAATGATCAAATATGCGCCTGAAACACAAATCAGACTGATCATAAGAATGGCAGAATGCTTGTAAAGCAACTCAGTCCACAGTTTCTGCTATTATCCTGTTTTGATGCTTTTGGTTTTAGGTTTACGGTCTATGCATTGTGAGAATAATTACAAAGGAGAGGTTGTGAAAATTATACCTCAAATATGTACCATAATTTGAATGTTTATAATGAGGTTCATCTTTTTAAATGAATAATAATTTAAAAAAAAAACGTTTTCAGCCATTTGGATTGCTTTATTTTTAAAATGTTTACATTTGCAGAACAAGCAACAAGAAAAAAAACCCAACATGAACTTTAAAATAACAGGGACTGGAACTCTGCTCATATTCACAAAGCATAGTCAGGGGAGCGCGGCTACAGAATAAGTCTACAGACTAATGCTTCTAGACAACTGTTACTCGGCGTGTTGCTTTGTAAAAAAAACAAGCTTTGGTCCCTAGCTGAAAAGCTCTCACACTGATAACACTATCTGAAAATAATCCAAAAGTGTGATTAATACTTACATTTTAAAATGCTGACGTTTCAGTATTGTTTGTTACAGTTCAAACCTTTGACCAAATTGCAGATAAGACAGATTTCTGATTACAGTGTTGAGTTAACAGAAGAAAAGCTTTCAGAAATTAATTGGAAGATTTGACCAAAGATTGTATAATTTAGCATGTGCATATTAAACTACTGATGTAGAGCAAGTTGTCAAAGATGAATCAGCATCCAGAGAATTATTTTTTAACTTAGCTATGTTACATTTCACTGATAGGAATGATATTTATTAGTATTATGTTTCTAATAGAGAATGTGATTGATACATTTAAATTTAAAACATTGAACTTTTTTCAGAAGTTTGAGTATAATTGTGAAAGTTCAAACTTCACCAAATTTCAGATAGATAAATCTTCTTTTTCTGATTACAGCATGTTAAGGTTACATAAACTGAAGTTGCAGAAATTAATTGGAACATTTTAGAAAACATTTCAATATTTAGCATGTTCATTTTTAAACTACTGCCCTTATGATTCAATTATTGCTCAGGAATACCCAGAACTGAGGTTCCTTTACATTCCAATAAATAAGTAAAACAATGAAGAATTCAGTGAAATCTTCTACATAAATAGTGCCTTTAAATACAACGGTGATGGAGCAAGATTCATGTTAATTTGGAACTGACACTAATTAAAGCAAATTAAGTTAAGATGGAGCAGGATAAATTACATTTCATGTAATTCCTACGCAGCAAAGGTTAGCCGCCTGAAACTCCTGGGTGCCAAAAAAGTGCAGCCATCATCAAGCTTCAAAATGCTCATCTCATGTTCTGCAGTGATCACTGTGTTTACAGGTAAAATGTCACTATAGACTTGGTAGGTAACATTTGTTTTTTTATATCATCCTATTGCCTGTGGGAAATTTATAAATCAGGGTATTCTGGGGTGGTTTAATTTAATCAACGCCTTTAACTCATGCTTGTCGCTTGCTAAATCATAACTTAAAAGAGTATCCCTCAAACGGCGAGGAGCACCTCTCTTTGTGTGTAGCCTCCCTGCTAACATGGTGGTCCTGCCTTTTGACAGGTTTCGGTAGTGTCACCTGGAGAGCGCACCACAGGGCTGTGCGGAGCTTCCTCGTGGTAGCAGCTAGGTCCTTCAGTGCAATGGCCAACAACAGGATGTCTATGAAAGAAACAGAAGCAAGTTAGGCCCGGCAGCATTTGAGAGAGTGGAACATATGCCTACCATTGCACTACGAGTTACCTCTGTCCTCTGTGAAAGGAGCTCTCTGCCGCTGCTGTTTGGACATGCTGGCAATCTCCTCCTTGCGCCTCGCCTGGGTGATGCAAATAGCCATATGATGCCTGTTCAGGGCTGTGTGGATGTTGAAATCTAGGGAAATGTTGTGCAGACACTCCATTCTATCCAGAAGGCTTGCCACCTGCAACACACCAACATCATCAACCCGTATATTCACCCCTCAGTCTTAGAAATGTGTTTCTTAATGTGACATTCTACTTATGTTGCTACAACAAAGCAGTAGCAATATTTACTTTGTGGAGTATCTGTGCTTTATCCGTGTGTGCTTTTATTAAAATTGAAAATGTACTTAATTTTCCCAAAAAATTATGGTACAACATGTTAAAAATAATGTAAATTTAGATCCGTTCAAATTTAATTTTGAACTGATCTAAATTCTCAACCAAAAACCATGTTAGTTTGCGTGCTAATTAGTGGTATTTTTGGACTGTGGAAATGTGCAGAAAATATTGGGAGACCCACTTCACACAAAAACAACCATGGCCAAGATTTGAACCCTGGACCTTCTTATTGTGTGGAAACCTTCAAAACATAACAGTATTCACCTGTAGATGGCAGTATGGCAGCAAATAACACAGGGGCCTCACCCTTGCTTGTTCTCTCATCTGATTAACGATGATGTGGTCGACTCTCGTGGGGTTTGGTGGAGTTTTGGGTAGGTTAGTGTTGGTGACTGCTGCGGTCCTTTTTCCTACAAATGTCTTGGTAAGGATGACCTCTGTCTAAAATAGAAAGCAAGTGAGAACATGACAACCTAACACTTGTATAACACCATACATTTTCCCCCTGAATTTCTTTTTAAATTCAGACTAACAGACAACCCCATAGCTAACACAAATGAAAATAAATGTTATGATTTTCAGTGTGTAACTGAACATAAATGTGATGATAAAATGTTTGCGTCTCAATAAGACTGTATCTGTTCACATTTGTTGACTGGTAGAGAGGTCATAAAGACAATCAGTTACATAGTAATGATACCCATTTTGTATATATGTGAGTGTCAATTAAATCATCAATCAAACCACTAAACGAGGTGGAAAAATAAATATCGAATAAATATCAGTAAAATAGTCAGGCACGTGAGAAACTAAAAGCACATTCTCCACGGATCCCAAGCTAATATTGAATATTTCCAATACCTGGTCCCAAACTGTTATTAATATTTTTCCTTCCACCATAGTGAAACCGTACAGTGGACATGTGCCACATTAAAAGTAGTAGATCTAAAGGTGGTAGATATGTTTGACAAGTGTGATGTTTTGATAACACGACTGGAAATAAAGCAAACTCTATAAAGAGAATAATGTTCAAATAAAAAAAATATTCATTGGCTATGATCTCCAAAATCACCCCTGGACCTCATAACTAGACACAAATCAGATTTCAAAGACATACCCTCTTTCTCTCCTTCTCCAAACACCTCCACTGCTCATAACACTCGTCCAGGTAGAAGTAAAGCTGGAACACATGTCCTCCTTGATTCATCACCGTTGAACTTGGCATGGCTGAGGGCATGCCATGATAAGTGCTCTCTCCTTTGCGGGTTATCACGTCACTGATATAGGAGTTGAAAGCTGCACACTCATTGGCTGGCATTATATCACCCACATCCATGCCAGGAACACCACTTCCATAGGGCAGTGAGGATCTAGAGCTGAAGTTAGAGGAGTTGATGGGCATGCTGGAGTGCCTTCTGTGGTCATTTACAGGATACATGATAGGCATGAGCTGCTGGGTATTCCCTGCTCTCACCATGGTGGTTTCTCCATCAAATCTCAGAGATCGCAAGCTTCCCAGGTGGTCAAAGTATGGGTTTTCTGAGAGGGCCTGTTTCTTATCTCCCCCTCTCATGTTAGTGTTGGTGAGGGGTCTTGTAGAGAAGCCTTCTCCCAGAAAGCCAGACATATGCATCCTCATCTTTTCCTTCTGCATCTGTGGCTTGATCTTGTTCTGTATCTGGCCCTGCTGAATATGATGCTTTGAATACTGGTTCATGGTTATGTTAACGGGGAGTGACGAGTTCTCTCTGTGCATGGTCATCTTGCTTTGGTATTGGTTTGGGAGGTTTGTAGATGCAGAGAACGGCTTTGGTTGCTGGAAGTACTCTGTGATTTGAGGGCTGAAACCAGGTTGATCTTGAAAGGCATCACGCTTAAATGTCTGTTTCCTCACTCCTCCATTTCTTTCCATCTGCACTGTCCCATGTTCCCCCAACAGCTGTTTTTGGGTCCACATTGCAGGAGTACTCTGTGTTGACATTGCAGGGCTGGTGATTTGCCATTGTTCAACCATGCTGTCTTCATGGTGCATGTTTAGAAAGTCTCCACGACATAAGCTATCATGCTCCCCAGCCATGAACGACTGAAAACTGCTAACCAATTGGTTAATGTCCGGTGGCACACACTGCTCATTACTTATGGGCTTTCCACTGCTCTGGATATAATGGTCTTCATAATAAGGATGAAAGCATGGGCTGTTAATTTCGATTTGAGGTCTAAAAACATCACTGAGGTCAGGGAAATTACTCACAGGCTGACTATTCCCTCTGTCTCTATCAGCTAACGTGTTGTCATATTTGCTGTGTTGTATCTGTGACAGGTAGGTGTTTCCTATATTGGGCATTGGTAGACCTGGTGGCAGTTTCTGAGGACGGGGGATGTAGCCGTCCCTGTCCCCGTCAGGCAAATTAAAAAGCCATTGCTGATTGGTAGCAAGGCCATTGGCGTGTTGACTACACGCTTCAACATCTTGGTCCATTGACAGTCCCTGCACTTTAGTTAAAGCCTCACAGGACACATAGTTTGGTGGAAAGTTAGGGTTGTGTTGCATTTTAGCCTCTGATTGAAAGTACTGTAGCAGTTCTTCTCTCAGTATCTTTGGAGACCATACGGGATTACATGTAGGTAGGCTCCTAAAAGAAGAATTGAGGATTTCCTTTAATGTTAGTGTCTAAAAATCTAATACAACATATGTGAAATATATACATTTTTTTAAAAATGATGATAAAAACTCTGTGGTGTCACAGCCATACATCCTACAATACGTACTGTAATATATACCAAACCTGCAATGTGAAAACCTTAGACCATGACATACCGTTCACTGTAGTAGCTGTCTTGTGAATCTGCTTCATCCAAAATATTTGACACTAGACCCTGTAGATCAGTCTCCCCGTCACAATCAGGATTATCAGTGGGTTTCCTTCAAGGAAAAGAAAAAACAGCCCAAGAATTGCACTCTACCTTTTCTTTTTCTGGTGAAAACTTTCATTTAACAGTATGGCTGACAACTTTATTTGTTTTTATTACACAATAAGCCCCCAGTACATTTAAATACCTCTGAATAACAAAATAAAATCTAAAACCTTTTCTGGTTGGACAGAAAAGTAGTATGGTGGAAATTAGCACCCGCCACCCACCAAATGCAGGTGATTTTGTGTAGTGGTGGGTGAATTTGCTCAATCTACCAGCCACCATGGCAGGTAAATAAACAGCGTAAAAGAGAGATTGGTGACATTCCACAACGCAGATTGAATCGTGAGTCTGCTTGCTTCACTCGGACACTTCAACAAATAAACACAGAAAAACAATGTGGCGTGTCATCGCAGGAGTTCACAAACTCTTCATAACATCAGTCTAACATTGTGTGGTCAGATATAGTTGACTAAAGTATGTAAACCTGCCACCCCAGGAACAGCAGTCACATAACATTCAAAACGAGCCACAATTTAACAGTGCGCATGCATGCATATGTGTGTGTCATAGGTGCGCTGCGGAACAAATTCTGCATTACACCTACAGTGTGTGTGTGTGTGTGAGAGAGAGAGAGAGACAGATTACCAGTATTTTACTTAAGAGTTTAGCCTATTGCTTGAAAATTGTAGATCTTGTTTTATTGCATGCAGTTACACATTGCCGGTGTTCTGACGATTTATGCTGCCTTTTCAAAAAATGCTACCGTATGTGTTTCCATTTCAAGTTGTATATATCCCTTAAAAGGTATAACTCTCACAGTATTATGACGTCTTTATTAATTTTTTTATTACAAACAGGAGTAGGTGTACAGTAAGAATATGGCAAGCATATTTTGATACTCTACTCTATCAGTTATGATGATGACTAATAGAGTATATTTTGATACTCTATTATAATAACTTCATTTATGATTTCAGGGGTAGCGTATTTCAATAGACCAATATCCCGTATCAAATAATGCACCCACTAAATAACAATTTTATATTACACTACTAAGTCCCTGTATACTGTCAGAATATGGGGAGCATGTTGAAATACTATATTATAATATCTCTATTTAAGATTTCAGGGAGACTGTGGGTCATGCACATGGCGCAGGACCGCTAAGCAGCATTTCGTCATAGGTAGCACCAAAGATACTCTTTAACAAGATAACGCATTACAGGAAGCGCCAGTGGTATGAAATGGTGTACGCGCCCTGTTTCCTAAGTGGGCGTGGTCGACTCTCCCCAGTTAAATAATAATAATTATAAAAGTATTATTAAGTAAAGAAACAAGTTTTATTTCATTTTTAACTTTTAATTAATGGTTCCATCTATAAGTCCCTTTAGATTAGATTTAGATTTAGATTGTTTGTCCGGTTGGAAAGCGACGTCGCCAGCACTGCAGTATTCTCGCGAGAGTGTGTGGTTGAGACATAGACAGGTCTAGATCAAAGTTATTTTTCTCCTGATCTGTCTGTCTGAAAAATGCCATTTTAGTGTCAGAATGTTCGGAAGATATGTTTCTTGCGAAAAATGGGTCCGATATTTACTTTGGTTACTATGGGGCAAGAGAATCTGTCATAATCTGTGCTCACTTTCACGTCTCCCATTGGATTAAATAGACTCAGGACCTGCCGCTAGGCTCCTAAAGGGGTAGGGCAGTGGTGAAACCCACGTGACAGCACAAATGGCTCTCAAGTGAGCCGTCTCACTTCTAAACAATCTCTGGTAACACATATCGACAGAACACCGGTTAAGAAAGTGGCTGGTGAAAAAATTGGGTGGATTCCAAAATCTACCAGCCACAGTGGCAGGTGGACAAAAAAAGTTAATTTCCAACACTGAATATGATTGCCTAACACTTCTGAACTACATCTGGGATAATGCACAGATTAATAATCACACACTTGTCCTGAACATAGTTACAAGTGAATACCTGCTTTTAATGCTGCTCTGGGCACAACTGATAAGACCAAATGGATCATCATGAGCATTGTGAGACCAGGGCACATAGGATGTTGTGTCCTGTTCCTGCAGTGAGACACTGGGGATGGAAACCAAGGGCAATGGCACGCTACCATTGCTTCCACCACCTACATTTACACTGGCCTGAAAGAGAGAGAAGCAAAGGTTAATCAATCTGAAGCTCACCTGGAAAAAAAATTTAACTACTGTATTTTTCTTCCTAACACAAAGCAGATCAAAGAAAAGGCAGCCTATTGAAATAATTAGCGTAGGTGCCACGGATGCTGCAAACTGTTTAGGAATACTGCTGAAACATAAATGAGACAATTAAAGCTGGAATCATTAGTTCATGAATCGATCAGTCGATTGGTAGATAATGAAACAGCAGCTACTTTGACGACAAAACAATGAATTCAATTGTAAGAATTTTCTTATGTAATATCATTATAAATTGAATATTTTTGGAAGGTTTGACTGGTGGTCTAGCAAACAAGCAATTTTCAAGACATCACCTTGGGCCTTAGGAAAATGTGACTTTCACTATCGCAGAAAAAAAATTCCTTCAGTACGTTTCTGCTATGAACTGCGATACAAATGTGTCAAACAAAACGTTAAGGGCATGATCTTCATCCGTCCCCTAATTTAACCGAATGAACATGGGTAAGTTAACTAAGATAAATGATTCACTAGTTTTCCACCATTAACTACCATAACTATCATAAACCCTTAACACAGGTCTATGGCTGCTGCAAATATGCTATTTCATATAAAAATATCATAGCTATGACCCTAAAATTATAGCTTACCTGACGCTGGTATGTGGGAAAGAGTGAATTTGCAAATGTGCTCTGATGCCCGTCAAATGCCATTCTGAAATCCCTTGAACTTGACCCGGTTCTTTAGCTACTTCATACTGGTCTGGCAAAACACAAAGTACGCGTTGTTAATATTTGACATAACCTTACATGACAGAGGTTTGAGATCAAATACAAATGATTAGCTAGTAACTGCTACTTCAGAGAAAGCAAATCAACTAGCTAACTTGCCGTTAACGTTAGCAGATGACGCTAGCCTTACGTTAGCAATATGTCGACGCTGCCTTGGCTAATTTGGCCTAAACTTTCGCCCATATTACAATTGCGTTCCCGCCAGTAAAATTTGGCCAACTTTGCCAACAAAAACCAAGTTATATGAGTAAAACACATGACTAACTTACCTGCGTTAGTTAAGTTAAGGGAACTTTTGGAGTTTAACAGTTTTCGTCAGCACATTGTCCATAGGTGCTTTCGTGCCCCCCTCCCCCCCACAGAAGTTCGATTTTGCCCTCGCGACCTGAGCGCACATTGGCTGAGCCCGAGGAATTCTATTTTTGGCCCAATTGACATCAAGCAGAAGGCCGAAGCCATAGCAACATCTGGGGTCACACCCTCCCCCTTATTTTAGGCTATGGTGTAGCGGCATTAACGTTATGGTACAGGTGGTCCTGTCGTTATGCCCACCTGGAGTCTGTCCATATGGTATAAATGGCATACATTCAAATAAATTAACATATGCACTCATTGTATTAAGCAGAATATTATCATTGAATTATTATTGTTGTTGTTGCTGTTTTATTGTTGTTATTATTACTACTATATTTTTTTGTACTTTACTGACTTTCCGTTGCGTTGTAATAATTGCATAGTTTGCATTTATTTGTGTTTTCTATATGTTTATGTATTTCAGTTCAATTTATTCCAAGAGTTATTTACAAAGTAAATTTTACCCAATAACTAGAACCAAATTACTACATACATACATCGAGTCACAGATTGATTTATTGATTTATTTTGATGCGGAATACGAACATGGGATGTATATTAAAGTACACAGGTGGGCAGGTCTACCTCCTCCTTCTCCCATGGACATACTGCTGAAGGGGGAACTTGAAAGTCTTGTTGGGCCACGCAAACCAGCTGCAAAGTCAAGTATGACAATCTTAGCAAAAAGACGACCAGTACGCAAGCGACATTGCCTTCAAAATAATAGCAAACACTTTACGTATACAACACTTAATATCATTGACTTTTAATAAAATTAGATAACAGCAATGCCGTCCACTCCTTACGAATATGATTATGATGCTGTATTTAATGTGTCCTGTAATGTATCAAATTAATACAATATGGTTTGGAGGGATAAATGCAATTGATAGCCGATAATATGAATAATAATAGTATCATTATTGTTGTTATTAGGCATTAAAACTGAAATAACCTTAGGGTTAACCATTTAGGTTTTTGTAGCCTTCAACACATTAACTATTGGTCAGAGTCTTGCTGAAAAAAATAAATAAATATTGGTCGTTTATTATATTAAATAAGTGTGCTGTGCTTGCAGTATTATGTTTCTTTATACTTCTTTATATTCCTTTTATGTTTATTGCTTTGCACACACCAAAGCAAATTGCTCGTATGTGTAAACCTACTTGGCAATAAAGCTGTTTCTGATTTCTGATTCTGAATTCTGCAAATAGCTCATAGTCGTCGACTATTGTTTTATTTTGGAAGCCATTACCGGAAGTGATATTTCTTATTGTGGGTACCTCGACAATAGTGAGGGCATCGGAGTTGTGGAAAAGGATTAAAGTCAGCTAGCAGCGTTCAAAGCGGAGACCAAGCACCAAGAGAGCACCGTCCCGGTCTTCATCACCAGTCTTTCCTCGTAGTAAGTTCCTCTCGCTCTAGAACCGCTTGCAGAAGTGGTGATACATAGGCTACTAAACAAATGCACAGCAAGTTAATCGAGCCAAAGTTGTTGTGTTAAACTTGGGAAGATGAATTTGTGGAAGACCTGGTCTGTTGCACTCCTGCTGCCTCTGCTGCTATCAGCCCAGTACCAGGGGGAACACGGAATAGTCGTTCCGGAGCACGGATTTTGTCAGCCGATTTCAATACCTCTGTGCACGGACATAGCCTATAACCAAACCATCATGCCAAATTTAGTCGGTCATTACAACCAGGAAGACGCCGGGCTCGAGGTGCACCAGTTTTACCCACTTGTAAAGGTCCAGTGCTCGCCGGAGTTGAAATTCTTCCTGTGCTCCATGTATGCGCCTGTGTGCACAGTTCTGGAGAAGGCCATTCCTCCATGCAGGTCCATCTGCGAGAGAGCCAAGCAGGGCTGCGAGGCTCTCATGAACAAGTTCGGCTTTCAGTGGCCTGACCGACTGCGCTGCGAGAACTTCCCTGTGCTGGGAGACGGACAGATCTGCGTGGGCCAGAACGATTCCTCCGCCGCCACCGTCCCACCCATCATGCCTGTCCCGGGGACCCAGGACGTTGCCCCCACTCATGAGAGGCCTTTCCGCTGCCCGCCTGTCCTCAAAGTACCCCCATATGTGAATTACAAGTTCTTAGATGAGAAGGATTGTGCAGCTCCCTGTGAGCCATCAAGGAGCGGTGGGAACATGTTTTTCACTGACAAAGAGATTCATTTCTCCCGCATATGGATTCTGGTTTGGTCTGTGCTTTGCTGTGCATCTACATTATTCACAGTAACCACCTATTTAGTTGACATGCAGCGCTTCAGATACCCAGAGCGGCCGATCATCTTCCTGTCTGGCTGCTACACAATGGTCTCCATAGCCTACATAGCCGGCTACTTCCTGGGGGACAGAGTGGTGTGCAATGATAGCTTCAGCCCAGATGGCTATAAAACCATCGTCCAAGGCACCAAAAAGGAAGGCTGCACCATCCTCTTCATGATGCTCTACTTCTTCAGCATGGCCAGCTCCATCTGGTGGGTCATCCTGTCTCTCACCTGGTTCCTGGCAGCAGGTATGAAGTGGGGCCATGAGGCTATTGAGGCCAACTCTCAGTATTTTCACCTGGCAGCCTGGGCCGTGCCGGCCGTCAAGACCATCAGCATCCTGGCCATCGGGCAGATCGAGGGTGACGTGCTCAGCGGTGTCTGCTTCGTCAGTCTCAGCAACCTGGACCCTCTACGAGGCTTTGTGTTGGCCCCGCTCTTCATTTATCTCTTCATCGGTACGTCTTTCTTGCTGGCCGGCTTTGTGTCCCTGTTCCGCATCCGCACCATCATGAAACACGATGGCACCAAGACAGAGAAGCTGGAGCGACTGATGGTGCGGATCGGGGTATTCAGCGTGCTCTACACCGTCCCGGCCACCATTGTTATTGCCTGCTTCTTCTATGAGCAGGCCTTCCGCCCCCACTGGGAGCGCAGCTGGGTCAGCCATAACTGCAGGGGCTTGGCTATCCCCTGTCCCATGCAGACCGGGCCCCGCATGACTCCAGACTTCACAGTCTACATGATCAAGTACCTGATGACACTGATAGTGGGTATCACCTCCGGTTTCTGGATCTGGTCTGGAAAGACTCTCCACTCCTGGCATAAGTTCTACAGTAGGCTGACAAATGGCAAACATGGAGAGACCACTGTGTAGAATAAAGGGACTGATGCTGTGTATTATTTACCTGTTTCTCATGCAGTAGGTAAGAAGCACCGTGAGTAGCTATATGTTCTTAGAGGATTTGTATTCGCCCCAGCTGTATAGCCACACATGCATGCCAAACTGAGGGTCAGGGTTTGACAAAAGGGCAAGCTGGATAAACAAGGCCCGAACCGGACTGTCTGAACAAATAACAAGCGTGGCTATGGATGCCATGTGCTGAAATGCTCTCCTCCCCCTTTGCTGGCTCTTTTCTTTAAGCCACCATAAACTCAAAGGGAGTGAGGATCCAGCAGCCAAGAACATGGAAAGCGGGGGAAATGAGCGGTGGAAGAATGGCAGTTTATTCTCCCTCTAAACATTTCGTAAATGAAATTGTAAAAAGTCTTTGTAAAAACATGAAATTATATATTTGTATTTAAAGAAAGTAAATATGTTTCCTTATGTGCTAGTGTACCTGCTTTACTTTTGCACTGTAAGAATGCCACGTACCGTAGATCTAGTCATGCCCCTTTTTATTAATTGCTGATTCATAAATTACATTTTTTTTAATGGACTAAAAGAATGTCTACATGTCAGTCTGTTGGAGGATATCCAAGAAACGTTTTCGCTTTAGCCCACTGTACTGTCACTCCTCTTTAACCAAAAACATGTGCTGAGACTCTGCAAAATGTGCATATATCATCAAGCAACTATAAATCAAATGCTTGATTTTACATTTCTAGTTCCAAGGGGAAAAAAAGGTTTGAGTGTTTCTCTTGATTTTTTTTGCCCTTCCTCATGTTCAGTATTTAATGATTAAATAATGTCTTGATAACAAGTTATTTTCTTTGATAAAAGCACAGCCATGTTTTCTCAAGGGGGTGAGGGTTGTGTGTCACACCTGAACATCTGTTGCTTCAGACTGGCAGGCAGCAGTAGAAGATTATTGGAATTCTTCGTGGAAATTAGCTTCTTACCCAAGACTGTAGCCCTCTGGGAAATACAAGGAATGAGTTTATATGGAGGCTGTCAATTGAACATACTCCTCCTGTCACTTATCCCACAAATTGTCAATATATTCTGAAATATAAATATATAATCTATGTGGATTATGTCTTGAGAATCTGGTGCCAGCCTGTAAGAACGTGGCAGATGGCTTCCTCACACATGTACCCTAACAGCGCCTTCAAGTGCTAAACAAAACAAGAAACCGTTTTTGCCTGTTGTTCGAGAAGGCTCTGTTAAATCCACAGGAATCATCTGGCAAGAAAAGACTGTGCTGCTGTATAGGTGTGAAAATGTCCCTGCCTGCCTGTTTGGTGAAGGGAAAACAAGGTGTTCAGCTTTGCTGTAGTGTTACTTCTCTGGAGCCACTGTGCTCTGTGCCAAGTTGGAATCCCCCAAGCCATGCATGGCTGAAACTGAACCTTCTCTGCGGTGATGTCATAAAGTAGATGGGTGTGTTGGAGAAAACTGATCCTCTTGCCTCAGAGCAGAGGCTCTGGGCTAGAAGCAGGAATTGCACGCACATCCAGTACAGTGTGTGCATTCATATTGTTACTGCAAAGTTTTTAGAGGACCACATAATCACTTTATCAGGCAATAGGTGACAGTAATTACTGACATGAGCATATAGCCGAGCCTTATTAGTATCAATGGACCTCGCTTATATCTCATGACCTGTTGGACAAGTTGATGTTTGTCTTCCTTATATCCTTATCTGGGGTTGAATAGAGAAAGGTTGTAATAACAGACAGGTGAGAGTGATTATAGGCAGGAACTGATACTCTGAGGGGGGAAAAAAACATAAATCTACCCTCTTACACCCCCTCTGCCTCCACCCTCCTTCCCTCTCTCTGCTCAGATGAATGGGGGGAATGCGAGTGAGTCAGTGGAGCAGTGCTGGGCCTTTGCCTAGTGACAGACAGTCTCCTGTATACCGCTCACTTCAAAGCACTGCTGAAACCTGACTAGCTCCTTGTAAACAGTGCCGCCCGCCTGGCCCGAAGGCCCATTTCCTGCGCTTAACTCAACTTAATGGCTGGCTTGTTTGGCTTTGCACTGAAGCAGAGAAACGAATGAAGAGTGAGAGAACGAGAAGCGCCATGGGGTGGGGTGCTGGTGGTAAGGCGACTGAGATCGTTTTAGGGTTTAGGGGAGGAGGGATTTGGAGAGCATGACGGAAAAATTCTGTATTATTTGGTTGCTTTTGTCTTTCTCGAGGGGAAAACAACAAAGAAAGGAAGACAAGGAGAATCCAAATGAGGAGAGACGTGACTGTGATTTTGTGAATATTTCAACTTCAACTTTGGATCTCAGAACGTCAGAACTAAATGGAATCACATGCTGTGCATTTAACTCATGCCAGGGGGAAAAAAAGGTTTTTACAAAGTAATTTTCTCTCAGTAAATCTTGATGTGTATGGTGTACGACCCATAGCCACGTTTTACCAAGACCTCTCTATACCTGCAGAACATTTTTGGAAATTCAGGTTTATAACAAAACACTGTGACAAACTTTACTGTATCAAACTGTTCATATTAACTGCACAAGAGGTGGTAGGCTTCCTAGAGTAGATTCTTTTGTCTTTAATGTTGGTGCCCGGTTTTTCAGTGGCAGCCGTCTCCCATGTTGTTGATCTCAGATCTTAAATCTCGCATGCAGCCGTTTCCTGCTTGCTTGAAGGCAAGAAGGGACAAGCCAAGGATCGGGGATAAGACAGGAAGAATGCTCCTCGAGTTGATATTATGATGTCGCTCTTATTGGAAGAAGGCCTTGGCATGTCAGAAAAGGATCATGTTGTTAGTCACAAGCGCCAAGTGTTCTCACTGTTACTGTGGACCCATTGTTCATGTTTGTGCGAATGTACCAGTCATTTTTTTTTACTGTATAAGAATTATATCAGGCCTATGAAGGGCCTTAAAAACAGACAAAGGAAATCAGGATTGAGGAAAAGAAAAAAATGGGGGGGGGAACCTACCCAGACATGTAGTAAGACTGTTTCTAATCAAAACTTGGCACAAACTCAAGAAGAACTCATGCTCTGAAGGCTAACACTAGATTAGTTGCAGTCATACATTATCCTAACCATAGGAGAGCAGCTGAGATTTACCAGAGCACATACTATATCTTTCTGTCTTGCTCTCCCATGAAATCTCAACAGGAAGTGCAATATGTTCTTTCTCCTCCTATCATTGCTTTCAGAGGCAGCCACAGTGAGTGGGATGGAGTGTAACAAGTTGGCGGCACACTGAATGTGCATTTCAGTTTCTGACTTTGATTCAGGGCCTCCAGCCATAAATACTGGTCCTGACAGTCACCACGAGGAGGTGTCCTGCGTTTCTCCATGTATCTTATGTCCACTAAAATCCGTCCGACTTACTCTTGTTGAATTCAGAGCCATATTTTTCACTGAAAGATATATGATGCCTGAAAACTTTTCACTTTTTAATTTAAACATCAGAACATATAAAAGTACTGCTCCTCAGCAACCATTGTTGTATTTGCTGTTGAAGTACATTTCTTGGCAAAAACTTAAAAGAATATATATATATATATAGATAGATATATATATATATATCTTAAGGATTTCCTTTGTTTTAATATAACTATGATGATTTGTCCACCTGGTCTCTTTTAGGCTTGCATCATGCTGTACATGGTGTCCAGCTGTTCTTGAATCACTAAACACAGCCTCTCGTACCTTATTGCCTAAATAATCAGATCAGCATGTGAGCTACATCTTTGCAGCAGAGGCAAGTAAAGTAGAAACTGTGGAAAGGAGAAAGGAGTTCAGCCCATCAAGCTTCTTTACATTCTTGGTGGTTTATTTTCCTGCCTCATGCAGAGCATTTATCTGGGATTTTATTGCTCATAAGTGCGCATACCACTCAAGGGGTGGCTTTGACAAGAAAACAAACACAACAGACTAGTTGAGACTGACTGATGTTTGGGGAGTTTTTTGCCCCTTGTCCTTCAGGGTGAGGGTGCACTGCATAAGGTATCAGGGTTGAAAGTGAGGGAGTGCCTCAGAGCCTCTCCAGCTGCTGAGCAGAGAGGTGCCGACAGCTGCGTGACAGATATTTTGGGAGCCTGCAGCACGCCTGGGATAATAATGGGCTTGATTGGGAGGAGTGTGTGTGGAGGGAAGGGAATGGTTAATGTGTATCCAGACACCACACTGTGTACACAACCATGCCTGAACCATGCCTCAAGTAGCAAAAGATAACACAAGGAGCGTCTGGTGTTTAAAGCTACTGTTTAATGTCATTGTTATCTAACTTTTCACAATTTAATAAATGCATTGAAATTGACTGTTAAGTTGATTTATTAAGTTGCAAAATGCCAGCTGAGCAGCCATTGAAACTAGACAAATGTTAACCTGTAAAAATATTATTATCTGGGTATATTATCATCCAAACCCCCTGCACAAGAGTTTGGTGTGGCTCTGAGACATGAAGATTCTGAGATGGATCAGCTTTTAGAGAACAAATACAGTGATAGCCCAAAGCATTCTGCTGGATATGACGTGTATCATTGTGTCCGCGTGTCTTCTAATGAATCTAGATGTCCACTACTGAGTATGTACTTTTACAATGAATTACACATGTTCATGGTCATATTTTGACTTGTGACGTGCAATATCAGTAGATGGCACCTTTATTGACTTCTATTTGGAATCAGTTGTACTAGCATCCTGACCAGTCCCCCCAACTCCTATACACTGTTACTGTGAAATGACGCAATAATAATTCTGAGTTGTTAGATGGTGTTTTGGCTTGTGAACAAAGAATTTTCTGATCCAAACGGTGAATAGGTAGAAGTAAGAGATTATAATTTCTTGAAATAACAAAGTGCCAAAAGGGAGTTTTGTTCCGATGCAGCAGGGGCTATGAAGTGAGTCAAAAAAGCCACACAATTCAGCAGCTGTGGAAGTAAGAACTGAGCTTTTAGTTCATGAGTCAATCAACCCCCTGCAGATACATTACAAGCCAGTAAAATCATTCTTATTGGCCCATCAGTGCAATATTGCACTGAGCACCTGCATCTCCAGGTAAACAAGGTGTGTTAAACAGGACGAGATAGCTCTAATCCAGTCTATAGTGGCTGTAGTTACCCGTGGGCCCCACCAAGGCCTCAGGCTTTGACGATGACTTATTGAGTCGGCTCCTCTCTGGCGAGTGCCAGCCCCCTCCCTGTTTTAATGGAGGCGCTCTTAACAGCTCTGTCTGAGGAATTTACAGCCCTGGCCCCGTCCCACTCCAGTCCAGGAGAGGGAAGGCAGGGAGGAAAGCACACTGCAGCCTTGTCCCAACAGAGCCAGAAGTGGAAGTGTACAGCTTCAGGCAAGGTGGCAGCAGAGTTCCCATGTGAGCATGTCTATCCGTCTCTCTATATCTGTGTGCGTTCACTTGTGGCTGTATATGCCTCTGAGTTTGTGTTCATGTGTGTAAATCTAAGTGAATGAGTGAGTGGTTATAGGAGGGCTCCAGTTCTGTAGGGTCTCTCTCTGTAATTTCACTCTGCACAGTGTAATCGCTTCCATGTGGGCCCTCACCAACAACAGAGTGGTGAAGGGGCCTCATTGCAAACGGTGGGAGTTAAACACATAGACACATACAGGCTCACAAATGCTCTCTCTCATGGAAAAAGGCCTGCCAACCCTGTTCACTAATGTAACAGAAGGCAAGAAGATCTTGATTTATTAAATTTTTTATTTATTTACATTTGGTAAGGTTGTTAAAAAGGATAGCTGACTGGGTGTTACATTAATCCCCAGTAATGTAATTTTTTAAGGAGTTAAATTTTAAAACAGGAAAATACTGTACATAGCTGTTTTGCCATTGGCATATCAATGTGTAATGTCTCAGACCTGCGTGCAAACAAGATAAAATCTTGTTCCAGTTTCTCAATTTGTGAAATAGCAGGAAGGATATTATTAACTTCCTTTAAAAATATTCAGGAGTTTTGTGGTTTTCGTTTGTATCCTGTGTTTTTTTTGTGGTGGCTCCCGCCACACATGTAGAACTGTCGGCCTGGAATGCCCCGAGGACTGCTGGGCCAGACAGTCACGGTCAATGTGTGAAACCAACAGAGCGAATAACAACAGGACCTTATGCACAACAGAGTCAGCATTTAAAGACACCTCTACAGAGCTTGTTTGCTAATTTCAGTCTCCGGGAAGAGAAATGATAAGGTACAAGAAATTCTGATATTTAAGGAACTATATGTACAAGTCAGAAAATGTAAAGACACGGGCACTGTAACATGATCTGAACTGAGATTGAATTCTGAAATCAACATTTGGTGTTTCAAACATTTCATTCAAAGATCTTATTACAGTAATAGCTGGTGTTAATATTGTTATGGTGAACAACACCCCCTGGTGTTTCAGCTCTCATACTGCTACAATGCACACCTCTTGTGAACACACAAATGAACCATTTATATAAAATATGATGTAAAGGTCCCTTAGCAATAAAATACACAGTTATTTGGTGTCCTGTTAGTTGTGATCTTGCATAAATCTATGTATAAATGTATAGGTTTTAGTTTGACAGTCCATTATTTCCCAAATCAAGGCCCGTTGCAGAAATGCATCCACTTTGGTGATAATAGTGAGTGGAGGTATGGGCAGCAGGCCACACAGCAGCTGTGGCCTCTCAGTACTTCAGCCAGGGGCAATGTATGACTGTTTGTCCTGCCAGATGGGAGCTGCTGTGGAAGAAGTCAGGGGTCACTGCTCAGCTTAAGTGTTATATTTTTCACGGTGCCGTGGAAGCTTCACAATATTCTCACTGAAAAATTGGGTGAGTATGTGTATTGCCTTATAAAGTAAGCACATAAAATCAGTAGGTTCTTCAAGCCACAACTCTGCTAGTTATGAAATCTGTGAATATAAAATGTATATGGTGCAGTGGTGGAAGACGTAATCAGATCTTTTACTTAAGTAAAAGTAGCAATAGCACAGGGTATAAATACTCTCTTACAAGTAAAAGCCATGCATTCAAAAATGTTCTTAAGTAAAAGTACAAAATATTTAGGTTTAAATTATACCTAAAGTAACAAAAGTAAAAGTAACCATCATGCATAATAGGCTATTTGAGAATATTAGAAATATAATTACTGATGCACCAATGTGTAAGCATCACTTTAATGATACAACTGGTAAAGGTGGGGATCATTTTAATTACTTTAAAAACTGCTAGGTAGCCAGTGAATTTTCCCCTGGGATTCAATAAAGTCGTCTATCTTAACCTACAACAAGACATCATTTATTTATTTGTTGATTATTGTTATATTATTAATCAGAATCTACAGAGTAACTGACTCTATCAATTAAATGTACCTCAAAATTGTACTCAAGTACAGTAGTTGAATAAATGTACTTAGTGACTTCCCACCTCTATGATGATGACAACATGATAAATTTTCATATCACTATACAGCTGCCAAAAAGATGGCACAATTCATGAAAACTGAGCATTGTCATTGTATGAATCACCAATCTTATTGATACCTTTTTAGGCCTATGGTTTGAAGACTATTTGCAATACATATCTTCATGTAATGCCACAGGGGGGTGTTATAGTGACATTTTTGTGTTTGTCTTTTATGGTTTTAGGGTATATAAGATTTCCTCTCAAAGTCACCATGAGACTAAAGAGCATTTAGGTCATTTGTCTATTATAAAGCATCAACATATTTCTTTACTGCTGCAGGTAAGGGGAACAAATGCAAGACACCAATATAACATTTTAAAGAACAAATCACCTTCAAGCAAAAGCTTTGACAAAGTAAAGAGAGATTACAGGAACCGCGAATTTAGTTGTTGTTTCATAACACTTTGACAGTGCAGAGTTAGAGAATTACAGGAAGCTTGCTGCAATAACAGAGTGGAAAGTAGAAATGGTTAACACAGTATTACAAATCTTGGAGAGCATAAGAAGCTGAGAAGCTAAGACACAATATGCTGCTTGCATGTAATAGTTGTTGGTCTCTAGATGGAGCCAGTGTCTTCTTTCTATGTGATGATGTGAAGGACTGACTACTGCCAACTGCAGAGCTGAACATGCAGTTTTAGAACATTATTGTCAAGTGGACATTATTCATTCCTTGTTTGACCATTAGGCTGTTTTTTCAACTAAATGGTTGACCACACATTACTCCCTGTCTTTTACTGGCAAACCCAAGCTAACACAACCTAACTGTCACAGTACACTAGCATCACTTGAGGTAGCACGTTCTGCAAAAAGCAAAGATATGTCTAGAGGGCACTGTGGTTCACTCCTGCAAACCTGTCCATGTAAAGGCATTTGCATGTTGCTTGATTCATGTACAGATGTGTCATGATATTTGGGACACTCGATTTGTTATGACACTCTTAAGTATTTTGATATGGAGACATTTGATATTGACATTGTCATAAATACTAGCATTATTTCGTCATGCATTTGTTAATTGACTTATTTCTGTGCCTTTGGTTCACCATTTGCATTAGAGGATGATGTTTCAAAAAACATAAGCATAAAAATGAGCAGTTCATATACTGTATGAACTGCAGTCATCATACAGTATGTAATGAACAAAGAAAATGCACAGCTTCATTACATCTCCAGAAGATAAAGATATGATACTAATAACATTTTTGTAGCATACAGTGCATTGTTAATGACTTTTCTATTGCTTACAGCCTATTGCAATTGTTATACTTTGTCTATTAGTTTAATACTCTCTTATTTTCATACCATTTCTATAATTGCTCATTTATTATTTGATACATTATTTTTTGTTCGTAAGATAAGAAGTTTTGTATGTTCAACAACTTCCTCAAAGCGATGTGAAGAAAGACGCTGACACCAATCAGAAATAATGGTTAGGCCACACCATTATATCTCGCTTCCTACTGTACTGTAGCAATGTGTGATATACATGCGTTGCAGTTACAGTATCCAGTATTTTTCCTGTCATAGAGTGATGTTGTCATGTTTTTATTTGTCATGTGTCTTTCATAGGAAAATGAATCATCATTTACCTTTTGCTTTTTTTAAACACATTTTCATGCTTTACCTTAACCACATTACTCACATTGCATTTGAAGCACTACAAACATTCCTATCCCGCGACCAAATATTTTCTTCACTGTTCTGTGACTATCTCCAGTCTACATCTAGCCCCTTAATTTAGATAGCGAAGTCTTTGTGGATAGTTCTGGAAAGATAGGGACCTTTTAGTTTTTATCACAGCAGTCATCAGGAGAGAGAGCAGATTAAAAATACCTGCAGGCAAAACGTCAGCAGGTAAAAGCTGCAGCATGTCGAGGGGGGAGATAGATCAATGAGTCAGTCTCAGTCAGCATGTCTCACTTCTGCCCTCAGGGGCGTAGGACTGGGGGGAAAGGGGGACTGAGCATATACATGGCCATCATGTGAAGAGAGCCCACAAGATACTAGAATGAATAGCTGTGGTTAAGGGGGCCCATAGGGAATGCCTATGCAAAGGGTCCAGAATCTTGTGCTATTGCCCTGCCTGCTCTACACTCTATTGTGTGCAATAAGTGGCCCTGTGCCTAAATGACATTAGTTATGCTCCGACGGGCCAAGGCTCTGTGGGAGAAATGCAGCTTTATCACTCTGTTACCTCTTAATGAGCGACTCTGCAGCTTCAGTCTCTGCTGACTTTCTCTGCATGTGTTTTCTTTTCCCCAGGAAGCTGTCAAATCTTTTTTAAAGCTGTCACATCTCATTTAAAGCTTTGAGTCAGACCTTATTAGATAGCGTGTCCATCATAATGTCTAAAAGATTTAAAATGGTGATTTGTTTTTGTGCTGTGACACTCTCCCTCAATATCACAACAATTATTTGCTTCACCTGTAGGGCCCAATAACTCCTATCAGCACCTTTATTGAATAACTCACACGGTGTCATCCAGCGTGTGCTATAGCTGGTTTCTGAGCACATGTGGCGTAAGGTGCCATGATTATTTGATGGATGAACGTGTGGACTCATCAGTCAATCCTACCTTTGCAAGTTGGAGGCTGTGGCTACGTGTGAATCCAAACAAGGCATGGAAGATTTCCACCTCCAGCAAATGCAACTTGAGAAATGAAAAGGTTATAGATTGTTTTATCTGTTGTTTTATATGACCTTAGTAATCTGTTGAGCAATGTATATGATCATTTTTCATTTTAACTGTGAAGTTCTAGTGAATTCCAAGGTTTTTCCCCTCTTTCTCTTGGTTCATTTCTTCTCAGCACAATGACATGGGAGTAAAAAAAGAAGAATGTGATATTTAGCTGGGCTGGGCTACTTTCAGTGCAGCACTTACTGTACTGAAATATGCTTGACAGCTTCTGCTATTTAGGAACAATTATGAATTTCACAAATGTTTGCAGTTGTATATAAAAATCTAAAACACATCCTTACAATGGTGTCTCTGTGTGTGCAGAGCTATGGTAAATGTTTGATTTGGGAATTCTTCCCTCGCAGAAACTAAAACAAGCCCCTCACAGTGCTATTCTGTGTGATCACTGATGTGGAATTTAGGAAGCTGGGATGGGAGTGGAGTGGAAAGAGATGTTATAATCACCTCAGTGGGCTTTTATTGTGTTCACTGAGGTTGATCACAACAGGCTGATAGTTGTTACACATTTGTTCCCCCATGATTGCATCCCATAATAAACAATTCAAATTGTATGATCCTTTGGGTTGACTGTCTCAACAACATATGTTCATCATGAGAACAACAGCAGGGCCCTCTTGAGACATCTCCATCTGTTGAAGTGACTCTTTTACCCTGGAAATGGCCACCTTGTGTGTGCTGGGAGATACTGTACCAGGGCCGGCGCTCAGACTTAAAGCCACATAGGATTCACGATCCTGTTGTTCACAATCACAGGTTTACAATCCACAGGTGTAAAATGAACCTTTGCAATACAACACAAGGTTCAGTAGGAGCATTGATAAGTGAGAGGGCAAACAGGGAAATCGATGAACGGCAGCACGTTCAACAAACAACACACAATGCAACCTTTGGCTGGGTGGGTAGATAAGTCCCCCGCTTCCACCCACTCTCCCTCTTTCTGTCTTTCCCAGTTTATGTGTAGTGTGTGTCTATTAGCCATGATCATAAAGACAGGGGTTTGACTAGTGGGTGGGGGATCTGGCATTAGAGCGACTTTGGAGAGATAAGGAGATGCTTGTCAAGCAGGAGAAGGCCAAAGCAAGACAGAAAGGTTTGTGATGTAGGTGGAGTTAGTGTAGATCAGGGGAGGGAGTGAGGGCAGCTAGCTGCACTGGCTTACGAGGGAGTAAGAAAGCGAGTCAGAGTGAGAGACAGACAGATCAAGCTGCAGAGGCCCACACAGCAGTGGAAAAAAAGAGGAAGTGTGATATTCAATTTGGGAAATGACTGTGTAAATTACTTGTTATTGTTCCGGGCCAGAGACCAGGGTGTTCTTAAACAGAAATGAATGGTGATAGCAGCAAACAGCATTATGTGTCAACCTTCAGGATGCACATCAAGCCGCCCCGTGCATCGTCTGCACAAGAGATTGGGCCAGGAGATATTGACACCCGGACTTCAGACAGATGTACTGACACAGGTAAGGGCTGCATGAGAGAGGGAGTTTGTGTTTGTGTTGGAAAGAGCTCAACTGGTGGCATTTACCATGTTATTAATGTCAGCGTTTGAAGAGACAAGCCTGAACATTGCGATGCTTCCTGATAACAGTTTGGTGCACTGCAAAAGAGACTACCACAAATTTGCTTTCAGAGAAACTGAGATCATGCACTCCAAATTTGTTGATTTTAAAGTTAATGTCTGGTGTTGTTTGGCCTGAATTTGATTGTCCAGGTATCTTATTGTTTATTTTATTGGGGACCTTACACTTCCATGTCAGTGCACACTGAACATCAAATTTCTCATGCTCTCAAAGCTTGAGAGCACACTTCCTATCTTTCTCATCTTTTTCAATTTGTACTAATATAAACCTGTGGGTTTTGCTGTGAAACTGTAAGGGTTCATTTGAAAACCGAACACAGTTAGGTTCAATCTTCTGGTTGGTTAGATATGATGTCTACATGTCAAATACATCTGCTTAATTATATAATTTCAGTGTAAACTGTCATCGGGCAGACATGATCACACACATCTGTCTGTCAGATGACAACCTTGCACAGTGTCTTTTACATGTCAGAATATGAGGAACTGGTAAAAACAGACCTATGTCAACTTCACCACGAAGCAAGCGTTTTGAAAGATTTTATTTTCAACAGCAGTAGAAGGTTTTTAGAGCAATCTGCAAGCCTGTTCACATTAAAAAAAAGGTCAGTGTCATGATGTGAGAATGGTGTGAAACATCCACCTCTCAGTGTGTCTGTGTGCTTGATTGAACAGCAGTCATCTGTTTCCTCGAACGTCAGTGAATAATTCAGCATTGTAAACACCGGCTAAAGGTCAAAGCATAACTAGCATATGGCTTTACACGGCATTACAACCCAATTGGATTTGGTCCACTATTAGACAATGTTTGGTTAAAGTACTGCACTACACCTGACAGGCCCCTGTAATGGCAATGAATTGTACTGGTGATAACACTCACTGCCAGCGTGTGGTGCTGATAATGTGCTTTTGATTCATGATTACTGGATTTAAATACATTGCCCTGGAAGGCTTTAAAAAAGGCGTGGTGCATGAGGGGTGGGGGAGGGGACCACAAACAAAGAAAAACACTGCAGTTACCATGATTTTTTAGTACACAGCATATATATTATATATTACGATACATTATAAGGATAGATGTTAGTGCTGTGGTTTCCTGGGCAGTGGTGACCTGAACACATGTGACTTTTAATAAGAGAGAAAAGGAAGAACCCATAAAAAAGAAGATGAAATGGTGTGAACTGTGATGGTATAGGAGAGGACGGAACATTTTCTGTAACACTTCTAGCAGGTGTGACTTCACATGTGAGACAAGGCCATAGAGTATTGGTGTGATAGTACAGTAGTTTAGTCTGTGAATTACACATAATATTATAACGGTTGAGGTCAATATAAATATATCATATATTATAAATAAATTCTAAATAAATACTGAAGCCCAAAATAAAGCGGGAGGCTAAAATTAGAACCCTAGATTATTTTGTGTAAAAACAGGAACTAAATAGATTCAGTTCATTAAGAACACTTTTACTGTAATCCCTTGATGTGCATGTGTTGCTCTTATTTGCTGTATCTGCCTCCACACCTCTTTTCACCTTTCTCCTCCATATCCAGGGTCTCTTAACCTCGCCTCTCGTAAATGTTTGGATCCACCAGTCTTTATAGAGCCCCTAGAGGACTGCTGCGTGGACGAAGGATGTGACATCACGCTACATGGGGTTGTCACCGGAAGTCAGCCAATCAAAGTGTCATGGTTGCACAATGGTGAGCAAGGACAATTTACACTGCCGCATCTCGATGTTTGCTTGGGGATGAATGTTGACCCAAAGTACCCTAAGGCCCCGATACAGTCATTGAAATCAATATTGCATAACATAATGTCTAAATTCCAGTTTTTTATACATTCAATAAACAAAAACAGCAAGTTATTTATCTTATTTAACCAATTATCCTCTTGAGCCCTAAAATTGTCCCTTAAATGGCTGTAAATTCTGTCAGCCCTTATTTTCTCTTCTCGTCATTGTTTTTTCTTGTACATTACACTAGCGGGAGAGAGTGTTTCTAGTGTTTTGTTTGCTCCTATGGGCAGGTGAAGTGGCCCGCTTTGGGACTCCTTCCTTCAATGGCAGGGAGATGAGTTTTGTGGTGAAGGAGTGCTTGCCGGAAGATGCTGGTGCCTACACCTGCTTGGCAGAAAACAGCGCAGGGAAGACATCCTGCTGTGCTGCTTTGTTTGTCAGAGGTGAGGAAGACACTGGGACACGCTGGAGGCCTCTTGCAAGTTGCAATGCAGGTTCCCTCATTCAATAGGATATTTATTCTGCTGCATGTTTGAGTTTCATTTCTGATGCACTGCGGTCTCTTTTCTTTTTCCACTTAATGACAACCAATCCAGACTTTGAAACTATCTGTGGTGTGCAGAAACGTGTCTCAAATATCCCCACTTCTG
Organism: Coreoperca whiteheadi; assembly: GCA_011952105.1. Taxonomy (NCBI): domain Eukaryota; kingdom Metazoa; phylum Chordata; class Actinopteri; order Centrarchiformes; family Sinipercidae; genus Coreoperca; species Coreoperca whiteheadi. The sequence goes on along the minus strand of CM022470.1, from coordinate 6,711,051 downwards.
CATCCAAGAGCATTATGGAGAATGGAAGGTCACCGCAGTCTCCCAAAGACGAGCTACAAAAGTTCAGAGGATCTATATGTACCTCCCCTACAGGCTTTGATAAGCTTAGCCCAATCTCAACTCCAAGAGGTAATCAGATAATGATTCATTTCACACATAGGTACAAAGGATTTGATCATCTTTGACAATTTTAGGGGTATTGCTCATAACGGCACTTACAGTGCAGCTTCTTTCCTTACATGTTTTGATGCACCAGGAAAATATCTCGTGCCTCTTTACCATTGTTTTAACCTCTTCCGGATATCCATGTTATATTTTTAAATGACTAGGAAACACATCATTTCCAGTCCTTGTGTGATTGGTTGTCAGGACATGTATACCAATCAGGAATTATGTAGGACTTCCGCAACAATGTAATTTTTTGATACACCCACTAAAGGTTCTCAGTCCCAAGTGAACACCATGTAGGGAAGTGGACAGTGCACAGTACAGTAAAACTTGCAGAGTCTGTGAACTGATAGCCTTACAACAGAAGAGCAGAGCCACACCTCTACCCTCCCCTACTAAAACCTACCTGCGCTTCATCTGTCTCTGCAGAAGTCATCCCAAAGAAGAGATCCAACTCAGGGACAGGTGAGAAACACATGCATCTTTCCATCCTCTACCCACCCTTTCATTTGTCATTGTTCACTGCTATATTGTCTGATTCATGATTCAGCTTGTTCGTGTCAATGTAACTTTTCCATTAGAGTCTGATTTGTGTGTGCGTGAGTTGCTCCTGATGCTGTTGTGGTTTGCCCCGGAGCTGCGCCTTCTTTTTTAGCCTTTGTTCTTCTTATATTGTTGTCGGGCTCTAAGCTATTGTGTTCCATCTATACTGGGGAACTTTGCCTTAGGGAGTAGGCTGCAACGATGAAAGTATGAAAAGCTCACATAATATGGTCTGAATGCCTGTTATGAGTGCACAGTATATGTCATACTGTTTTTGGTATGGTTTTCTGAATTAGATATAGCCAATGGCTAGACAGAGAGTCAATAATTTAGCATCAGACTGGCTGTTAGGTAAACTGTAGATATTAAAGCCATTTAAACATAATTTTATCAGATTGTCTGTAGTCAAATTCACCATCCTGATGCCACAGTGTTTGAATACTGACAGTGTGAGAGATTATATTGACTCCAGCTCATATATGGAATTTTCTAGCCTAATGTAAATTCATGGTAACATTATTTAACTATAGGATACAGTGCAGACTTTGGAAGTGTGTTTGCTTCCTTTAAGGACATTTGTCTAAATAAATAGTGTGAAACATATTATGGAACCGGGATGCATGTGACTTCAAAGAACAGGTGAACTAGTTTAACATTGTTTAACACACTTGATTACACAAGGACTGGCTGTACTGTGTGTGTGGCAGGTCATCTGTGTTTAGGATTTGTTTCCACTGGAGATACTTGGTCTGTTGTATGCTACAAATAATAAGGGTCTCGGGGGAAGAAATACACTTCCAGTCTTACAGTACAGCGCAAACCACAGATCATGTAATCCCATCCCCCTACCAGACATTTTGTCTGTCTTTATCTCACACTCACACACCACTGTATAGTTTCCTTCCAGTGCGATGTTAACCCAACCAATAATACTGCAAGTAGTAGGCAGGCTCGGAGTCAAAGCCCTCGCTTGGTTTTGTCTTTGCAGGTCCAGTGTTACATTTTGAAAACCCTCCACAACACGTCGAGGTGAAGGCGGGACAAACTGCCCGAGTGACGTGTTTTTTCACCGGCAGTCCTCCTGCCGTGTCGTGTTGGATCAGAAACAAAGAACAGGTGTTGTAATGTCAAGGCTGGTTTACAAAATATCCACTTCCTGCCATCCCAACTTTATTTTGTCTCCACAGTTTGTCAGTATTGATCTAACCTCTCGCTCTCTTTCTCTTACACGCTTTAAAACCTGCAGATAGTGGATGGCCCAGAGCTGTGGGCAGAAAATACTGATCTGAGCAGTACACTGGTTATACCAGAGGCTAAACCACAGCACACGGGTCGCTACACTGTTGTAGCGAAGGACCGCAAGAGCTCAGCGCAACACACGCTTACCCTTTCCGTCGTAGGTAAGACAAACACACACGTTGCAGTGTCAGGACCATGTGAAGTACTTAAGTATCTTAAGTTACTTGAGCACTTTATTCATCACCCCCCACCAGAGAGGCCGCAGCCGCCTGCCTCCTGTCCTGTGATCTCCCTCGTCTCTGCCACAAGCCTTGTACTGTCCTGGTCGGGCCCCTGCTACGACGGTGGCAGCGCAGTCCTGGGTTATGTGGTCGAGGTAAAGAACCAAGGACGTGTTGAGCCTGGGGACTGGAGCGAGCTCACTGCCCAGTGTAAGAGTACCTCATACAGAGTGTGCTCTAGGCTGCAGCCTCAACAGGAATACTGTTTCAGAGTGAGGGCCTACAACGCAGTGGGAGTAAGTGAGCCAGGACCAGTGTCACCCGTGGTTAGGATGGAGCAGAAAGGTGAGCTGACATGAGCCACTGATACCACATTTGAATATAATGAAGGTTATATTACAGCTTTTGTGTCTTTGTGTGTAGATTTAGACAAACCACATGAAGAGGAGGCCCCTCTGGCGTATGCCTGCGTCACTATTGACTCTACCCACAAAGTCACAGATCACTACAATTTGCAGGAGAAACTGGGAATGTGAGTAGCCTATCTGCCAGGGAAAAATCGCCCATTTTCCAAACAGGTTTTGACAAGTAGCAGAAAGTACTTTCTTTAGAAATTTAGATGAACAAGAAAGCTTCACATTTCATGGGGAAAACATTGTTTTATTATCTTGGGTTGTCTGGAAGAGGGAAAGTCCTGCCAAGTGCAACAGAGGGAGGTTAAAAATACACACCTGTATAGACACGGCCGAAACAACAGATGTACAGCAATAGAGGTTTGAGAACACCAGGGGTTGAGAGATGGACGGATGACAGATGAAGGCATACTAGAATCACAGATGATTGACAAAGATTGTATCCTGGGGTTTACTGTCAGTCTCCATTTGTGATGGGCTCACACTACCACATTTTTCAAGATCTATGATGACACAACATTTACATTCCTTTCTTAAGGTCCAGAGATAAAAATGACCAAACCTGTCTCTTCATTAGGGGAAAGTTCGGCCTGGTGTTCAAGCTAACCCACAAAGAGACAGGACGTGTGTGTGCTGGGAAGTTCTACAAAGGGCGACGTGCTAAGGAGAGGGAGGCTGCCCGTAAAGAGATAGAGTTGATGAACTATCTTCACCACCCCAAACTGGTGCAATGCCTCGCGGCGTACGATCACAGGCCTGAGATGGTCATGGTCATGGAGTTGTGAGTATCAACATGAAAGCCCAAAGTGGTTGAATTCTTATAGTGCCTGCAAATTCTGTTTGTATAGTAACCATTTGCTGTCACTGTGGTTTGTCTGTCTGTAGTATCGCAGGCGGGGAACTGTTTGAACGTATTGTGGATGACAGCTTTCAGCACACAGAGCCTGCCAGTGTGCGCTACATGCAGCAGATCCTGGAGGGGATTGCCTACATGCATCAGCAGAACATTGTCCATCTGGACCTCAAACCTGAAAACATTGTGTGTGTTGACACCACGGGCACCTCCATAAAGATCATTGACTTCGGATTAGCCAGCAGGCTTGGTATGTGAAATGAAACTCCCTTAATATTTTCTTGTCATTCTAGTGTATGTTTCAGTACCATATTATGAGATTTATGTTTAACAGATGGCAACACACCTCTAAAGGTGATGCATGGGACGCCAGAGTTTGTGGCACCTGAAGTGATCAACTATGAGCCTGTGTGTTTCGCCACTGACATGTGGAGCATTGGGGTCATCTGCTACATATTGTGAGTTACACTATCACTCTCATAGCCCTTTCTACAGTAAAGGAATAGTCTGAAATTTTGGAAAACGTGCTTATTTGCTTTCTTGCCGAGAGTTAGATGAAAATACCACTCTCCTGTCTGTACACTAAATATGAAGCTATAATCAGCGGCCAGCCAGTTAGCTTAGCTTAGCACAACCACTGGAAACAGGGGGAAGTGAGCCTTAGAGGTGCTGGGAGGTAGATTTTGTTACCTTCAGACATTGCCAGGTTAACTGTTTCCCCCTGTTTTCAGTCTTTGTGCTAAGCTAAGCTATTTACAGTAGACTGATAGGACTGCGCCGGAGGGCAAACTTCTCCCATGTGCGCTGGTGGTGATCTTCCTGATGGATCTGACTGCTTGTTGTTTGAATGTTTTACTGACTTTTAATATCACCTAGTGGATGTAGGTTGAAACCGTCAATATGATGACACTGCTGTCTCTCTTCCTCTGGACTTCAGACTGAGTGGTGAGTCTCCATTCCAGGGTAACAGCGATGCAGAGACCCTGGCCTCGGTCACAGCTGCCCAGTGGGAGTTTGATGAGGAGAGCTTTGATGAGATTACAGACGAGGCCAAAAATTTCATCAGCTCCCTGCTCAACAAGGACACCAGGTGATTTCATAAACATACAGCTATAGCACAGCCTCCAGATACCGTCTTATTTTCACTTAACTAACTATAACACTCTGTTTCCCAGGCAGAGGCTGTCCTGTGAAGAGGCACTTGCCCACCGTTGGATGGCAGCATTTGACTCTGGAGACCTCGTCACCACCAAGAATCTGTCCAAGGATAAGATGAAGAGGTTTCTAGCCAGGCAGAAGTGGAAGGTACACAGTACTTTTATGCTTTTTTGTTTGAGGTGTTGTTTTTGTTTTCTGCTCCAGACTTTTGACATTTTTTTGTTGCACAGAAAGCAGGTAAGGCCATGCTAGCCCTGAAGAGAATGGCGCTGCTGTCCAAAGGTGACTGCTCTGGATCTCCTACCAGCCCCGGAGAAGGTTAGTCACTCACATTCTTCTATTATCTTATCAAGACCATTTTAATTTTTAAACGTTGCTGTATAATAGTCCCTGGGTTTCCCCTCTCTATCCCAGACTCACCCATGAGCCCGGAGGCCGAGCATGCCCTGCAGTCTCTGGAGCGCAAGATGCAGGGGCCACCCCAGTTCACCCAGAGCCTGGAGGACCAGACAGTAGCTCAGGGATCCAGTGCCCGTCTCTCATGTCACCTCACAGGTACACACACCTTCTGATCTTGAGGCCGTCACTGAAGAGCACGAGCAGTACTTGTGTTCCACTTTTGAGACATTTTTGGGTTCTTTGTTGCAGAACAGTGATGACTTGAGACTTGGACTCAAGTCAGACTCAAGTCACAAATGAAGACTTGACTTAAAACTTTGGTTTGAAACACAGCTATATGTTCGGATATTGTCATTTTAATAGTCAGCAATCAAGCCTGAAAGACTTGCATCTTGACTTGCTTATAAAGACTTCGTGACTTGACTTGAACTCCCTCCAAAAGACCTGAAAACAATGTGTTGCAACCTTTTGCCCCTTTCCCCACCCCTCCAATCTATCTTGGCAGGATACCCTGACCCAGAGGTGGTGTGGCTGTGTGGTAAAGAGCCTGTGGTGGAGTCAACCACGGTGCAGATAGAGTACGAGGAAGATGGCCGCTGTACCCTGGTCCTAGCCAAAGTTGGACCGGAGGACGCCAACCTTTACACCTGTAGAGCCATAAATGACCATGGGGAGACATTCTGCTCAGCTAAACTCATTGTTCAAGAATAGATTCATTATATCTGTATACAGAGATAAAATGTATAAACGTAATGTTCTTGAGTGTCTTTGGAAAGTTGTATTGTACATTCTTGTTTTAATACAAATGGGGACCAAACTCTACATCCTGTACTGTGGCTGGAAATATATAATGCATGTATTTTACAAAATGTATTCATGGATGAATATTGTTACAAAGCTACAAGCATAGATAAAGATTGATATATCTTCATATATCTAAGTTATGGCTATTCACTGTCTTCAGCAATGTGTTGTTTCAGCTAAAACCATGAATCTATTTCTTCATTTTGGCTCATGGGTGACCAGTTTTTAAATTCCCTTCCAAACCTATCAGCTGGCAATATCAATAAATTTAAATATCCCTTTTGAAAAGCAAACAATCCTGAAAATATGCTGTTTGAATCACGTAGGTTTTGACCTGAAAAAGACGTGAGCAGCAGACATTTTCAAAAAATACTTCTCAGTAAAAACAATTCTCAATAAATATATTACACAAACAATAGTTTCTTGTGTAACAGAAAAACAGTGTATACACCTCACAATATTAAAAGTGAGTATGTAGCCCAATTGCTGCTGTAGCCAACTGCGCAAGCGCGAAAGCGTACGAGGACCCGTTAACGGCTTGGTCATCAGACTGCCTGTTTTGAAATCAAGCTGTCATACATCGTATATCAAACACGTTTTGAAAACGTGTTTCGTGATCTGTAGATAACTGACATTTAAAATAAAATCATCTAAAACATTCTGAATAACCTATTTTGCTCATCATTGCAGTGCCGGGGCGAAATGAGACCAAAGTCGGACTAGATTAGTTCTGTTCTGTCCATGGACAATCTCTATAAACAGATAACTGCATATTAATCTGATATGGAGATAATCGTCGTCAGACATAGCCGATGGGTTCCGAGATTGATCCATGGATGTATTATGGATTTATCAAAGGGATGAATTCAAGAAAGTCTGTATAAGGGTCATTTTCAGTACAAAACTTCTGCAACACGAAAGTGCTCGCCGAGTCCATAGTTCATAGACAAGTCGATGGGTTCATATCAGGACAGCTCTGCAGCCAGCGCCCTCTCTCTCGGTTTCTCTCGTCCCTTAACTTCTCTGTCTTTTTCCTGTCCTTCGTGTTGTTGGCAGTCTTCCAAGCCGAATTGACTTTAAGACCCTCTTGATTTTTAAAACATCTAAAATATGCGGGTTCACCACGTGCGTGCCTTACAGGAAACTAAACCGGAGAATTTATGAATGCAGTTTGGTGAGTAAGCAGAAAACATTGCCCTTTTTTACTGTGCATTTTTTACCTTCAGTACAAATAATCACACTGTTAGTCCGTAATGTAACTGCACAAAAATGAATGCCTAAATCAAGACATTATGAGATGAAAATAGAGATACAGGCATTGTGCAGAGAAAGCTTGGTATTTATTTTGATATCCAGATGTTACAGTGTCTCAAACAAATTGCATTTACATTTTCCTAATTCGTTGCTTGTTCAGCTAAACACAGCACATTTAGCAGCATGAATAAAATGTATATTCCTTTTACTGTAAAATACCCATTCAGACCTGTTAAGTTCGAATCATATAGTGAAGAGCAGAAAACCACTGAAGGTGTTGTAGTTCATGCCATCATCATAGACCATCCTGTTTGCCTGTAGTTCCACATATACATTGTCTCCCACCTCGAGGGGGATGACCACAGCGTTGCTGCCCATGTCATTGGAATCAGACCCTGAGGTGTCCCAGACAGATGTCAGCCGTTCACTGTTCTTCATGAGGCTCACAACAGAGTTGGGAACAGCATTTAGGTTGTTGAACATGGAGAATCGAAAGAAGTACATTCCTTTGACCATTGCTGTGAAAATGCCTGCCAAAAAAAGGAGAATGGTTTAAATTTCAAGACTTCTTATTTGTCTTTCTCTCGCTCTCTCTCCGTCTCTTTCTCTCTCTCTCTACACTACCTGTCGAAGGATTGTAGCTATTGCCAGTGTTGGAGAAGACCCTCTTAAACTGCAGTGGGGTAGCAGTGGTGAAAGGTCCAGTGTTTCCAGAGCCAGATTCCCTGAGAGCTGCTGAAAAGGCCACCTGGGATGTGCCTAAGAGCATCAAATTACCACAAATACACGAGAGGTAAGAATGTATAAAGGTAAGACTTACACCCCATTATCATATCCCATTAAAACATTTGCCCTATGTTACCTCCAGTCAGGCTCCGCAGCTCCAGGACTTCTTTTTCGGTGTTTTGCAACTTAGTCTCCAGGAGTGTTATTTTTTCCGCCATGTTTGTGACTTTCTCTCCCACTGCTCCCAGGTTTTGACTGATGGAAGCGAGGGAGTAGATGTCACAGCAGCTGGTTGATCCTGAGCACTGACGGACTTTGTCATTGTTTTCATTAACTTGCGCTTCACATAAGTAGCAGGTGAACGTTAGAATCAAGACTGCAATCGTCTTCATCCTTGTGGTTTGGAAATCTCTGCTTCTATGCACTCGTTCTCTTTCAAGCCTACGCTCTTTTATGCTTCATCTGACATTGCGCAAAACACGAAACTCCAGTTTCAGAAATTTGAGCTATTTAGCAAACAAGAGTTCAAAGAGCAGGAATGCACCTCAATCACAACACTTCCGGCGGCATTCCCATAAATACCCACCTAACCCATCTCCTCCTCTTTTGCTCTCCCTCCCAACCCTTTCTCTCTCCTATTTTTTACCCTCCTTCCTACTCTCAGTAGGGTCCCCGGGGAGGCCCGTCGTCTCCGGGTGCTACGGCTGATTCCCAAACGAAGCTTCCCCACAATACAGCAACAGACCAAAGAAGTATAAGAGTATAAGGTGTGGTCCTTGCTTGCTAGTGGAACAGCCATTTAAAAAACCTGTTTCGCTTTAATGAGGTCTCAGTTGAGAAAGTTGGGAAAGCACGCTAAAGTCCAACAAGTGATTAATGACAACCATATATTGGTTAATATACAGCGATTTACTGTAAGGCAAAGTTTACAAAGTGCTTTAAAGGTCTGAAGTAGTAAAACTTTGCATAAATAAAGTCCAGAGAGATGTGATCAGATTTAAAAGATGATATTGATTTAACAAACTTGTTTAAACAGGGCATTCTGCATTTTGTTACCCCTGCCCTAAATGTCAGAATGCACTCTGGTTAACAGGGACCTAAAAGTTCTACAGCTACATACAGTTATAAGCGTTGCCATACCTTACAGATGATCAAAAATATCTTAAATCTACAAAAACTAAGGCACAAATAATAGGCAATCACTGTAGGGGTTCTTGTTGAGACAGACGATAATGATCTTTTACAAAGGAGGTTCAGTGAGTTCACATTATTATGATTCCCTCTTTTCCACCCTTTATATTATATGTTGATGCTACAGGATATGTTACGTAATTCTGAAAGTATATTTATCTTCAGTTTATTGTTTTCTCATGTGGCTTGTATTATTTAAATAGTGTATTAGTGGTATGTCTACTTGTTTTCATAAATAATCATATGCAAATTTGCCAGTATAGTAATTATTTATCTAATTAAACTCAATACATTACTTGGAGGCAGAAAAGTTTTGGTTTTGACACTTGTTTTGTGTTGCAGACTTTCACAATCAATTTGCATGATTCATTTTGCTGGGTCCCTTACATGATATTAGTTTATGGTCGCTGACTGTCTGCTTAAGACAAGCATGCTGCATTTGAGAAATATTTCAGCAAGCTTCAGTGGTATCTCGGTTACACTGAGGATAATGGATGGAAGAAGAAAACGAAGAGGTTCTGGGCTCCAATGATTTGCTAGGCATTTGTTCCTTGTGTTTATATTGGGAAATACATTTTCTGCCAGCTAGAAAATGCCTCCTATCACATCTTTGAATGGTTTGAGCACCTGTCTGTGTATGCACTATGTCTTGGTATACACTGTGACGTGACCTGATCGGCACCATAGACTGTATATCTACAGTCTATGCTCTGCACCAACACGACTCATGCACGTCCTGTTGGATTCAAACCAAAAGCAAACCAGGGACAAATCTGGGGCAATGATTGTAACTAAACCAAATTGAGATTTTATTTTTCAATATTTCCCCGAGTTGCGTGGAATGTAAAACTTGCACCACATGCACTTTTACAAGTTTCATAACATGAAAACAAACCATCACTTACTGAGTAAAATTAGTTGTTTCTTAGAAACTGAATAGCTGGATGGTAGGGAAGTATGCAGCCTGCAGCCTCAGGTCATTAGTAGCACCTGCTTCCCCCCCCTCCTCAACACTCTTTCCCAAACACAAACAAGGAGTAAGCAGTTACAGATACGATCCATTACACTGAAAATTCTAGCCTGTGTTGCCCAGCCGCTGGGGTACATTGCAAAATTATCAAAAAAAAAAACCAAAACAAATAACTCAACAGTACTTTTGAAAACGTAGATGCTATAAAACGATGCATGGATGTAGGTTTGCCAAAATAAAAGCTTTTTAAGTCCACCAAAAAAAAAAAAATTATGTACAAGAAAAAGCTCATAACCCTTTTAGATGTTTCAGTACGGAGCAGGAGTCCACTGTCTGTACATAATGCCACAATTTTACATTGAAAACATTTGTGTTCAACACAATTTGAATTTGAAACAATGCATTAATTCCTATCCCTAAAATATATACATGTACAAGAAAACAAATAAATTAGCTTGTGACTTATAGATATATAGTTTAAAGTATATCCCATGTCAACTCAAGTATAATGAGTGATAAAAGAAGATCCAGTCTCCTATGCAAGACAAGTGTTGATCGTAGGTAGTGCAGGGTTTGGTTAAAAGGTCCCTTTCCATGTGGATGGATGGGATGTCAAAGGGGTCGCCTCATATCGAGCGCCTCCTTAACGATGCCTCCTGCTGGTTCCTGTAAAGTGTTGCTGCTCGTGACTCAAAGGCACTGACCATCTGCTTAACCACTTCTTCAAAGAACACGCTGGCCAGCTGAGAGTGCAGAAGAGACTTGAATTCAAATGACACCTACAGAAGACACAGGAGGAGGGCAGACATGTAAGCTAACGGTTTATGACCCTCTTTGTTTCATTGATTTCTTGCCAGAATCTGAATATAGACTCCCATCTCTGTCAGTTCTGTGGTTAATTTTAAGCAGACTGTATGTCCTTTACATGTCCATTGATAATCAGTCTCTCTTATTTAAGATGTTCTACTGAAATCCAGCCACTTCCTGCCTGACCCTGAGGTAGATAATCTGAGCCAACTTTAAGGTGAAGCTCGTTTACACTGTTCCCTGCCCTGACAGCTATTTTGGGCCTCCAGGGACACCAGCATGCTACTCAAGACTAAATTTAGAGCATAATGAGATTTTACGCAACACTTCCTTTCGGTCAGTAATCCATTCACTGTAGTACAAGAACAAAGATTTGGAATCAGTCTTAAGCATTCAATGTGGTCTCTGAAATCCCATGGGCAAATTACTGTGGATGCTGCAAAAACCTGATTTCCTCTTGGGGGTCAGATACTCATATCATTTCATACACTTACATAGAAATCCACTTTGCAGGAGGCTGGTAGGTCTTTGGCTCCAGGGGCAAACCTCCATATTGTTTCAAGATGGCTGAAGAGTGATCCATCAGTACACACGGCCTGTTTCAAAAGAAGTTACCCTTTATTTATCATTGACTGCCAAAAGGCAGTGAGCATATCCTGGCTCAAAGCTGTTGTAATCCTTATTATCTGGAGGAGCGCAGAATCAAGGATCGAGTTGCATGCTGATGCAAATTGACAGTCTACAATATTGTGCGTGATGCACAAATAACGACAAAAGTAAAACAAGAGGTATAAAGAGTATCAGGCTAAGCCATACGAAGAACCTCAATACCAACAGAACAGTATTGATGTTTTTAACGTGAAATAGGATGTTGTGGCAGGGCCAACAGGAAGCCAATGCAGGTGAGTGAAGATGTGACAGAAAACTGCAGTTCCTCTAATACCTGCTCATGCTGGTTTTAAGAAAAGTTCCACTGTACTGATATCAGTAAGAAAATGTTCTCTCTTGAAACACAGTCAAGACATTTGTTCTTAAAAGATTTCCTAGCTGCAGTCATTTTCGGCGTAAAGCATTAAACGCAAAGCAAAACAGTGGGCGGCAACACTTTGTGTTTTGTGCTGTGAGACTTTGGACCAGAAGGGACTATCTCAATTTGACTTGTTTTATTAAAACTGAAATACTTAAATTGAGTTTTTTCCAACACGTACAAAGAGGGCATTGATGTGTTGTCTGAGATATTAAGTAGGTATTTGAAAATGGTTGTTTCCTGGAGCTGCCAATAAAAGGACTTACCCTGACTTGGTGGTTTGGGACGATGGTGACCTCAGAAGTGTAGCGCTCCACGATGGGGGGAAAACCTATTTCGAGCTCCGCCCGGACGTCACCGTTTCGTCCCTTCATGACCCGCGATTTCTTGCACCAGGGGACAAAGTGCTGGTACTGGTCCACACTGGCCACCACACTGTACATCTGCTCTGAAGTATACCTGAGCACACAGTCACACGAAGACAGAGGCACATCAGCATTTTAGTACAGATTGGTGAATTTAATTCTTGTTTAAGTTGTTTTTCCATTTGACGCTCAGGTTTAAGTGGACTCTTTGGGTTTACATTTACACATTTTCTACTTTAATATTTAGTTCCGTTTTATTTTCAGTACGGATTCATCTACAGATTATTTTCTGGATCAATCATTTTGTCTATACATTTTCAGGAACTGGTGAAAAATGCTGATCACAATTTCCCATAGCCCAAGGTGACATGTTCAGATGGTTTAGTTTGTCCAACTAACAGACCCAAACAAGTTTCATCTACTCTCTTACAAGACACAGAAAAGCAGCAAATCCTCATGTCTGAGAAGCTGGAATTAGCAAATGTTTGGCATTTGAAATGTAACCCCAAACCCTTTTTGCATCAAATAGTTACTAACTAATCGATTCATTGACTAAATTGTTTCAGCTCTCTTCCTTACCTCTTCATGTATGAAGTTTAGATCAGGTGTTTGATGTTTGCATTCGTGTCATTTTTTTGCAATTAGCCATTTCAACATACTGGAGATTATGTCACGACACTCACCCTAATGTGCGGCACTCTGTGTACTCCATCCTGCGGGTGCTGATGGGAGCAGCCAGGTTGATGAAGCTGCGGCTGGGTGTGCCGTTGGGGGTGGCAGGGCAGAGAGGCAGGCTGGCCCTTCTCACTGCCAGGGCCCCACAGGAGCCTAAGTGTCTAAGGGAAGAAAATGTATTTTATTCATATATATAGTGGTTTTATATTTGTGGGTAATACAAAGAACATCCCAGGTTTACTCAGGGAGGGGTCCTGTGCCATATCTGACGTATCAATTAGCATTTTCCTGTGCATTTAGTCTGGGTGAGCTTTAGAATAATAAGAGTTTACCACAGTGTCTATGTTGTAAATTATTGAATGTATGAGCAAAGCATTCATTTAACAGTTTTCTGAAGACAAACTAAACATGTCCCTGCTGCAAATAAGGTTAATGAGGTTCGCGTCACAGATCACTTCTCACTGAGAAAAACCTACTGGCAGCTTATTGAATAAAACAAGTAAGGACTACCACAAGAGGGAGAAAAGGCCGGGGACTGGTTAAATGCTGCTTCACTCACACACACCTCTCGAACAATGGGAATTAAATCTATGATCAATTCGTAACAAAATGTCTCCGGAAATTATAAGAAACAGCCAAATTACATAAATAGCCACACTTCAATAACCGTGCGACTGATGTAACAAATGTGACCTAAACAAGCGCTATTGAACGTTACTCACATGCATCTCTGTCAGAAAGTCCAATTATCACTCACCTGATATTCGCTCTTTTGGCGTTTCCTCTCACAACCTTCGAAGAGTGGGCTTCAGACAGCTCCAGCAGCGTCTTCAAGAGGAGAGGAGTCGTCTTCTTGGTCATGGTGAAGTTTATGTGTAAAAACTAATACAGGTTCTTAGGAGAGGCGTCGGTAGGCTAACGTCACCCCGGCGGCAGCAGCTCCGGCAGCAGCCACCCGGCTCAGTTCTGGCTGATTAGTCGCTCCGGTCCACATGCCCAATAAGGGCAGCAGTGACGTAACGGGACGTTGGCTCTGGCCAATCAAAGAGAAGGGTTGATAAAGTCTAAAGCTGAGATTCATTCACCTCACAGGTGATTCGTGAAAGGCGACAGGATAGGTAATATTCCTAAACGAACAAAATAACCAATTTAAGATATACAGAGGACGTACAGGTTTTACTGACTGACAAAACTGTCAAAGTAGAGTTTACAGTAGAATCTGTTTGTGAACATTTCTTGGAAATTATATTTATCAATAGAGGTGCTGGTGGACTGTATGTATATAGTACACAGTTTGTGAATCACAGCACCAGAAGTACAGAACTACACTTAGTGACAAGACAGGCCCATACATTTCTAAATGTTCTGATTTGATGTCTTATTGTAAACCATTTGGTAGCTTGTTTTTTAGGATTTTTAAATAAATGTGTTATTGTAAATTGTTCTGTTATTATGGGATGCATAATGAGTATGCTAGTTAGAGCTAATCTCTGGAGTTCCTTTAGACAAAAGGTTTGACAGCTGAGTTCCCGGGATTCTGAGAGGTTTCTAGGAGTAAGCCAAAGGCTAAATGACACTGTGTGGTTGAGCTCGTGAACCACTGAAGCAAGCCCATGTTGTGCGCATGATGCACCTGGACTTTGGTGCTACACAGGAGCAAATTTCATAATTTATATTCAAATTAACTGTAGTGATGTTTAAAGCAGAGCCGTAATAAAAGTATCACCAAACAGCAGCATTCTAATGACTAAATCAAATTGTTTAAATTATGATAGCAGGAAAACTAGGTGTTTTACAACAACCTTTACATTTCCTCTGCACAATACTACAGGCTCTGAGACACTGACAACTCTAGGTGCTGCTGTATTAAGTGGCTGTGCGGTAACACAGTCAGAACTGGTAGATCCATTTTTAGGATCTTCAGAATGGAATTAGGTCGCTTGATCAGGGAGGGATTTAACAACCTCAGTCACTCCTATCAAAGATAGGCCTGAAACGTAACTTGTAGATGTTCAGCCAAGCTAACCTGTCTCTAAGAGAACATACTCACTGGCTTAACAACCCCAGCCTGATCCAAAAATTACACAGGGGATGGATGCTTCTTCCAGCTGGCCCTCATTCAGTCTTTGATCCCTGAACATTATACAGTTCAGAGATTCAAAAGCCCAACTGAGGCATTCATACTTCCTCCTTACAATTTACTAACAACAATTCAGAAGGACTCTTGTTAACGTTTAAACTTTTTATTGTCCTTTTAGATTTCTATTGAAATAGGAACGAGAGTGAATTTCTTCCTTCTGTTATTTAGAATTACAGTATTAACTATTCCATTTTTTATTCTGTTTATGCAATTTGTTGTCTCAGGACATTCATCAAATTCTCCAAACTGCACTACACTGGTGTCATGAAGCCACTGTATTGATGTCACTGGTTTGTGGAAACGTCACTGAATATGCGTTTTCAGTTCACTTGCTTTTTAACAGATGTATTAATCATTGACAGGTTTTCATTCAACCAGCCAAGAACTGTGTGTCTCAATATATGTCACCCAAAGTACAAAATATATAAGGTTACTTGATCACTTGTATAATCACTTGTGAGTGTACAGATATTATTCAAGCTCATTTTAGCTCAGTTCAAATACTTTATTCATGTTTCCCTCAAGGGGCACTTTAAGGCAAGCAGTTCAGCAAACACTAGAAAAGAAATACATCATATTATATAATTCATTCATGTAAAAATCATGAATATTTTATATGAATATTTTGAATATTTTGCTGCCAGTGGAGAAACTCCTGGGAGCCAGAATTGTTTTCATTCTATGCTTTGGAACAAGGAAGTTGTTCCTGTTCGCTTAAAATAGCCAATAAAAAATTACATAAGAAAAGTCTTTGAGTGTTTTCCCATTAACGATGTGGTAAAAACCTGTCCAGAAGCATGCCTAGCCGAGTGAAAACATACCAGCCAGTGTGGTAGGAACACTATCAAATGACAGGCATGCAAAGCTGTTGTTTCACTCAAAACAAAATCCTTAATCAGATATTTCTCCACCAACCAGAAAATGGTCTATTTTTATAATTACATCTTTATATTGTGATTAGGAATATCGCTTTTGATAAGTCACATACAAAAATAGAAGAATCGAGTCACTCACGACACTCTGAACTTACTGCGCATTCCAGTTGAGAGCAAAATATTAACCTTTGCACATAAAGTAAAAGAAGAGCAAGTCTGCACCAGTGGCATGGCTGAAAACAAGGCACGTGCAAAATTATTGTTCCTCAGCTGAGAAGATGATTTTGCTCAAAGCACTGATGTACCGCGAGCCATCTGGTTCTGTCATCTTCAGTTTGGTGAGAGGTGGCACGACACCGCTGGAGAAGTATCTGAATGCAGGGCTGGGTGACTGGATGGCATCTAGAAATACCTTGGAGACAAAAATATGTAGAAGTGCACTTATATTCACACAGAGCTTGTGATGAACTCAATCAGTATTCTGATCCTCTACTAAAGTTAAAGTAGTTATATAAGATACACCATTCCAAGTGAAAGAACATCATTTGAAATTTTACTTCAGGTAAAAATCAAGTAAAAATAAAAGTCGTATTTGAAGAGAAAGGCACTTTAAGTAGCAAAGTAAAAGTACTATGAAGTGTGGCCCCTGTCTGTATATTTTTATTGGAGGAATATTATTGATCAGACTTTGTAAGATCATCATAGGTTTTTTATGTAAAACTGTCCCTATTAAATAGATGTGCGGTAAGAAGTTCATAGTTTTACTTAAGTGCAGTACCTGAGTAAATGTGCTTAGTTTACATTCCACCACTGTCCCATTCAAATGCAAATGTGGAATTATGCAATCCATGAAGGAGGAGTTCAAAGTCATGCACAAAGTGTGACCCACCTCCAGCATGATAGAGGCTCCTCCCTATCCACAGCTAGTGAACACTATTGTATTTAGTTTTTAGATAGCAGACCACAGAAAATGTTTCAAAGTGCTGTAAAAGGGTTTAACTGTAGACCAGCACTTGAACTTCCCTCACACCCAGAATTGTTTCACGTGTCTCATGCAGTTATATTGTGGACATACAACATACCTTTACAATGTCCTCTGTGTCCTGTGCTGCATTTTGAAAAACAGAGCCACAGTGCTGCAGGTATTTTTCATAGAGGCTGAGTGTGCGGGTATCAACCTGTTGGAGTGACAGATCTCCGAGCTCCGGCTTCTCCAGGTTGACCAGGAAGTCAGTGTTGACTGGGCCACACTCAATGAGACTCACACTATGGGATGATACATCGAGTCAATAGTATCTCCAGATTTACTAAGGAAACAAGATGCAGCTAACTTTAAAACTCACTGGATATTGAAGTGCTGCAGAAGTACAGCCAAACTCTCACATGCTCCCTCTATTGCAAATTTACTGGCACAGTACACCTCATTAAAAGGGAGACCTGTGAGAGAGCATGGAGTACAAAGAGGGGTTATTTTGGAAATTTCATGCATGGCAGTGAGCATCAGCATGATTTGTTTTTGTCAGTGATTTCTCGAGCATTTACTTGTCTCACCGTGAAGCCCTCCAGTGCTGCCGGTGACCAGAATGCGGCCCTGGCCCTGAGCCTTCATGTCTGGCAGGAAAGTCTGGATGGTCTGGATGGTACCGAGGAGGTTGACCTCCAGAATATTCCTCATCGACTCCAAGGACTGCACCTCCAGCGGCCCCATCAAACCCACGCCAGCATTGCACACTGTAAGTAGTGAGGATAAGTCCGTTAACACACACAAATTACAATCTTAATCAGAACACGATGACACAAGAGCATACCCAGAATGTCCACTCTCTTCTCCACAACCCTGTCCCTCGCATCCAGGATGGACTGCCGGCTGGTCACGTCCATTTGGAGTATGTCCAAGGTATCCCTGTGCAGGCCTTTCACACACTCTAGAAGACGTTCCTTCTTGGCCAGGTTTCTCATCGTGGCATAGACTAAAGGGAAAACGGCGCTTAGTGGCATTTTTTGACATAGATGTTAAAACTGGACTAAAAAGGAATAGTGAATGGTTTTCAAACTGCTTTTAAATGTTTTGCTATTTATACAAATGACATATATGTTGCAGAATATACCTGGTTGCAGTGTCAAGTCAAGTTATTAGTCCAGGACCACATACAGCCCATACAGTAAACATTACATGCCGTACAGTGTCTCCTTGTGTTTACGTCTTTAACATCAACAGTTTCTGACCCAGTGCAAGCTCTCGGTGAAGACACTTCAGGACATCAGGAATACAATAAAAGACCATCATTGGTCGATGTCAGCTGTGGTTACCTTTGAACGCTTTGTTGGGGTCAGAGGCGAGCCGGACAGCCAGGCTGAGACCGATTCCCGAGGAGCAGCCTGTGATCAGCACCACCTTGTTGTCCATGGAGCCCGGCTCACTAATGTTCCGCTTCGATAGAGAGAAGCTGAAGAAAAGAGGATAAGATGGAGGCATGTGAAAACTCTTCTCAATGTTTTCGTGTCTTTCGCCATCACAAGGCCAGTTAATCCTAAACATCTTCCTGTTATCAGCCACCTGGATTCCTCCCATTATTTTCTCATGTTCTTGTTAGTATAGTTAGATTTTTCCCCTTGAGACATCTGGGAAACATTACTGCCTTTGTGGGGGGGTGGGGGGGGGGGGCTGTGTGGGGGCACTTGTTTATATTTACAGTCATATAAATGATCAATGATGTAAGTGTAAATGACATATATTTGTGGAGGTGTATGTACTAGACTTTCTCTGACTGCTGTGATGTGGTATGCCCTTATTTATTTTAATTAAATTTTGCTTTTGACACTAAAAACAATGCTCAGAAAACCCTGGTACACCATGCACTCTACCTGTTTAACCTTTCAGTTGCATCGTTAGTATGATCACCAGGTGGGAGCAAAACATCATAATATCGGTCCTCAACGACACCATGAATGAAGTCACACTGCCTGCTTCATTGACCAAATCAAGACAATGAGGCTGAGAATAGCCAGAAATGAGCACACTGAGTCTGAGCTTAAGGGATCTAGACGTAAAATCAAAAGTCTTGTTATCTTAATGCGTCTGATTTGGAGACCTTGCAACCTTTTCCCAGGCTTGTGTTGAGGGAAATTATTTTAGGCATGTCTAACAGACTGTTATTCAGCTCTGGTAGTTTTAATACAAATTTATACAAACCATCCAGCAATGCCTATAGGTTTTATATATATTCTACGCTGTTAACCACATCTCACAGTCTTCGTCAGCTGATAAAGGTTATTTTCCTCACACATACTGTTCCCTAGATTAAGAATTAAATTTATGAATAAAACATCCTTGCTTAGTTTAGTTAAACTAAACTTTTCAATGTCTAAATTAATCTTAGTAAATCTTGTCATCTGTGATCACAAGCGTTTTGGATTTAGGAATGTCAAACAAAGACATTTGGAAATCTGCAAATAAAATGTAGTTGCACTGAGGGGAAACTACATTTTAATTTATTTTAAAACAAGACATTCCAACAAAAGCCCCGGTCCAAAAGTGTCTATTATTCAGAACAAGTTATCCATCATTCAAGTTCTGAGCAGTGACAGGATAATATGTTTGGAGTGCAAGCATGTCATGTGCATGCAAATTTTCACTAGGTGGCGACAGATCCTCAGGTACAAACCATTCATCTATCAGAGTTTGTGTAAGTCTAGTAGTTGTGAATATAGCATTTACCTATTATAAACTGTCAAGAAACACTGGACGTGGTGCTGTATTTGGATTAATTCTTAGGTAAAAGAAGTGTCACTCATTTTCAGGCAATGTCATATAGAGTGCAGAGTGCAATATGAAATTCGACTTTTTTATGTTGATATTGTGAACAATTCCTATTTACAGTATTTTTTTTGAGGCACTCGAAGTGTCACGGCCATCTCCTGTCTCTTCTTCCTCTTTTTTTGCCTTGTTGCCATCTTTCTGCATTTTAACTGGTTACCATCTCATGTGCATTCTCCTACAAGTAAGTTTCTTACCAGTCAAAAGAACTTGCATCTTTACGCAACATTTTAACAGCCTGATTTCTAAAGAATTTCTTCTGTTGATGGGAGCAAATCAAGTAGGAATTTCCTGCCATTTTGTTGTGTTCCTCCCCTTGAGATGGCATCAGCTTGGCTGCTGTCCCAGAGCCCGAGGAACAGATAACAGCAGGCCTAGAACCTGTTTCAAATATATACGACTCCCAGGCATTGTTAAAAATCTTGAACCGTTTGACCTCAGGCGTTACTGAGTTTTAGCTGTTTTACTGTATGCATCCATTTGTTATTTTCATTAAATGCTTCTCTTCTTCAGCATCATGAAGCATGAATACACAGTAGGCTACTTTGCCATATGTATGTATGCATGTTGCATTGTTACTGTTGTCCAAGTTTCTGTGGCTACAGTGTGCAAATTGAAAAAGTAAATGCCAGTAGAAAATTCCAAAACATTATGTTCCGTATTAAGCTTCTGTCTTCTTTCTTCTCTCTCTCATCTGTGCGCAGTCAAGCAACACTCAGAGGTTTGGCCTTCACTTCAGCCATTAGTTTATTTTGAATCCATCCTGACAGCATGGTACAGTCCAGTCTGTGGACCATGGGCTAATGCAGTTGGGCAGCTTCCTGCTACACGTGGCCTACAGTCTCCCTGTGGCCCAGTAATTACCAATAGCAGGTCGAATGTAGGTGCACAGTGGTCAGGAAAAGCCTTTAAAACACCTCCTCGACGAGATTGGCCCACAGCACCAAGAGTAAACAGACATTTGAAGACCTACAGTTGCTCAGGGAAAGAGCAAAGACATCCCACGTGCACAACCGTGACTGTGCCATTTTTTAGGAGAAAAGTAAAGTGTTTGTTGGAAGTGGTGGCGGCAGCCGGCTGCCTCGTGCTCAAGGGGGAAATGCATGTGATGGGGCAGTCAAGGTTTGTGCAGTGTGACTGCAGTGCCAACAGCAAAACAAGTATCTGCTACTGCTTCAGGAGGAAAAGCATAACAGCTCCCTGGTGACAGTCCATTCATGTGCTTACGCTCACCCCGTGGAGGACCAGGCCAAGTGAGTCACATTGGGCAATGCTATTCCAGGTCAAACACATGCAATAAGTGCATGGTGCAGGCACTGTACAAAGTTTGTAACAACACTGAGTGGCTACAGAAGCAGATGTACTCGACAGGATGTCCCATGTGAGAGTGATGAGCAGAAGTGAAACAGCTGAAGACGTGTTGTGGTGGATGCGGCGAAGCTGAAATGTCACGCTATACCTGCTAACAAAGTTAAATGAGGCTAATTTTACTGAGGGCGTTTCAGCTGAACTGCATAATGCACATCTTACATTTCTCAGAGCTGTGGCCTCACTGCACAGTTGTAAGATAAAACAGTTCAATGACCTTTTGAAGCTGATAAGATGAAACTTGTTCTACATCTCAAAAAAGGATGATACAGTTCAATGTCTATCATTGTTGTGATCAGTTAATATCAGCCATGGTAGGGTCACCATCAGCCAGGTAAGAAGAAGAAGCAAGGGCTCCCTTTGATGAGGACATTACATTAAAACAAAGTCTCCCTCTGACTTTCGAAAACCTTTCCCTGAGCAGCGGGGATACTGACAGACAGCATCGCTGAACACAAACTTTAAAGTAACAATAACTATTAACTACCTGCAATCTATTTCAAATGTGTTGTTAAAGATAATACAAATGTGAAACACAAGATACTCTACCTCACCAGTAGGGGTACTGCTTGGAAATTACTTCTGCAGTTTCCAGGGGCTAAGTTACATGGCTTGTGGAATAGCTCAGTAATTTGTTTTGATTTAAAAAATATGTTCACATATTGAGTCAGCTAACCCCTGAACTTGTGAATAGGAGGGAAACTGTAAGATAAAGGTAATGGTTAAAATAGATAGCTAAAAGTAATGGATAAACACTACCAATTAATGGTTTAAATTGTTATAGCTCAAAGTAATAAATGGTCGAGATAGCTAAAAGTAATGGATGGTTGAAATGTCCCGTTTCTGCCAAAGCTATAGTAAATGCAAACTTAACCAAACTGACCTAAACATCGACAGTTCAATTGCATTATGAGAATGGACATAGGATGTTACAATCCTATATCTGTTCTCATTTCATTGATTAAATAATATCCAGTTTAAATTGACACATTTGGAACATGACGGGTGTCGATGAAGGGATCCTTGAGTTCATCTGACAGGGCTGTGGCGGTACTTCTGACAAAAGGCTGGGAACCACTCTACCTGATCTCTCACATTATGAAATGCTACACTGAAATACAGTTACTGTCATTTTTTATACGTCTATGAGACAAATAACCCTATTTTGAAATACTGTGACGTGGGTCTTGCGCAGGTCCAATTATCCTTGATAATGTTTTTCAGTAAAACATACCCTACATTTACACTTTTCTACACTGAGTGAAAAATCTGTACATATATGCTAGCAGAGGCTGCAGATAACAATAAGGATACTGAAAGACATACATTTGACATACATTTTATAATTTGATTGCTTTTTGTCTGGTGTTGTCTCCATGCCAATAAGTTCATACTGCAACATTTCCTTCTGATATAAAATAAATTCCTTTCTACCTGTCTGAGAGGTTCTGTTTCACTTTGTAAAACCACAATTTGACTGCTTTGATTTAGATTTGATGGATTTCATGACAGTGCGTCTGCATCTGATGAGATAGAGTTACTGTGTACGTGACCTTTTCTTGCCTCTCTTCTCAACTCACAGTAGATACATTAAATCCATATCCTTTTCTTCAACTATGGCTCTAATAATTAATCAAAGTCTGCAACCTCTCAGCTCTTACTTACAAAGTGTTTTGCCTGGAGACATGTTATTTCTGCTTTTTCTCCAGAGTTTCATCTATTTAACGATTGTATGTGTAGCATGTGTAGCTCTTTGCTCACTGGTATAGTGAATGTCTGACGAAAACTGTCAATGTTTCGTGCTTGTGCGCGTTGCAGTCGAACACAGTGCTCTTACATTAGATGTTGCAAGGATATGTGGTAACATTAGAAAGTATCCCCTGTTCTGTGAAACCCATCCAGCCTACAAGACAACTGGGACTGGAGTGAGAGATTGAAAGAATCCCTTCCTCTGAGAATTTAATCCAGGATGATAAAAACCAAAACCAAGGAGCTTTAACTTTATATGCCTTCTTATAAACTGCTGACTGACGATCGATGTAGCACCTGACTAATCATTCTGTTCTGACAACATATGGCAGGTTTACTTCAATAAAGAGCAAAGAGAGAGCCTGAGAAATCCACAGTGCATTTTTCACAAGGTAATATAGAGGGAGTGGGGCTCGCTCCTTTCTGGTAAAATCATCACGGCTGAAACAGGAGAGGCTGTGTGGAAAGTATGAATGGTTTTGAACACAAGTACAGAGGCAGAGTCAGCACATTTTCAATTTCTAACCTACAGAATAGAATTTCTTAAAACATTTTGGTATAACTAGCTCAAATTAATTTCTTACAAAGATAGACTTTCTACCTAATCATTTTAATTGTACTTACATGCAAGTTATATTCTTAACAAAGAGAGAAATGCAATCTGTCTGAGAGTTTTATTAATGAGACAGCTTTAAGTCCATAATTCCTTGTGCTTGGTGCAAGACCAAGACAGAGAGAAACAAATACATAGTCATATTTCAAGTGAAAGAACATTCAAATCTTACTGTGGGCCCGAGCGGAGGGGTCTGGCCAAACTTCCATCCCAGAGCAAGGTCAAAGGTCACTTAGGTCCTGTCATGAGAGGGGATTAGGGCAGCGTATTTTGTACATGTTTATTTTCCCAGAGTTTTTTGATATATGGGATGATGCAGGGGTTAGGGTTGCCTGCTGGACATGGGGCTTTACGTCAGCTGTAACCCTCAGGGCCACTGCCTGACCTGCCGGTTTTGCATTCCACAGGACCACTTTGTGTACAAAAACCTCAGACCTCCAGGAAATGGCAGGGATTGTGTCATGGGAAGTTTCCCCTCTGTGTTGAAACCGTTCGAGGCATTCTTTCTCTCTGTTACATTGGGGACATCCTCTTCCTGCTCTTTTGGCCCTCAGGCACTCAAGTCTGTCCTGGGACTAGGCCTGACCTGTGTTTAGCTCAGAGCACAGATGTCTTAGGCATGGCTTAAGTTGGAGGTCAAAGCAGGACAGCTTCAGTGTGTATGCATACCTCCTGCAGCTGCACCATCATGGTGACTTTTGTTTGGTCGACGGGCACAAGCTTATCTGAGCTACAGTATGTATCAGAGTTGTTCTGTTGCGAGATTCAGCTCATTTGATAACATACATGATAAAATTATGTAAGTACAGATTTCATCAGTAGAGGTTTGTTAGGTCAAATCCCTGGTCTGGCTGGGAAAATACAGACTATGGTTGCACTGGGCATCTTCAAGGGGTCAATGGTTAAATGTGAGGCACGGAAGGACATGTGTGCTAACATTAAACTAAAAAGTATTCATTAAATGTTGGCTGTATTTGTATTTTAGTTGTATCGAGTTTTCCTTACTGTGAAACTCTCCAGTAGCACACATTCCAGTGTTTTATCTTTTTTTTCTTGGCTCTCTGTCTTTGCTCCAGGTGCAGCAGGCAGAGAATGCCAGGCACTGCATGCATCAGTACCTCACCTGTGATGTGGTGAAATGAAGTGATGGGTGGTGTGTTGGGGCACGGCAAGTGACTCAGCCATGCTGGTATTTACCTGATATCATATAAAGTGAGTTCTTGGCAGTAAATGCAGGCATGTTTTAACACTACTACTCTCACTCTGCACAGTTGTCACGCTACATGGCTTCTTCTTTGCCTGTCTCTTAGTGCCCCTCATACTCTCTCTCTCTTTATCTGAATCATTTCTAAATAATGCTTCTCCATGTGCCTTCTTGCCGCAGATACTGATGAAATCAGTGGTGCACTCCACCCACCACCTGGTTACCTGGATACCCTCTGTTTACAGCTGGGTCTGGACACACTGTAACTAAGTGTGTAGACATAACAATAACATGATGCATTGTGTTAGCATTCATGACAGTACGTGGCAAGACTTCCTTCACAGACCTTCCCACAAACAAACACCCCACCGCACAAATCACATACCCATTTTTTTTAAAAGTGCAAACACTTTCATATGCATTTTACTGTCATACCTGCCTGTCTTTTACCGAAATCTCTTTCCTGTGTTCTCATGTGCAAATGCTTACCAAACCCACTTCCCCTGTCTTCAAATGCATAGAAATCACACAAGAGTTGTGATATGTAGTGCTTAGACGTGAATAATGAAGTCTTGTCCTGATATTTACCTTAGCATCTACATTGTTGCTTTTTCTTTTGTTTTCTTCTAGTCAAGGATACCCCACCTATTTTATTAGCTTGCATAAGCTGGCTGTTAAAGGGAAGCTGCAGTGAAACCTTGGCAGACAGTCTGTCAATGACTATTACCTTAAAACATTATGAGAACCCAACACATTTTGCGAGCCAATGCCCAGTTACATAATCACTGCCTCGACTTTCAGTTCCCAGGAGTCAAGAACACAATGACATAAAGTTTTACACCTGTGGCATGCAAACCTGCTAAATGCCTGTCACCGTGAGCACTTTTTCTCACTCGTTCTCTAATTGACTCATTTAGAAGATCATATTTCCTCAGCGCCTTTTGTCATCTGCTCTCAGCACAGGCCCAGTACGTCCCACACTCCCACAGTTGAGAGTTAATCCTTGTTATTACCTCTCTAAATACTTTGCTCACACACCTGAATAGAAAGACATGTCACCTGTCTTCATTTTTAACATACCTGTTCTGGTTTGTCATTGTTTTTTTCCGACACTGCGGTGTTCTCTCATTGGTTGATTCCTCAACGGGTTTTGTTCATGCTATATTTGAAAAAAGCTGCAGTGAAACAGAGATAGCCAAAACTCTCACATAAGTCCAACTGCTTAAAGTATCTGGGAAACTATATGCCTTGTTTGTTTTTCTGTTTCACTTCCTGCTGTGATTCCTGTCACTTTCAGTTAATCTATGGTTAGAACGGGTGGAGAAAGTGAATTCTTTTTCATGGCTAAAGGACATCTTTAAAAGTTTTAAAGTGAGAAGTCACCTTTGAAGTTATTCAAATGCCAAGATGTCCAATATTTCATTGGTTAGGGTTTTAGATAGCTCCATGTACAGAAGAATGCAGTTTATTCTGACAACCAGTTCAGGTCTAATGGTACACCAGATTAAACACAACAGTAAGCCTACCATTTGAAACTAAGATAAATACTACATTTATTTTTGTAGAGAGTTATAAGCAAAAAGACATGAATGGACTACCGTTACACTCAACATTATCCCGTAATTGTCACTTGTGTCCACAGTGGCTGCCGTTCAGCAAAAGTGACTTAGTGTGCCCTTAAGAGATTCTTTATTTCATTTCCATGGTAATCATCTCTTGTTTTTTTCCCCGTCCTGACTTTACTGGAGATGGATGCTTGCTGATAGCTTGACTTAAACCTGGGTCTTTGAAGGTGCATCCTGGCTGTGTAACTTTGATACACATTTAAAATTTCCATTTGGTGTTTTGTGATCCAGAAATTGAAGTATGATGCTGATAATGTCTTGCCATATGAAAGAGCAAATGCATGTAAAAGTCAAATACCATAATTGCTCATAAAAATAGCAAATTAAAGAAGAATAATGTGGCCCTTAAAATGATAAAGGCTCCCTTAGCACCAGATAGAGTTATTTATTATCACACGTTTTTATTCCAAATACTGGGGATTTTGTAAATGTACTTTTTCTACACAACCTCCCAGTCTGAGCTAAGGAAGCAGATACAAAACATTCCCAAGGACCATCTGGGTCTTATCACCTCTCAACATCATTTCCTTCATAAAATGACCAAGACCAGGAGCCAAGTCCCTTAAGTGTGCTTGCTCTTACTGTTAATGGTGCTACGTGCTTATCACACATCACTCCCTATTCTGTCATGTCAGTGAACCTTCTTTTTATTGCTAATGTAGATGATGAATTTTCCTGTATGCCTTCTTTTGTACTAATACTCTGCCCATGCTCTAATGCTGTTGTCTTTTAAACTGAATTGAGGGAGAGTTAAAGGCTAAGGTACATTTCGACAGAGATAGAAGGGGTCACAGTGACATGTTGGTGAATTTCTCAGACAGTGGTAGAGGGCAATTAAATCTGTTTTTCCCTTATGAGATGACAGAGCAAAGGTCAATAGAAAGCTCTGGGAAACGTGCTGTGCTGCATGATCCTCCAGGAACCGTTGAAGTCTTCCATCATGAGCAGATCACTCGGCTGTTTCTGGGGCAAACGTTTTTGCTGACAATTTATCATGCTTAGAGATTATTGCATAAGAACTTTTTGACCTATAATTTGGGTTTGCAAATCAGACTTCTGTGGAGACAGCAGATAACGTAGAAGGAGGAGGGGAGAAGCCCGAAACGCATGATTATTAGCTGCTGGTTATATAAGATAGTTTGTCGTGACTTCTCCAACCCAAGAAATCAAATTGACTTCTGGGAGTGACATGAATGGCAATCTTCATGACAGGCATGTCTGGGGAATGCCATGGCATTACAGCCTAATATGGGCATTACGCTGAGCTGATGGGCCAGTTTGACTCTCGATAACATTCCAGCTTAGTTTCTGTTCATCAAGCTGTCATGAACTCACCTTCACATTCCTTCCTTGTTTACAGCTCATTTCTGGATCGTGACAGGATTAGTGTGTCTGAAAGTATGGGTGGTGTACATGCCTTTCACGCCCACACACTTACAGCAAACCTAAACAGTTCAGTCAATTAACACTGTTGTTTGAGCCTGACTTTTTTATCGTTTAAAAAGCAGGTATCACTTTTCAAATCATTTTAATGCTTTATAGATTAGTAATTGGTCATTTGTAAGGCTAATGGGGTTGCCCAGTTGTGAAAAATCCTCCAGCATTTTGCTTTGCTTTAGTTGTTTAGTCCAACACAAAGGGTCCTCCTGTGCACATTCTGTAAAAGAGCTGCAGAGCCTCCAGTTATGGACGAAGTATTCAGATCATTTTCTGGTATAAGTATTAATACCACAATGTAAAATACTCCATTACAAGTAAAAGTCCTGCAAATTTTACTAGTATTATCAGCTTAAGGTATCAAAAATAAAAGTACTAATATACTGATAACATCTAATGATGTCACATGGATTTTTAATACTGATAAATCAGTGCATAAGCAATATTTTACTGCTGGTCGAGGTGGAACTAGTTTAGGTAGTTTAATCCAGTGGTTCCCAAGCTAGGGGTCTGGCCCCTCCAAAAGATATTGAGGGGTTGTGTGATGTTTATTGGGAGAGAAGAGAAGAAAGACCAAAGGACTGTTTTCATCTTTTGGACTTTTATACAGTTTTTTATAAGGGGTCATGAGCCAAAAACTGGTTTCATCTTTAACATCTGTTGTATTTTTTAAAATCATCTATGTTTATATGTGAAATCTCAATCTGAAAACTAAATCTGTATGATAAAGGTCATGGAGGAAAAATATTTCCTTCTGAAATGTAGTGGAGCAGAACGCTGAAGCAGGAGAAAATGGAAATACTTAAGTAAAGTACAAATACTTCATAATTCTACCTGAGAACAATACTTGAATAAATGCATTTAGTTACTTTTCACTACTGAGAGCCTCCAAATTTAACAGGCTATTACAAAGTAAAAAAGGTCTGACCCTTTATCAATAATTCACCAACATCTATAACTGCAGACATGATGGCTTTTTAGCATTAGCCATTAATGTTAACAAAGAGGAAGTAAGTTATGGTGGAGGAGTATAAAATGACTGAGGAAACTTTACACTACCTTGTACTTCAGCTGATGGTATCAGGATGTAATACTTGCCCTTACAAACGTTGTTTTTTCCATCTGAGAAAATCTTTCAGAAATGACAAGAAATAATTTTTTAATAATTTTTTAATGTGCACTTTTATTTTTCTGGGAGTTTAAGCCCATGAAAGCAAGGAGGAACCACACACCTTGTGAGTTTTGAATTTATTTAATTCATGACTGCCTTGGCAGTCTGAGTCTCATAGTAGACTCAGCCAGATCATATGACTGACCTGTCTCTGGGGTCTTTGATCAGTGCTTCGGATCACATACTGCAGTGGACATATGCTGTTCTCCTCATTAACCTCACACTCCAGACAAATGTGAAATAACATCAAAGGTGCTGGAAAACTCTTACAAGAGAGAGATGTCAGGCTAGATTTGGGGAGGTCATATTTTTTATGAGATTTCTATTCTCTTTTGTATGGGAGACTTCTTTGTTTGCAATGTGTGATTGTAAAATCATCCTTATGAAATCTGCCATCGCTGCAAAAACTATATTTAAAATCTTTGAACAAGTATCCTCCTTATTTAGGCAGCTGTTTTTATAATAGGATCACATTACAGTTTGTTCATATAAAAAAGAAGAGGCCCCGAGGTTGGTCTTTAGTTAAACAATAAAGTGATCCGTAGTTTCCAAATAATTCATCTGTCTTCAGTGCTAGAGTCTCAGTCTTGCCTCTGGTTTAACAAGGATGTGGCATTAGATTCCTCTGGCCTGGCCTTGCGTCAGAGGGGGGATTCCTCGAGATCCAGCATCTGGGTGCTGCATTCTTGCCGTCCCTACACATTGCCATTGCAACGCTCACGAGACACAACAGTTCGACAGGCTCAGTCGCAGACAGAGTCGTTTCCTGTCCCCCAGCTGGAGTGAGGGGTGTGAGAAACATGCTCACTGAGCACAGAGTTATGGCCAGAGAGGCGAATGGTAGCACAGAAACAAATAACCCCATCCCACAGCGATGATGGTCCCTTCCCCAACAGACAATCCACTCAATAGATGAGGAAGAGAGACAAAGGAGCAATTCAGTGTCTGTTAACACACGAGGCCCTGTCTATAATAAATACCAAGCAATGAATGAAGATAAAGATGTGTAGGCTTTATAGCCAAAATGAAAATCCAACTCTGGTTCCTTAGACAAATCACTGGATAAGATTAGGAAGATTATGTTAAAACCTAACAGATGGTGCTAACGCTTGCCTTTATTTGTGGGGTTTCAGGGTTTCGAATTAGAGGAGGGCCTGTCAGGGGTGGCTGTCACACCAAGGGCGTGTCCCTAAGTGTGGCCACAGACACTGGGCTGGAGGGCGGCTAACTCAATCTGAA
The DNA here is from genome assembly GCA_011952105.1 of Coreoperca whiteheadi. Classification (NCBI taxonomy): domain Eukaryota; kingdom Metazoa; phylum Chordata; class Actinopteri; order Centrarchiformes; family Sinipercidae; genus Coreoperca; species Coreoperca whiteheadi. Next base: position 6,681,000 of record CM022470.1, on the reverse strand, counting down.
TTCCTGCCAGAGTGTTTTATGTTCTCATTCAGCCTGGGGAAGGAACTGCAGACCACTGGAAGCTGGACGCCCTCCAACTCTTTACACATTATTTAAAGGGAAATTAATTTTACTTTTACATATTATGTTGCCAGTTGCCACCAGTTCAACATTACAGTACACTTAAAATCCTTCACAGGGTTGTAAAACAGGAGTGCAAAATATGCAGTTCTGCTTAAAGGCATCCAAACTAATTCCTTCCTGTGGAAAATTTGATTTTAAAGAATGTTGAGACATGTTTGATTCACTGTGGGTCACTGATTTGTGATGTGATCAGCTGAAAAGCTGAGGGAGGTGATAAAGAAGGCAGTTTTAACCCAGAGGCCTGGGGGGAAGCATGAATAAATGGCTGGTGATGTGAGCTATAAGTCACAGCTGCGGGGTTTGTGAGTACTAAGTGGAAAGACACAAACACACACACACGCACATGAGTGCATACACTTAAGTCTAGGTGTCTCCCTGGGAGGTCTTGAAAGGGTAAAAGCAAGAGTTAACCAAAGTGAGAACAGAATATAAAATTATGGGAACGAATGAGCGGCCAGATTCTCCTTTATGTTCATGGGAGTCTTGAGCTAGCCTCTGGATTTACTGAGGCCTGAAGAAGCATTTGTTTGCGTGAATGAGAACAAAACACAGGAAAACAGTAGCAGGTTACTGGGCCACAGCCAGTGCTCAACAAAATGGGATGAATGATTTCTGTAGAAAAGGAGGGCGATCATCCAAACCCTCCTCATCATTATTTTACCTTTCTGAGGATTTGCAGGAAGTTGAGAAAATGGATTTCTGAGTTGTGGATCAGGTTCAGAGTCTTACATCCCTACAAAGTGTAAAAACGACAATTCGCCTTTTATGTGGGGTTGTGTGCCGGACTATTTCTTGGGTCTGAGCAGTTGCCAGGCAACTAGTGGAGACTCCAGGAAGTTACTGGAGTTATTTTGTTACCTTCAGATAGAGCCAGGCTAGTTGTTTCCCCATGTTTCCAGAATTTGTGCTGAGCTAAGCTAACCGGCTACTGTAGCAGACAGATATGAGAGTGACATACTCTCCGCCAGAAAGCAAATCAGTCAAACTATTCCCTGAAGCACAAAAAAAAATGACTTGTTTCCTGCATTATATAGGGCACCTGTTCCCACTATGAATAAAAGAGTGTCCATTAAGTGTGACAGTTGCCGCAAAAAAGAAGGTTATCCCCTTTGTCCGACCTTTGACCCAAACCTCCCCTAACCTCGTTCCTCATGCAAGTCACAAAAGGCCACACAGTGACAGAGCAAGCTGCCCGCTGATCACATACACAAAACACCAACACAAGCATACACAGAAACAGGCAAACTACTCAAGCACAAAACTGTGGCCCTATTTGGTGCAGTGTAAAATGGGAGTATAAGAATGAATGAATACACAGTAGAGTGATGGGATGTCTCAGGCAACATTTTGACCTTTTTGCTCATGAGCTACCTTGTGCAGTTTTTACCTCACCAAATCTTTACCATTGTATTTTTTTAGTGAGGCCTGTTCTAATTTTTCACCTCATTTTAAGTTTAGACCATCCCATAAACCAAAACCCCAAAGCCCTCCCCGATGCCCTAGTGGTGGGATTCAATATTTATACTTATTTCTGAGCTTATTGCCTGAGGATGATAAAAGTGGGCATGTGCTAATGGAAATTGTGTGCGCGTGTGTGTGTGTGTGTGTGTGTGTGTGTGTGTGTGTGTGGCTTGTTGCACTGTCACCATGGCTACGCAAACAAACACAGAGAACCGAAGCGCCACGCTTCAGCAGGTCATCATTAGTAGAAAGCCAACCTTTGACCCCTGCCATGCCTCTGATGACATATGGTTGCGTCTACCTGCTGTTACTTGAGTCACTGGGCTGTGTTCCCCAGTGACCTGCAGCACCAGTTAGATTTGTAGACTGTAGACTGTAGGCTCACTGACAGAGGGTGCAGGTTTAAGTACACAACATGATTTTCAAGTAGAAGGAGTACAGCTTGTACGTTTAATCTATCAACATTTTTTCCCAGCAGTATCGTGTGTCTGTCTGTCACCTCCAATAGCTGTGCAGGGGAATATTTCCTTTTATGAAACAAACCCACTTTAAGAATCAGGAAATTCCCTTGGCAAAAGCCTGCCACAGCAAATAGCATAGAAATGATAGCAAATGACTATTGCTGATTTCCTTGCAGATGAATGCAGACATTTATCTTGTGTGTGTATGTTCAAGTGCTTGTTTATAATTCTTAATTTAGGTGTGTTTGACTTTACAAGAGGATTTTCTATAAAGCACCAAGGGTTTTCTGTTGTCTTCAATCTCGCTTTGCATTTGTCTTTTGTTTCTTGACATTTCTTTTCTCACTGGTACTTTTGTCTGCTAACGCTAACGTTACCCTATTTCTTAATACTTACCATCCCACCTCCACCTCCCATGCTCAGTTGCCAATTATAATACATTTTTTCCATTTCTCTCCAGTCAGACATTCCAAATGGATTTTTCAGCTTCCCCATTTCCTCTGTTTCCTTCTCTCATCCTTCTTCTACCCACTGGCATGTCTTCTTCTATCACTCTCCTTCACATTTGTGCCATTTAAATTCTCTCTACCCTTGCTGACTATAGTTTTAGTTTGATCTGACCATCTCAGAAAGGAGTAACAAACGCCAACATTTTTATCTCGGTTTGCTGGGAAATCATGTTGATTCCAGTCAGACTGCAATTACTATTTTTTACAACCTTATTTTTCCACGTCATCAAGTCCAACTGAGACAACAGTAATTTGTTTTGGCAACTAACCCACACAGATAAGCTTTTGATGGATGGCCACGGGTGCAGAGCTGTGTTGGCCAGTATTTTTCATCTGGTCCAAGAAGGTGTCTGCTTTTTCAAATTCTCAAAGTTGTATTTAATTCCATCTGATAGTATCTGAATAATGCTAGTATTATGAAGGCATAAAGCATGTACAGTGAATTGAGCTGTGAAAGGCTTCATGTTGCCTGTTGTTGGATTAATGAGACAATTATGTGGCTGTGAGGGGGGATGTAGACCGGAGACAGAAGCAACAGCTGAGAAAGCCCTTTCAGTTTCTAAGTCGGTCTGTCTGGGCTGTGTGTCTGTCCATGGTTAGGCCTGGCTGCATCTGTTAATGCCCACACCCCAACCGCCTTTAGGGTGGTGTAATATCTAAATCTGCACGCAGCTATTTTGGCCAATCTAGACAAGCTTTGTTAAGCTTCGAGAGTTCTTGCATGTGGAGTCAGTGAGACAGAGCTCAACAACATGCTGCCTATATTCTATACTTTGATGAGACATATGAAAAGATGATGCAATAGGCTACCTTTTATCCTATGTGAATACAGTGCTGCATGGCTAGCTTTTATTACAGTATCACTTACACAAGTCTTACTAATTCATCTGCCTGTGTTGAAAATGTTTATACTGTTTTCTTCCTTATGCCTGAAGGAAATAAGCACTTTACCACAATCACTGCCTTTACGTGCAAACAGTGTCTAGCAGATGTGTGCACAGCTATAGTTATGAATTCCTCCTGTCTGGGAGGTCACATTGCCAGAAAGCGAGGCAGGATGTGGCAAAACGGTCTCCTCTGCTGCCTCTACCTGAATGCAGCTTTCATCTTCTCTCTGTCTCATCCTTGTCTTCCTGTGCTGCTGTTTCACACCAACCCACACAGCGTGAGCTTCAAGCAACCAAATCAGTTGCTGCAACCAGAGGGAAAAAAGTCTGTAAAAAGGCAATTTCATATTTGTGGGCAAAAACGATGTGCAGTTCACACTCAAGCTTTCCACTGCAATAAATCGGTCTGCAATTTGAACACAAGCGTTCCCAGTGCTCTACTCTGCCTTTCCTTAGTGTTTCCCATCTGTTGCATTTATCCTGAACATCATGTCAATTTTTCCCCATTGGTCTGGTCAGGAGAGATTAACCAAAAACTGCTGGTCAAATTTGAATAACACCCATACGTGTTGCCCCTTTGGAAATATTAGTACACTGAGGGTGGTTGACCTTACTCCCTTAACTGATCGTAGCACCCGTCGTGTCCAACATGGCTGTTGTTTTGGGCTGATTTATAACAGAGAGATGCAATCAGAGGTGTACACCATACATGTATTTAACCCTGGAGGGAAGCATTTGACACATGAGGCTCCACTGGGGTTGAGAGGAGTTGAAAAACATGTACACTTACTCACTTAGGACATCAGGATGCAGGGTTGAGCAACATTGGCATTCATTTGGAGCAGTGTTTCTGTCCATCTGGCAAAGGCAAGTCCAATTTTCATTCTCTTTTAGCTCTGTAATGCTCTACTTGTGGTCTCTACCACCTCCTGAGGGAACTATCAGCCTCTACGTTCACCAACCAGTCGCTATCTGTGTCTGTTTTTGGTGCTGAGCAGGTAGCGTACTGGGAAGTTTTAGAGCTTTTTCATTGACAACACTATGAGAACAGTGACAGAGTTAGGGTTATTTGTAAATGCGTGAATTCAATTTTTTCCACCTGTATGAATATTTATGAAAGGCAGTACTCATCTTCTTCATCCTCTTTGTCATGTTTAGTTAGTCAAGATAAAATTACAGATGTGCCTTCATTCCAACGAAATAAACAAAAAACAAAATATGCTGAGACTCTTGATGCAGACAGCTGAAAAAGACTGTAACACCATTCACCTACACATACAGGAAGATTACCTGTGAGATTTTTTAATCTTATCCTTATTCACCAACACTATAAATAACCATTCACATCATGGGGGACTGTTCTATCAGAAGCTCTGACTCTAAAGCTAACTTTCCATTATAGAATAATGTGATAACTGACAGAAATCCAAGTTGAGAATTCACAACTAGGCCACACACCACTTCCCCTCCAGGCCGGTTTGCCATGTGTTGCCTTTAGATTACAAACAAGGCAATGGGATCTCAAGCCTATTCTGATGTCTTATTTTTATCCCTGCTTCAGTGTTTTTCTCTGTTGCCAAAAGGATTAGGAACTTATCTTTTAATACCGTTCGAGCGTCAGCTCTACACGTCATTCTGCAGTCCTGAGGTGAATGACTTCCACCACCAATGTTTGAGAACCCACCAATCCTCTCCTGTCAGGCCACAGAGGAGATGTTTGTCCTTTTTGTTAACCACAGTAGTTGATGTGGCAGAAATGCCAGCAGCAATAAGGGAGAGAGAAAGGCTTAAGATGTGGATGGTGTGTTAAGCATTTAAATCAACTGGAGCAATTGGGCTGTTTAGTTTTATGAGGTGTGAGACCTTTGCCGCTCCATTCAGGCTGCTTTACACTGAGGTCACCGCAAACAGATTAGAGCTCACACCAGTGTGTGACCTAGGCTCACCACCATTACACCACTGCACGAATGATTTATAGAATTAATGAAAGCATGACATCATGCTGTTAGCCTCCCCTATCCCTGTAAGTGGTAACATACACGCTATCTACCTAAGCAAACTAGGGTGCAGGGACATGGAGCTTTTTTGGAAAAGCATCAGTTGCTTGTTAATTACAAATTACACAACATATGACAGATAAGATATGTACTGTAGACCTGTACAAGCAACCAAAGAAGACAGGGAACACTGAGGACTGAGGTGAGATTACCAAGTAGCCCTCTTGAGTCTGCACCCATTCATTACCTGGAATCCTCTTTCTGCATAAACAATGGTTTACAACTAAGAACCATAAACAGAGAATTTAGGCAACTTGCAATCATGCTCTGTAAGGATTCAGCATTTTGCAATTTTGCAGATGTAGTCTTTTAAGGCCTTGTTAACAAGGCATATTTCTAAAGAAAGGTTGATGGCTTTTTCATTCTCACGAAATGTTGCTTGTATGAAAGGTACTATCAGCAGCCAACAGGTGTTCTCATTCAGAGATGGAGCAAAACCGGGCAATGGAAGCATTGAAAGAAACTCAAAAACATTTTATCAGTGAGAGCTGCTTCACTTTCCTCTACATTACCTCTTCAAAACATTGTCTAAAGAAGGAAACCTCATCAGTCAGACATTTGCTGGTGCTGGATGATAGCCTACTTCCTCAGTCATACCTTGTCCATGTTATAAGCAAGGAGTGGAAACAGAATATTGTGGTCCTTCAAACAGAAAGGAAAAGTCTGGGATGTTATCAGAGTAGGGGATCTTAACATACCTGGATGCGCCTCCAAGCAGACTCATAAAGGAACAGCAGCTAACATTTAACAGCACAGTGTCACAAAGTCAGGGGAGAAAAAAAACACTTACATAATGAGACACCACCCCCTCTTTTTACACACCCATGGGCGACAAAAACCATAGGAGAGAAAGGACATCTTTGAAAATGTGGACAAAAGACTGTCTGTCTCACTGCACCTTTACCTAAGGGAGTGAGAGCTTAATAGTGCACATTTACCCTGATCCTGCAATGGTCACTCTTTAACGCCGGACTGCCTTCGTCTCTCTACCCGCAACCGTTTACCTCCTCTGGCTCTTCAGCAGCTCTTTGTAAGAATGGCAACTCTTACAAAGAGCTGTGTGAGGATGAGATGCCTGCTCTATGCGTTATAGTTAAGAAATTACATTATGAGCGCGTCTGCATTTCACTATCATGAATACAAACTCAGGCAAAGGTTTAACTTTCACACGTACCCTTGTACCCTAGTTAAAGCCATCAAAATCCCCCTTTTACGTCAATCAGATCCATATCTTGGACACTTTTTGGAACAGACCCATATGTTACTCTGCAGCTGAGGTCTTGTAAAAAACAAGAGTTGTGTTTTCTGACCCAGTCATGACAAGGTCTATTTGTTCCAGTGGCTCGCAAAGTGTTTGTGTTCCCCAGGTCACGGCTGAACTTCTCATATTTATGTTAGCTAAACTGCAGGCTGGCAGGCTAATTCGCTGGTATGTGTTTTCATTAGGTCTCTGGGGCCGAATAGAGCTCCCTCACTAACGTGGCTCCTCTGAACTCTGACCCCAGCTTTAATGGAAAGGCTGGCAGAGAAAGAGGGTCAAGACATCAGAGTGGGCTCAGTTAGACTTAAGGTAACAATTTGAGGAGGCGTAACAGGTTATGTAACCCTGTCGCTGGACACTAATGACTCGGTAGGGTCTGAGGAATGTCCACTCTCAATAGGTCTCTTTTACATCAGTTGCTGTTTGTGGCAACAAAATTTGCTTTGGTATGGTGATTGGACAAATCCTGCTCTGTGTGCTAGATAACAGCTATGTAGGGCATGTGACCAACCACTAGCAATGTGCTCAGCCATGGGCCATAATACCAGTACAGAGGGACCTGTCATCCTATCATCTCTTCTTTTGCTTCACTCCTACCCTTCCATTCCCTAAAGGGAGCACAAACACTCATGTCCACATTTAGAAACATGAAGAATACAGGCTGGTATGAGTCTCTTTTCGTTCTTCAGGAAAATGATGTGGCCATTTTATTATTTTATGAAAGAATAAGTTAACCATCGCTAAACATTTTTTAATAACTGATAACTTGTAGGTTCCAGCTTCACAAATGCACTGTTTAATATCATTGTAAATGAAAAATATTTGGGCTTTAGGCAGTTGGTTAGACAAAACAAGCAATTTGAAGACGTTATCTCAAATTGTAACATCTTATTGACTAAATGACAAATCTAGAAAATAATCAACAATGGAAATAATTATTAGTTGTAGATTTGCTGTGATTGTGTGTGTGTGTGTGCGTGTGTGTGTATGTGTGTGTGTGTGTATGCTGTTCTGTTTGCTTGGGGTCAGTCCAGGCCTTGGTCTTTCTAACGGCTTCACAGTGTCACAGTTTTAGCTACAGCAAGTCTCTGGAGCTTAGGTGAAACATTTCCCATGGAGTCCAGGTCATCGTCACTTTCGCTGACTCTGAAAATCACTTTTCCTCATTGGCTTGTCTTCGTCATCATACTGTACATACTCTATTCTGTGATTATTATTTTCTTATAACATTTTGCTTTAATATTATTTAATATCATATTGTCAGTTTTATAGTTACGATTCTTCACCTGCAGTACGTAGCTACTTATGTTTCTTTATAGTTCTCTATATTCCTATTATGTTTATTGTTTTGCACGAAAAACACCAAAGCAAATTCCTCGTATGTGTAAACCTACTTGGCAATAAAGCTGATTCTGATTCAGATTTTAATTCATGGTCACTATTCTGGCTACAGGCTGACTTGTGATAGTGAGTTTTCTATTTCTGGTTTATATATTAGACAACAGAGAGAGAGAAAAAAACCTGAATCACTTGTACATGACAAGTGATTCAGGTTCATCACTGGACTTTCCCTTCCAAGGCAAGTATCTTTGGATGTGCCACACACGCTGATGAGTTGTCTAATGGAATGTTATGAATTTGTCTTTATTGAAATGCAGGTTCAATGGGCAGGCAAACACCTCCTGCACATTCATAACTGAGTGATGTGTGAGGAAAAACTCAAGTCTCACCCGTAGCACAGCCGAGCACAGAGCAAACAGCAGGAAAACACATCACAACAGTAACAGTGTTCGACATGAGAAGGGAAATCGTTAATCATGTACCGTCAATGTTGAGCTTAGGTTACCATTTAAGGGTCTTATTAATTAGACCTTACAAACACATATTAACTCCTTTCCTACCTTATTTAGTTAGACTTTACCTGAACTTTAAGGCTGACAAATGTCTGTACATCTAAACTGATAGTGTACATCATAACTTTTAGACTGCTGTAAATTGTAAGGGGACAAAGTGTACAGTAGTTTGACCACCTTTATGTTTTGTGTGTGTGTGTGCGTGTGTGTGTGTTATGGCCAGCAGCAATTAAACTGAAACTAATGATAGAAGTCATGGTTTATGTTTGTGTACCTGCACCAATAAACTGCTGTCACTTGAACGCACCACTTTGCCAGCTGGCTTGCACCTTGGGTCCGTCCTCTTCAGCAAATACATTGGCTTGCAGTGCAGAGCGTCAGCGCAGGGGGCTGGCCCTAACCAGGAGTTTATTGTCAGGAATGTGTAGTAGCACTCAGACTAATTTACCGCACTGACTGTGTCACACTCCCGCAGGGCATCACCCTTTTGTTTGGGATGCGCTTACTGGATTATCTCCTGGTAGTCTGACACAACTGCTGTCGGCTCGGTGCTACAATCGACCCTTTTATCATGCGAGTTTTCACTTGAGCGGAGCAGAAAATCGTCTTTGTTGTATTTTGTGTGTGTAAGAATATTGTTTCACTGCAAGCACGACTTCAATGCCAGATTCAGCAAAGATGAGCAAAAACGGAATGGTAACAACAATCCACACGCGGATACGAGCTGACCCGTTCACATCCAATTACGAGCTGGTCGGCAAAGAACTGGGCAGGTGAGTTCCGTTTTTTGCGTGTATGGTTTCCAACATTAATTCATGTATGCTCGTTTTTTTTCTTGTGCTGGCGGAGTGGAAATGGCAACAATATCTTGATAATCTTCTGTAAATCTGGTAATCATATTAGATTTGCTCTTTGCACATGTTAATGAAAAGCGTGTTAATTTAACCCTTCCAATCCCGCTTTCCATCCCCGGCAAAGCCGCAGGTGGAGACGCGCTTTGGCACGCGCAATGGTAGTGCGTTTTTGTGCGTTTTTGTGCGTCTATATGAAATGTTTTGACAATTTCCAGGCTTTTAATTAAATTTAAAAAATTAGGTGGACCGTTATGAATTATGTGAAGATGCTAGAGATGAGGAGGGACTTAAGAGACCTACGTTTGCATTTGTCCACACGCTGATATGTCTGATATCTAAGGGGTGATCGCATGATATTTTTCTCTGGGTTTTGAAAATGCACAACCTGTTTTATTGTTTGTCGATGCTCACTTGTGTGATCTAGTGGATTCTAGTGTATGTGGTGTTTGAAAATATTAACTTCCTCAAATGCCATCAGCTGAACTTCACTTCGTTAGTTTGGAGTCCTATTTGTTTATGTGTCACAGTATTTAACAGTGTGAGTTAAAGTTACAAAATATATGACAAGGCTAATCAGAGAACAGTGTATGAAAACAAAAAGGGACCACCATCAACCACTTTTCTCTGTCGCTCATCAGCCAAATGCATTTTGTGGGTCACTCACTGATGTGTGGATCCCAGAAATTAGAGATCCAATGTTATTCAAGCGAGGACAATAATTAATTTCCTCAAAAAAGCTTTTTGAGTGAACAATAAAGGGGCTGCAGCTAACTTCTTGGGTTTCACTTGACTCGACAGCTGTTTGACTGCCTTTGTGCCACTTCTGCATCTGTCTCTATAACTCTGATTTTCACTGTAAGTTTGCTCCTCTGCAGAGTGTGTTGGGACAGGCTAAATAAAGATTCAGTTGCAGTTTTCCTTCTCAGACACCCTGGGACAGCAGCCAGGGGGTTGGCTTGAGGCTGTCCATAAAGTGTAGACCACAGCAGCCTTTCCCCTCTCACCCTTGTACCCCAACCCTACATCCTCCTCCCCTCCTCTTCCCATGAGTCCGACCCAACAACATCCTGAGATCAGGCCTCATAATCGCATTAAGTGCAGGAATGTACGTAGTGCTGCATGCCAGCCGATCAGCTATAGTATGTACGTTAGGAGGGATGTTGACCATATTAGAACTTGTAGGTGCCTGTGTTGAATTCTTCCACCAAATGTTTCTTTCAAGTCTTAAGGCGCAATGAGCCTTATTATTAGGCTTATTTTTAAAACCTTTCTCATCAAGCTTTGCATTTTGAGTTGTGCTCCCTTGCAGAACCGTGCACAAACATATTTTGTGGCCAACTCGAAAGCAGGAAGAGGAACTCATGTTGTGTGGCGGTCTGTCTGTGAAACAGGCAAATAAGAGCTATGAGAGCTGTCATTTCTCATCGCACGTCAGACATGAGTCAGTGCCCCTGACTGAGGAAGACAAAGCGCAGACTCCACAGGAAACCAATGTCTCAATCAAACTATTACCATTGCTGGAGAGGAATTCGTTTTGTGTGTCATCAGTAAAGTTGATGATTGATGACAGACTAGTTTCAGACAGATTAAGGACAAGGATAACCCAGTAAATTAGCTGTTGGATCTGCATAGTCGTCTGTGGATCCAGTCAGGATGTTTGAGAAAGCACTCATTAGTCTTAGTCAGAGTTTTTCTACTGTAACAAAGTTTAAAAAAAAAATAAAACTTTTAGTTTAAAATATTACATCAAAGCACTGTGAAGTTATGTATAACCAGGAGGTTCTGTGCATCTGCATAGAAACATGGCTGAACATACGTGTGAACGTAGCCGGCTGAAAGATGGCCGTATTTAGTAACCTTTGACCTGTTGTCTGTCTTTGAAAAGACCTCCTGTTGATCCTTTCCGTGGCCAGTGGTCATTCCTTTTCACTCCATATGTAGTTCCCAGCCCACAGTGAGCTGCTCTGAACTTGGCTAATTAAGGATGAAAATGCTCTGACGGGTTTTGCCTTTTCACTCCAAACAATGAGTCGTTACCATTCTGCGAGACTGAGAAACAGCAAAAGAGAAGAAATAGACCTCACAGCAGCTGGGGTGGTAGCCAAAACAGAACCAGGCTCTGGCCAGAACAGTTGCTGTTTTTGGTCCGCAGCACAGTGGGCTTGGAGTATCGCTGTGTGGGAAAATGACTGGCACCATGCTGACTGGACCTTTCTGACTTGGCCACTTCATTTAGATTCTGCCCAGTTCATAGTCCTCTTTTCACATCCTGTGCGTATCTGTATTGTGTAGCTCATTTAAACACAGAGTTGGATATAGATATTGACGTTACATGCTGTTGAGGCTCCAACTTGACTGTAACAGCAGTGACCCCCTGCCTGGCCTACCTAGCCGCGGTCAGGTGGGTGGTCCCCGTCTCTGGGCTGCTGAGTAAGCCGACTGGTCCACTTTTGCAAAAGAGAAGCATTCTCTGGCCTAGGGTCTGGTCGAAGGTGTCAACACAATTCCATTTGTCCCTGCTGCTGTCAGCTGTGAAGAAAGGGAAGTGAATAATGCCTCATTATCAGCCTGGGAGGGATGGCTGGCGATTGTGGTCAGCTTGACACAGAGAGGCAATTCTGCACACATCGGACATCCTGCCCACACCCACGGCTGACCCTTAGCACCTCCTATGAATCCATCAGTGTAAATGCTGAAAAATCAATGGTAGTGATGTGGATGTTCTTTTTTTAATCTCATGTTTTACAAGTGACTTCCAGCAGCCAAGCTGTTGTATCTCTTTGTTTTTGTTTGACCTATAAAGTGGCTTTAGCCTTATCAGGTTGGGCCTCTCTCAGTGGGCCTTATCCCACTGTTCAGTAGCTCTTGCCAAAACTGTCAGCCATATCTGCCTCCTGTCAGACCCTCCTGAAGGCTAGAGGAAGAGGCGGAGAACGGGGGAAATCTCTACCGAATGTCTAATGACGCCTGCTCAGCCAAACATATCAGTGGTCAATAGCAGTGGCTGTATTTTCAAATGATGCCACTTAACTCCCTTATCTCTGAACTGTTCTTTAACCTCGCCTACAGTGTTGCACTCGTGGCCGGTTGGCTGGCTTTTCCAAATGTCTTGCACTGTAATCTAGGTTTCACGTCCATAGCAGTTTAACTGTCATGAGTATGTCCAGTAATTTCAGCCTTTCATTTGCTGCAGCTTAAATGACCTAAATTTATTCCAGTGGTCCAGTTGGCTACTTGGATACACAACAGAACCATCTCTGACCAAATTTATTTCAAAAGCCAGTAATGTGGTTGTGATTATTCTCTCTCTCCTCACTAATCACTCAAGCTCTCGCCCCTCTTTGTTTTCTAGGGGAAAGTTTGCGGTGGTAAAAAAGTGCATTGAGAAGGCAACAGGGAAGCAGTATGCTGCCAAGTTCCTGCGAAAGCGACGGAAGGGCGAGGACTGCCGCATGGACATCTTAAACGAGATCGCCGTGCTGGAGTCAGCCAAGGCAAACCCCTATGTCGTGGCACTGCATGAGGTCTACGAGACCAAAACCGAAATCATCCTCGTTTTGGAGTGGTAAGACCATACTGTAGACATTACAGAAGCAACACAAAGGTCTTTCTAAAAGTTCTCTGAAAAAAATGATTCTACATCACTTACGAACAGCCTTTTTGTGACTCCAAAGTGTTTTTGTGTTCAAACTCTCATGCACACACTCTTGCACCGCCGCCTATATGAGAAGAAAGATATGGTGGTAATCTAAATGGTCTTTTTAAACGTTCCTCACTTGACTGTATTTGAGCCACGCCAGGAAAACTGGGATAAAATGATTAGGCTCTCAATCATTAGGGAGATGAAAATCCTTTAATCATCACTTGCTAAAAACTTTCCAAGACCGGAGTTTTTCTCACGCAGAATGTCTGAGGGTTTTGAGGACACCAAACTGGCTTCTAGAAAACTCTCTAACATTCATTCATTTCTACTGAACAAGAACCAATGTTTGAGTTGGGAAAGCCTCACATGAAATCGTACATTCACGTCATGCAACATCCTGTATTTCGCATGATGAGAATGTCACTGCTTTGGTGTTTTCATGTGAATTTTCAGCGTTTATGTTAGCTATGTGATCTGTGAAAAACCCTTCCTGGCTTAGTAATTTGCTGTTTGCTGAGGGTACAGCTGAATGTCACTCAAGATTTTCTCACCTCAAAAAAACCAAACAAACACGCACACGTGTGAAATGCATAGCCTTGCACTACTGTTACACAACCTATGCTTTAAATGGAAATTCTCTCTCTGTGGTTAGTTGCTCGGCTCGTCGGAGCCTCAGCACCTCCGTTTCTTGTTATGCGAAATGGCTGTCAGGAACTGTCACTTTAAACACCAATGTGGCAGAACTGCACCATACTCACCGTGTGAAAATAATGTCAAGCTACAAATAACTGAGCTAGACCCTACTGTGAGAACATATTGCTAAGTAATGTAGACTTTGTGTTGCCTTTCAACATGCAGGTGAACTGATCGGCAGCTGAGTCGAGTTGCTCTTTCAGTGACCCAGCACAGCTGTCTTTCTGGCTTTGGTCTGTTGTGGTTGGGTGTTAAATGACATGATGCATATCCAGTAAGTGTACTGTGACTGCTCTAATGACAGCCTCTAATTAGGATTTGGAAAGGACACTTAGCATCTTAGTTACCTTGCTCACCTCATTACAGGGTGATAGCACTGGGCAATTAGGCTTGAACCACGTCCCCCTGACCCTGAACTGCTTGCTGTCCAGGCAGGAAGCCCTCTCCTGCCCAGTCCTCAGTCGTCATCACCATCCTAGACATGGAATGCCTCCGCAGAACAAAGGTCTCTCTGTCGGGTGGTGGTGGGGGGCTGTATTTGACCTCTGACTGATGTGTGAAAGGGGAAGTAGCACCACAGTTCACCCCTGCATGCCTGCAGCGAAAACATAGCAGGAGGTCAGTTGGCACTAGTCCACAGTTCCTCTTTGGCTGCCAAATGGAGCTGAACCGGGAGTCTTCGAGCATAAAATCAAGCAAGTCAGCACATGCACAATATTTTAGCACTTGAAGAGCTTGATTTTTTTAATGTCAACTCATGCTTTTGTCAATTATTATCTATTGCACTGTTCATTTGTCCCAAAAGCTGCAGGAGCACAATGAGACCCATAACCACTGAAAAGCTGCATCTTCAAACTGTCTGACCTAAGCATGAGTTTCAAGAATTGCAAACCATTTTCCATTTCCTGTGGGTTTAAATGTAAGCAGCAAGCATGGCTCCAAAAAGTAGCACACCACCATGCTGGTGTAATGTGTTGTGCGCACACACACACTTCTCGTAGCCACAACCACATCCTTGGTGATGTCAGAGAAATGGAAGCGAGAAGTTGAATTCTAATCATCTTTGAAAGTGTAGCTCCAGCGTGCGTCAGTACCACAGAAACCCCCAGCATAATGACTAGTTTGAGAGATGGTCACTTTGATGAAAAATGAACGTGCATCACCTCTCAGCTCTGAAAGTTTTATTTTATTTAATTTTTTTGTGCATAGTAGCTAAAACGGTCTCGGTGATGATTTCTCCAGGAACCATAGTCTTTCGTTTCTTGCTTTTCTACATATACGAAAGTGTATTGTAAAAAAAGTGGCCTTTATTCAGCCAACAGAAAGGTGAGACCGTCTGACAAGGTGACGTCAGTGAGCCCCCAGCTTGGTGGTCAGCCCAGAAGGGCTTTTGTCAGATAAGGGCTTATACAGCATGATATATTGTTGAACTATAAGGAGGTTGATTTGATATACTGCTTTAATAGAGAAATATTACATTTTTCCTGCTTAATATCCTCTTATTCAGAGATTGTGGCTCATCTGTTCTCCTGTCTTGTCTTCAAATGGTTGTTAAGCTTCCTTGTACTCTCACTCGTGTTGGCTGCAGTGGGCTTTTTCTTCCAGCTCGGTGCAGGGGAAGATGTCTCTTGCACACTGAAGTAGTGTGTACTGTACGTTAACTCTCTTGGAAGGACGGAGAGCATGGAGACAATATTTAGTCTTCAAGGAAGTATCAGATCATTCCTAAGTGCTTGGCTAGAATGTGTGCCGTCTGTTGAATTTAAACAAGATGGTCTTTATCAAGATTTTAAATCCTCTCAGGGCTTCTGCTGACAGCTTAATGAAGCTATTGAAATACTTTGTCATGTTAAGCCTTTAATTGTTCAGATAAGTACAGTAACAGGTCAAACTCACTTTATGTTGATAGGTTCAAGTTAATTTTCTATATAACACCAACTCAGGGGCATTTCTATTGCAGCTTTCAACAATAAAAGCATCCGACAAACCACACTCGTGCAGATCAATGTAAACACACAGAGTTTCATTGTACTTCTCCACTGCTCTCTAAACTCGTTGGGGGTTGTTAAGTGGGATTGAGCATGTTTGCAACAAATGGGGTAGGTGGCAAGTCAAGGATTCGATGCTGGGATTGGGAAAAAAAAAACAACTTTGTATGGACCAATGACAGAGCCTCAAAATCCAAAAAACATGGGCGCTATTTTCACAGCTGAGGATAGTAAAGAGTGCATGGTTGGGAGGCTAACAGGGGATTGGGTTGTGCTGGTTATGTAACAGTCGGGCTGGGGCCTGGTCACAAAGTTTCACTCTGAAGATAAAAAGCATATGTGCCATCTAAATCTCCCACACATGGCTCTAGTTTTTTGGGTGAACTGTCAGCTTCAGGCAATGATCTGACTGATGGAGCATCCACCGTAAATCCACCATGTCTCCACTTTTATTAACATTACAGAAGCGCAGCAAGACCAGGCAGACATTTGAGTATTCCTTACACAAAAATGTGAGAAGTCACCATTGACTTGTCTAATTACTAAATTCCAAAAAGGGATAATCCCTTACACATAAGTTGTTTTGAGCTAATGAGCAAAGAACTATACAGGCTGAGGATCATACAGTATAGTTACCAACTTGCATTTACTATCCTGCCACCTTCTCTGGCTATTTTATAGCTAAAGATCTGTTCCTTTCTATATTAAGAAAAGGATTTGATTAGTTGGCCAGTGTTTGCTTCTGTTTCCTTGGTTTCGATTTAGTAAATTAACCTGCAATATATCAGGCTGTATAAGCCCTTATCTGAACCTGCTGTAAGCTGATATGAACTTTCTTATCTCTTGTAATATTCCTGAGAAGATGAAGGTACACACAGAGGCGCAGTACCTATGTGATATCGATTCATGTTGGAATTGCATGCAATGTGTAGACGTGGATGGACTTTGTTCCTCGAAAGACAAAGTATACTAATGAAGAGAGTATTGCGTACTTTTAAATAAAGTGGAAAGACTGTAGTTTTGTTCCCTAAAATTGGACTATTCGGATGGGTTGGTATTTGTTATTGTCAACTTGTGCAATTCAAACAGAGAGGAAGGGCGTATTTGTACGGTTTAACTTTATTATGACAAGTTAAAATGATTTTTCCAAAATGAAAGTAAGCCAAACTAAACTCCACTGGGTGGTTATCCATATGCAGTTATTTTCTTCTCATCTTATCCTTGTTTTGTTTTCTCAGTTTTCCTTCCTGTGCTTTCCTTCCAGCGCTGCCGGTGGCGAAATCTTCAACCAATGTGTTGCTGATAACGACGAGGCCTTCACAGAGAAAGATGTGATCCGGCTGGCCAAGCAGATCCTGACTGGAGTGGCATTCCTGCATCGGAACAATGTGGTGCACCTCGATCTGAAAGTAAGTACACTGAAAGATTATATGACAATATAGGACAGTCTATTCCCTCAAGTGGTAGACTAAGGGAGATGTGATTTCTCTAATGCAACCACAACTCATTCAATGTGTCACAAACCTGTTCCCACGAGGAATCAGTCAGTTAAGGAACCTGAATGAACTATCATGTTTTCTCTAACTGGCCCTGAGGTAATGAGGCACTCATCACCTGAGATTTTCATTCTACCTAAGCATCTCCCAAATAAACCACGTATCTGGTTTCTCGTTACACATCTTATAAGATTCTTTTAAAAGTGAATAAGTGACTGAAAAACACTGCATGTGTCTAGAGTAAATGATCAGTTCAAAAACATCATATCCTAGGTTTAGCAGGACTGATGCTTTTAAAATATCATAATTTTAATTATAGTGTGAGTTTAATGGTTCAAGAGGTGAATTCATGTGTGAAAGCTGGCCTTGAGCTGTCTTCTCCTCTTGTGTTTATCTCAGATATTCACACCAGCTCCGGCATTAGGCCAGTCTGACCCAGAATGAAGCACAGATGTATGGACACTACAGTACTTGCACACAAAAACCATGGAGCCATCCTAGTGGTTGGCAGAGATATCCTACCTGTTTTCAGTCTCATTTGATAGGCTTAGAGGATGATCTCAGAGGAGCAGCTAGATGCTGACTGATGAACCAGACTCCAAATCATCTTGGGACCATTTACCTCAAATGCTTTGAGTCATTCGCTCTGACATGAAATGAATGACCTCAGGTGTCACACCTCAGGCTTCTTGAATAATCATCAGTCATTATGTCACATACCTCTGTCTAATCTGTGTGTGTGTCTTCTCCAGCCCCAGAACATCTTGCTGACCAGTGCCAGACCTCTGGGGGACATTCGTATTGTGGACTTTGGCTTGTCCAGACGCATGGACAACGTCAAAGAAGTCAGGGAGATCCTAGGCACCCCAGAGTATGTGGGTGAGTCCTGCTTTTAGCCGTGAAATGCCAAAAGTCAGCTGTGTATTTTCAGTTGGAGTGCAATTTATCATGACTAAATGGGGGTCATGTGTTTCTTTTGCAGCACCAGAGATCCTGAACTATGAACCCATTACCACTGCTACAGACATGTGGTAAGTGTGCTGCTCTAGGTAATGAGACTATTTCCACTCATTTTTAGTGGGTGCCATGCAGAACTGATTTAGTCTGTGCTTTCTGAGAATAAAGACATAATCAGGACAGTGACATCACCTCCCTAGCATGCAAAAGACAGTCTAGACCTTTGACCACAAGATCATCTTTGCTTCATACTTGCAGTTAATTATTGATTTACCGCAGCACAGTGGAAGACAGCCAGACCTGTTGTGATACAGTGTGTTACAAAACAGATTCTGTAACCATCAAAGTTGACAAATTGCCTCATAACATTGTTCCCTTTCTTCCTCCCTCTCTGCCAGGAGTATCGGGGTCCTGACCTACGTCATGCTGACGGGCGAGTCTCCCTTCCTGGGTGAAGACAAGCAGGAGACATTCCTCAACATCTCTCAAGTCAATGTAGATTACTCACAAGACACGTTCGAGGGGATCTCCTCCCTGGCTGTTGACTTCATTAAGTCCTTGTTGGTTAAAAACCCCAGGTGAGCTTGTTTACTGTAAAGATGAAGCTATGATCAGATGTTCTGAATATGGCCAAAACCAAAAAGTTTCCATCAGCATCACTTTGAACTGATTTACCCAAGAATGTGAGTCAGGTTTACACCGACACGGAAGTACATCCGCATGCGTCTAATCCAGTGAATGTGGTAAAAAGATTTGCTTCACTTAAGCGAGAGGTCATTTCCTTTTTTTTTTTTTTTTTTTTTTTTTTTCAAATGGTGGTTGTAAGATCACCTTATTTAAAAAAGAAGATAACCTATAGACTAGTATGTTCTATTTTGGCATTACACCAACCCATCAGCTTTAAGTGTCACCATGTTTAAAAAAAATAAAATAAATCAAGATTTGTTAAACTAAGGTGATTTTCAAGGGAAACTATGTCATCAGATTTTTGATTAACTTAACTCTAACCCTGATTCTGATTGAGAGCTCCAACACAGCCTTAATTTGTCACCACAATTTGTTGATGAAAAGTAGCAGCAGCTTCTGTCTCACATTCAGAGCTATAATCAGCCAGTCAGTATAATTTAATTGCAGCAGATTGCTGGTAACGTTGGAAAAAGTGGAAGATTCCTCAGTGTTTCAGTAATCGGTGAGAGATGGAGGGGAAAAACTCTTGAGAGCAAAATGTGCTTCTTTTGTGGTTTTCCAAACCAAATGTTGAAAAAGAATATGGCTGACGTCCACGGGAGAACGGATTGAGTGAATCGGAATATCCAGGCAATGCATCGGTTATGTAAACTCTTCAGGAATTTCCACTCATCCACAGTGTTATTGTGTTTGTGTGTACAGGAAGAGAGCCACGGCAGAAGAAGGCCTCAATCACCCCTGGCTGAACTCGCTCCCCCATCCCCACTCCCACCCGCACCTCCACGCTAGGTCGGCCTCCTCTTTAGACGAGCCAGAGACTAGCCAGTCGGAGTCGGAGCCTGAGAGCCCGGCTCCCTCGCCCGAGTTGGACTTGATTGGGTCGTATCTCATGTGCCCGGGCCAGGGTGAGTTGAAGACAGGCCGTGACACCTTCTCCTTCAGCGAGCCCCCCTTTCCCACGCGACCTGAGATACAGCAGGAGCTGATCTGCTAAATTGGCGGCGCACAAGTGGAGAGAGATTGAACGAATTCTAACTTCACGGGGCAGACACTGAAAACCAGTGAGCCTGCAGCCTCTTGGTTCAGGGCCATGCTATATGGATGCTGTATGCCTGCTGCTGGCTGCTTCTACTGCTGTGACGTCTGTGAGCTGGGCTGTGTGTAGCTTGATACCCCTGCGTGTGTGTGCGTGTGTGTGTTTTTTGAATAATACACGCTACTCCGTGCGGATTTATGATTGCACGGAAGGAATGTGAGAGGAATAAAGATGCAGGTGAAAGGAGTGGGAGAAGACACACAAGGATTTTGTCGCAGGACTGCACTGCTGCCTTAAAAGTGACAGAACTGAACTGGGCTCAGCTTAACACTGTGGCTAGTTCACTGCACGCACACTGGTTTCTCTTTTTACCCAATTAGCCTTTTGAACTGGGTGTCAGAGGAGAGGCAGCCTTCCACTTCCCTGGGAAATGACTTCACTCACTGTGTGCTATCATCAAAACAAGTTATGCTTCAGCTGACCCAGACATACCTCCTTCGATGAATTTTACTGAAGGAAGTAAATGGTTTTGACAGATGGTTCTATTTAACAAAATAATTAAAGCAAAGGATAGCACCTATGCTGAAGCCAGACGTTATCTGTTCCACTGTTTTTTTATGTTTATTTATGTCTGTTTGTTCTACCACTTCACCCCCTTAAATATACAAAGACAAACCAATGCCTGAGTTTAAGATGGAAATAGTAGCATTCTTATTTTTTTTTTTTTCTAAGGAAAAATCTTAAGCACTTTTCGTTTTGTTATTGGACTTCCATGTAATAGTAAGAAACTAAAGGCTCATCAAGCACAGTCTGTCGCACAATGTACTGTACATATTAACCATTATTCACCACCCACTGTTTTGGTCACATTACCCTTTTCACAAAGTGCCACTTTTTCCAACCTCACTTCTGTATTAATATTACAGTTAATTTTTGTTTTATTTGTTTTGTTGGCTATTGCACAAGTTGCACAACTGATCATTTTCAAAACCGTTTGTTTAGTTTTTTGTACTGAACTGCAAGGTTGCTACGAGATATCATGCTCTTAAAATATTGTAAAAAACAGCAGTCTTGGAAATGGCAGGGGTTGAAAGCAACAGTTCAGTTTTGTTATTAGAATTGTAATAGCTGAACAATGACATGGAAGGGACCCAGATTTGTATATGTGATGTTTGCCTTCAGATGCTCGGGAGCAGAGAAATAAGGAAACATTTCTCAAAAGTACTGAAATGTATATTGTGAGTTAGTATTAAGATTAATCTGAAAGACAATTGAGGTGGTGTTTTTTTTTGTTTTTTTTTTACCAGTGTATGAATGTTAACATCATTATATCATGTCTTTTGTACGTTAACCTTTACTTATTCTTTTCTGCTCATGAATTTCAGGCAGGTTTGCACTTGTCCATGTGGACGTTATGTTAAAATGAATAAATTGATGGCATGCATTGCAAAATGTAACTAAGAAAAATACATGTGCATTTTGTACAAACTTCTTCTGCCGGTGTGTGTGATTGTTTTTATAGTAATAATATCAATGGCATTTAAATGTGGCAGCATTACTTTATTTTCCAAGCAGTTAATTTAGCTTATCACTTTCTAATTTAATTGAAGGGTTCAGTTACATTGAAACAGTGACAAATTATGAATCTAGATTTGGGCATAGTTATGAAATCAAATCCATGCTTGTTTGTCATCTACATAATCTCTGCCAGTAAGTTATTTAGGGATGGCAATGTCGTTCAACCGCTTAGGACCATACTGAAATATCTCAACTGATGGATGGATTGCCATGAAATTTTACAGACATTCATGGTCCCCATATGATGTGTCCTAATGACTTTGGGGATCCCATGACTTTTCCTCAAGGGGCAACAACAGGTTGTATATTTTTACCTTTAGTTTGACCAAATATCGGCAAAACTACTGACCTTCCCATCAAGCTCTGCTTAAACTATAGCATAAATATTATACCTGCTTAAAATCAGCATGTTAGCATTGCCTATGTGCACATATGTTAGCATTTAGCTCAAAGCACAGCTGTGCCTTTGTGCAGTTTCAAAGCCACTAGCTAGCATAGCTGTAGACTCTTCGTCTTGTTCACACCTGCTTACAAATGGAACCCAGCCAAATCCATCCACGTGCTTTTCAATATGAATAGGGAGTTGCTGAGCAAAGGAATTGTCCAACAATTTAGTCTTGCAGATTTTCATGCAAACTCCTAATGGAATAGCTTCAATCAAAAGTAAATTAGCTTTTTACATTTTTTTTTTATACACCCAAATTCAAGAAAATAAATAAATGTTGAATAAGAATGTCCTCATGGAGCCAATATCGGCACATCGTTAGTCTGACTCATTATCGTCTAGGATAGTGGTTCCCATCTTTTTTAGTGAGTGACACAATGTCTACCAGCAACCCCTGATCACAGGTTGCATATGCATATGACTGGCAGGTACTTTAACCAAAGATCAATCTTTCATGCTCAGATTGTTTCATTTGAATAGTTTTTAGAAACTTGACTTGGTAAAACTCTCTAGTATCTCCTAATAAAAAGCGACAAAAGAAAAGTCTGACTTGTGTAACAAGTAACCAGTGTTTTGGGGGGTTTTCCCTCTTATTTCCTTTCTTGTTAAGCATCTGGCCACCCTTCAGATTGGTACGGCAATGTTTTTGTAGTATTTTGTTATCCTTCTATAAACCACCATATTATGTTCTCATTAGTCCATAATACTGATGACAAAGACCAACACCTTTCAGTGTTTCTGTTTGTCGTATGTTCATAGTTAACTTGGGTGTGTAGTCAGAAGAAAAGCAGATCTCGTACCAAAACAGATTACCCATGTTTGGACCAGATCACATGTGAAGCATCTGCTTTTCCTCTCAGCGTGTCTATTTAGAGAAACAGAGTATCATAAAAAAAAAATAAAAGTCCTCTCTCGGGCCAGTCTTCCATAAATATCCAGCAGCCTCTCTGAACAGGAAATGCCAGCATCCTGTGAAGAGGAACACAAAGTAATGCTTTCCACTGTAGTAAAGTTTCTTTTTCTTTCTGTCGTTCTCTCTCATGCACACATTCTTGTGCTTGTTTACTTGTGTCAGGTCAAACAATATCCCTGCCTGTCAATATCCTGAATGCTTGCTTTAATGTGCTCTTCCTCCAGCGGTCGGCACTGAGCCAGTTCAGCTCTGCTGTGGCCAATAAGGAGAAAGCGGGGCTCCCTGCAGGGTCCTTCTCCAGTGGCTCTTGACTGGACCGACCACTTGCCCTAAAGAAAATCCTGCTGCTGCATGGAGCTGAGGAATGTCAGAAATGTTCATAACTGGACTCCTTCCTATTTTCAAACCTTGTCCGTTATGCCTGTCTTCCCTCCTATCCCCTAGTGGGGTTTGTTTTCTCGGTGGGCGGTGGTATTGTTTCCATACTGCATACAGCACACACACACACACACACACATAAACATACTCATTATTATTTGTTATTGAAGTGATTGATTAAGTGGCTGTTTCTCAGAAGGACTCTCAGGATGAGCTGACTTTGTAATTTAAGGTGACCATTAGAGGACCATCGGGCTTTGTGGCAAAAGAGCACTTGGCTCCCCCAGATCCAAACAAATACAAAGAGTTGACAAAAAGCTTGCTTTGACATCCAGAGAACCTGCTCTCAACAATCTCTCTGGACTGAAACTAAGGTCCTGCTTAATGGTTTTTGAAGGTTATCAGGCAACAAATACTGCTTTTAAACATCCCAGTGAGGCACATTATTTAATAAAATCAATTTGTCTTTCTTGAGTCTGTGTAACAACAGATACAACTGATAACATTCATTATTGATTATATAAATATTGATTTTTCTTGCACTAAATGAAACCTGGTGTCTGACATCTGCTGGGCTGTACAATGTTTTTGCTGTAGGTGCTCAGCAGGCGTTTCATCTCATGCTAACCAGCCGCACATCCTAAAGACTAGTCATCTGAGAAAAATAGCAGAAAGTAACAAAAGCAGTACAAAGAACTACCAATAAGGATTTCGAATGAACTTGTAACAGCTTTCTGTATGTCTGTATGTAACATTTTTAGCCATGCTAGTGGCTTTCCTCTAGGGATGGAAATGTTGATATGTCAGTCCACCACTTTGGTCTAGACTGAAATATCTGAACAATGTTTTTGATGGATTGCCATGCAATTTCGTACAATCATAATCCAAGGAGGATAAATCCTACTGACTTTGCTATTCCCCTGACTTTTTCCCTAGTGCCACCACGAGGTTGAAATTTTTGGCTTTTACTGAAATACCTTGACAACGTGGATTGCTATGAGATCTGGTACATATATTCATGGTGCCCAGAGGATGTATCCTGATGACTTTGGTGATCCCTTGACTTTTCATCTTGCACCACCAGCAGTTCAAAGTTTTCATTCATCCTGTGAAATATCTCAACATCTACTGGGTGGATTGGCGGAGACATTCACGGTTCCCAGGTTCCCTCCTTTTCATCTAAGGCCACCATCACGTCAAATTTGTAATTTGTCCAATACTTTGGTTTATCAGTATCTACATAACTAATGACATTGCCATGAGATTAGTCTCAGCTGTACTTTGTGTTTATTTCTTATTAGCAATATTTTAGCATGCTAGAATGCCAAACTAAGATGGTGTACATGTTATAAACATGATCTGCTTAACATCAGCATGGTAGCATGGTCATTGAAAGCATGTTAGCATGCCGATGTAAGTATTTACAAATCATTCACAAAACACGGCTGGAGACTTGTTTTTTTATCCTTTTTTTCTTCATCTATTGGTTCAAGGTATGTTGGGTATTTGTGGCACACATTGTGGTATCTTGTGTTGCTCTGTGATATTTTGTACCTTGTTCTACTTTTACGACTGCATGTGTGGCACTTGTACAAAATCGTTTTACCCTTTCAGGATACCTGAACTGGAATCCATCTGTCTTTGTATTTTAAGCAGTTACACACAAAGGCCAGTACACATATGTAGAGGATTAGATGTCCTACTGCAGAGACACCCGCAGTGGAGTGCCCTTGTTTCTATAGGCCAACTTGCTGCCTCCACGAATGGCCTGTTTCTATCACTTGTTAGACATAAATGAAGTGTTCCCAGCTCCTCGTAGCATTCCTCTATCTCCTGACCTCCCGCTCCGTCTCTCTCTGTCTCCTTTAATGTTGATGTTTTTCGCTCTCCCTGTCTCTCTCAATCTCACTATCTCTAGATCTCTTTCAGTGCACCAGATTTCTCAGAAGTAGTTTCCATCGCATCTTATATAATGGGGAAATTCCTTTATGCTTATGTTCCTGATTATACTGCCTGTTATGGACAGAGTACACTGATGTCAGAGAACTCAAGAAAGTGTGCGTGACAGCGTTTGGAAAACCTGCAGCAGCTTACCTCTCCAACTCTGTTCATCTTTCATTTTGAGATTCTGTCTATAATATATATTCTGTTTATAAATTAAGCCTCAGCTCAACTTTACATTTTAGCCATTTATGCGTATGATCTCAATCACACAGTGTATGTATAATCAAATAATTAAAATTTCATCCCTTTAGCAATCTGCTCAATTGACATCCACAACACTCTGACCTCTCAGTCACTCCCTCCAAATAAGTTCACTCCTGCTACCATTCCAGCGTTGAGCTTTGTTGCAAACCTTTGCAAGGATCTTTAAGATCCACATAAAGCCCACAATAAGTTAACGAACTGTGGCCTCTTGATGCTGATGGATATCAGTGGCTAGTAGAAGTGGACCTTAAGAGGATGAAAACAAGAAAATAATCCCCATGGTTACCAGTGATTCTGTAGTATTTCATAGAGATAAGACCAACCATGACAAATCAAAGCCTTACTTAAATTCTCCATGTTCGCTTACTAGATTTTGAGCAAGACATTGCTTTCACGTGTCCCAGCAATGCTTGACAAAAGGAAAAACTGAAAGAGAGAGAGAGAATTTCCATAAGAGGCAAAACACTCGTAACCGCTGGTAATATGTTTCTCATGGTGTTGCATTCATAGCAGCGAGGGAGGCAAATGTCTTTGGTTAAGCAGAGCTATTTATTTTGTCCCTGGACATGGTTGAAGAACAACAAAAGCATTCTCAACAAAGAGTAGCACAACCTGATGCTGCCGCCTGTTTCCCTCTGTCTGCGGTGTCTATATCCTCCCTCAACATGGGGTCACTACTGGCACACATCGTACTCAAAAACCCACACAATAGGCACTCAGCTCAGAGAGAACTTTTCAACTCCAAAGCTGTGTAGGAAACCCAACCAAAACAAGGGACAGTGCTAAGTTAATCCTTAAAAGGTTCAATTTCAATGTGGGTAAGCTCATGGAAAGAAACAAAAACACTACTAGTTCTGTTGTTTGGATTTGCAGGACGCGGTGCACACGAATGCCCACTCACGTGTACTTAAACTGTAGTTTACACACACACACACACACCAGAGTACCCACAGTGAACTCTGTCCGCTAACTCGCTACAAGCTTGGGAGGGAGCCCAAGTTTTTAGACTGACAAAGAACAGATTCTGAGGGTCTGGATCTTTTCGAGCTCTTGATTTTCAACCCACAACTGTTTCCTTGTTTACTACGGCACTGGATTAGGGAGTTATTTGGAGGATGCACACAAACACACACAAAAACAGGGAAGTACCTACATTCAGGTTTCAGACACATGCTAATTCTAGGGATACACTAAGATAATTGTCTACTTTTTAATCCTTCTTTAATTCATTGCGTCGCTCTTACTACTTGCTACATGCATATTTGTCTATAAATTATGGCTCTGTGAGACTACATGAGCATGCTAACATATTCACATTGAGAATGCAAAAATGGTGATGTTTAGCAGGTATAGCCATGTTCACCATCTTAGTTTAGAATGTTAGTATGCAAACAATTGCTAATTAGCACTAAACACAAAGTAGCCTACAGCTGAGGCTGATGGGAATGTCACTAGTTGGCAAGTATATGTCTTGTGATTTGCCTTTAAGTGTAATGATCTTTTTTTTTTCAAATGACCATTATTTTGAAAAATCCCATACCCATTTAAGAAATTATCAGTATCAGTATTGATAAAATTGTAACAAAAAGTACCAGTATCATATAAAGGTTTGATATTGCCGATCCCTAGGTGTAACCTTTCCACTCTACTCATACACACAACGGTCTGCAACTCACAGCGTGAGAGAGGGTCAACTTGCTTACTCTCACAGCATAAGCTGTCCTTCAACTTAACGTTAAATAAGTACATAGACTCATCAAGTGGACCCAACGTTAGAATATTGGAACACAAGAGCGCTACCGCAGCGTTTCGCTGGATTACAAATAGTGGGGGGAACAACAAAGGGATTTTGAAAACCAGCACCTGTCCCTAGTGGATGTTACGCCCAAGGGTGTGGCTGAAGATTTTCAGATGGAGAGAGAAGCAAACATGTTCTGTTCTGGAACTTGGTGATTTTTCAGTGGAACTTGTTGCCTCCAGGAATATTTTCAAGGTTTCCTGGAGCCTGGAACAATTAATTAGTCAAAAAGTCAGCTGTCTGTTTATGTGATTGTCACTTGTTTTTTCTTTTACTTTTCCGCTGGCTTTTTGTGTTATGCAACTCTCTTCCACAGAGGTCTAGAGATGTGTGCATGTTTGTGCGTGTGCGTCCGTGCGTGTGTGTTGAACATTGACATTGCAGTCATATTTTCATATTGTCCGAAGCTTCCTGATGTAATTGGTCAAATCGCTGTGTGAAAAAAGAAACTGGAAACAATAGCTGTAGGTCAGACAGGTCATGGAAAACTGTTTGAAGAACAATGTTATCTGGAGACCTAATAATCATATCCCAGGGGTGTAGAAAGGTACAAGCCCTTTGAGTAAAGAGCAGCTTCCGCTCTCCCAGACTCACCTGGGCCTTCTATTAGCCGAATGGACCTGCTTGTCAGTCATGTCTGCATGAACAATTTTACCTTCTCTGTCTGTGAGCCACAATAATTCCTGATGTGGCAGACTGTGGTGGTCTGTCCTGACAACTCAGGCTTCATTTCTACTGTGTTGCAGATGAATGTCAAGAGGGATCAAGACCTCAAAACCTATTGGATGAATTGCCATGAAATTTGGTGCATTCATGGTCCCCAGAGGATGAATCCTAATGACAACATCAGGTCAACATTTAAAATGTGTCCAACACTTTGGTTTATTAATACTTGCACAACTAATGACAATCCCATCTTCCTGGGCTGTGCTTCGTGTTTAGTGCTAATTAGCAAAGGTTAGCACGCTAACATGCTAACAGATGGAAAACATTATACATGTTAAACATTAGCATGTTAGCACTGTTATTGACGATGTTTGAGTCGTGCCATCAAGAATACATCAAATCCAGACTTCATGCAGATTCATGTAGTTTGAGGCTCTAGTCAGTCACAGTTATATACAAACAGCATTATTTCACATACTAGGGGAACTTTTCCGGATCATTAGTTGCTATTGGTGCAGCCATTTCTAGCTTGGTAATTCAACATCCCAAACCCCTGTTTTTCAGTGCTTGGCTCAAAAGAACACAAAGGCCAGCAGCACTAGAACAGCTGCAAAAGTATCTCTGTTATCCCAAAGAAAAATCTACTATAACTTGATCAGAAACACAGCATTCCTGGAGACGGTTTTCTGCCAAACTAAAGTGCACTTACTGTTTGCATTAGATAAAAGAGCAAAATAATAAGCTCAGTCTCATTGGGGTTCGTGCTTTGAATCTGTAGAGTAAAAGTCCCTGGAAGTGTAAACATAGCAGGATTTCTGGGGCTCTTATGCAAGCTTGCTCTCACCCCTGGTTATACATGACACGCTGGGAAATATCAAATTAAATGAGCTTGTCCAAAAAAAACCTGTAAGATAAATAAAGAGCTCTATTATTACTTTGGGCTGTTGTGGCTAATAGCAGCCACCCCCCTCGAAAACATACGCAGGATAGAGAACATGATGTTCCTCATCCGAGAGCGGCTGAAGGTTTTTACAGTGAGGCCTCCCAAGGTGCCAGCAGAATGAGACACTGTTTTACACCTAATGCTGGCTGTGACACCTTTTAAGTACTGTACTTACATACAATTTTGAGGTACTTGTACTTTACATGAGTATTTACATGTTCTGCTACTTTATAATTCTACTCTGCTACATTTCAAAAGTTAATATTGTACTTTTTACTCCACTACATTTATTTGATAACTTAAGTTACTTTGCAGATTCAGGTTATTAATACAAAATATAATCAACAAATAAATTACGACTTAATAATGATAGGTAAAGATAAGAATAATTGCTCCCCGGGGAGAAATTCACAGCTACCCTGCAGAATATAAAGTAATACAATTTAGCCCCACCTTTACCAGCATCAACATGAAAGTGATGTACACATTATTAACATAATACACTAATATGAAATGGACCATCCAGTATAATGACAAAGCTTACCTTTGTAGGTTTAAGTATATTTTGGTGCCAATACATCTGTACTTTTACTTAAGTAACATTTTGAATGGATGGTTTTTACTTGTTACAGAGTAAACACTTCACTGTGGTTTTGATACTTTTAAATACAAGATCTGAGTTCTTCTTCTACCATTAACAAATTGCGAAAACCTATTTTTGTATACAGCTGAATATTTCCTGCTGCTTTTGACAGGACTGAGAAAGTCAAACAAATCTTTTCAAAATGGGTGGAGACACAAGGTGATACTTCTGTTTGGACTCATTAGAACATAATTCCCTGTAGAAGGCAAGACTGAGAGAAACCAGGCGATTACATGATGATAAGTGACATGTTAAGTGACAAAAAAAGCCCCATTATACACAGAGTAGATAACTGTACATTTATTTACAATGTAGTAAGTGCTCTTATGGGTAATTTCCTTTCAGTTTGCCAGATAAATAGCCGGTATGCTATTTCAGGCACAACGCTAGGCAGCAGAGACGGTAATTAAGATAATTCATAGAGAACTGTAGGTGCTTTTATTAATACTTTAAACATACAGGGGACACAAAACACAACACTCACGGACCACTGCAACTGCACAGCCTGTTCAAGAGCACCACCAAGAGGAGTGATAACACACCCAAACCCTACTCTGCTAGACTTTGTGAGGTGTTTATTTAACTTTTGTTTCTATTTGGGGTGGGGTTTTTTTTTTATGTATGCGGCATGTCTCCATCCCTGCAGGTCGTTGTCTGAAAGTAATTGAGTACACTTACACAAGTACTGTACTTAAGTATAATATTTAGCTACTCCACTATATTTCAGAGGGAAATATTGTACTTTTTACTCCACTCTACATTTAACACCTGAAGTTACTAGTTATTTTTACAGATTAAGATTTTGCATGCAGTACAAAACATATGATCAGTTTATAAAATATGGTGCATCATTCAGTGCACACAATCTGCTTATCGAATCATTTCAGTCCGTGAGTACTTGCTGGAAAGATTTTCCAACCTATCTGTTTAAAGTATTTTCCTAAATGTAAATTAAATGTTTTACAATTATGCAGCAATCTCTTTCTGGACATTGTCAAGCAAGCATGATGTAAATTTCAAACAAAAAAATGTGTACTTCTAATATTTTAAGTACATTGTTAATAATACTTCTGTATACCAGTCAGAAGTATCTGTATATAAGTCAGATTGTGAACGCAGGACCTTTAAGGAGAGAGAATTTTTATTGTGGTCTATTACTTCCTTTATTTAGTAAAGGCATTGAATACTTCTTTCACCACTGCTGCAGATTAAGCAAAGAAAGTACGTAAGAGAAAACATAAAACCACAATCACAACTTAATCCAGCTCTTTCCACTTTATTGACACAGAGATGCACAATTAATGTGGGTGGTAAATTATTTCTGAGGAATTAATTCTATGCCGTTCTTACTCCCTTCCAAGTGTGACAATACCATTTTAAACTTTCAACATACAATTTAAGTCAGCATAAACTCTTGAATCATTTCAGCTTGCTTGGATTCATACAGAACATCCACATATTAATTACCCTTCATTCTCTGCGTACTCTAGATCAACAGAGAAGAGATCACGCAACACAAATGGACATTTATGGCAATGTTAGAGCACAACCGAAGATTAAACAGTCAATTAATTTACACCTTAAAATCACTGACTGACATTTGGGTGTAAGAAATTGTATTCCCTTTGGACCTTTATAGCTCTATGTGTGAGGTCAGTATGCAGTGTAACAGAGGCGCCTGCATGTACAAAGTGGGTGTGTGTTTCTGAAATCAAACAGATGAGATGCTCTGTGTACAAGATGTTGATTGTTGCTGAATAACAAGGCCAAAACAGACAGAAAGGGACAGCCTGGATACAACATTGTGGAGAAGACAGACAGGAAAGTAGGAAACGCTTCTGTCACTTTACTCTGAATAAGCATCCGTCAACGTAATCAGACAAGACATGGACATCACAGACCTCCTTTATGATTAGTAATGCAACACTGCGACATAGAAAAAGGAAATCCAGGTTTTACAAAAGCAAACATCTGCATAAATAATATTAAACTAAATAAAACACAGGTATAACAAAATTACAACACTAAGACAAGACACATAACAGACAATTCTATTTTTCTCAGGACTGAATGAATAGTAACTTGAGTAGATGTTACAGATTTAGATACATATTCTAAAAAGTGATGAGAAGTGTGAGTCACGTAGATGATGTAACACCTGGGATGTCGGAAACTGCATTCACACACAAACATCACTATTCAACACCACAAAGATTCTCAAGAGATAAGTGACATTAATAGAAGAGGAGATGTCCGATCTCAGTCCTCAAACCTCCCATCCAGGATGCTTTCGAAGGTGAAGGGGAGGAACTTGAAGCCCTGGCCTGTGTAAAACTTGTTTTGGAACTCCACCCTGTAAAAAAAATAAAAATAAATAAAAAAAATCAAGATCCAATCAAAAAACAATGACCAGGATACAATAACACAGGCAAATAGTGGTAATGGCTGCCAGGTTGGGTAATGCAGAGCAGTCGTGGCTTATGACCCCTGCTCTTCATGCCAGTCTGCACCCACTCCATGTCTAAATCCCTGCTCCTGGCCCTGGGGCCAGACACCTAAGCCTCTTCCTTTTTGGAAAATGATCCGGCTCTATTTTTAAAAAAAAGTGTAGGCTAAGTGACGGCTGCATGACCTTTTAACTGAGGAGCCACGAATAACTGCCGGTCCATAGTCTGCCTG
The DNA here is from genome assembly GCA_011952105.1 of Coreoperca whiteheadi. NCBI lineage: Eukaryota > Metazoa > Chordata > Actinopteri > Centrarchiformes > Sinipercidae > Coreoperca > Coreoperca whiteheadi. The sequence continues at coordinate 6,648,783 of CM022470.1, read as the reverse complement.
GTGTAGGTGAGTAGACGAGAAGGGAATAGTCGTTTTAAAAATATTACTATACCCTGTGGTTCTCTTTGCCCATCAGTGATAAAAAAAATAAACCCCAAAAGGATACAAAGATATTTAGACCTGATGATATCTAGAAGTCTTATCTGTACTGAATCATCACAGGCCATTTGTTTTTAATGCCGTAGATATACTTGGATTCTTTTGAAATTATAAAAAAAAAAAACCCATCTTACTACTATTTAGCCAACCGATTCTGTCATTTCTCTGCATATACTGCAAGACTGTATATTAGTATATGTTTAATGGTTAAGATCTCCAGGGTATCTCCGCAACTACAAGAACATGTAGACAGACGAGCACCTAAAAAGGTGGACAGGCCAACTAAATATTTGTCAACCTCTTTGGCAAACAGACTTTACATGTGACATTCAGTAGTCACATGATGACCTGATGCAATCAAAGGAAATCAAATAGTTGATTGGTGTTTTATATTAGCTTGCATACAAAACTGCACCTGATTGTCCCAGAAGGCCATTTAGTGAAAGCGGAGTCACCCAGCATTTCTGTGTCAAGGACAATTATAGCGAAGAGTGGCTGCAACCCAGGCATGCTCTGTAAATTTGCCAGGTGGTTATAAAACCAGGATGACATTCAGCAAAGCCAGACAAAGACATTAATGAGGGGCCAACAAAGACTCATCCCGGTCATAGCAAGGAGTCGTAGACTGTTCCACACACACACACCCCAAAACTGGAAAGCACAACACAGACTAGAACCAGACATGTTCCAGGCCACAGGCCAGGAAAGAGAGCTGGTGATGGGAAACTACAATTTGTTAACTTATAATTGGCACACACCCTTGTTGACTGGCAGACACACCCTGGCACTCTGAATACTTTGTAATATAATTGTTGGTTAATTTCTTAACTGTGTAACTACCATAACGGGATAAGCTGTTGTATGGATATTCTTTTTTTTTTTTTTTTTTTTTAAACTGAATAGGTGGTGGTTTTTGTGTGCAAAGAAGCTGATCCTGGTTCCTTAAATTGAAAAAGACATAGGTAGAAACTGACCTATTGTGTAAAATCACAAACAACCAGAGCAGCAGCCTATCATCTGTTTCTGTGCACCTTTGGACCATCTTCTGAGAAACAGTAAAGTAAAAACTAGCCTCCAGATGGAGCTGTAAGTCTGTGGTTATAGAATCATTTGGCATTAAAGTCCTCCTCTTTTAAAATAGCAAATCCAGAGAACAGGAACTTAGTTTTGGATTAATGCTCGTCATGTATAAAACTTCGTAGGTCATATAAATAAATGGGGGATAAAAACGTGCACTTTCCTTTATAATGCAATTCATACACCAACCATAGTCTCAAAACTAGTTGCATTAACACCCCTTTCAAACAGTTGAAAGATGCACTTAGGCTCGCTCCACAGATGAAACGTGAGATCAAAGTTAATATTAAGGAGGAAGAACACGTACACGTACAAAAGCGAATGCAAAGTAAACCATTATTCAACTTACCAGTGCAGTCGCAGTGCATGCAAGAAGGCTGACAGACCTTCCATAATGAGAAGAATGGCAACTGTGAGAACAGCAAAGAAGTAAAAGACTATGACCAGAAGTAAGAAGCCTCCGAAGCTGCTGGTAGAAAGCCCGATGTGCATCACCATGGACCACAGTACCTCTGACAACTCTGTGCATGGGACAAAGAAAGCACACAGATTTCAGTGATGAACTTTTTTTTTTTTCTCTTCTTAAACCAAAAAAACCAAAAAGGGTATACATTGCTGTGTTAATTTATAGCCAAACCTTGATGATAAAAGGAGGAAAATCGGGACTTACGTGCATGAGCCAAACTGAGGGCCCAAAGCCTCAGATAGGAAGCAGTGTTGGAGATACAGCCCAGGCAGTACTCTATGGTGTGGATCGCCTGATGCACTGCCACATCCGCAAAGTTAAACTGTGGGACAGATATACAACATCAAAACGTAACTGCATGAATCTCTAGGAAACAACATCTCTAGGACAGGTCCTGAGGTCCACTTAGGAGTCCGGTTCATTGTGTGTTCATTAACATAGGAAAGCCATTTGCCACTGTAGATCATCAAAGAACACACCCCCCCCCCCACAAAAAAAAAAACAAACACAATAAGGTGGGAAGTCGCCGTTTTTCTACTATACGTGTCTTATATTACACACACATAC
>CM022470.1:6592355-6646549 GCA_011952105.1 Coreoperca whiteheadi | reverse complement strand
CAAAGCCCCCCCCCCCCCCCAAATTAGAAGAGGCCTCATCGTCGTCTTAGGACCCTGTAAACCCAAAGAATCAGCTGCCCTGCTGATCCCTCATGCACATCACCGTCACTGTAAGGAAGCATTGGCCTACTGGTACCCACTGCTTGAGGAATCCCTGCAACCCATGTTCCGAAAAGTGACTCCTGGAACACACCAAGCACACAGCGACTAACACTTACACTTACACACACACACACACACACACACAGCTAAGAGCAGAAGGCAATGGTTGACAGCATACATAAGACAACAAAGCGAGGGGCAGAAAGACACAGAATTGCTAGACATGCACTTTGACAGGAAGGGATAGGTTGCAGGGTGGAGGTGCAGCATGAGCTCCTGTCCTACCTCTTCCTCCTCGCACGCCTTGACAGCAGGTGACAAAAGGCAGCGCTTGGTTATTGACAACACACACACAGAAAGATATCAGTAAACAGAAAAAAAGTAATGATAGAAATAAATTAAAGGAAAAAAGGGTGAACCCAACATGACACTCTGCTCACATGTGCAGTCAGGGCATTTTATAATTAAATTGGGGGAATATATATATGTTAATTATTATTTTATTTATTTAAAAAAAAAGGAAGTCCACATAAAACAAATCCCAATGCAGCACAACCATTGGCTGGAAGTGTTAAAGCTCTTCAGGGCTGCAACACAACTTTCGCAAGAAGTTAAATCAGCATGAATAGTCTTTATATTTACAAGCAACTGTACACACAAGTGGACGAAATGAGGAAAAACAGAACTACTCCATAAAGTAAACAACCAAGTATATTACTTTTCTTAATTTCATATCTCAATAGCATTTACTATAACCCAAGGGTGGCAGTGTGGAGCTTGTTAAACCTTTTTTCCAAACTAGATCTTCATTCATAATTGATGTTTTTCATTGCCACAGTGGAAGTGGAAACATGAGGTATCAGTTTCTATTCCAACTGTGGCTGATTGACTGAATTATTCAAAAGATGCGAGTTGATACTCTAACCTGTGTTCCCCCACCTCCCTCACCAAGCTGCTGGCCTGCCCTTACTCCAGCTTTGTGAGCAAGCGTGAAAAAAACGCCGTTACTGACGAGGGCATATCTCTTTTACCTCAGGCTCCTCCTCAGAGTGCTGTGAGAGCTGGTCATGCTGGATGATTTCAGCCTCATCCTCAGTGGGCCCGTTGCCCACTCTAATCCCTCCAAAGTTCTGTGTACCCTGGCATAGAAGATGGGTGAAAAAAAAAAATTAAAAAGCGATAAATAATCACTTAGTGTATTTAAAGTTGAGGTACAATGGCTTATTTCAAGTGATACCACTGCTTCATCTTACCAGGTTTTTCCGCCACAAATATTGTCTCCGCAGAACTAAAGTTTTCACTATTAACATACAGGGAACACAAGCCAAGGCGATTACCACCAAGAGTGATTGTAGACCAGTCTACATGTTCGGGGGAGAAGAGAGAAAGAAAAACATTAAAAGAAGGACAACAAGCTTTCTATGGTTAATTTCAGGACAAAAAGGATGGATGTAGTTAAATAAGTATATCTGACCTGTCCTCTGTAGAGAGGTTTGTTACTCGGGTCGTTGTAGTTGAAGAGAAACATGTTGATAAAGGCGATGAGCAGACTGGGGGCATCCCTGGAGGTGCGTGCATCATATGCGAGCCACTTATAGAAGATCAGAATGGCTAGGTAGCCAAACAGACTGGACATGAAGACAATCTCTGGGATGAATCCCAAGTAGATATTCAGTGGCTTCTTGAAATACCTGCAGAGAACAAACAGTCACTTTGTCACCATGGCAGTTGTGCACAAATTCAAAGAGAAAGAAAAACAACAAGGAACCCATGTATAAATGGGGATGGAAAGCTCACAGGTGGTTGAAGAGACTGAGAGAAACTCCGAACAGCATGTGGATGACTCCCAGGACAACAGACATCTTCATCTTGAACGAGTTCAGGAATGTCAGCTTGTTGGTGGCAATGTTCCATATCTGAGAGACAAAATGGTCAAAGATGGTATGAGTGTTGAAATGAGTGATACTGACAAAATCCAATATTTTCAACATTATTCTTTGTTAGTTCATGTTCAATATCTTTTCACGGAGCGTGGACTTCATCTTTAAACGATATTTGATTACAATAAATCTAGTTTTAGCAAGTTTATGTTAGCATTACAATTAATTGTTAAGATTTTAATTAATTTATTTTATGACTGATATATATAATCATTTGTTAAGACATAGCTTTAAAGCAGGTTACAAGTAACAACTAGGGCTGCACAATATGGTAAAAAAGACATAGTACAATTATTTTGACATATCAAGATTGCGATATGATTCACGATTAGTGGGGATGACCATTTTTCTATAATCACAAAAATGAAAACTATTAAAATCATGATGGTGTGACATTTGTTTGGGTCTGTGTACCAAACAAATATGTTTTCTTACATCTGGAGAAGACGACTTGTGGGTCAGGCATTAGTACTTCATTATAAAGATGTTTTGTCACACATTTTACCTTTATCACAAGAATTGCAGCTTCTGTGATTTGGATATTGTGCTTCGCCATATTGCGATTTGTGCAGCTCTAGTAACATGTTAGTAGTAAGATATAGTAACTATGCTAATTTGTATTTAGCAGAATAAAGAGAATACAGACTTAAAAGAAAAATATTTACCGGATCGATGCCAATGGGGTACGGCCCATTGAACACTCCATCTATTGTTGGGTCCAACTGCAAAACTTTATTGCCTTCCAGTGTTTCAGGCCTGAACAGGATGAGAACACCAATCAGTTTTGTAACTTGAATTACTGTACACTAACAGGGGCCACTGGGTTACAGCTTTAGTCGGTGATTACCAATGACACTTACGTCCAGTTGCCTCCTAGTCGAGCGTTGAACATGGGCCTGACACTCCAGCCAGAGCCAAACACATTGAGGGACTTGGAGAAGCAGTCGTTGTAAATGATCCCAGTGTAGATTGAGAAGATTCCCATTAGCAGGATGATGTAGCGCCCTGCAAACACCATGCTGAACATCTGCCACAAAACAATCAATGAGCGATAAGTTGAAATCAAATGGGTTTCTAAAACAAGAAAAGCTGCATCTCTGCAATTATGATCAGAAATCCACAGATGCACCAAGCCCTGCAACCGTGTTTTATGTGCTGCTGCCTGTCTTGGCAAGGACACACTTGAAAAAAGAGATTTTTAATTTCAATGAGTCTTCTGGTTCAAAAAATAAATAGATAAAATAAAAGAAAAAAAAGATGGTGTGGGGCTGATGAGATGGCCATGATGGGATCCATACCTCATTATCGTTCTTCTGGGCCATCAGCCTGCTCTCTCTTAACACAAGGTACAGGGCAGCACAGGTCATGAGCACTCCGTGGCCCAGGTCACCAAACATAACCGCAAAAAGGAAGGGGAAGGTGATGATGGTGTATGGCGCTGGAGACAAGGAGGCAGACATCGCATGAGGGGAGGGTGGAATGGCAGGTGAAACAACATATGAGTGACACATGTCACGATGCACAGCATGTCCCAACAAGGTGATAATGGGTGATGAAGCAGAGTGCAGTAGGTAGCAAGCCTTTCAGTGTAGTTCAACGCTACAGACAGCTTGGTAAACAACTGCCTTATTGTAGAGGAAAACACTGATGGTCTCGGTAGTGACAGACAGAGGTCAAAGTTTAGGGACGTACTGAGAAAGATGTGACACATGCTTACCTGGGTTAATCTCCCGGTAGCTGCCAATTCCATAGGCATCCACAATGTTCTGGAAGCCTGAAGTGAACTTGTTTGTCTTGTTACAGGTCGGTGGGGTCTGCTTGGTCTGCATTCTATTGAGGATTGAAGGCACAGTGGAGTCGCTCTTCTCCTAAAGCGCAGAACACAATGTCATGCATCACAAGATTATAATGCACATTAGTTTTCTTTCACAGGACCTGCACTACAAGAACATTTCAGAAATTGACTAGAAATCTCCTTCCATTGCATAGGCAAACAGGCCATGCAAGAGTTTGTCAACTACGCAAGCCTATACTGTATTATGCTAGAGATATTAAAAATATCACTATCTTTCCAAGAATGAGATCATGTGCTGAGAACGCTGAAAGCTAATTGTACACGAATGATAGATATCCTACGGTTTTCTCAATTTATATATGATTTACAGTCTCATAGCCCATCACTGCTCTGATCTGACATCACGGTCTTCTTTAAAGTTAGAGCTTAATAAACTAGTAACGGCTAGCCTCAAGTCGCTATTCTCAAGCAGAGATAAGGAGCGGACTACAGAGGTCTGGGAAGCTTACTTCTTTCTAACCTCACACCCCCACATTTTTTTCAGTTTTAGACTTGTCTTCAGCCCCAACTGACATGGTCTAAAAGTTTGCAACCAAAACAAATGCAGCATTTGGCTTTGATCACGGCAGTGTGAGCGGCTGGCTGGCTTAACTTCACCTTAACTGTTTTACACGGCCACATTCACTGCCTTCCTGTCCACCACCGGTCACCATGATTTGTTGCAGCCAACATAATTTTGGTTTACTTAAAAAACACATTTACACAAAGCTCCGCCTGTTAGCGATGACGCAATCAAAGCAACATACCTTAACTCAGAGTGCATACTGTATACTGATATTTGAGTACATCCAAAAGCTGGAGCACACTGCCAACTGAACACCCTCTCTACACTGACTTGTTGGTTTTAAACTGGTTCTGCAACATTCAACCCTATGACCAGTTAAACTTGAACCAGAGTCTATTTTCTAAGAATTAAAGGGGTGCCTTGTGTGAAATGAAAAAAAACCTACTAAATGGTGGCCATTTTCCTTAAACGTAAACTGCCTGGTGCTCAGTTACTCACCGTCCCCCTGCGCAGGGCAAACTGGATTGAGTCCAGGTCGGAAACAGGACACCACACCTCAGCGATCAGACACTTCTGAGTGACATCAATGTTGCAGAGGTTGAGGGTGTGGTAGATGGCCTTCATCTTCCTCACCTTGATGAACCACACTCTGACTGTCTTGGCTGCAGCCTGCAGGACCCTCTGCCTGTGATCCTCAGTCTGGTTCAGCACCTTTAGGAGCAAACAAGAATAGAGGTGGTCGTAATCAGAACGGAATCTTTTTCATGCCTGTATTAGAAGTGTTATTCAGGATCTTGTAATCGCATTTCTCTTTAATTCTGAATTAGTGGAATATTTTGCGGAATCCGTTTGATGTTGTTTGTCTGTAGCTCACTTTCATTGCTGCCTATCTTGGCCAAAACGCTGTTTAAAAAAAAATCTAAACATTTTAAATCTCATTATGGTTTTCCTGGTTACATAAAAATAACTAAATCTCTGCAAGATATTGACAACTGTGGGTAGATTAACCTAACCTTTACAGTACTGGAACCAAAAAAAAAAATGACAAAACAAATGTCCGCTGTGGAACCAACACCTATTCCTGCCATTTTTCTTCACCCTGTGCTTTCTAGGAACTACAAGAGGATCTGAGGGAGGTTAGGAAATGTTTCTGAGAAATGACATGGCCTTGTTACAATGCCCGAAAGAGGGTTCTAAAGAAACCAGCATGTTGTTATGAATTATTAATGACATTTGCTGTCTATAAATCTATTTAAATAAAAAGGCACAGCTATGTGAATTATAATGTCCACTACAAATAAGAAAAGCCTATCATAACAAGAAAACTAAAAATAGCAACGAATAATACATTCCTTGATAGTCATAGAAAAAGTTTACATTTACTGGTGTGATTAGCGAGCAATAAGTCAGATATTAAAAGAGCAACAGCTGTCTAATCCATTAGGTTTTCCCGAATATAGGGAATATTCCCAGGTATGCTGCTGTATGACATATTTAAAGCGGTGTCCCATGATCAGAAAATAGCAGGATATCTGTGCTGTCTGCCTACAGTCTCGCCTGCTGCAGAGAGGCTTAAAAAAGGCCCACACATAACTGATTGCTGTCCAAACAGCTTGACATTCTTCCTCAGCCATGCCGGCCTGTCATACAGCTCTCATGCGCACATTGCGACAGGCGTAAAACTGCATCCACACGCACCGAGATCCAAATTCCCCGCTATACAAAGCCATGAGAGGACATTCAAATCAATTCGTCAAACAGGACACGTGCCAAATTTCAAATGTCTGCCTTGTGCAAGCCGTTTCTGAGGCTGGCTGAGTGAAACAAACATGCGAGAGATTTCACTTTGAACAGACTGCAGCCCAGGCTGCAGCATGTACAACAAATCTCTGTGATATGAGAGTTTGTTTGACATGATGTGAAACTCCCATATCGGCAGATGTATCGCCATATGACAAAGATACAAGACGGTTCTCATTTGCAAAGCTAAAATGGAAGGAGGGATTCCATGGGGCTCTACCTTACACTAGAAAACAAATCACCGTGGAGGAATTCCACACTGCAAGCACAACAGTGTCGTTTCTATGGAAAGATCCTGCCTGCTGGAGGACATTTCTCTGGGGCCAAAGCCAGACAGTTGATGTGTTGATCAACAACCAATAACTGAGGCATTATTCCCCAAACTAACAGAGCAGGGTGGCACAAATTGGGGTGTTTACAAGAGAGTTAAAGAGCAGTTTGGATTGCCAACCACCTTCTCTAACATCCTGTAAGTATTCATCTAACTCTCTATATAGGATTTATATCAGTGGCTGTTTTTTTTTTTTTTTATGGAGTGGTCATTTGTGCAACCTACATCAAATTAATTTATTGCTTATAAAATATATGGCTTAGAGACTAGGCAGGAAGCTGAGGATGAACTGTAAAGAGCAGATGTGTAAATCTCTTGTAACGGTCTTAACGCCTTATGAAATTTCCTACCAACACTTTCTGGTAGATTTCCGAAAAACCTCTTCCTGACCAGCCAGAACACAAAAAGGGAACTAACCAGTTCAATTGTGCTTTTGTGGAAGTCAGTGTGTGGGTGTTTTCCCTGCCAGTGTATTTACCATTTGCAGGTCCTCAATGCGTGCATTCACCCCTGCTAGCATCTCTTTCCTCTCCTGGGGTGTTTCTGGACATGGGTACAAGGTCGCTCTGAACCTGAAGATGGATGAATAAGCACGTATAAAAAGGATCTGTTGGCCAAGAACACTTGACACTAATATTATACAAATGTTCACCAGTCACTTACCCCTCACAGATCTTCTTCACTCTATTCTTAAGCTGGTCTCCCTGGAAGAAGATGATGAAGACAGACTTGTGGACCTGGTCGCCCTGTGGAAACATGATACAGTTGGGACTTTGTATGAGAAGACTGAAACACTGCATCTGACCAACTTCACAGGAAACCAGTCTAGTTCTCTAGTCAACTTAAATAAATTTCAGTGGTTAGAGACTATGACTTGCATTTATTAAACAGTACTGACCGTAGCCGGGTCCTCCAGCGGATCTTCAATGTCTGCCTGCCTTAGGAACACATTTCCTCTGCAAACTCTCCACAGCATCCTCTCAAATGTGGGAATGCGTTCCCTGCTAATGACTCCAGCCACAAATCTGTAACAGATTTGAAAAATTCTGTCACCGTTGTTGTTGGTTATTTGGGGCTGGTACGGATCAAACTTCTGGGTCACCTTTGAACTTATGTAAATGCTAAGAAACTTTCATTCTTGCTCAACAAAATATCAATTGAAAAGACAAATAACCAGTGCGTCACTTCCTATCAGTGAAATGAGACTTCATCTCATCTTCATGTAGTCCATTTTCCCCACAATATAGGACAAGTTGGCTGTGTATTGTCTTTGTCTGTCTATTGTGGTCTTAAGGAAACACTCATCATGGTGATAACATTGAAATGTCTATACCAAGAGGGATTACATTTGTGAATGTGTATTTTGAATAGATTTCCGCTTTAGGTGACCTTTGTTGCCTGAGTCAGCTGTGCAGCCTGAGCGGTTTTGTGGGAGGTGTTTGGCTGACACTCTGGTTTCAGACACAGAATGGAAATCTCCCAAGAAACGCTAAATCCTTTTGAATTAGGGAAGACCACGAAAACAGACTCACCCCAGTCTGAGAGCAGCCCCTCGGGTAGCCTCATTAAGGTCCAGGGTGGCGGATGACTCCTCCAGTAAACTGGGATCCTCCATCTGCATGGGAGTCAGTTTATAAATAATCAGCTACAATGGCACATAATCATTACTATATATATATATACACACACACACAGTTTTGCTTGTGAAGGCGATAAAGTGGAATTGCTGTTGCGCAAAGGTGGCAGATAGATAACCTTTATTTAATTAGGGGAAAGACAATATGAAAGCAAAGCTCTCATTCACAACGGTGCCCTGCAAATACGTAATCAAACACAGGGACAGAGCAGACACATTAAGAAAAACTGGCGCCTTCATTATATAAAACGTCGTTCAGACAGTTAAACTGTTCTAAGGTTAAAGGTTTGTCTAAATTAAGGGATTGCTGACGCTTATTCCATCTATAAAAAGGAGAATAAAAAAGTGAATGCAGTTTGCCCCCCCCTCCCCAATTACGTATTCATAAATGGGATATCAGAGAGGCTTAGTGAACGAGTACGTATGCAGTGGCAGTACATGTGCTGCTTTCCACTCCAGGAATATTTCTGGATACAAACGTCAAAAAAATATATATAAATAAATAATGTGTTAAAAGGATAAGCTATAATAATAATAATAATAATAATAGGTGCAGCGGTGGGAGTCTTGCAATAAAAAGGTCTATTACAACTGCCCCCATCCTCAAAGGACAGTTCTAGAGACAGACACTTGGACAGCCAGCGAGAAAGCATGACGATGATTTAGTGCCTTGTTTTCCAAGGTTTTGCAGGATTACATCAACAATAAGACAGGGTATCTACAAAATAACATGACTTAGCATTTCCAATTGCCTAGACACATCCATTTCTCAACTGTCTAAAGATCTGCCAGTCTGTAGAGGACTTTGAGCCTCGTGCAGGCATAGCATTGCTCTGGCAAATGAGTGCTGACACGGAATTATTTCTGAGCAAATAAACAGCAGCAGAATTACAGGATATTAACTAATGTGAATAGCTGGTGTTAATGGGCCGAGGCCACGCGAGCACCTATAAACAATCACGAGTGAAAAACCTTTTGCCAAATCAAGCAGCAAAAAGTCCTTCATTGTGTGTATGTGTGATACTGCAGATGGCTTATCAGCAGAATCTGTGTTACACCAAGGCAAACCAAAAATGGCTGAGTTTAGACTAAAACATTGTTTTGCCACGGAGAATATATATTTTTTTTAAAGTTAAAGTTTTACAATACTCACTGCATATAAAATAGGCCATTTGTTTCTCAAGCTGTATTTTGTGGTTTTACATGTTGCAGCCATGGCAATAAACAGTTATACAAGTAAAAGTCACACTTTGCTTTCAGACCACCACGATGTTAGAAAAATAACAGACCTCAGCACATTGTTTTTCAAGGCCTACGTGCACAGTCAAGCTGACCTCATCAAAAAACTGTTGAGTGCGACGCAGAATGTGCTTGAGCTCCGTCAGTTCCAGGAAGTTCTTCTTTAGGGCTTCTTGGTTGGTGTTTATTTCCTTCAGCTCATTCTCAAGCTTCTCAAATGTGGCCTGTGTGTGTGTGGGGGGGGGGGGGGCAGAGGTAAGCCGGGGGATGCAGTAAATGATAAAAGGTTATTGTTTTATCTTTAAGAGAGAGAGAGAGCAGTCACCTCCAGGTCGATCATGTCCCTTGGGAAAGGGACTTCAGGGTTCTCGCCTGTGTCAACTATTGGGATGTTGGCCTTTTTGATTTCTTTCTCCACAAATCCTGTGAGACGGAAGTAACAAGGTAAAAAGAGGGCTACAGGTGAACATCTAGTAATTTCACGCTGGTCACCGCCCTTCCTTATAAGCATAGTGAGCGCTAACCTTAGGGCTCCACCTCTGTCTGTGGGGCCTTTTAAAGGGTGGGAGTGGCAGCAATGTTAACTTCCACCCAGCGCTCCTGTAAAAGGCAGAGGCAGCTCACTTACTCAGTTTGCGATCCATCTCCTCACATCGTCGTACTTCATTGACAAACTTTCGTTGGAACACATTCACATCAGGATTTAGCTAAAAGAAAAAGAACATGAGTGAGGGTCAAGCAAAGGAACGTAGACTGTCATGTTTCCAAAGACATGACTATAAAAAACAAAATTGTGCATCAGTTACTTTTGTATAATCAGAATGGGTTCCAGTACACACACACACAACCTAAACTGCTCCCATATCAATAATTTAATGGAGGCGCTAAATTCTGCATAGGTATCCACTGACGGCCCTTAGTCTATCCATCATTAATCAGGTCTTTTTTAAGTCTATCAATACCCTATTTTAAGAAGTATAAAAAGCTCACTTTCTATATTATCATTTGAAAATATTATACAGTCTTTTAAAGTGGTGGAGTGTGTCAGAGTACAATTTGACCAGATGATTACGTTCCCACTGTTGACGCACAGACGTACTCCGTTCGAGCCCATCCTGTATTCTAGCACAAAGCTTCCCTCAGGGCTTGTCAGGAATGGGCTTTCTCATGTGTGGAACGAGGGGTCAGCTGTGAGCACATGATGAACACAATGCAGAAGGCATGCACTCTTTCAACAATGTCACGGATGTGGGCATTTTTTTAAAATCAACCCGACAGATGACACTGATTATTTAAGCGAGTTTTGCCCAACACCCCTTGTACCGGTTTTTGGTAGAATCTGGAAAACCAAAGCAGAATCTGTAGATAAAGCAAACACGATTCAGGAGAACAACAGTGGACTTACATCTCGAAACTGCACCATTCCGATCTCTCCCAGTTCACTGACACAACAGTAGGCAGCTTCGGACTGGAGGAAGAGCTGAGCCAGCGTCATCTCCTCACTTCTGAAGAGTTCCCCCATGTTGCTGAAGGACGCGAGTGCTCAGCACCCTTAAAACTCTAGAGGCTGAACATTGATATTGCACATTGGTGACACTCAAATATTAGCAAACTTGATTGCCAGTTTTGGTGAAAACACATCGTATCCTGTCTATCAGGCAAACCTCAGGCAAAATAGCAATGACCTGAGACGGTCTAAATTCAACACTTTCCTCTACATAGGGAACACTAATGAGGGCGGCCTACATCATCAGCTGGGCGTTAGTTTAGAGCAAGGGTGAGAAGCTGGCACGTGACAAAAAAGGATAAAAGAAACACAAATATGTCAGCTTGCTCCCATGCTGATCTCATGATCGGTGCAGGAATGTAGTTACGCTGAAGAGTTTTCTCTGTAGCATTACAATACAGGCTGTCATTGCAGTGGCTGTCATTTCTCCCGGGTGCAAAGCTGCTTCATGAATGTCCGTAGAAGGCAGTTTCTGCAAGGTTTGTCATGTGATGCTAAAGGTGGAGATTTTCCTCAGGATATTTTGCAGCTAAGCAGCACGACCTCCAAGTGTAAAAACGACCACACAGGGCTTATCTGTGGATTACAGGGAAGCATGTGACCTGTAGAGCCACTAAGCCTCGACACTCACAAAGCGCAGCGCAGCAAGACGGCTTTCGGTAACGCCGTGAAACTCGGCAAAATTAAGCCATTTCGTATTCTGCTCGTCGTGTAATACGCCGAACAGCTGACGTGACTGTCATTAGCTCAGCGGCCATCCCCGGCTTCACCTGTCAAGGAGCTAACGGCTGCTAACAAACCACGCTCGCGTCAACCGAGCCACCAACGCCGCATAATGCAAAAACGCAGCAACGCCAGCTCTTTAGCTAGCGTTAGCGTTATTTCACGTTGTCTAACGTTATTTCATGTTATTTCACGTTGTTCGTTGACGGGTGCTAGTCAGATTAGCTAGAGTGTCACTTTAACACTAACGGACAGGATAACGTTGTGCAACAGAATATTAACGTAGCGGGATTAATATTAACTTTGTCTGACACCAGGTTGTTAGTTAACTGACTGTTCAGTCAGACAGCATTTAGGTTACCCCACCTGAGGTTGCAATTTGAAGAGGTTTGTGGGGGCTAACAAGAGAGCTAACGTTAATTTAGCGCACCTGTTGTTCAATGTTTGACTTTGCCCACAATGCTAAGGTCAACGCTGGCAGTTCCAATCGTTTATTTCTCAATTAACGTCACCTTATAATGAAGTACTAATGGTTTCTAACTCAGTGCCCCCTTACTGTTTAGGTGGAGGTTCCGTCTCTTCGCTTCCGTCTTGGGTTCTTCTTCGCTGTTTGTTGTGGACTGCTCGCTGGGCGGTTTGAAGCAGGCAGCTCTTCTTCTTCTTCTTCTCCTCCTCCTTCTTCTGCTGCTGCTGCTGCTTTGTGGTTTTACGGCGGTGGGCGTCCCTGACGCTGCTTTACTGCCACCTTCTGGATAGTTTCCTCAATGTCCATTTTGTTTAAAGTCGTGTAATCACGTCCAGCAGCTGTAATACAATAACAGTTTTCTGAGGTCAGTGACGTAGACATGTTTCTTTTACGTAGAACTGGATGATGGTGTGTTTCCTTCCAATCACGCGTTGGTGCAATATCATAGGACAGCTGCGCACGGTCAAGCACCGATTCCTTTCTGGTACAAAACATCTTTCCTTGTTTTATTGCCACCATTTAAGCATACTAATTTATTTTCATCTAATAAATCGAAGTGTATTTTAACATTCAACATAAACAATATATTCAGAGAATACATTGTACAGTGCACATTCATCAGTAACACACAGCAAAAGGTATGTTAGTTTGATCCCCACTAAATAAGATATAGGTAGGGAAAGGAAATGTCCTGCTCGTTTGATTACAGGTAAACCCAGTGCGTTTTAAATTATATACAACAACAAGTGCGGGAAAATGCAATGCACAAAATGCAAGAAAATGCAACAGCAACAAATGAAAAGAGACCAAGGCTGCTGTTTGAACGCACAGGATACTCTGGTGTAATCACGGGTATAAACTGCCCTCTGGTGTCACCGTATGTAACTACACTTTTTCTATTGTAAGTTTTATTTTGAATGTTTTAACCGGAAATTGTACTATACTATTGTGCCTGCCTTCACGCTACAGTTGTAGTTGCTGATTTTCGCCACTAGGGGGAAAGCTAACTCAAGCCCCGGTGTTTGACGCAAAGTCAGTCAGTCAGTCATTTTCTACCGCTTGTTCGGGGTCACGGGTGACTGGAGCCTATCCCAGTGGCCTTAGGCCTAAGGGTAGCCAGCTAGTTATTAGCTAGTTTTTCATTTTCATTACGGGTATTTCTGGACTTAACATTAATTTAACTTTCCGAAAGTTGTTCGCTCCAGCGCGGGCGCCTCCGTCGGCCTCGACGACCCTTCTTCGCCTTTACGTCTTAAGAGTTTCCCCAAGACACCACATAAATGACACCACCCCCAAGAAGGTAATTGGAGACGGAAAAATAATTTTCTCAAAGGTAGCGTTTATTGCAGAGCTGTTTGAAATGCATGACATGGTCCAGGGATTCATGATGCTTGATAACAAAATGTCTTATAAATGCAGCTGGGCTCCTACATACATACATGACTGTATGAGGCTTCTAAATCATAATCAGTATACATGTCTTTATTGTTTCCACTGAACAATGTGGAATTGGAGACTGAAGATGGTTTCGTGATCATTTCTTAGTTTTTGATTGCGTAAATTAGTTCACTGTAGTTTGAAGGTAATCACCGGAAGTTCAAGTGTGCTGTCATGTCTGCATTGACGCAGTTTTTACGTATTTACGGTTAGCTTGTAGTTGCCCTCTTTGACCACTGGGTGGCTGCAAACACGCAATTGTTAATAAAGAGCTGTTTTAACAACAGTTGTCTGGAGTTGAGACCAGTCAACCTGCTAAAAAAGAGCAACTCACTTCTCTTTTACAGAAGATTGCTCAGCTCTCGCCTCAACTTCTCCCCCCGACACATCTATTGTGTGAAACAAAAGAAGAAAAAAAAAAGCATGTTAGTATGCTAGCGTCTCTGCGTCTTAAACGTAGAGTTGCAGTTCCTATTTGTGACCACTAGAGGTCAGTAAACGCTCATGACGCTACATACTCTCAGGTCAACTGTCATCTCCGCCTGGCGTCACACACAGTGCTAATGTCAGTGAAATCAATATTAATATCATGTGTGACTCTTTATTAGTATGGTTATTACCGGTATCAGGTCAGCCAGAATAGTGTACAAATACTTCCGGTGAACACTTTCAAAATAAACTGACCAAACACAATCAAGTTATCATGCTTATTGTTCGCTAGTGGGAATTATACAGATATTAATACAAACTGTTCACCCAGACTACAGCTTTATCTTTGTATTGTTGATTGACAACGGGTACAGCTTTTGGCTCTTATTCCAATTCATCTGGAAATATATACGAGAGAGTATGTAAAAAGGGAAAACATTACCAAGGAGGTGGTTTTAATGTTTTAGATTTTCATATCATCAACAATATATGTGAGACTGAGTGTTTTGTTTGTTTTCTAGTAAATTAACTGTGAAACTTGCCCTCTTCCATACACAAGACACTGACACATCGAAGATTCACATGTCTTACCCTCTTTCACATGTATACCTTTGCCACTTCTCGCCTCTAGTGGCCCTCACCTTTCCCCGTTGGAGAGCAGCGTGTCATGTCTCCGTTAGAGGTGGAGTCTGGAGAGCCGCTGCCCTGTGGGGACAGAATGGGGTGGAGCGCCGAGCCGCAGGGGGAGCCGGGGGCGGTGGCTGGGGGTAAGAAGGAAAAAGTTTGCCTGGGCATTTGAGTCAGGGCACACATGCCTCAGCTGTGAGAGGCCCTACTCCCCTTGGCTGGCCGGCATTCCAGAGCAGAGGCAGAGAGAGTCGTAGTGTGTGAGACCGAGGGTGAAGAGAAGGTTTAAGAGTAAAGTAGACTAGGAAGAGGCGAACAAGTGGTCGAGAAAGTTGTCTGAAAGGATTAGGGTCTAAGTTGCGTGCAGTGGGACTCCTGCAGGTTGTTTTTCAGTAGTGTATTTTTATCTGTCGTGAGTGTGCAGGCAGGTTGTATTTGGAGTTGACAGCCATGGCGAATACAGGTGTCAAGAAGGAGCACGTCGTCCTAGAAGAAGTGCCTTATGATGATGACGAGGTCGCGCTGGTGAGTGCTGCCACCGAGCCGGCATTAGATGACCCTGCTGAGGAGGTGGACCTGGTGCTGGCCACGGGCTCCGGAGGCAAAAGTGAAGCGCAGATGAACGGCGTCATGGTTCTGTCCCTGCTAGACAAGATTATCGGGGTGGTAGACCAGATCCAGCAGACCCAGAATGGGCTCGAGGCCCGGCAGGAGGCCATGGAGAAGTCAGTGTCAACCATCCAAGGGGAGCTGGCGAAGTTGTCCAAGAACCACATCGGCACGGCCAACACTGTCAACAAAATGCTGGAAAAGGTACGCAAGGTCAGCGTCAACGTCAAGACGGTGCGCAGCAACCTGGAGAAGCAGGCCGGCCAGATCAAGAAGCTGGAGAGCAACGAGAACGAGCTGCTCAAGAGACGCAACTTCAAAGTCCTCATCTACCAGGTGAAGTGGGGGGGAGACTGAGGGCTGCAGTGTGTGTCTGAGCAGGTTCTTTTATTATTTTCATCACAAGGCGGAGAGAAGTAATAATACCTGTTTGCGAAGGTAATGCTTCACATGTTGCCACTAACATGACTTCGCTGAAGTTGCCCTCAGGGTGCATGTTAGTCCAAAAAAGGGGGTGTGTTACATTCCCCACTTCACAGTTGGTAGGGGCGTGTGAAATGTACTTGATAAGCTATGAAACCCACCGGAGCAACGCTTTGACATCATCCTCGCAGAGAGCGTTCGAGTCACACTGTGGCATGAGTTGACCCTTGTTAGTGAAAATAGTTTCTCAGGATACAGGATGCTGGCCAGAGCTTCGGCTCTGTGGTTTCCATGACATACTGTGCATGTCTGGATCCCTTTTTCCTAAAACGTAAATGAGGCCGTAATGTTTACGAAGAATCAGACCCTGCGGTTCACTGTTTGGAAGCTGTTGTATGATTTGTAGTCACGCTCAGCGAGAGGTGGAATCCTCCTCTCACCAATGAAGGGAAAAGCAGTGGCTTCGATGGAAAAATGAAGGCAGATAGTGACCCCTCCCACTCCACATGACTTCATGATTACCCAATGAATCTATAAAAAGACTAGCGGGTGTAAATACAAATATAAGGCCTATAAACACGGGAATGAGGGCTACCAACACCCCACCTCTGAGTGCTCAGAGGGCCAGATAGTTGGCAGGCTGCTGCCATGAAAGATGAAGATGTAGTTTTTATTATTTAGATGTCTCAGAAGTGGGACACACTGACTGCACCGATGCATTCACGGTGCACAAACCGGCACTTTAATACCTGAGAACGCAAGTGTGAGCATTTGGGCAGGGCCACGTGTATTTTAGGGAGCATGGTCGAGAGAAACAGTTGGGACCATGAACATCTTGCAAAGGAAGTAGGTTAAAAAAATGAACAAATAAAGGGCACGATTTCAGTGGCCGTTGACATTATGCACATCACAGTATACGCTCTGGAATTTGCTAGCTGGAAAAGATTTTCTTTTGAAGACATCAGTAATAGTGAATCTGAGAGTGCAAAGACTCTCGTGAGTGGAGCTTACTTCAGGATCTGTATTGGCAGGCAAACGCTTTCACACCCACCCCCCTCCTGGGATGTCCACAGTGGGAGTAGGTTACACTACTGGCATCTAGCAGAAATCCAACCATAGATGCTCGCCTGTAATAAATTACTCTGCAAAGCAGGTGCCTCCTGCTGTTTGGGAGCCTGCGTTGTCTACTACTGCAAGCTTTGCTAACTGCACGTCTGTGAGAAAACTGTACATAAAAAGGGGGAAACAGTTTGCAGATGTGGAACTGCACTGTTTCACAAAGCTTTGGATTTGACCATTTTTCTTTCAGACTCTTAAGTTTCGATGGTGTTTCAGCAGGCTTGGGCAGATTTAAAACATTCTAAATCATTTCCTGTCTAAACCTGGTCACTGTCTCGTTTTCAACACGGTTGTAGGAGCTGTAGCTTCCATGTTGCAGTAGCTGTTTCGGGCTCCCACGATCTATTTATTGCCAGAGGATGGCCGCACGGGTGTCCAGTTTAAGTGACCGACAGATAGGCTGGTCCCGATATTGGCAGCACTGCAGATCAACACTGGCTCTCCGTCAGGTTTCACCCCTTTCCACTGTCTGTCTGTACGTTAATGTGTTAGAGTGGGATAAGTTTAGAATTGGGTTAAGGATGAGGTCATAGTAAGGCTTAGGAATGTAGAGGTTATGGTTAAGGTCACAGCAAACGTCCATGGAGTTAATGTCAGTAGTGTAGCGTCCTCGCAAGTATAGTAATACCAATGTGTATTACTACTGTTGAAGTGTGTGTGTGTGTGTGTGTGTGTGTGTGTGTGTGTGCGTGTGGCCATTCCTCACCAATATTGCCTTTCACCCACAGTATCGATGTCAAGCAAAGCTAGAATTTGAGAAAGACAAGTGAAACATTTTCACGGCGTTAACTTTTGCTGTGTAGGACCTTTGCTCTGCTTTTTTAAACTGATACCCGCTTTAACTTTAGGTGCCGTATTTTTCTCTCCTGTCGCTCTGTCTGTGCACTCTGAGAATAGCCGCATAGTTCACGATTTCTAGCATGGAAAGACTTTGACAGTGATGCTTTATAATTAAACCTGCAACGATGGGTAGCACGCAGGATCCCCCGGCAACAGCAGGGTGGGGCCGATGAAGACATGTTTACTAAATGTACATTACACATCAGCAGCGGTGGAAGGCGCATTCAGATCTTCTACTTAAGTAAAAGTAGCAATACCACAGTGTAGAAATACTCTGTCACCAGTAAAAGTCCTTAAAAGTGCAGAAGTATTGGCATCAAAATATACTTAAAGTAAGTTACTTAGTTATATTCGACCACTGCATCTCAGATGAACAATGGCGTTACCGTGGTTTCTCATGAGACTGAAATATGAAGCAGCCTCCCTGTGCTCCCCATTAGAACCACATCTTTGCTACTTTACTTTAGTTAAAGGATTGCGCGTCTATTTTGGGAGTTTAGAATAAAAAATATGTGTTTGGGACAACTGTTGCACATTTCCATCCTCCTCAGGTGGTGTCTTTCTGGAGTTTTCGAACAAGCCCCTTACTGTAAGTGAGCCAGCCTGTCATCAGGTCTCGAAGAACCGCCGCTGGAGCCCTGCGTTCACGCCCGCCCTGCGTTTCTCTGCTCTGACCGCACTGCAGCTAATATTACTGTCTTTTATAGACCTTTTATGTCTTTCCAGGAGGAACATAATCAGTCTAAATGAGTCCACGTTTATTTCCTTGTTTCCCTTTCGTCTCATGTTGCCAGGGCTTTGAATATTTTATTTAAGCCTCGCAGGTCTCATTTGCTGTTGTAGCGTTTTCTAATAGCAATAGCTGCCAGGAAATATGCTTACAATGGCAGCAAAATTCTGACAAAACGGTTTATAAATAATATTGTGGCTTTACTCGTTGAAGGCTCGTGTTGGCTGTGATATAATCATTGTAAATGTACATCTAGAGGCCTTTCCGTTTCTGCAGCAACTCCACATGCAGGCAGTAAGGAAGGAGTGCTTGTCTTGTTTGTCAGCTCAAAGGTGTCAGCCTCTGTTACGCATGATTCACATTTTTGCATGCCAAATGACTAATCAACTTGTAAAATAGTTTTAGTAACAGTCATCATTTTCCAGTTTCTCGGCTGCCCCTTAAGGGAACCAGCTGATCAGAGGCGAAGCAATTATTCCCTGGAAGCCAGTTATACTCTGCTCTCAGTGGAGTCGCCACATCAATTCACTGCGGTTGAACCCGACTGGAGCAGTGGAACGGACCGTGGTATGAAATGCGTCAGACGTTGACCAACAAGTCATGACAGCCAGTCGTCATTTATCCAGCCAGCTTTTGCCAAGAATAGCTATTAACAGTGTAATAATTAAAAAGCATTACAGACACCAGCTTGAGCGTAGCTATGTGTGTAGCGGCGTAGCAACTTCAATTGTTATCGTTCCACGCGTTCTTCTTCCTTGTCAAAACCCGGCGCCTACATTACCCACAGTGCAACTCCGCTCCCGACAGTTCCATCCGAGACTCAGGTGCGTTGTGATGGTAGCAGTTAATGCTAGCCTTCGAGCCGCTATCCTCAAGCAGAACCAAGGAGCTACAGAGGTGTGGTAATCTCACTTCTTTCTAACTCCACACCCCCCGGTTATTTTCATTCTCAAACTTGTCGTCTTCAGCCCCAACTGACGCTGACTCAAGTGACATTACGTAGGACAATGCATCGAATTTCACGCAGCTCCCTCATATGCAGTGGTACTTCCCAAGATGTGTAAAATTGGTGGAGTTCCCCTTTAAATGCCCCGATTCTGTGGATTTACATACTTTGTAAGCATAGCGAAACAACGTGGTTTCCATGTGATACAAGTAAGTTACTAGTGTGAGCGCTCCGTTTAGTTGGTCTCATAAGGGGAACTGATTACGTGCTTTAAACTGTGACTGAGAACAGCCAATGAGAACTGGGGAACTGGGTTCGTTCCATAATGCGCATTGTCTGTTTAATTGTGTGGATTGATCCACTGTATGCAATGTGATAGTGTTGTCCATCACAGTGTGAGACAGTATTGCTGTGTGTCTGGAATCAGGATGTGTTTGGCTGCAGCTCAAGGACAGTGATAGCCATGTGGTCAACTCTATCAGGGAGATGTAAGACTTCTCAGTTACAGTCTACTTATTCCACGCCAGCCTCACAGACCTTTCAGAGCTCAGATCACAGCCAACAAGCCCCGCCACCAGCCTCAGCCCACTCTTCTTTAATAGCTTTTAACCCTGCCCAGACTATGTAATAACTCAATTCCACTTACTGCAGATATAGTGATCCAGCCAAGGCGTTTGGCCACTTCAGCTTGCTGAATCTTTGTTTTTGCCGGCAGAAATCCGAATCCCAGCCTCGTTACAGAGGTCGGTACATAAAAAGCACTTAGCCAGCCTCTTGCAGGCAAGAGCAACCAACTCGACCAAAAAGCACTGAAGCAGCAGCACCAGGTTAGTGTTGTGATTCATCCCACTGGCATCTCTCTGCCTCTCCTGCCAACATGCCCAGTTGTTCTCCTCCCTTCTTCTCAGTTTCTCTCCCCTATCACCCCCACTATCAACCCAGCCTGTTCTACTCCAACTCAGACGTCTAATCCAGAACCAAGGGCACAGCTCATTCAGTATTTGCTACAGTACTTGCACACTATTTTGTTCTCTTGCAGTCTCTCCTCTCTTGTCCTTTTCCCCCCCGCTGCGCTCCTCTTCTCGGGCTGGTGGAAAGATATCTGGCAGGCTCCACATTTCACCGTTGCACGTCAGCTACTGTGTCGAGCCAGTTCTGAGTTCCAGTATTCGATGGCCTGTGAGCCTCTGCATGTAAACAGTTGTCCAATAGTTCATGTTTGTAGGTTGCTTACTTTCAAGCGTATAAGATATATATAAAAAAAAAAAATCAGATACACAGCATTTACTATTATAAAAAGAAAAAAAGTTTTTGGAAGTAAAGATTAACTCCTAAAGAGAACAGAGAGAACACTATCGAGACACAGCATAGCCTCAGTGTGAGTTCAATTCTGGAGGGCTAACCCTAACCTTGAAAGATTTTATCAAGAGACTCTTCTAAATGTTGTTCAAGTAATAGGGAAAATAGGGAAATACACTTATTCGCTTCCTTGCAGAGCGTTAGATGAGATGACTGATTCTTTGCTCATTAGCACAAAGACTGGAAACTGGGGGGGGAAGCCAGCCTGGCGCTGTCCAAAAGTAACGGGAGTCGGCCCACCAGCACCTCTGAATTGACCTAATAAACCTCTAATTAACACGTTATGTCCCGCTTGTTCAATCCGCACAAAAACCAAAATGTAAAAATGAGTTGTGTTGTCACCCCGAGTTTTCCGGGCACCCAGAGAAAACTACAGGAAGTTACTGCACCCTGGCAAGAAACAGTCCGCCGCATAACGCCCGAGTAAATCGGTGAATTGTTGTTTTTACACTTTAGTTTTTCCACAGATTAAGCAAACAAGCCGTAGAGTGTTAATTTGTGAACTTTAGAGGTCCTGGTAGTCGGATTTGTTGCCTTTGGACAGAGCCGGGCCGGCCGTTTTCCCGTTTCCAGTCTTTGTATTGTAAATATTTAAGCGTTTTCTTTGTTTGCTTGTTCTTTTTTTTTTCTCATATGTTTGACTAATCGAGTGTGTTCTGACAAAAGGAGTGTTCCCGGCCACCATCCTGTCCTATTGTTCACCTTGTTTTTCCGTTTGTTTGTCTTAAAGAATGTAGAAATTTATGAAGAGATCGAGCATTTTGAACAGTCAAGACTCACTAAGTATTACGGGTTGTCGTGGCATAATTGGACTGGTGTAACTGTATATACTCGCACACAGTACATTTGCTCTGTACAAAATTCCTGCCGTGTGTGTGTCTGAGATATAGGAGGTGGATTTGCTGGTAGTGTTACTGTAGCCTTTTCCTGTGCTCAGGATATACAGATTGTACAGCAGAAAGAGAATCCCTGCTATTTCAACACATGGAAACAAAATATTATTATAATGGCCTATAATTAGATCTATCTGTCCAATATGGTTGTTTGTTTCTTGCGTGTATAATGAGTGGACTGCTATACACTAATTAAGTCTCCCACAGCACTTACAAGGTTGACCCTTCCATATGTCGTGTGTTGATGGAAATAAGTGTTCAGTTGAATTATTTAGGGACACAAGTGTATTAGTTTCTGTTGCTCATCAGCTTGTTCCGCTTTTAAACACCAAAAACTAACTGTGTGTACACGTGTGCATACATCTGCATGCGTCGCAGTGTGTGTGAGCCACTAGAAGACCCTCTGAGTTGCTCCTGTGAAAATAACTGCGTTTCCCGATGCCTGATCTCATGCCCCAGCTGCCATCTTGTCTCACCAAACATCCCCATCCCGCAGCAGCAGACAGGATTTACCAGCTGGGGAGACTGATCAGGTCCCCCCCCCCCTCGATTTCAACAGTTGTAGTTGTCATCCAGCGTTTTGGCCGGCTAGCAGAAATGTGTCCTCATACCACATCACAACTTGGTGGAAGATGCCGATACCCTCCGTGCTGTTTATTCCAAGATTTGTAGGCACACCCTTCTTCTACGAGCCCAGAGCCAAAATAAAAAGTTGGCCAAATTATCTTAGTTGGTATATTAAAGGAAACCACTATGTTGCTTTTGATTATAAATACACCAGCAGTAATGTAGTGGAATGGTGTAGTGTCCTGTTTCATTGAGTGCATCTGAATTTAGCAGTCAGCAGCACCAATTGATTGATTAATTGCATTGTATGTGTGTTTTTGTGAGCTTATTTCCAGATAAATGTGGTTGACTATGAAGCCTTAGTTGTTGGGTTCATACTGTATGCTACTATATATATATATATATATTTTACCATTAATTAAACGATTTCCCAATGAAAACTGTCCACAGTACAGTCTGTAGACACTAGTTTTTGACTGACTTCGGGGAAATAGCAATACTGGTGGTGAATAAACTTCCGCAAATAAAAGTAACCTGCAAATCTAGGTACCACTAGAGGCGTCCTTCTAAAGCATTGCTTTACAAAAAGTAAAAAGTACAAAAAGTGTGCTGATAAGCCGCATCCATACAAATGAACTGCTTTTGCTGTAAGTGAAGAGGCTGTGTGTGAAAGTAAAGTCTGATATGTCCCAACCCTCACTCTGAACTGACTGGTATGTGAGTTATAGGCTGTCACTGAGAGCGCGCCAGGTTTTGGGTACCCTTGGGATTAGACTTTGCATGCACATGGATGTTTGGGATGGTTAATCTAAAAATAATACAAATCGTGGTTAAATGATGTTATTAGTGTAAGCGGCAAACTTTGAAGATGAAATGTTTGACCATATTTTAAAATGTTATCCTCATTTCATCTCTATTTTAGGCTTATTTTCTCACGCAGTTACAGTTTTCTTTATCGGGTATAACACACATTTTCTCAGGGAAGGAAAGTATTCATTGATTGGCTGGTGGCCTTCCCTCTCGTACCCCCAGGTGTTATTAGGCTGGAGTTATTGGTTGTTAATCATTATATATAGGCCTTAAGTAATTCAGTAGTCATGGTTTCCTAAAGTTGGGCTCAGTACAGTATTCATGTTGGGAGCTTATTCATGCCACACATCACATCATCCTGTAAAGTGGTAATTTGTGTTTTGCACAGAAAAGACTAAGGATTCTTTGAATAATTGCAACACACTATTTCAGTCAAATTTTTAAATAATAGAAAGTCTTCATGCTCACTGCAGCGGGACGTGCAAGTTCATGTTTGGGCCAAAACTAGTTCCAATCTTCCAGGCACATGAGTGGAAAATTTGAACTGAGAGTTGTTAACTTTGGCTGAAACTGTACTTAATGTACCCCTTTAGTTTCGTGGATGTGGATGGCACTATTAAAGAGAAAGGGATAGTTATATAATATATATTTCAGCACTGTAGCTGCCAGTTCACGCTGAGGTGGAACTGGAAAAGTACATTTTCGGTCTTTGCATGCGACAAACCCTTGGGATTCCAGCGGTTTCAAGAGTCATGGATGTGGGAAGGCTGAGCTGTGGAAAAGGGCTTTCTCCTTCAGGTCCCTGCGTGGAAAATCACAAATCACTGGGACAGAAAAACCAAGGAACTCCCTTCCTGTGGTGTGCACTGTAACATGACATCGCCATGTTGGCTATGTGGTACACAGAGCCCCTCTCTTTTAGAATGAATCTGTCGATAGAAACACCGGGATTGGCTATTTCCATTACCCACAGGACTATTAAGCATGGCACCATCAGAGTAGGTTGTTCTAAAAGGGATAAGAGAGCTTCATGAAACAAAATTTGCATCATGCCCTCAGTCATAAGAGTCACCCTAAAATACTGGAGGTAGTAGGCAGCTGGACCAGTCATCTGTGAATTGTTTGAGCCTTATTCAGGAGTGAATTAATATTGATGCCTCCCACACTCATGGGGGGAGGCATCAATATTAATGACCAGAGCACATTAGCGTCCTTATTTTAGCCTGCGAGCCCTCTTTAGGGATCAAAGCATCGCTATTCAGGCCTCTGCAGGGCTCTTACACGCTAACCTCCACCTCTGTTTCATGTCAATCTCTCGTTTGGCCTGCTTCCATCCTGGAGGAGCACAAGGGTCAGTAATATCACTCATTGTGGAAGCTAAGTGCACAGCTGCAAGGACTGGTCAGTATCAGACAGCTGCTCCTGTGACTCACCGGGGAGGCCTTTCATCACCCTGCCTTAAAAGGAATGGTGTGTGTGTGTGTGTTTATACACAAGCAAGCGAGCCGCTAAATGCCTGCATGCATGTACGTAGGTGGATCAGGTTTGTGAATATTAATGCGCATGGATTCGTTGTCTAAACCAAAGTCAACCTTGCTACTCTTCCTAACCACTCAGGTATCAATAAACAGAAATATCTGTAAATCTGTATATCTGTGTTAGTAACATAATGCTTGGCATTATGTTACTAATAGGATCACTAATGAAATAAATACAGAATATTTATTATTCTAAATGTAGAATTTCTTTAATAGAAAACATGATTACATTAATATTTTAATAATAACAGTGTACAGTGAACAGATCCTTGTTTTAATGCAACGTGTTAGTGAAGGTCTAGTAACAGTAGAGACAAAGAAAGGTAGACCGCACTGGCTTTAGTCAAAGCTGCTGTGGTCTCTGTATAGTGCTGATGGAGAACACTGTTTCCTCTGTTGTCAATGGTAACAGTCAGTAATTAAATTATCCCCCGATGTTGTATGAGTCAGACAGAGAACATTTTGCCTCTGATAATATTTAGACAATGAAAAAGTATTGCGGCTATTATATGAACACCTCATAGTCAAGGATTTTTCTTTAGGATTACATCATTTTCACCATAGGTTGAGACAATTCTGGTCTCATCTTTAATAATGCCCAATTTACAAAAGCAGAAGGCACTGCTGACAGATCTTCTTGTCTTGGTTCCTGCACGTTTTAACATTCCTGTCTCACTTTGCTTTTCCTCGACAGGTCTTAGCTGTTGACCAAAATCTTTCCCCTCGGTCTGCTGGGACTTTTTAATTGCAGCTCCTGTGTCGTCACTCCCTCTGAGAGACGCCTCGGACAGTTGTTGGCTTGTCCGAGAAATTCAAACACTCACGCACACACACACACACAGAGAGAGAGAGCTCCCAATCAGCCAACTTTTCCATGAGGTTTGATTCACACCACTCTTGGAGGAAGAAACATCAGCAACAGACCTCCTTCTTATTTAGGAGAGCACACAAACACACACACACTCAGTCACCACACCATTCCCCTGGCACCTGTCAGTAAACACACACACACACACAGAGTGCCAACTTTTCCGTTGCTGGTAAGTGGGAGGAGAGAGGAAGGTAACACAGGGACACTAATGGACTTACCATCTTCTTCCTCAAGCTCCCAGTCTCTTGGTTTGTAATCAGGCAGGGAAACCCAAACAGGGTTTGCTGATATTATCACAGTTTCCACAGATACAGTGGGCTGAGTCAAGTTTTAAGAATGTAAACAACAAAATGTTCCATCGTGCAGTGTCTCTGCTTTTCCATGTGAGTTCTCATGAGCCTTGGAAGTCTAATAAAAGATTGAAACATTTTTTAAAAATGTGGCAAAAATAGAACACCCAAATTCATCATTATGCTAGTAGCGCTAGACCAACACATCGACCAGGCCAATATTTGCAACAAGCAAATGTCTATCAGTGTACATGTCTGCATTACACATTTTGTCCACCAGAGAGCCCTGACAAGTAGATTTTTAGACAGTAAAATGTTTCCCTCACTATGTATCTTGGTAAAAACTAAAAAAAACAAAAAAACATCCAAGGTATCTGAATCGATCAATATAACGTTATCAGGTTTTTTTAAACATCTAATTATCGATATCCGTGTTGACCTCAAAAATCCAGTATCAGTCAGGCTATGCTCTCTGTCGTCAAGAAGTGTTAATGCACTGATATAACAGCACTTTTACTATAAATGATCGGACCACGAGGTTACAACTCGACAAGAATGAAACATCTGGCATATTGTTAACATTTGACCAACATCATGTGGACCCATAAACTCACCCCACCAAACAAGACCTTTAAAGTCATTCAAATCTGCGAGCAAGTACCGCGTGGAAATCCTCTGCTGTATGTAGTGTGTTTTGTTTTCCATCAATTTCAAGGTTTAAGCCAGAAGAGCTTCGCTGTTCCCAGAAACAACATTCAGATGGGCAGTGATGATCTTGATTGAACAGCACATGCTTTAGTGAGGTATGGAGCTGACATGGTCCTGGACCATGTTGTTATTTCCCTGTTTTGTGTGACCTCAGCTGTTCCCAGGATGCCATGCGCTGCTGTTTTTCCATTGACTCCAGAAGCTTCCTGCTCAGGCGTTAGAGCTGCTATTTCTTATGAAAAGTGTTTATATAGTTTGGCTTCATGGAAAAAAATGTGTCTGCATTTCTGCGTGTGATGGTGGGTGTGCACGTGTCAATGAATGCCCATGCATAGTTTTGCATTTGTATCTGTGTATTATACCCAAAGGTTGTCTTTCCTAAAAGCTGTTTTCTACAGGAACACAAGAGATGCACTGATATATATATATATGTATGCTCAACACACTGGCTTTCACTTTTAGCCAAGCAGCCAAACTCACTCCACAGCAGCAAACACATTATGCCAGGGACATATGAGGTCACCTGTTCCGCTTTTTTATGTACTTTATGTAACTATAAGTACACATGTTTATTGTATCTGGGTTTATCTTCAAGTCCCGTATAAAAATCTGGTCCCATTTCAGGACTTTGCGTATTTGTCCTATTCCGTTTTGTCCTTCATATTACATCATTCTGACAGAATCTATGGAAATATGGTGTGTGTGGGGGGGGGGGGGTTATGTACTCATGGATTCAAAAATATCTCTCATTAATGTAATTACAGCAGCCTCATTTGTCTCTGTGTGCATGTCTGCAAAGCAGGTGCAGTATTTATTTGCGTTTAATTGTACACGCCAACAACTGAGAACCTCATGTTGGTATATTGTTGTAGAAATGTCAGCTGTTTATCCAGCTAAACTTCACCACCCACCAGAGACAGCATGAACAGGTGGTTGCCATGGTGACCGAGCGCTGTGTTTATCTGTTGCCGTGCGGGAGGGGAGGGTGTTGTGCTGCAGGGGGTGTTGGTAGGACTGAGCGCTGCAGTGGCCGGTAGCCAGAGAACGGTAGATGGAATCCAGAGAGAGGGAAAGGCCAGCCCAAAATAAACCCATACAGAGCGGGTCGGCCAGGCCCACACCATACAAGGAGGCAATGTCCATTTTATGATTGGATCACATGGCAATATTTCAACTGCCCTGGGAGATGTGCCGATCACATGATCTAGCGGGGGGGGGTTCTTTCAGAAGCTCGATATCCGTATTGAAATCCAATTTTACTATAAATATGGCAAGTTACTAATGACACAACGCTACCAAACCCACCTTGACGAGTATCAGTATTCAAACCCTTATGCTACTTGAAAGCGCTGATATTGACTGACAAACCAAGACATGTCTTGATACTTTTTCAAGAGAATCTCATTACAGGGGAAGCTTGGATACAACATTTAACAAGTAGCAAGTTTTTTCACACTAACCTTTTCTTTATATTTGTATACTTCTTCACACTCTTAAGTCTTGACGTCCCTCAAACACGCTCTGACATGCTACCTCCTCATGTGTTACCTCTCTTTTCCCATACTCTATTCTATGAGTAACGTGTATCTAATATACCTCTGATGTCCTGCTTGTCAAGCTGCTGAGTTGCAAGACATTTGTCTTTGAAGTGAGTAGCCACATTTAAGAGACCACGTTTTTTTTAAATGCAATACATGTGGGCTAAAGTGGTTGTAGTCCTTGTTGGTTCAGCCAATGTGTTGGTTGTGTCACATGAGATGAGAAAAGAGGAGATGTAGCAAAAAAACACAATCATAGCGCGTCGAAACAGCAATCCTTTAATCTAAAGTGACAGCTAGGCGGGGGGAAGAAACACTGATTACGCTTCAAATGAGATTGGATGATAAGGATGCTCGCTTGTGTCAGAAGTGATGCATACATTTAATCTGTTGACATGGTGATGGTGATTCATTTGACAAGTTATTGCTGCCTTATTGTTAGTGTTTGCCTAAAACTGTTTGTTTTGACATTATTCTCAATGAATAGGTGTAGATCCTTATTCCTGAAAGGATAAACAGACATCTGCTTTCAGTCAGCAGTTTCAGCCGAGATTCAATCTGTGTGGCAACAGGCTGACAATAGCCACATTTCTTCACCTCATCGCTCCACTGGTCCATATTGGACAAAACTGAGTTGGAGATGTATTTTATTTTTCTCAAATTCAGCATGAACGCGTCAAACCAAATTTGCTTTTAGCTTTAGGATAAAAATCAGATTTTGTACCTTCTTATTTGCACTGTGATCCCATTCACAATCAGCCTGCTATGCTAAACTATAGTAAAGACACAGACATCAAACAAAAGATGCTTATATTTTGTTGTAGTTTATATTCAAGGTTAATTCCATAAACGAAGTTTAAAGAAATTTAAATTGAGCAGCATCAATACAATAATATCAGTATCAATTTTAGGCCTCACTGAACTAACACTGGTCTGTATGATGGTACAGGCAT
Organism: Coreoperca whiteheadi; assembly: GCA_011952105.1. Lineage (NCBI taxonomy): Eukaryota > Metazoa > Chordata > Actinopteri > Centrarchiformes > Sinipercidae > Coreoperca > Coreoperca whiteheadi. Next base: position 6,617,758 of record CM022470.1, on the reverse strand, counting down.
CTGCAGTGGGAAGCCCATAGTGACTCAATCTCATATTTCTATATATAATTTTATAATGGAACATCATTGAGTGTTAACTACAAAGTCAGTGAAGATGATGCTGATGATGATGGTGCAAGGATTACATATAAAGAGAAGCTGTGAGGTGTGGCATTGAGGTGCAGCAGGGTGGGACCTCTAGTCCCTCTAGGGGTCGTAGACGTGCTGTTAGGGGGATGACATTGTTGGCATTGTACTGCTGCTCCCTGTGTGGACATCTGGTACCACACTGACAGGGTCCTGCCAAACAATACGGAAATGTGGATGCTGCAGTATCGGCAGCTGTCAGCGTTACAGCAGTATAGTTTGTTGTTTGAACAAGTGATGTTACGAAGTAAAGACATGCCGTTTCTTCATGGAGACATTGGAAACCCCTTTAGTTACTATGCGTGATTTGTGGAATTGTAGACCTTTTTTCTCAAGTGGAAAAGTAAAAGACTACAAAACCTGGGCGACTGGTTTTAAAACTATGTTTCTGTATTGCTGTATGTGGAAGAGATAGTCTGGGTTTACACATATAGATATTTTTGGGGCAGGTGGGAAATTGCTGTGCTGTACAGTCATTATATGATGGAATGGAAACCGCATTGACCAAGTCTTTCCTGTGAAGTGAAACTAGCATTATAAATTACAGAACATCAAAAATTTCTGGATAATCTATACAGTTTTCCTAACATTTTTATCATCTCTTGTTTACTTTTGATTTGATTGAAAGTAAGGCCTTTAAGTCACAACAATGAAAGTGTGTGTGTTTAAGTTTTTACAGAGAAATGATGGCAGGAAATAAACCTGTGGTTAGATGTAACAGCCTGTTGGATTTGGTTTCGGTATGAGTGTGGAGCTGCAGGTAATACAGCTTTTTGTTTAAGCCCCATAGTTTTATTATTATTTCAGAGATAGGGTATACAATACATATGGCCACACCTATGTTCTTAAATTTCTTAAGACTCAAAGTGTAAAATGATTTGGTGTAGGCATGTTGTCAGTTGATTGACACCACTAGATGGCACTCTACACTAGCTACAAGCAGTGAAATGTTGAATGTGTAGATGACACATGAATCGGTGAAGTATCATGGTCATATTTTCAATTTCATTTCTCACCCAAAGGCCATTAACTTCACTTTCTCAGGCTGATCATTTTCACGTGACATATTAAATTAAATTCCATAATTTGCATTAATCATACAATACAATCAGTGTAGCACCATGTCTGGTAATATTGTGCTAAATGTCAAATTGAAAATGTTATTCAATTCGCACATTGTCATCCCTTAATATAATGCTGCTGTGGCTTAATGGTCTGTTTTTCTTATTGTTCCTATTTTTCTCCCTCAGGACCAAGTGAAGCCGCCAAAGACATCCAAACGCGAGACAGTAGCTGAAGGGAAGGCCGTGGAGGGCCTTGAGCAGATACCTGAGGAGGGACGAGCGGGACTCCCAGACAATCTCAATTCAGATGAGGAGGTGGAGATTGAGGAGATTGTCGAGGAGTCTCGTACTAAGCGTCTCCAACGCACCACCAAGCAGCAAGTGGACAACATAAAGAAAGCCTTCTCCAAAGAGAAAATGGAGAAGACCAAGCTAAAGACCAAGGAGAACCTGGAGAAGACAAGGCAGAGAACCCGTGACAACCTGGAGAAAACCAAGCACAGCTTGGAGAAGAAGATGGGGAAGCTTGGGACCCGCATGACCCCCAACCAGGAGCGCAGGGTGAAGATGAAGAGCTCCAAAGAGAAGGTGAAGAAGTCCCTCACCCCTGACCACACGATCTACGCTCGCTCCAAGACCACTGTGTACCGCGTGCCCCCCTTCACCTTCCATGTTAAGAAGATCCGAGAAGGGGAGGCGGAGGTGGTGCAGAACACAGAGATGGTGGAGGTGACCGAGGCCGAGGGCCAGCCAGGGGGAGAGGAGAACGGGTTGGGTGTGCACGTGGAGGTGGAGGAAGGGGAGCTGGTGAGTGTAGACAGCCCAGAGATGGAGGCTCTGTTGGAGGTGACTGAGGACTCTCAGCTGGTCAGGGTGGAGCCAGACCACCTAAAGAAGGCCCAAAGCGAATAGAGCATCCCAGCTCTGCAGGGCTGTGAAGGGAGAGATCCAAGGATGAAGAGGGGAACAGATTCTTGATGAATGAGTGCAATCCAAAGGACACAATATTAGTCGTAGAGACTTTCTAGACATGATCATAATCTATGACATCTCATTTGTTTTCTGTTCTCTTTTTACTGCACCCAACAGGGATGACTTTCATATTTTCTTCTCTTTAGCATACGCATAAGAAAAACAAAACAAAAACAAGGCTAGCTTTTGAAACATGCTGCAGGCTGAATGGTAATACTAGACTTGTATGTTTAGGGTATTTGCTGTTTGTTGTTGGTTTGATAAATTGAGTGGCTATAAGAAGAAAAAAAGGTATAAATAGTCTTTGTTATTGAGATGTGTAATATAAAATTTGCCATGTATGATATGCACATTAATCGGTATGGTAACAGGAAGTTGTTGGCAGGATTTGTGTTTTAATGGATGGTTGTTGTGATTTAATGTGCTCGTGTGAAACAAAAAAAAAAAGAACAAGTAGGCAAGCCTTAGGCCTACAGAAGAAATAAAGAACTGAGGAGGCATGAGGAGAGGAGATGAGCGGGAACGGACTTGGAAAAGCTCTTCCTCGGCTGGAGGAGAGTTTACAAAAAACATTACACCTGATATACAAAAGCATTAGGACATAAAGCTTATTTACTGCCAGTCACTAAGGCTTTGTGCCAAATGCTACAATATAATGTTTCTCAATGTAACTTACAAATGTAATTTACTGAAAATAGAAGCGTAATGTCTGATAAATCTATGTGAATGTTCAAACACCTACAGCGCTCCACACAGCTGACGTTACTGTTGTGAACCTGTAACAATCATAAGACCTAATGTTTTACTTTTTCAAAGACAAGGTAGCAAGTCAATATCCAGTATGTACATTTGTTGTGCTTTGATAAAAAAGGTAGTGATAAAGGATCATGAAGCCTTGAAAGAATCAGTAGTCCACCACTGAGTTTGAAGTTATACTATTAAGTGGGCGATATATATCTCTCTCCAGTCTATTCCTTCATTTGTCACTCATTCAAACTCTCAGCCATAATATAATGAAATACTCAAAGCTGATAGGAAATTTAGTAGGTAACCTTTGCTGTGGCGTATATTTACAATGCATGCTTGGAACTTCATGGTTTGATCATCATTTACTGTAATGTTTTGATGTACCATGCTATATTTATTGCATCTGGACATGTACTCACCAACTTCCACACGGCTCACTTCTGCACGGAGAAGAAAAACGACTCTGTCACCATGGTCACAGCTCATCACAGTACATTTGCACATACCCTATTCAATTTTCCCACGGTAATTGCATGCAGGAAAATGCTGGTCTGAAGAGGAGGACGACAGCTTAATGACTGGCTACGTAACACGCGGAGATGCAAATGTCATCCTGAATGCAGTAGAAGTGAGATAGCACACAGCCAAGTTTTATGAATGCCGCTGCACTTTAATAAATGTCAGTACACCGGAACAGCATGATCCAGTCCTCAAACGTTTTTGCGGACCAGGCGCAATCTTGTGTACTTCCTCTGAATTACAAAAGGAAAGTCCACCCTGACGGAAATATCTGTCTGACCATAATTCATAAAATGTGGTTATCATTGTCAAGTTAGAGAAGAGGATCGTGCAGGATTAGAGGGAGCTATGATAATTGGATCTTAATTTATCAGAGTGTGATGTAAACTGGTAATGCCAATGTTCGATCATTGCCATTATTTTGATCATGAACGGCAAGCAAACGGCTCCGGCCAGGAAAAAGGTGAACGTACGGCTTCCATTGTCCTCCCTTGAGACCGTGTTTGAATTTGACGTGGGCATGCAGAAGCCCACTGTGTAGCATGGAACACCATTAAAATAATCAATGGGCCGCGGCACGCAATTAAGGAGAGTGCTCCCTCTGAGCACTGAGCAGGATAGAGAACAGTGAGAAGGACAGAGAAAAAGGATGTGTGTGTGTGTGTCATTGTGATTGAAAAAGTAAGTATGTGCATACCATATATACCCACACTGACATTTTGGTGAAACTCCCAAGTTTATGTCAGCATCAAGCGCAAAATTCTGAATAGCGCAAAGAAATAATTTACTGGCCTCTGAAATGACATATTATAGTTATTATCTTTTTTATTGATCTTTTGGCAAAAACATCCCTGTTGCCAAGCGCATCGAACATCGAAACACTTGTAAGATATCGGCCCCTTTTTAAATCAAAATTAGGTTTTTGCCACCATGTATATTTTGTCTGGTTTTGAGCTGCTGGTTATCAAAAACATTTAAAATAAAAACTGAACCAGGCTGTGAGGTGGGTCGTCAGAGCTTAAATTCTATAGGTCACAGCTTATATAGAGATATTTTGAAAGAAATATCAGTCACACTGTTGCAGCACAATGTGTCACATAATTGCTCTTGGTGTTATTGATTCATACTCAAATAATGAAGCTTGTCTTATGCCACTTCAATATGAATAAAAGCTTACTGAATAACATATTCTGCCTATTATTTATATATATATATATATATGTACACTTTGTGTCGGTTTATGTGTTTTATTGTATTTGTTCACCTACTATGAGAAGAGGCTTGGGTGTAGACATGGAGGTAGGGTAGGAGAGGGCAATAATGAACTACACTAGTTTTATTAAACTCTCGATGACGTCGACACTGCCAGTAACTCAGATGACTTCCAGACTGGCTGTTCCGTCGACGTGGTCGTCCTCCCTGCGCCGCAAAGAGGCGCGCGGGCCTACTCTGCTGTCCACCCGCGGGGAGGGTTTGCTACGTGGAACAGCGCAATTGCGTCAGCAGTAAACACCACGTTCTCAACCTACCTCGCCTAAAGTCCCGCCTCCTAATGTCCTAAGCTGCGTTCTGAGTGGCTACAGTAGAGTTACCGACTAGTATTGGCGGATAGAAGTGTCAATAAAGTAGTGTATTGGGTTTGTCTGGCTGGAAAGACTGCAATGTAGGAGATGGGTTTGGTGAAAAGCTCCGTACACGCTTCAGAGAAGTGTTTCCCGTGTTGGCAAGAAAAGATATAGGCTTACGATCTTTTTCTGTGTGGCCAATATTTACAAAAGCCGTTTCTGACGGTTATTGTCTGTGTTTTTAGTAGAAAGGGTTACAGTTTGTTTACGGAGAAACTTTCCGAAGGAGTGACAACGAGCTATTAGGTAAGCGATTAAGTTATAACGACTTCTGCTTTTGGCGTTATCAACATTTGTATTTCAATTCTTAAACCCGAGGAGGGATTCTCTTCAATAACATGTTACGCCAGACCCCGTTAATGCATTGGATAGCACTTTTCTCCACAACACTACTGAACTACATTTGCAGCATTGTGACCAGGTTAGAAGTTATCCATGCAGGAGAAGTCATTCTGTGTCCACGGTGTTACAGAAGCCATGAAAGTGTTTCTTATGTAGCTAACGTTACTCAATTCTGCCTGCTCCTTTGGGGGTGGGAGGGGGGGGGCTGATAATATTACAGCCAAGGCTCTCAGTCTTGGTCTCCTGAAATTTACGTTTTCAATCTTGCTTGTGTGATCCGGATCGCCTAGTTTTGTTAATGTGCATTCATAGGCTGCGTCATTCCTCGTTGAACAGGACCGAACAATAGCTCACACTTGACAGGGATGCAATTTTTTATGACCAAGTGAAATACAAATCATTGTTTTGTGTTTGCCTTCGAATGTCACGCCCATCTCCATGCCATCTAGAGGCCAACATGTCTGGCACCTTGCACTGGGGATTCAGTTCCTCCAGTCCACACATTACATTTTGGAGATTTACATGTCCCGAGCTTTTCACAGAATCTTAGTTTTGAGGTGGCTGGCAGAGTTTGGTTTTTCAGAAAACCGCCTTTCGTGCAGCCAGTACAGCTGTGGAGTCATAGTAAAGGAGTGTATAAGGCTACTTCACTGTTGACCGTGATCAGTGTTTTTAGATTCAAAGCGTGACTGTCATGAAGTACATGCATTATGACTTTGCTTAATGATGTTCATGATCGTACTTCTGTTGTCATCTGAGTTTGCAGAGACCACAAAACGGAAAGTTGGCGTGCGTTCTGCTTTCTTTGTTTGTTCAAGGAAGTACTTCCTGGAATATCAGTGACATGTTTTAAGGAATCACGTTGTGCTTTACCGTTGGTGCCACATGATTTCCCATCTGGCTGGCCTGCAGATTGCTGGCCAAAGTCTGCTTGCATAGCATGGGCTTGAGTTTCAAAACTCAAACAAAGACAAATATGTTAAAGATGCGGCTTTTGGGCAAAACCCTTACCTTGGCATTTGGATCAGTATTTGTGAAAAATTAGCATCTTTGAAAGGATCCCCAAAGCTGTCATTTATAGTGTGTGTGTGTGAAGTAATTTGACCACCAGCCATTATGTTCAGACTTGGTGGACCCATTGAATTTATGAGCTTACTTTTTCCTTATATCAACTCTAAACTCTTGACTAGTTATTAGCTGCATCCAGTGAGTATGTGGCAGACAATATTTAAAATAATTGTTACTCAAAAATAAAGCAGTATTGTGCCACTTCTGTAACTGTACACACTGGGTCATTGATGATAATCCTGTAGAGATCTCACTCAATTAGCCACTCAATACATGGAAACACGTGATGATGGCAGTGGAAATAGATTATACAGTGAAAGTCACATTGCGCCAAGAGGTTTCTAATATTTGAACTTAATGATCCTGTTGGTCTCCTCTTTCCTTGGCTACTCTGGCTTCTTAGTGTATCAGAGAAATGTGAAATAAAATTCCAAGTCGAGTTACTGTTTGTAATTTCAACCCTAAAAGCTCCAGTAATAGAAAGTAGGACATGCTAATTCAGATTATGCAAAAATGAAAGTAATCATCACATTATTGATGATGACTCATCTGCTGTTTGATGTGATACACTCAGGGTTTTCACATACCCAGAAATTCACACCATGTAGAGGCACCCTTTCCATAGATAAGTGAAAGAGGAACGTGGGTCACATGAAAACCGTCACGTTTGATGGACAATTACTGTTACATGCTTTAAAAAAAAAACACCTCACCCATATGATGTCAGTGATAATTGTTTCAACTGACTTGTTGTGGGTTATTTGGGACACTGACATGATTTAGGTGAAACCGAACACATTTTTTGTTTCAGGTTGCCCTTAATCAAAAATATTACAAGATGGAACCTTACGCTGAGTTAGCAGCTTGTTAGATATACCTGTACAATATTATACAGTCCATTACAATAGATAGTACCTTTTCACATGGGTCATTTTGAGTTGTCAAACACAGGTGTAAATAATAACATTGGTAATGGCTTCATTAAGTTTAGGTGGAAACTTAAACTTAACATGGTGTAAAAAGAAGTTTAAAAAAACAAAACTAACCTTGCAATAGACTATGTTTTGGTAACTCGTAATAATCAGTTTTTGTTGACACTATGAGATAAAGGTTGATCAACTCTATAGTGATTGTTGAGGCTTTGGTTAGTGGATGGTATTATATTGAGGAGTGTCTAGTACTCTGTCACCCCCATGTATATAAATAGGCGTAAGCAAGACATCAAGTGTACAGAGTGCTAATTAATGAAGGAGTTGATCAAATACAGTGTGAGTGATGCAGAAGCATGGACAGATGTTGAATGCAAATTGAGGTCATTGTTTTAACTTCAAATGTTAACAGCACTGTCTTTGACATGTGTGCCTCCTGTGAGCAAGAGCAGTATCTTGGCTCCTGGAAACAGAAAGCAGAATCTAGTTTCTTGTCAAGAAACCGAGCTCTTCTAAACCTTGGTTCTATAACTATATTCTGCCTGTTGCGTAACAACACAGTATTGTGCAATGTCACCGTAAAAATAAGTACTGCCTACTCAGACTCTGGATGATAATGCAACAGCATCTAAAAGTCCTCTAAGATTTTAATATGGATGCCAGAGGAGGCGACTTTCTGCTGGCTTTACTGAGTGTCTGGTTATTGTTCGTGTACAGTCTAGAGCCCTCTGGGGAACAGTGAAGCCTGCTGTTGCTAAGATGAGAAGGCTAGGAGAAACCTACCATGTGGATCTGATGGATGATCGTTGTCTCTGCATGCAGCTGAGTGAGGATTAATGAGATTGTTCAACTTGCACTGTGCTCCTCAGAAAATGAATTGTGGGGGGAATGATTAAAATGCCAGTCGACGTATTAAGTCGAAGAATTTGTTTCTCTGTTTTCAAATCCATGCTTAGGGCAGCTTTTCAACAGCTAAGAAAAGGAAGTGTGGTTTTCATTGTTTCTAGAGAATAGAACTGGAGCAAAACCTTGGCCAAATCTCAACAATTCTTATCTGGTTAGGGACAGCTGTTCATATCTCCTCATATTTCGTGGCAGAGGCTTAGTGTTTCACTGAACAGGAAGTGACTGTGCTGAAGAGGAGGCCTCCCGAGGGCCTGTCACATTTTTCTGAGAAAACCTGACATTTAGCTCTCTGGTCAGCGTGAGAGTTGTTCTGTTAAGGCATGGGACACTTCCCATAAATGTTTTCTGGGTGTACTACCAACCTTTGTTTTTCTGTAGGTTTGAGGAGGTGTGTGTCAGGATGGCCCAGTGGAACCAGTTACAGCAGTTGGAGACCAGGTATCTGGAGCAACTCTACCACTTGTACAGTGACAGCTTCCCCATGGAACTACGGCAGTTTCTTGCCCCTTGGATTGAGAGTCAGGACTGGTGAGAAATCATTGAATCCTCTGTTGAATGAAAGCTCATTTAGTTTCCCCTGTTTGCTAACCTATGCCATTAAATTGCTTTCATCCTGCACTCCCTCCAGACTGGCATTCAGCCACTCACCATGACTTGCTGATAGCTTTGCCACACTATTGGGTTTTAACAGTCATTGTTACCCTCCTCCTTATCATGCTCTCCACCTTTCTTAATGACACCATTACAGGGATCTTATGCATATTACGTGTCACAGTGCACCTGAACAATTCTGTGTTGAGAGACGAAGCTTTCTTTTAAGATTTTTTTTTTTTTTGAGAAACAAAAATCATCCTTGGCCACCATGAGTCAATCAGCATGGTTGTCTTATCACTGCATATTTTCAAGGTGCATTTGTCATTCTACAATACAGGGCTGCACAATGAAATTTAAAGTTAATTAAAATTACATTGTTTTAATGTAGACTTTGCTTCAGATGTAGAATTATCATAAGAATATATTTTTTTTTTTTTTTCTCCTAGCTGTCTCCCTCATGTGGGATACAGGATGTTTTGACGTTGTGCAGGTGACGGGTTTTGAGTTCACCTTTTTTCTTAGAAGGAACTAGAAATAATCATGCTCATTATGTAATCTTCTCCTTTACAAGGGCTTATGCTGCCAATAAGGAGTCACACGCCACGCTGGTGTTCCACAACCTCTTGGGAGAAATAGACCAGCAGTATAGCCGCTTCCTGCAGGAGAACAATGTACTCTACCAGCATAACCTGCGCAGGATTAAACAGCATCTGCAGAGCAAGTACTTGGAGAAGCCGATGGATATTGCCCGAATTGTTGCCCGCTGTCTGTGGGAGGAGCAACGACTGTTGCAAACTGCCACCTCTGCTGCACAGGTAGAGAAGAGCTACACTAATCTAGCTGTAACATCCATTATTTGTCTATAGATAATATTTGAAAGAATACATTAATACATTACCCTATTTCTAGTAGGTTATTTGTCATTTCACCACTTTAATTCTACTTAAATAAGGTGGAGAATACTTTATTTTAGTCTTTACTCACAAACTAATTTAATCCGCTCACCTTGCTTTCCCGTTCAGTTCTCTTTTCCTCCCACACACACACCGGCTTGCCCCCCTCCAACTCTTTCTGTTTCTCTCCCCCTGATTGTGTTGACTTCCTTTGTCAGCAGTACGTTTTTATAACCTCACCCAAAAAACACAACTCGCGTTTCGGAGTTTTTCCAACCACAGTTCTGTTTTCACGACAGCCGGTGAGCCACGTGCAGAGGAGGCTTGTTGGTAATGACTTAGCCTATCGAGGCGATTGAAACCAGCGTGGTACCGAATGACATCTGCACCAACAGGTGCACTTACAAGATTTTAAAGAACAATGGCATATCTGCTAGTTTCATCCAACTGTTTTTATACAGGCGAATGGAAATGATCTAACGATTATACAAAATGATTGCGGTTAGCTAAATTAATTGCAATCAGGCGACTAAATAATAATTGGGACAGTCCTAGAGATAGTATACCATTTAAAGCCGAATCCCAAACACATTTCAATAGGAAATCAAGTCACAAATGGTTCGGCACAATGGCTCTACGTGTAAGTGTTTTATTCTCTTGCAGGATGGCCAGGCAGCCCATCCCACTGGGACAGTAGTGACAGAGAAGCAGCAGATCCTGGAGCACAACCTTCAAGACATCAGGAAGCGGGTGCAGGTTAGTTTCCATCAAAGACTGATGAAGTATTTGAATATGCAGCAGAAAGAATCCTGAACACCATCTAACTCTGCGTATGAGTCTGTCTTGCCATAAATATATAAATCATCATCTGTTTCTCGTCAGGATATGGAGCAGAAGATGAAAATGCTTGAGAACCTGCAGGATGACTTTGACTTCAATTACAAGACGTTGAAAAGCCAAGGAGGTAAATTCTAATTAATATTTCCTTAGCTTGAGCCGTGACGTTGGTTTTGTTGGAAACGTTTCAACTCCGTCTCAGATGAACACTTCCTAGTGTGTATAGATTAAATGAATCAAATTTCTTTGCTGACCTATGACATGTCCACCCTCTGTCCAGAGTTGTCTCAGGACCTAAATGGGAATAGCCAAGCAGCTGCTACCAGACAGAAGATGGCTCAGCTCGAGCAGATGCTGAGCGCCCTGGACCAGCTCAGGAGGGTGGGTGTCTATGCTTTACCATGTTGTGAGTTAAGTCAAAAATACACAAGTGAGAATTTTAACAGTTTGAATTGTCTCAAGTGCTTTAAGTAAAACCAAGAAGCCAATCACTGACAAACACAAGGATAAAACCATCATCAATAAGAGTAGGCTGTACGCCTCTACGTGTGAGCATGTGCAAAAGATCATGAGTGGCAAATGTAAGAGTATCAAATGAACTTAAAACAACAGGAACAACGCCTCTAGTTTCATGGTGGCGTGGTACAGGGACGCTTGGGGTTTGTTGACCAGCACAAATGGCAGAAGACACTCTGCCGGGGAGTTTTCTTCTGTTACCACCATGAAACTAGATAACACGCTGTCGTCCATGCTGCATTTTACATGCTAGGCCACCAGTTTTGTCTTTGTGTGAAATTTTCTGGATTGCTTAATGGCACTGGACATTAGTGGGGTTTATGGAAAATAGTGCTTTAGAGTTTGAGAAACAATATCGTACTGTACAGAGGTAAATCTACCAGCCACGTCGACCATGGTGACTTTGTTAATAGTAATTATACTGACAGATTTGATAATTATACGGTTGAAAATTTAACACGGAGCCCCTTTTTAAAGTTTTAGGTTGTTCTGACTACTTAATAATGCACGTGGATATTAGCACACAGTCATTGTTTGAATCCATGAATCATTGAAACAACAACAGAAGGTTTATACCACAGATAGGTGATAAGTGATTATGCCCATGTTGATTGTATGCTGTGCTTGTTATCGTAGCAAATTGTGACCGAAATGGGAGGCTTGCTGACCGCCATGGATTATGTACAAAAGAACCTGACCGATGAAGAACTAGCGGACTGGAAGAGAAGGCAGCAAATTGCCTGTATTGGAGGTCCCCCTAACATCTGCCTGGACCGCCTCGAAACATGGTAAGCAATGCAGGCAAATGTTAAGCAATATCCTGACTCGATCATCGGTCACATTAATGATCGATAAATATTTAAAAGCTTATGAATAAAACCCCAAATGTGTTGTTTAAATTGATGAAAGCTTTATTTAAACAACATGCCTGGACAGTTTTTTGCAAAATTAAGAGATTTCAATACTTATTCAAAAAAAGAATTAATAAAATAAAACAAGTAAATTTTTTGAATAAAACTAAATAAAAAAAAATAATAAAAAAAAGTGCCATCCACATTGCTGATCCCGTTCTGCCTTACCAGCATATGAAAACATAAGATGTCCTATAGATGCACTGGTCGTATAATGCTTTACCGCAAGAGAACGTTAACTATCTTTTTTTTTTTTCCTTTTCCTTTCCTTCTGCATAAGTCTTTCCTTTTCCTGCATAAGACATTAATTTAAATGTTTATTTTGAGGACTGCAGGTCTATGGGCTACATGATTTAATTAAAAAAATATATTTTGACCACAAATGGTCATGGTGTTGCTACAAAGAGTCATAATAAGGAGTATGGTTGTGATCATAGTATCTAACAAGTACTCGTGGCTGTCTTTTATGCCGTGAATAGATAATTTTTTTTACCACTTTGCTAGTCTACTTATCCTTTTGGCGATCCCCCTTCATCTCTACGGACGTCAACCAAAATGTTTCTGCTGTAATGTGCTCAACCACCAGTATTGTCAAGTCAATTTGATGTTTCATCAAGACATTTAATTTGAACTGGGTATCATTTTCTACCCAGGATCACATCCTTGGCTGAGTCCCAGCTCCAGATTCGTCAGCAGATCAAGAAGCTGGAGGAGCTTCAGCAGAAGGTGTCCTACAAAGGAGACCCCATCATCCAGCACCGGCCCGCCCTGGAGGAGAAGATTGTGGACTTGTTCAGAAACCTGATGAAGAGGTGCTGCATGTGACCGATCTTTACTGTACATCTGCCCAGACATTTTTTTGCAAGTGTGATTATGATCTGCATGTGTGTTAATTGTTGACCAACAGGCTTGACTGAACAGAATGCGGAACTGTTTTATTCCGCAGTCTGTCAAACTATTAAATCAGAGTTTGGATTCTAAGTAGGCCTCAGTGTACCTGTATAGACTAGCCACTAATTAAAGTGATTCAATTCATTGGACTGTAGCTACTTATTCGTAATGTATGTTTGTAGTCATGTTTTGTTGTTTGGTTAAATGCTGTGTTTTGTTATGTATGTGAAACATATGTGCACGCCTTAGGACAAAGACACATTTCAGAAAAATGTTCTGATAATCAAATCAAACCTTTGGGAACAATCTATGGTGGAGAGATTCTGAGCTCAGAGTTCCACTTTGTAATGATATGGGGCTTTCAGTCGCATCTCACAGTCTTCATTGAGCCAAGGTGATAACATCTGAGCCATTTCCATTCTTTGGAGATTACTAATGGGACTTTTGATCTTTAGCTTTTCTTCACCAAATATTATTATGATGCCTGGCGGAATCGTTCTCTGAAACATGATCCACTCTGTCTTCTAGTGCTTTTGTGGTCGAAAGACAGCCGTGTATGCCCATGCATCCTGACAGACCTCTGGTCATAAAAACAGGAGTGCAGTTCACAAATAAAGTCAGGTAAGATGCAGGCTTGCAACACTGAAGTGTCAAAAACAACATATGTATTTTAATACATTTTAATGGCAACATTTTGTGTTTCCAACATGATGGAGAGTTGCATTATTTTCATTCATTTTAATCATTATCTAATTTTTCTCTTATTTTTCCAGGTTACTCGTAAAGTTTCCTGAGCTCAATTACCAGCTGAAAATTAAAGTTTGCATTGACAAGTGAGTATTTGTTGTATCTGGGTTTTCTAACATTTATATTAATTCTTGATCAGTAAGACACTGATGTGATTGAAGACCTTAGGAGAAATGCCTGCTTTACTGATTTTCTTTAACTGTATATTTTTCAGGGAATCTGGGGATGTGGCTGCAATTCGAGGGTAGGACTTTAAGAACACTTTTTATTCTAAGTCTAAGCATTTACTGTAGGTTGTTTTAGTAGAGACTTTCACTTTGTGCTGCTCCTTGATTTTCTTAGGTCACGGAAGTTCAACATCCTCGGTACCAACACAAAAGTTATGAACATGGAGGAATCCAACAATGGCAGCCTGTCAGCAGAGTTTAAACACTTGGTGAGTTATAGAAGGAAAGCTCATGCTCATTGACAGTGATGAAGTTCTCTGATAAAAGCCTGCTATGGAGCAATAACTTCCTGTTTGTTACAGACCCTGAGAGAGCAGAGGTGTGGTAATGGTGGTCGGACCAATAGTGATGTAAGTACTCTTTTTGACACTTGGTGGGTTAATGTCATTTAATGCTCAAATTGTTTAAGATATCTGTATTCTATGTGTAAGGATGATACGTTTTGTTTAACTTCTGCAACAATTTTTTATTTGTTGAGCCACTTCAGCAGTCCATGCAGCTACATTTTTGTACGGTAGAGGCTTGAATAATCTGCTTTCTCTAGGCCTCTCTGATTGTCACAGAGGAGCTCCATCTTATCACTTTTGAGACAGAAGTCTATCACCAAGGCCTGAAGATCGATCTGGAGGTCAGTATCACATCTCCATGAGATGTTTTTGTTTCATGTAACACCAGAAGCAGCCAACAAAATTAACCTGTAAAAATACCACAACGTCGATCTTTCACACCCCATACAAAGTAAGACGCCAGAAATATGAGTCATTAACAAAGTCTTCCGCCTCCGGAGACTGTCACCAACCCAGCTTCTGAGGCTGTTACTGAAAGAAAAACTTCCTCCATCAAAGCAGTTCTTTGTCGGAACCAAGTGACTCCACTGATGTCAGGGTAACTGGCACTGATTATTTCTGTTTTGATTTATAAAACTTTCCCTAATCCTCTGTGAGTGAGAAACATGTTTCCTTGAATAAAAAGACACCAGACATTCTGGTGTCAATAGTATGTCAGCAAAGTTAACTTGACTGTCTAATGTATGGTGCATTATGGAGTTCCTCTAATATCCAAACGCACCGTAGAGCTTCCATCCTCATGTGTGTGTTTGATGCACAGCAAGCTGCGCTGGTCTCATCGCAACATCCACAGCATCTATAAAATGCTCACGGCAATACAAAGGTCTCTCCTCGGACAGACGGTGTTTGTTTGTTGTGAAGACAGACTATGAGACAAATTAGCTTGCATTATTAGTCAAAAACAATGTATTCTGCTACTGTTTATTGCCTGCCTTTTCTATTTCGGTGGTGTGTTTATCTCCAGAGTGATTATTCTGCTAATTAGTTCATCCGACTTTATTCTTGTTTCATATGACCAAGATGTAAGAAACAAAGCAAGAACTTAAACCTTAAACCTTTCGGCCAACGAAACCGATTTTTTGCCACACTAAAACATGCATCTTCTGTGGCCTTCACATAATGAATTTTACATATTATCATTTAATTTCAGTGCATTATATTATTATTATTATTATTATTATTATTATTATTATTATTATTATTATTATAATACCATTCTTTTGTGAGCAACATTTCATACTCTCAGATCCAGCCCAGTTCTGTGTGGGCCGCTGGACAAAGTACAACCCTTTTACACCAAAAGATCTTGTGCTAAGAACAGCAGCGTGCCTTCTAAGTGTACAAGTATTAATGAGACGACATGCTGAAGAAGTGTCATTACAAGACAATGTACTAAAATAGAAGCAGGAACATTTTCGCGTCATTGTGCAAGAGTAAATGTCAGCAAGAAATAGGCAAACTTTTTAAAATAGAAGAAGATACTATAAACACACTGAAATACATTCTTCCTCCATTTGTGCAGACTCATTCCCTGCCGGTGGTTGTGATTTCGAACATCTGCCAGATGCCCAACGCCTGGGCTTCCATCCTGTGGTACAACATGCTCACCAACCACCCAAAGGTAAGACAGCCCCCTCTGGTGGAAAGGTGCTGAGCTCTGCTGGGGGAGACCGTTTACAGATTACAGTTGTAAATATGTTTGTTGTGGCAAAAAGTGATGTTTTTAAACCACGTTGGGCTGGGTGTCTCTGTACAGAATGTGAACTTCTTCACCAAGCCTCCAGTAGGAACGTGGGACCAGGTGGCTGAGGTGCTAAGCTGGCAGTTTTCCTCCACCACCAAGAGAGGCCTGACCATTGAACAGCTCACCACACTGGCTGAGAAACTGCTAGGTGAGATGTCATGCCTAAAAGTTTCCAAAAACATTTAACTTTGCACTATGTCCTATATTATATATATGTGTGTGTGTGTGTGTGTGTGTGTGTGTGTGTGTGTGATGTCATTCTGTAATTGTCCATCCAGGGCCTTGTGTCAACTACTCTGGCTGTCAAATCACTTGGGCCAAGTTCTGTAAGGTACTTCACATACCCAACCCCATGTAGTCATATGGTTCAATCTGCCATCTTGCCATTGTATTGCTACATTGTGAGCTATTTATCTCCTTCCTCTTCGCAGGAAAACATGGCTGGCAAAGGCTTCTCCTTCTGGGTGTGGCTGGACAACATTATTGACCTTGTGAAGAAGTATATCCTGGCACTGTGGAATGAAGGGTGAGAGGTCGTCCGTTGTTTACAGCAAGGTGCCTGAGCAGTCTTTAGGATTGCCTGTTAGCTGCCTTTCGTATTGAAGAAAGGGTTTTGACATGGAATGGTCAACAGTTTTAAAATAGACTTACTATTTTAAAATTCAACATCGATTTATGTGATTTCTTTTTTCCAGGTATATCATGGGCTTCATCAGTAAGGAGAGGGAGAGGGCCCTTCTTAGTCCAAAACCTCCTGGCACCTTTCTGCTGCGCTTCAGTGAGAGCAGCAAGGAGGGTGGCATTACATTTACATGGGTAGAGAAAGACATCAGTGGTGTGTATTTCTTTTACTTCTTTTTTTTTTTTTTGACTTATTTCCAGGATTTAGTTTATATTCTGTTGTGACACTGAGCTCCCTTGAATGTTTATAGGAAAGACCCAGATCCAGTCAGTGGAGCCCTACACCAAGCAGCAGCTCAACAGCATGTCTTTCGCTGACATCATCATGGGCTACAAGATTATGGATGCCACCAACATCCTGGTTTCACCTCTCGTGTACCTCTACCCTGAAATCCCCAAAGAGGAAGCTTTTGGGAAATACTGCAGACCAGAAGCAGCTCCTGAACCTGAGATGGGAGGAGACTCTGCGGGCAGTAAGTCACTGCCTTGTTCTTTATGCTGTCTATCTATATCTAGTTGTATATTGTACTCAGTATTTTTCTGTGATAGCTGCTAACATTTTCTTTACGTTGACAGCTATTCAGCCATACTTGAAGACAAAGTTCATCTGCGTTACCCCGTAAGTATCTGTCACTCCTCCCTTATCTTTAAGTCATCAGTATTTACGGGAAGGTCTCATGCCATCCAGTAGGGCTGGGCGATGTGGCTTATAAATAATATCTCGATATTTTTGGGCTATACCGCAATATACTCTCGATTTACACATTTTCTCTAAAATAGCAAATTGTAAATTCATATTAAAACATTATGATCTTGTAGAATATGATGCATTGCTGTAACTTAAACTACCCAACAGTATAAAAGCAGTTGAAATTAGCTCAACCTTAAATATCTACAGCAGTAAAATGCAACATACACTCATTCTTTAGTAATAATAATAATATAGAAACATCATAAATAATAGTAAAACATTTACAGGGACCATTTTACTACACAATGAGTACTTGATGTAAAGTTTGCTATAAAACTTAAATACGCTTACCTTTATTAAGGTTTAGAATGCAGAACTTTTACATGCAGTAGAGCATAGTCACAGTGGGGTTGGCATTAGTACTTTAATTTATGTAATGAACCTGAATACTTTTTCTCACGAAGAAGGTTAGCACACCTACCACGGCCTGCGTTATTGGCCGAGCCTTCCCCTTGCAGGAGTTTTGCCATGTGGGTAACCAGCGGGGGTTGTTACTTTAGTCAACGTTACTTTAGTCGGACCATAAAGTGTGCAGATGAGCTCAGGCTGCAGTATAATAGTTACTGGATGGCTGTGTGTTGTGTTTGCTGCCACAGAAAACAGTGCTACAACGGAGTCTTGTAACGTTAATCTTCACAGCGGAATTGCTGCAAGCTGTTAACTAGCTAGCAGTTCAGTCTGGACCAACTGCTGTAGTAGCGTTGACTGGGACTTTATATTTATTTGATTTGCTAGCAAACAAAACACACAGCCTTTCACTAACTATTATACTGCAACCTGAGCTTATCTACATACTTTGACTGACGTAACATAACTACCCCTCAGCGGAGACACTGAAAACTCGAATATGACTATATGGTCATCTGCTATATTGCACATTAATATATGAATATACCCAGTGAACTCCACTTATGGTAGCCCTTATTACTAGCTGTTGATGTTTCCTTTTATAAAGACAAGAGATTCTCCCTGAATGTTCCTGCTCAAGATCTGCTCTTCCTTTTTTGCCAAATGTTCGAAGAAAAGAGGAGAAAGCTGTTTTCCCTCTCACTGTGAGTCATCCCTGTCATTGGAGGAACCGTCACCCTGTTCTTTCCAGTTATTGTGCAGATTATGTATAGATTCATTTAAGACAGATTGCAGTTCACACCTGGCATCAGGTCGTCTTCACTGAGTGGGAATACATTTCCTTTCTCAATATGTGAATAACCATGTGCCACCCTTGCATTTCTGTAGATCAGGGCTGCAGTCAAATTCAAAACGGTAAAGAGCAGCGGCTATGATGAGTCAGATGATACTCCTAATGCATATAACAAGGAGGCTGGTTCTTGTTGCTGCTGTGGCTCCGTTCTGGCCACCACCAAATGTGTTTTAAGCATTCAGAGTCTGAGCAGTGTGTACTGGTTGTAATTGCGCTTGTATTTAGACACATTTAGAAGTGTGAACAGGACCAAAATGACACAAATAATCTACAACACAAACAACCAAACCTCTGAAATTGTATGCAAACTAATATTTATTTTTAAATATTAAAATATTGAAAACCGTAAAATGAAACATGGACTCTGAGTTCATGTTGCCTTCCTTAACACAACATCTTACCTGTAGGGCATCGGCTGTATTTGTATTGGATATCTGAGATAAACCAAAAAATAAGTGAGATGGGGAGAGGAGAGGAGAGGAGGGTCAGCTGCAGGTGAGTGTGACAGTGTGAGGTCTGCCGAGATCAGAGGAGTGTACGCACAGGCCAGTCAGCCATGTGTGCTTTGGTTGGTAGTGGGTTTGATGGCGTTGTGAGGTTTGCTCAGTGAGATCCTGACCTGTCTCCGTAGGTGTCCCTCCGTGTTCATGGACTTGCCGGACAGTGAGCTGCTAGGGAACGGATTCCCATGGTAGGCGCTCGGGGGGAGGTGGCATGTAGGGCTGTGTGTGCATCTTTATCACTTTGTTTGTGTGTTTGATGGGTGGGTTTCAGGGATATGGGTGCAGTACCCCCACCTACATAAATTCTGTTTGTGTTTCCAACTCACTGCCACTTTTTCTTGGCCCTAATACAGCCGCGTCTCCCTGGCATTCATCAGTTTTTCCATTTGGTTGTGGTCACACGCAGGCATTTTCCCAGGCATTTGTGTCATAATTACTTGACTAAATCCATTCATATGGATTCAACAGTCCAAAGTATTTTTGCTATGATTGTTTGATGAAAATTGACAAGCGATGTCCGATAATAGTAGAGTTTATCGATGATTCATAATTCCATAAGATAACGGACATTGCAAAAGCCATGTCAGTTTGAACCAAGACGGAAACAAAAAGAAGAAAATTGTACTTTGTTAAGCCTGAGTGATGGCCAGTTCGGGACACATAATCCACTGTGCTAACCAACAACTGTTGTGACATTAACATCAATGTTAAACATAAAAGTGTTTTCTGTTAGAGTGCTTAGCACTGCCTAAAATAGAAGCAGGAAACCGTATGTAACGTGCTCAACATCTGCCCAGTCTTTCCTTTTTTAACTTCTAATGTATTTATATCTAATTATTTATCAGTATTTTACCACTGAGCCATCCCATTCTTCATCTACTCTTCTACCTTTTGGGCATGACTTTGCATACTGACACAAATGCTGAATTATCTTTCTATGATGAGACTGATGGTGTGACGTTTTCGCTCATTAACCGCTGACCTACTGTATGTAATAAACAACGCAACAGAATCTCAGCCCTTTTACCTATGGTAGCGATGCGGTCGGTGTGATGAAGACGAACACAAGGTAGTAGGTGGCTGTTAGCTTCTCACTTGTAGTAAAGTGGGAAAATGGTTTTAAATGTGTCCTGTTTTTTTTGTTTTTTTGTTTTTTTTTCCTCCACCACAGCACAAACTCTGGAAACACCAGTGACCTGTTCCCGATGTCGCCCCGCACCCTTGACTCCCTGATGCACAATGAAGCTGAAGCTAATCCAGGACATTTGGGTGAGTCACTTCACACATGCTGTACATACACACATAAATTTGTACTTTTGTAGGAAGGACACTCATTGACACAATGATTTCCTGATACTGTACCCCCTAACCTTGACCCTAAAACCAAACCGCCTTTTTAGGAAGTTAGGAGCGACCAAAATGCCTCATGTTCCAAAAATGTCTTCACTTAGTACCTCAGATTGGTCCTCATAAAGATAGAAGAACACACACATGCACTGTACAATTTGATCAATATCTAATATTAATAGCTGGCATTTGGATTTCTTCCACAGATTCACTCACTTTGGACATGGATGTAGCATCACCTATGTGAGGAGATTTGTTAAGTTTCTTCATCCTCATTCTTTCTTTGTTGGGATTTAATATTATTTTGTGATGAGTATTCAGTGATGTTTTCTTTCTCCCTCTGTACACACGGCCTGCCTGTACAGTTTCTTTCTTGTTCGTGTGTAAAAATGATTCACTTTCACACCATAGAAAATTGAATGATTTTGAAAGATATTCTTTAAAAATAAAAAAAATTAAAGTAGGTTTTGGCTGTCCACTTTTAGCTTTGTGTGTGAAACTGTTGACTGATACTGACTGGTTTTATTTTAAGCAGCATCCTGCTTCAGTACTTATCCATCTTCATAAATGTCTGGAATTGTATTTTTTGAGAACATTGTATTTTTGCGTTATTGACTTTTAAAATGGTTGTGAATTGATGTGTTCTTTTCTTTGAACAGGAAAATGTAATGAGAATAATTGTTGTATAAGCTATGTAGCTTTGGAATTGTACTTTTACCTGTTTTTATGCATTTAATGGTGTTTTTCAATGTTTGTTGCATTTTTAATCCCTGCCAAATGTAATGTCACAGGTGTTCTGCGATACCTTGGTTTGATTCTAAAGGACCAGTATTTAAGATTTAGGGGGATCTATTGGGAGAATATGGCAGAAATTTAATATAATATTCATATGTATGTTTTCATTAGGGTATAATCACGGGAAAATATGAATCGTGTTTCCATTACCTTAGAATGAGTTCTTTATCTATAGAGGGAGCGGGTCCTCTTCCGTGGAGTCCGCCATGTTGCTTCGCTATGTTTTCTACAGTAGCCCAGAACAGACAAACCAAACACGGGGTCCAGGTAGGGCCTTTCGCCTATTTCGCGGCCACTGTAGGTTCTCCTACACACTAGAAAGGGGAGTGTGAGAACGGGGTCTGTCTGCAGACTGCAAAAGAGGGGCGTAACTTGTAGTTGTCAAAATCACACAGAACCACACCAGATGTCAAAACGACATGTTGTCGGCAAGATGGTGGACCGTGAAACGACGAAATTAGACAATACAGGAACAATATTTTCCCCAGATAACCCTTTAAATTCAAGTGGAATCATTTTTCATACAGTAGTAGCCTAACACATATTGTCCCTGGAGTTGATAATCTATTAAAACTTAATTGAACTCCACGCACATTGCTCTGTACAGTTTCGCCTTTCTCCTTTTGCACCGGCCGAGAAGACACCTGAACTCCCCAGTACTCTTTGGTGAAATGACAGCAATATTTCGATCAATCATGCACTCATCACATGTCTTTTAAGCAGCTGGTGAGCTGGACAAAAATGACTGTTTTAAGCCTGTTTTTGTTTGTTTAATGATTTGATGAATAATTACCACCACTGCACATAGAGTAAAAACTATTTTATGAAATGTATCAATTTAATGTGATAAACTGTCATTTGCAAATACATATATATTTTTTTAAACACAGGTTGTTTTGATTTGTTAAGATTAGTTATACTCATCATTCGTCATGCAAATTCTGCATTTAAAATGCTTATTGAACATCATCTTATTTTTCAAAGTTATTTTATTTTTTTGAATGAATTTTTTTGGCGTAGATAATTAATATAGATGAGAAACCGATGAAAGACAGAATGCCCTCAGAGGGCCAAACACCTTTTCAGAAAGAAGGGGGCATTATTTTTAGCATGGGACTTAACTTGAAGTGGGCGTGTTTGTAGTCTTGCAGACTGCAGAGGCTCTATAGGAGTGTGAGGGGAAGAGTATTCAGTTGGTTGCAATCTGCAACCTCACCACTAGATGCCACTAAATCCTACACACTGGTCCTTCCAATGGTTTCCTGTTTCATTGTGGTTTTTACTCAAAGTGGAATATTTCCTATATTTCTCAGAGCCATTTGAAGCGTCAAACTGTAGAGAGAAGGAAAGACAAGTCATTTAAGACGCTTCTGAGGTTATTTTCCCGTAAGCTTGTTTCCCCCTTATAGTGGTGTGACAAATTACATAACATAACCTGTAGAACCGGAACTCTGAAAGCAGTTTTTTTTTGTCACTACTAATACTAAAATTTGTCATCTTGTGAATTGCACTTGCTTTTTAAATTAGCATTTTTAATCATTTTTGTTGTGCCAGATCAGATATGTAATGTAAATCGTTTTACCAACAAATTTATTGGAGGACAATCTTGTTATCAGAATAACCACAGAAGTTATTTCACTCTAACAGAGTGTACACAGTAAGGTGTGTAGCGGTTGACTTTTAACCTTTTCATACAGTTGAGTAAACCCTGTCAGTTGAGTTTAATGCAAGCCCCAGGTTTGTCTGCCATGCCATGAAATGTCACGAGGTTTTCTGTAAAATATGCTGTAACTATTCATTATTTGACAGAAGGCAATAAAAACAAGTTAGCACTAATCATAGTCTAGTAATCTATTGGTGTAATTATTGACTTGCAAGTAAATTATAGAAACATGTCAAATGTGCTCAAAATCACAAATTCAAATTGTTTGACCGCATCTCACCAATAGGCTTCAGAACTGTTTAGCACTTGAGATGGAAATGATTAATATACAACATTATGTTACCATGTCACCGCTTTAACGTGCAGACCCAATTATGCAAACTATTGTTGGACTCATACAAACAGAAAATACAGTAGGCTGGCAACATTTACAAAGCCCAAAAATGAATAACTTATTAAACAACCAGTTAAAAACAGCAGCCTTGGCTGAACTTTATGTTCACGACAAATAAAGATTCAACATGATGAAAGGAAGCCGAAGCAAGTGGAGCAGAAAAGACTCTTTGATGTGTAACCTGGGTCACAAATGACTCAGCTCTGTTTGTTTAGTTTGTCATTGCAATCGGTGTTTCAACGTTTCATTTTAGAGTTTTTCAAATCATTTTGAGAAAAATTACTTTTACAAAGTTAATGCGCAAAAGAGCAAAGTTCAGGCACGCTGCGCGAAGAGGAGCAGGAGTGTGTGGAGTTTTGATAAAAAGCCTTTCAAGCGTCACACCACTACCTTTTTCAACTTCAACACTCTTTTGAAGAGGCCTTTCCGCTGAAGACATTCTGACATGTCAGAGTAGCAAATAATAAAAACAATTGTGGCTGTATTCCATTTAGCTGCTTCAGTTTTAGGTTCCTGGTACTGTGCATGCTGACTCAGTCATGTGTCAATTGATGAGCAATAAAAATATCCTGTTTTTCATGTTTGATTGTACAGCTCACCCTGAATGTTCCAGATATAAAGCAGATAAAGAGAGATGATTAGTAAAGAACAGATACCGGATCAAACGATGAGGACGTCACTCTTTCTGATTCAGAGTCTGGGCACTGCGATGCTGCTAAACTGAACGAAGTGAAATGCTGAAGTTTTTGAGTTCAGCTCTCGCAGATAAACAAAGAAGACATTAGAGTAGTCTTCTGATCTAGCCGGAGTAAGTCTAAAACAGGATTTATTGGAGTGGACTTCATTCTATAGGTAAAGCAAGGGCTGATAACCTGTATAATTGCCTGTATAACTCTCTAGGGCCTGGCTGAGGACCAGCATCAGGAAAGAGTTCGTTATTGGAAATGTGCTGGCATGCGCCAGTGTGGATGGGGAAGCCCATGACAGCAGAACATTAACAAAGAGCAACTCCAAAGATTTAAGACAAGCAATATGTGATAAATAATATGCAAGCAATAAACAAGGAACTCAGGGCCCCTGTTGGTCTGGCACTGCCTGCTGGTGAGTAAAAGAGCTGAGGTGTAATGCAGGAGAGCTTGTTTTAAATCCGCTGTAAATATTCTGCAAAAAACAAAAATGAATGCATTTGATCCACCCACTCCATGATCGGGGGTCCTTTCATGTGCAAAATGTCAACATAAATGAATCAGAGAGACCCCATTCCGAACTATTGTGGAAAAGAAAATCAACCGCATGTTCTCTTTTATTGGTAATTTAAACAAAATAAAAGTACAATTCCAGAGTTGCGAAGAATGAAAGTGTGACAAATGTGGCGATGATAACAAGAAACGTACAGTAAGCAGGGGCCAAATGACAAACTGTTGATACAGGTTGAGGCCCTTAGAGATGAAACACCCAGGGGCCCGTTGTTGCTGCTATGATTTGAGATAATCAGTTTTGTGAAAGGAGGTACCAGTGGTAATTGTCAATTATTTCTTTTGCAGTTGCTGGGATTTTAATGTAGTACATACATATGAGCTGTCATTACCTTTCGGATTTTCTATTTGAGTCCAACAAGCAGTGTCTCTCTCTGCCCTTGACGACAGATCTCTCAACAAAGGCTCACTGGACTTCCTTGACTAGAAAGCACATATTGTGTGTGTGCAGCTTCACTACATATATATCATCTGGCTATAAACCTGATGTGATCAGCACGAGTGTTACTGCTGGGATTCCCACGAGTACTGTATGTGACAGCTGTGTTAAAGCAGCTAAATAAACAGAGACAGTAAGGAAGCAGTTTCTGCAGCACTGGGCCTCTCTGCCTTACGCTGCTCACTTACTCTCTGTGTCACATGTATCGTATCTGTCTCGGTGATAGGAAATGAACACAGACTGGTTTGAGGAGATGGGGGGGGGGGGGGGGGGGGGGGGGGATGGGCACATATTACCCCCACCCGCCGGCCCCCCAGCTTGCGGGGGGCTTTCCCTTTTACACCTTCAGTTGGTTAAAAGAGACAGAT
>CM022470.1:6350307-6592330 GCA_011952105.1 Coreoperca whiteheadi | reverse complement strand
GGGGGGGGGGGGGGGGGGGGGGGGGGGGGCGGCGTCGGAGATGTGCAGCTATTACCGTCAGCAGCTGCTGACTCAGCTGTCTGAGGAAGCAACTGTCACCATTCAGCTCTAGCCTGCAGCCAGTCAATCTCAAGAATCAATGAAGCTTCAGCGGGGTCCAGTGGGGTGATGGTTGGTTGTGTGTGTGTGTGTTTGAGAGAGAGAGGGACTGGTAATATAAATTATGACTTTTTGACGTGGATGTGGGAAAATTATGTCATTTATTTCTACAGCATGACAGGGGACTCTTCAGATCAGTTACAGTCAGCAACAACGTTCAAAGCAAACGCTGGACTTTTACCTTTTTCTTTCTTTAGACACAGGTGAGACATACTGTTACAAAGTACATTTCTACAAGTAATGTACTTGTATCAAATTTTTAGATAATTTGTTAGTTTTGGGAGACTTAATAATCTTTTTTTTCCAGGAGAAAGTGTTGCACTTTTTACTTAACTACATTTATCGGAAAGATGACTTATTGATAGCATTTTTACATTGAAAACATACTTTGATGAACTCATGACAGTATGTTACAGTTTAAGCTTAAAAGGCTAGTCTTCTAAGAGTCCACATAACACACTGAAAAAGTATCATACCGACACAATGTATACATTTACTTCTGATACTTAAGTACATTTTACTGCTAACAACTCTCGAGTTTTTGCAGGACTCAAACTTGTACTAGAGTATTTTCCATTGTTTTACTTAAGTAAAGAATTAAAATAGGCTACCTTTTCCAATTATGTGGATTATGATCCCTCTTTATGGCTCCATGGCATGAATAAAGTAACAAAGATACATTAAAACAGAATTGACGTGCATCTTTTCTTCAAAAATCAGTGTGATCAAGTGTTCACATAGTGGCTGTTTTGTTTGTGTGTATTTTGTTTTGTATGGAATGCCATTTTATTCAGTATTACATAAATAGATACATAAATATGGCTATGAAATAATTCCTTAAATAAATAAATAAATAATTTGACTATAATTATTTAAATGAGTTGATATGGTCAAATAAATAAATAAATACTTTATTATTTGAAAAAGGATGTTTTTCAAAGGACTTCTTTTATTTATTTCACAGGACTTTTATTTCACAATGCCACATTTATTGATTTCAAGGGGCTTTATTTCATAATGCCACATTTATTTCCCAGCACTTTTTATTTCCACCTGTTATTTTCAAATTAAGCAGGCATGGTTATCTCACACAGCCTCGGAGGAGACTGGAGGCCAGTTTGCAGTTTGAGGGAACACAGTACCAAGGTGGTTTTCTTCCTGGCATCCTGCTCTGCCTCAACTCTCTGTGATCTATGGAGTATCCTGATGTATAGATAGCTTTACTTGTTGCTAAAGTAACACCTGAATGTGGTTAACGGTACCTGCCGTTAGCTATTAGCTGACGCTGTCTGGACTAGGAGCTCGGAGCACCGGGGGGAGTGTTGGTGTTTACGCCTCTAGCAGTTAGCAGTTAACGTAACTCTAGCAACAAGTAAAGCTATCTGTAACGAGAACTCAAATGAAGAGCAGGATCCAGGGGTGCCAGGAGCCAAAACCCGGCAAGAGAACCACCGCGGTACTGCATTCCCTGTCATGTCAAACCGCAAACTGGCCTCCATTGTCTCTGAGGCTGTAGGTCTTGCTGTTCTTGGAGATAACCACTCCCCCTTAGTTTGAATATAACTGATGGAAATATAAAGAGCCGAGAAATAAATGTGGCATTATGAATTGAAAGTCCCCTTAAATAAATAAATGTGGCATTATGAAAAAAAAAGTCCCCTGAAATAAATAAGTGTGTAATTATGACATAAAAGTTCATTGAAATAAATAAAAGCAGTCCTTTGAAAAACACCTTTTTAAAATCTATACCTATTTATTTATTTATTAAACTATATTGACAAATGTATTTACTTTATAGGCATAATTATTCATTTATGGCATATTTATGCATTTATTTAATTATTTAATACTGGCTAAAATGACACTCCATAGTTTTGTGTCGGGCATCAGTTGTCCTCTAATTCATTTTGGCTGGCATTTCTTCGGTCCCTGCCCAGCCTATCGGGACTTATTGTTGACTTCACCATAGCATCCTGACAAAGAGTGTGATAAACACGCCAGTCCACCATGTTGTTTTCACGCCTAGACGAGGCAAAACGTGACACTGACACGGTATGCTCTAGTAGACCGGAGGGTCCATTACACTGTACGCTTTGGCGTGATACCTCATCTCTCTCTCTCTCTCTCTCTCTCTCTCTCTCTCTCTCTCTCTCTCTCTCTCTCAGTGTGTGTGTGTGTGTGTGTGTGTGTGTGTGTGTGTGTGTGAATGAATGTATCTAAAACAAATAATTTGTGTTCAGCTACAATGGTGGGTAACCCCAACTATGAAACAAAAAAAATAATAAAAACAAATAAAAAACTCTTGCCCATGCCTGATTCTGTTATTTTCTAGAAATACCCAAATCCAGTCGATTAATTAAACTCAGTTTTGTACCAGACGGCGTCGCTGTTCGCTATATTTGGGAGCGATGCACGAGTTGGACAGACGATTTACAGTAGCCCACAGTAGATTAGACTTAATCTAATCAACCAGTCTTCTTCTAACTATGTGCAGTAAAGAACAGCTTTGATCACAGAGAAAAGTGAGTCTGACCTGCAGCAAAGATCTCTCTGTCCCTCTCAATGTATTTATAATCCATTAATACATGTCCCATATTGTATTATTATTATAGGCCTGGTGCTTTCGCTTTGTTCTTAATTTTTTTTTATGGATTTATCTGTGGGTGTTTAGTAATTGGTAGTTAGTACTGAGCAAAATAAAGTTGCAAAGTCCTTCAAAATCAAAACATACAAATATAATAACACGTGACGAGGCAGCAGAGACACCAAAAGACAACAGATCTAAGGCGTCTATTGTCATTACCACCACCTTCAGCAGCCTGAATCCAGCATTAGCCCGAGTCAATCATCGCCAGGACAGACATCAAGAGAAACTGTGCACAGATATTCAAGAACCACCGGAAGTGGGCGGTTTGTCATAGAGAGGGAGAGAGCGAGAGAGAGAGAGCGCGCGCAGTGAACTGTGAAGCGAACTGTTAGAAACTAGAAGACTGACTGACAGACAGATTCCTGTTGTAGGTTGTTCGCGCCGCTGCAGCCTCTCCCCCCGCATTTTATGAAAAGGGACCGCAGCTTGGGTCGCTCCTCAGCGGTAAGTGTGGCAGTCCCGTGTCTTCGAATGTGTTTTGTCTGAGGAGGTGAACGTCCTCGCCTCGTCCCACTGACAGTGCGCGTTGCGAAATAATATTCGGACAGCGCTTTGTAAACAAAGTGCGAGCGCGGCGTCGCTCCTCCGTCCGCAGCGGCAGACGCTGCCACACAGAAACCCGTGTGGATGCATGAAATAACATTTCTGTTGGATTTTTGGTTTCAGTGTTACCCCCCCCCCCCTTCTCTCCTCTGTGGTTTCGTCAACGCTGTTTGAATCAACAGGCAGGTCTCCGCGCGCAGAGGGGAGAATGAATCTCTGTCATGTTTCTATAATAATGTTCTCGGACTAACGTTGTGCCCGTGGCGCCGTTCCCTCTACTTTCATCTTGTCGCACGAGACTTGAGCGTGACTTATTGCGTTGACACTGCTGTACCAGTAGTACGGACTGACTCACTGTCATAGTGGTGTCTTTCTAAAAATGTTTAAAGTTTTTCTATAGGGGCAAGCCTGCCTCCCATGCAGCCTCGCGTAACTCAAATGTAACCTACATGAGCTGTTAAGTCTCAGTCGACCATAAAAATAACCTGCGGCAGCACACACGCACAGTTTTTACAGGCTTCGGTTGGCTCTTTAAAACGTTACACAGCGCCCAGGAGTCTAATAATGGTGTAATGGGCATGCTTCAGAAGTTTGACAGGTGGAAGCCTGACTGAGAGCGAGCGAGAGCGTTTCTTCAGTGGCTGCCTTTGTCACACTGTGGCACTGGCACCATAACTTAGGCTATATTCTGCTGTAGCCTATTCAAGTGCAGCTTTGAGCTACTTTAAATTCCATTCTGTGGAAATGCTTTTACTTCACATTTCAGCGAGAACTATTGTACTTTGTACTCCATGACATTTGTCTGACTTTAAACTACCCAGCAGTTTATTAGTTTTGCAACCTGGACCAGCTGTAACATAAAATAGGCTACTGCTTATATGTCAACACACCAACAGTTAAACATTCTTTACAGTGGGTACTTTTCACTTTTGGTGTGTACATTTTAGTGTTGATACTTCTTCAACTTCTGGCACCAATTTAGTTTTATTCAAGTAAAATATATTTTTTCACATCCCTGATTTGTACGTTACAAATACCAGGGATAGTATCTTAATAATATGATAGCAGTACTGTACAACAGTACAATACAGTCACTCAGTATTGAATAACATAAATACAGTTGCAGTCCTGATGGCAAAAATGGGATATTTCCAAAACCAATCGCAAAAAAGTCCCCACAGACACACAGTAAGCCTTTATACTATAGTAATTTTACACTCTTAAGAATATGGCTTAAGAAGAAGAAAAATGTGCTTCTCTGGACAAACCTAGGCTTGCTCTCATGTTCTCATGGAAGCAGAATCATAGATTTGAAAGGGGTTTTAATAGAACAGGAGTATGTTTAGTCATTCCGATCAGGTCTGTGCCATACACCCTAGCTGGTCTTATTATTCAGTTCAATTCAATTCAATTTTATTTCAATTCAATTTTATTTATATAGCCCAATATCACAAATCACATTTGCCTCAAAGGGTTTCACAATCTGTAACATACGACACCCTCTGTCCTTAGACCCTCGATTCGATTAAGGAAAAACTACCCAAAAAAACCCTTTTAACAGGGGAAAAATTAAACCTCAGGATAAGCAACAGAGGAGGGATCCCTCTCCCAGGACGGACAGACATGCAATAGATGTCGTAAGTGCAGAATAGATTCATAGCATCAAAATTATAACATATAAAGTTATGATGACAAAATTGTTGTATATATATATATATATATATAATTATGTTGAGTGTGGGATGTAAAACGTAAGGGATTATTATGTGTTACTTGTTTCTTAACATTCATCTGTTGATGTGTGGTCTGAAAAAGCACGACAGGATGGTTCATAAAGGTCAATCCAAAGCTGACTGTCAAAGCTGTAATGCGTCGACTCCTGAATCAAGACCCTGGTGTGTGTGCTTGCTTACAAACAGAATTGAAATGTCACTGAAGCTGTGATATCTATTTAATTTCTAAGAATACGGTGTGCTGTGTGTGTATGTATGCATGTGTCCTTGTGTATTATGTGTGCAGATGAGCTTACCTGCAGTAATGGCACCTTCTGATACGTATCCTTTGTCATTTTGTTGCACACGGAATGCTTTGTTGCTCTGACAAGATTTAGTCTGTTTTGCGTTGGAAAAATGTATTCTAGAATCCTATAGTCAAGCTGGCATTGACTTAGTCCCCTGTGGCTCCTAGTAACTGAGAATTGCAGGTTGTGATAATGCCCTCTGCGATCTATGAAAATGTACCCCCTTGAGGCTGCGAGCAAAATTAATGGTTAGTTTGTTGACACCTTCTGTCTGGCTTTGGAATGGGTTTTTAGTAGTGCTGAAATTAGTCAGTCAATTTGGATCGCTGATTCATAATTTTAGCAGTTCTCCCTTTTATATCTTTGGAAATTAAATACCTTTTGGTTTTGAACAACAATTTCAAGACATCACCCGGTGGGCTCTGGGAAGTTGCAATGGGAATGTTTGACCTGTTGCTGTTTTTTTTTTAATTTTATAGACTGATTCTTCTTCTTCTTGATGTATGACTCAAGATTCTTCTTCCTTGTCAGTTCTCTTTCTATCTTATCTCTTGTTTGTCGTTTCTGCATGTCTGCTCTCTCAATCAATAAAACATTTCAGTCAAGCTGTAATCTACAGGAAATAATGGCCAATGACTTTTAGCATTTAACCCTGTTGGCAAGCACCACGTTACCCGGCATGGTCCCTCTGTCACTGCAGGGCGGGTTTTTGCCAGGTTTGACAAAGTGAGGGTGTTTTGTGTTGGCGCAGGAACACGGCATGCTGGCCAGGCATGAATTGGCTGGCACACTGTGTCCCTGACAGAAAGACCCAGATGTAGGAGGAGCAGCAGGGGAGACAGGGGAACCCAATGCTTTATCCTACGAGCCCATGTGCTCACAGCATGGCTGGTTCTTAAGCATGTATGTGCTTCTCACTTTTTCACTCCCTGCTGCCAGACAAGTGTAGGGTTCAGCAAGGCTGGAAGGGCCCATGAAAAAATTTGAGCACTGTAAGTAGGGGGGGTTAGTTGGGAAGGACACAGGAGGCACAGGAGACATAGTCTCAGCATAGACATCATGAGTAGCTGGAAGTGAGCCGATTAGAACAATAGTTTTTATGTGACTCAGCCATGAGTCTAAGGTGTCCAAATCACTTATGCATTAATGAATGTGTTTAGCATGGGGCCTCTCGTCGGCCTGAACAGAGGAGGAGAGGATGGGCAGATAAAAGATGAAGGCAAGTAAACCAAGAATTTCCTTCGCTTGTGATCCAATTCATTGGTGAAACTTTGGGGTGAAAATGATCAAAGTCACGTGGATGATGTTACATAAACTATGAAAGACAAACGGGGATGAGGGGAGAGATCGAAAGAGAAAGGGAAACACATTCAAAGGGAAGTGATAAGGAAGCATGTGGTGACATGCACCCTAACCTCCTCCCCCTTTCAGTTGGGCTAACGCTAATCCACTGGTCACGTGACCATGGGCTTTTAGCCTGGTCTAGGCCAGGAGCGCTCTCATCCATCTGTCGAATAGCGTTGCTGATGGTTGGCGTTGGCATCCACAGTGTGTACTCCAGTCCCATGATCACTCCCTGCTCCACACAAGACTCATATTTCATTACTGTCAGTTACTACCATCATAGTTACTTCAGCAGTTTCAGTTTCTCTCTGTGTCAGTGTCTTTTCCATTATTTTTAACCCTCCTTCTGTCACCGTCTATGTCTAACTTTAATTGAATTCCCCTTTTCACCTTACTCACTTCTCTTCAGTGCTTTGAGGAAGTGGGAGGAGGATGACAGTCAACCCTTCCAGACACTGAGAAGCATTTTAAGGCCTTGGGTTATTATCTCAGTGACACAATAAGAATAGCCAGAACACTAGAAGGCAAGTTTTCACTAAGCCATACGAAGGAAGTCACAAATCAGGAGGGGAAAGTATACGCTTGAATTTGCATGAGTGTCGCTAAGGGTGCTTCCCTTTTTGTTATTGTGATTTTAAACTGTGTGAGGAGACGACGGACAGAGGTCAGCCCAGAATAGACTTGGATATACGTGGTCTGGAGTAATCATTTTCTCATGTTTACACAATACCCCTCTGCAAGCCTAAACACACGGGAGCAAAATGCTGTTGCAACTTGCTGGTGTGGCACCACAGCACCAAGCCTGGCCCATAAGCCTCTCAGTACCAGCTTTCATGTCTAGAGGCTACTTTAAATTAATCAGAAGCATATATGATTAGAAATGGACTACGGGTCAGTGATGTGAATAATCTGCATATCACTATCATGTTGATTCAATCAGCTTCTTTTGTTATTTAGATTGTAGCAAATTATGTTGCAAGTGTTAATATCTCTCATCGTGTGGTTTGATCCAAGTTTTTACGCTTCAGTAGGGACACACACCCAGCTGAGTATCGAAGGTTAGCGAAAGCCAACTTGTGAGCGACTGCCAAGTTGCCTTCTTCTTTGGATTCCCCAGAGCAGTTGGGGAAGCTGAGTGACGAAGGAGAAGTAGTTTTCCTTCTCTCTCCAAAACAAGCATCTTGTGTGCTCTTTCAGCTTTACCCTAGTATTACTCCAAGAGTAGCTCAGTGACCCACAGCAGGCAACTGTAGCTGTGCACTGAAGCTCTGGAATAGGAGGGTCATGGAAATGCAAAATCTTCTCATGCTGTTGCTGCATGTGTGCCATGAGTTAAATAGTTTCATTAAATGAGGGCAAGGATAGTTTACTGTAGAATCTTGGATTTGTCATTTGGTAAGTTATTGATCTCTGACTTTTTTCATAGTGGTGTTGGAAAGTTATACTGCACAACCTCTTTGTGTTTTATTAATGCCTTGGGCCCTGAGTCATGCTTGATCTCTCATGCATGAAGTATGTGAACGAATGGCTTCATCTATGCCCTAAAGGAAATTGTATCATGTGAAGTCTTGAACCTTAAAAAAGGGAAAGACCCTTTGTTTGTTAAGTACAGAACACGTGCAGGACATATTGTTGGTGATAGTAGCAGTCAAATTAGTATTAGTAAATTACTTCTTGTATCATAATCGTTGAAGTTGTTCTCCAGTTATTAGTTGTTATTTACAAAGAAGGAATCAATATGCTACAAGGCAAAACTGTTTAGTAAGATAGAATTAGTAAGTATACTAAATGGAAAGAGCAACTTTACATTAGTTCTGACTAAGTTATGTAGAATAAAAATGTGCCTGTGCACACAGGGTTATGCACACATCCATTTCATATTTATACTTCAGGTGTAATGATGCCTCTCTTTGTGGCACTGAAGTTCTTACTAAATCTCTGTTTGCAGTTTATGTTTTCTTTTCACACCCACACTATTCATGCTGTCGGTCCTGACCTTATATAGCCTGACCTGCTGGCCTACTTCTGAAGGCAGTGTAGTTTGTCACCCATGGGGTGACCAGGAAGCTGTGTTAAGCGGGATGCCATCTGACAGCATGTGCCAGTTAGATAGCATCTACAGTAACAGTGAGACTATGAAATTAACCAAATTTGAAGCATCCTATAGGGCCGTGCAGTACATTTTACAGCAATTAAGAAAAACAAAGTTTCTCAGCGCAGCAAAGTCTCAGGCTTAGTCACAGAAAAAAATGGAGTAAGGAATGTGAGACTGTTTATGCCAACATTACTTGGCGTAATACCACTGCAAACTCCTTTACATTACCAAATGTAAAAAAGTTTGCAGTGCTGCTATTTTAATGAAATACAGTGCATGAGGTTACACAGATAATATGTACAGTGCAAACTATGTAATTGGTTATAAAGGATATTGCTATGATGACCAGCTCGGTGTTTGAATAGTAGTGTATGTTAGTAATACTGTGGTTCAAGCACCCTAGAGACACGTTATTTCCTTACAGCTCTCTCGAGGTGATTAACGTTAGCAGTTCTTTGCTAACCTTGTTACTAACTTTGTGCTCTATATTTGAAAAGGGCATGTTTAGGTTTCAATCCTCACAAAACTCTGCCATAAGCTAATCAATACCAGTCACCTTTTTCGCAATGACATCAACGCCATCCGTGTGATGTACCACCTTTCAGATCTTGTGCTGACTATTTCAGGTAATTTGAACTTGGTGAAAGTATAAACTACCTCACTTTGAGGCAGTAAGGTGTAGCCTCATCCTGCCCTCCTCAGTCTCGTTTGGTCATGTTCACACCCCAACGATTGTCACTTTAATGAGGTGTTCATCCTGAGACCCAATGTAACCTGAGGCTGAGGTAACCGCATCTGCCACCACAGGTACATAGACAGCAGACAGCAGACAGGAAACAACCCACAAAATAAATAAAATATCCAAAATTCTGACCATAATGTTTGCTATGACTGTATTGTGAAGACCTCCAATATCACCTTAAAAGAGCTAAAACTCAGGAAACAGACCCAAAATGTCGACCCCAAGACTCAGGAGGTTTGGGTTAAAACAACACACAGGCAGGTAGAATCAGACAAAGTAAATACTGGCAGCCAGCAGGAATTGCTTGAATTCCATATATACTATAAACATATATGTAATAAGACTTTTTAATAATATACTGTATTCAACAGTGACTAATGGCCATCTGACATCAAATGGCAAAAACAACAGCGTTACGAGCCCAACAATCACTGGACTTCTGAGGCAAATACGATATTGTTTTATGAAAGTTCTTAAAAAGTCTGATAACGATATATCAGCCAGCTTTTTTTTTTTTTTAACATAAACACAACATAAATGAACATTTATGATAAGTATCACTTAAGGTTTGTTATCAAAGAATTGTGACCAAGATATGTGCCGTCCAGGACATTTTACAGTTGAAAAAAATACTTGTCAGTCTATCTTCTGCATTTTGGTAGGGCAGATTATTGTTGATCATTAGCTATCATTTACACCAAGACCAATACATTAGTGATAAGACAAAGTCGGCCAATATTATCGGCTGTGCTGATGTATGAGCCAGGTTCTAATTTCCTCAAAAGCAACCTTATTTTGCCTGAATTTTGCCGCACCATTTGGATGATTGTTTGCAGGTGAGAGGAAGAAGATAGAGATGATGGCAATTTCAAACAAATAGCCAGAGTCATATAGGGTCACAGACACACAAATTAATCATGACTAACTTGTCCTATTTATTGTTATTTTAATGTGAGAAAGACATAATGAAGCTTTAATGTCCTGAATGTAGATAGTTCAGTTTTTTTTTTAGAAACACTAGTTCTGTTAGAGACACTTGTGTTTTAATTGAGCAGGATGAGAGGTAGCTGCTGCCGCTATGTTCAAGCCTATTACAGGCTTACAGCAAATGAGACAGATTGGAAAACGAATGGAGAGTTCACAGACAAATAAATAAACAGGTTGAGATTCTAAAAACAGAAAACAGTAAATGTCAGTAAATGAAATAATGTCACCAAATGTATCTACGCCGGCAACACACAAGTAGCCCACGTATGCACATGGGAAGGACAACATAAACAAACTCAATTGTTTGTGCTGCCATTATTCCTGACCCTTGTCAGAATTAATTGTATGCATGTATTCACGTGTTCATGTTTTGGTCAACTAGATTTAGGTCAGGGATGCTCCCTTGTCTGGGGAACGAGCTAACATCTGTGTAAGATTACTGTTTAGGGGCATTTGATTAAAAAATGACTGTGATGATCAGGGAAAAAAAGATTTCTCAATTATTCATGCGTATGTCTCGTCTATATTTGGTTGAAAGTTGGATTAAAGTGTGCTGGATTAGAATAGAATTAGGGCTGGATGATCAAATTCAAATACTGTCTTTGTCAAACAATCCCCCTCTCTCTGTATTGTTATTTTAGAAGTGTGTGTGACTTTTGCTGCGGTTTGTGCTGTTTTTTTGCACACGTACACCTCATGATCCTTTATAAACCAACACCATAGGGTAGCAAATGCTCTTCATCTGTCTCTTCCTTGCTTGTAGAGGCACTGGCACAATATAATGCGAAGTCATTGTTTGGATTTGTGGAGCTGTTATCGTGTATTGATCCTGTGAGCTCATCTGTGCCCACAGCAGCGTCTGCCTAACAAAGACTCTATGATGAGCTTTGCACGACACCAGCCACCCTGCCACTCCCACAACAGAACAACACAATTTACTTTCTGTAAAATTAAATGTGATTTCATTTAATCAATCCCCACATTAATTGTGTATTGTGGATGGCATGTAGTCTTGCCGATGCCAGATGTTAATTTGACAAAGATAAAGATTCACTTCCCCTTTTTATTGTTTTTTTATGCACATTGAGTTTTGAGTTCATGAGTCTGTTTAGTGTCTAGTTTCAGTTTCTACAATGAAGCATACTCTTAACATATTGGTCAAAGTGTAACTAAAACATCAGGGATTCCAATCTGTCTGACATCTTTGACTCGTAGATCCCATCTGTTGCTATCCTAAAATATACACTGTGGGGGGGGGGGGGGGGGGGGGGGGGACATTGTGTGTGCATGTTGTGTAAATATATTGTTTAGCATCACTGTGGCTCATGGTGTGTGGGATTACCATCAAACCTCATTAGACACATTTTCGATTCTCACATTATCTGATATCCTTCCTCTTTTGCATATAGCAAGCCTTGATGGAGCATGTGTATAGAATTGTGTATTATAAATAGATATCTTTCCTTTGGAGGGTTTGTATTTTTTGCTTCTTTATTCCCTTTTTAGTCTAAGTTACTGAAAATACTGGCTGCTTTCAACTGTGGAACATCTATCTTTAATAGGAATCATAATTTTTGAGATGCAAACTAAAATGCCTATGAAAGTCCTCATACAAATGCAAATGGTAAAACTAGCAAGAGAGTTTACCTATTTAGATTAATAAAACACAGAAGTGGACTCACTGAGTATGCATATTGGACAATAAGGGGAACATTTATTAAGCTTAATGCGCAATGCAAGGTACATTTATTCCCCTGAATATATGTTATATGTTGAATGTTCTCCTTTCTATTCTGTTCTTCTTCTTGATGGAGATTATATTACATTATCTGATGGTCAAGGACAGTAATCTAGAATGAAGAAATGATATGGGCAGTAACCTGCTCTATATAGATATAACCGGGCTTTTACTGTTGTGATGGTTTCGCAAGCAAGCAGGGATCCATACCTTTGTTATGGGCTGATTATTGGTGACTATACATGTATTCAGGAAGGATGCATTGAGGAGGCAGGCAATTTTAGGAGCATTTCCATTATGCAATACCTTACCTCGAACCGCTGCAGCAATGCATAGAATTCACATGAATACACAGTGAATTAGGAAATCATCTCATGCAGGGAAAGCAGGGGAATGAGGGTGAGGGGGGTGGCTGTGGCACTCTGTGTTACTTCAGTGTCCATGCTCAGCTTATCCAGATTATCCCTGTGCCACTACCATAATCATTCAGACACTACCATGCATACCGCACCATAAGGTCGATGCCTTTGTTTTCCTTGTTTACTGTGCCAAAAATGAGAGCTCTGTCCAGTGTTTCCGTTTGGATGGTCCTCCTGTCATTAGCAACTCCACCACAACAAGCGCTAGCAATGCAACAGTATGACAATTGGATTATTGGTTGAACAGTTCTCCATCTGTGAAGACACTGTGTGTAGGCCACTGTGCAGAAGAAAATAACCTACATGGGGGGCATGCTTTGTGTCTCAAAAGTAACATATTATCTGGAGTGTGGTTATTGAAAGGACACAACAGCCATGGATATGTTAAAATATGCGATTAATAAATATATGACGGTAAATGATGGACTTCTTATGGCAGAATTCGATATGCCCCTTCAGCTGTTACACTGCCACTGCTCTCTCCTTATTTCTCTTTCTGCCAGCCAACTGGCATTGTTTTTGCCAAGTGGATCAAGTTGGCAATAAGCTAAATGAGTCATATGATGCTATATCTCAATAAACATCAAAACAAAAATAAAACACCTGCCATCACATAGTTAATATTGATTATGGTTATTATAATTATGTAATTAATAACTTCTGAACATTTACAATAGTAAAATGTGTTCAGCAAACTCCCCCACACTGGCTTTTAGGGGTGTAACATTATACACAATTCACGGTTCGGTATGCACTCCGGTTTTGGGGTCACGGCTCGGTACATTTTCGGTACAGCAGGGAAAAGAGATTTTTTTTTTTTAAATAATATGTTTGTCATTTATTTTCTAAATGTGTAAACATTCATTGGCCATAATTCTTACTGGAACAGTTAAGGCACTCAAAAACTGAAGACACAAATAAACTATGACAATAAATAACACAAATGTCAGTAATGCTCCATTGTAAGACAAGATAATTTCTGAACAACTGCAGCTTGCACTCATTTATACAGGGCAGGTACAACGGACTGACTGAAATGCACATGTGAAAGCACATTGTAGCAGGGCTCAAGCGCTTTGACCACACGCTTATATTCCGTATTCTCTACGACCGAGTATGTTTGCATATCCGCAGCGATAAACACGCCTATATTATTATTACTTTGGCACAGTCCAAATTTGCAGTGTGAGGCTACCTGAACACTGTGGGGAGAAGGACTCGCCTTCCAGTCTTTTTAAAAATCCCGTGCCACTAATCAAAACATTCGGCAAAACGTTATGCTGCAATACCGCGGCGCTAAATGTCACAGGAAGATCCTCCAGCTCTGGTCTCTCATTTGTGTTTGCCATTTGGATGGCAGCAACACCACATGAGCTTGACTAACCTGGCTAACCGGGCTAAGCCGACTACTACAGCTGATAGACAACAAAATTCCAACCCTACTGGCTTTGCTTGGTCTTAGAGAGCAGCCAAGGACTATCATATTTTGGCTTCCACAAAGCAGAAGGGTGACAACTTACTTACTGCCGTCCCGGAGCCTCTGTATTTCCTAAGATGTAAATGAAAATTAAATCACATGGTAATAACCTTGATAGCCTTGAGTGTGGTGTTTTGATCAAAGAGGAACTAACTGCTTGAGCGATGTGCTTAGGAACTAATCAGTAAACAAAAAAT
Organism: Coreoperca whiteheadi; assembly: GCA_011952105.1. Lineage (NCBI taxonomy): Eukaryota > Metazoa > Chordata > Actinopteri > Centrarchiformes > Sinipercidae > Coreoperca > Coreoperca whiteheadi. The sequence goes on along the minus strand of CM022470.1, from coordinate 6,577,962 downwards.
TGGAATTTATACCAATGAAAAAGTCGTAGGCAGGTTCTTCTGGCCTTGTTTGCCTTTTTAGAATTGTGTTTTACTCTGAAGTATCGGTTAATCATTCTGGTCATGATGTATCTTGTCGCTGGTTGTCTGTGTCAAGGCTGAAAATGAAATATGGGGATTTTCTGAAAGGCCTGTGAAGGAAATAAAAGAGAAAATTACTTGTGGGACACCATCTACATGGCTGGTCTCATTTCAGCTCTTTAGGCCACCGGAATTGCAAAATTAATTGAACAAATAAAAACAAAACAAAGTATGATTCCTTATTCTTAACTTTAAGAATTTATTAAGTTTAAGTTAATCATTAACTTACTCTAATCACATAAAATTCCTGTTAATGCTCATGAAGTGATACTGGTGCTGTCATCGCTGTGGGTCAAAGACCTCTGTACAAAAGGGCCAGCCCTGAGTGCAAAGGAGCGCTCAATTAGCTCTGATTGACATCTATTGGTCCTGTAAACAGCTGTCCACACAGACACTCGGGTGGGTCAAACAAAGCCAAGACACATTGCTTTGTCTCTCTTACTCATTGAGGGAATTTCCTGATTAGCATGCGTGAGAAACAAAACCACACTGCTACGGCTGCTGCTCAACAGCCAATCATATTGCTATTGCCTTCATTAAACCTGCACCCTCCTTTACCTGCAACCTCAGCCTTAGTGTCTCTTTCTGCACCTCCACCAGTCATCTGACCGTGACCGCCAGCCTGTATCACATCCTCCTCATCCTATCCAGTTACACATTCACCAGAGGTCCCCCGACCTCGTTCAAACTCTGTGCGGTAAAGGTGGAGTTGACCTTTACTGAATGCACTGAGCTTGCCATGAAGGCAGGGGAGACATGGTAAGGCGAGCAACAGTGCAGGGGGGATGGGTCCAGAGCTCTGGTGTCCGGGTTAGATACTGTGTGTGAGAAACTGCAGTTATCTGACCTCTGACACATGACACGCTGGGAAGATCAAAGGGCAGAGCTCGCCAGCATTGGTCTTTACAGGAGCACCGATGGAGGAAAAGAGAGAGGGCGAAAAAGAAGGAGAATACCAAAGTGAAAGGGGAGACATAAACTTAGAGAAGCAGCAAGGTAATATAAAATATGAAGCAACAGCTGAGAACAAAACTAAAATAAAATGGTCGATAAAAACCTTTTTGCCTGCTCACTTCCTTTCCATTTTATAGCAGAAACTCGCAGAAGCGCTCTTTCATTCAGGTACTGCGTGTCACTTATGTCGTTTGACCAGTTTGAAGATGTTGAAACAATACATAACCCATATTTGCCTTACCACCCTCCCTCCCCCTGCCACACTCGCAAACACACACACACGCACACGCAAACACATACACCCTCTCCTTGATTCTTACAGTATGATGTGCCTCACAGAGCTTGCATAGAGGTCACCAAGATTGAGTCTGCATGACTAGGAAATGGAATAATAGAGTTAGGACATTCAAACACAAATGAATTAGGTGTAACTTAGAAGAGAATTTCTCAGGTTAACTTTGTTAGAGTTAAGCTAACTTATGTAAGCACACGTAAATGTCAAGTGATTGGCTCCAGTAAACTAATTTAGCAGCACACCCTTTATCCCAGCTGATGAAAAACATAGATTTGACTGCCTGAATGCAGCGTATGGATGTGAGCTCACGCAGTGCATGGTCATCTCCTCCCAACTCCTCACGCTGCAGGATGGCTAAGTCCACACCAATCAGGAGTATGCAAGACTGTAGGGCAATGACTGTAAGATACTCAGAGTTAGTCAGGTTGGGTTCACTTGACAGTTAGAGATACATTTTATTCAACGGCGCAAAAAGGATAGAAAGGGCCTGGTAGATAAATTATGTGAATGAGATTAGAAAGGATCTACCTTGTAAACATTAGAGAGAATGGTCAGGCAGTCAGCTGACCTCCTGATAAACAATGCGTCAGTGGAAATACACTAAGAGAGAAATCAGCAACTTAAGTTGAGGAGTGAACATACACACACACATATATTTTTTTATATTTTATTTTTATATATAAATATATAATTAGATTTGCCCTGTGAGTCATTGTTACTGAGTCAGAGTTCATTCACCCTATCAGCCACCCCAGTGATATAAGCAGCGACATTTTGAGCAGCTGTGATCGCAAGCAGTTGGCACAATGCTGTTGCTTTAATCCCACAGGAGCATCTTGTTTTGTTTCTGACTCCAGGCTTAGCTTTTGTTTTTAGAAATGTTGCCCAAAGTAATCACAGAGTTTTTCCACGATATTCCCAATTTCCAAATACAAAAATGTTCACCTAATGTACTATACATGCATGCTGTAGGTTAAATATTTATACCGGAAATACCCTGTCCCCCCCATGAAGGAGCGTGACTGGCTGCTTACTTTCAAGCCTAGTCCAGTAATAATAAAATACCATTTTCCATTTTCTGAGATTTACCTCAAAGTTTAATTTCCTCCTGTGTCTTGTGATCAGACATTAGCTTCTGAAAATCCAGTTTCAGCATTCTGTAAGCGTAGGGGGGGTTACGGCAGGGCCTCCTCATTTGCCCTAGCACAGGAATATGTAAACAACACCCTCCCTCTGGGGACTCATCATAACTCCTCATTGAACCCCCCCCACATCACCTCCTACAGGTCCTGTCTGGGGCAGCCGCAACTCCCTGGTCCCATTTAGACGTGGAGGGCCCCTATGATGTTTTTTCACTTGTCAGAGGGCATTTAACACGCTGTTTGGGAAGACAACAAGGCTGGTGTTAGAGGAAGGGGGTCAACTGACAGGGGTGTGCAGGGAGGTCTGATGCCGAGGATCAAGGTGTGGTAGATTGTTTTCAAAATAAAATGAAACCTTGTACCGTGTCATGTAATCCATAAGAAAGTACATGAATCTAAAGTCTGTTACTTTAAGGTGACTTTGCTTTTAGTATTTACACAATTTGTAGGTAAACACAACTTACTCCACTGTTCAGACCATTATTTATAATTTAATCATTATCGCATATCATTTTAAACAGCAGTTCAAGTATAATTCTGCAGTGCTTCATGTAGTCTTTCAGTATTTCGATTCAGCATACCAGAATACAGTTTTTTTTACAGCAAGAGTAATGAAATGGATGTTTTTTTCAGATTATATGAATCCTCTTGTTTACATTGTTGGACAAGACTAAACAATGTATAGATGAGTTGGTCATTTATGTGCTCTATAGTCATTGTCTGACTCTGACCCCAGACAAATGGCAGAGTGTGGCAGAGGTGCTGCATCATAAGGCCAGGTGCCGCTCATAACAAACATGTTTTTCTGGTGATTAATTGATTTACCAGAAATGGACACTTCTGTTGGGCAAGGTCTAACCAGTGTGGATAAAGGTTAACTGTTATAAAGGAATGTGATGTTAATGCATAAAACAATTCTGCAATGCCCATGTCGCATATCAAGTCTCCATGTTGGTTCAAACTTAATTACGAGGATAATGTCATTTTTTTCCACTGCTGATTTATTATTTTTAAATGAGTACAAAAACAATACTCTATTTTAAAAGTAAGTCAAAAACACAATTTATAGCTGTAATGTTTTAAAACTTTCCTGTAGCTATTAATTGAATTTTCTAGCTTTTCAATTTTGGAAATCTGTGTTCGAGTGAAAAAGATCCAAAGTTAGCAGTATCCCACAGCTACTTCAATGAAGGGCTTGCTGGTCTTCAGTCCCAGAAATCTGCACAGTCCAGGTTGGAGAATTCTCAACATGATAAAAAATGTTGTGCTTGATTGGCAAAGAGGAAAAGCGCAATACTAAATTAAGGATCCTGCTGTAATGGATAGTTTTGCAATTTATGTGTTTGTATAAATTACTTTATTAGGTACAGTTTACATCTTCTGCTCTGGTCTTGATTAATGGATCTGGATACATTGAGCATTGTATACAATACATACTATAACATGCAGCTTTGATATTACTCAAATAAAAATATCAGGCAAAAATTGCTCAGAGATGTATTATTGTATGAATTATTAGACGTGGAGCCTTTATTTAGATGGCCCCTAAGGTTTTTTTTAGGGGTCTTTCCAGCAAATGATTCATACAAAGCCAGTATAATTTGTCAGAAGTTCTGCTTCACTAGTTCAGGAAAATAATTTCTGTCAGAGATAAACAATTGTGAATTCTATAGGTGTTCATAGATTCAACTAATATCAAGCCAAAAGATAAAAAGCGCTTCCCACGGATAATTATAGATTCATATGCAGACTGTTTTCATGTAGCAGCTACGATCATCCATTACACTGAGCGTTAACATCACTGACTTGCTGATCTAATGAATAAAAAGGTAATATTGGGCATTTTATCAGCACATGTATATATTGTCTATCCATTCTTTCTACATGCCTTTGAGGCAGAAGGCAGGCAGAAACATCCAGTCATGCTGCATGCATGTGGAAATGACTCAGCTGGGGTTTAAAAGGTTTGTGTTCACAGATTAGAGTTCCCACCTCATGTGGCTGGTTAAGAAGAGAAGGAGATGGGACATTTTGCAACTACCCCAAATGCCCTCAGCTAACACATGGACCAGTGAACCTATTCTTCTGGATCTGTTGCATGTTCTTTGTGTCCAATTCATGCTGTATGTAGGTTAAGCTTATTTTGAAAAGGTTTTTTCTTTCTTACCAGTCAGCCTAAAGCCTTCTGCTCCATGCGTGTTGTCATCCCAGAGTTTCTTATTCAGATGGAAGAGCTTCTCTTGGTTGGTTATTTATTATATAACAAAGAATAACAAAAGATGATTGTCAGCATCCCACTTTTTAACTGAAGCCTGTGAGCTGACAATTGAAGGACATGAATTTGAAGCAAACATACAGTACATGTATTTAGATTTGAGTCTGGGAAACATTCACTGAGTATTGATTGAGCTCAACAGCAGGACGCCAGATGAATCTGTGATATATGGGGAATGTTTGGACATGATGATGTGATGTGTCGCCCCTCAATTTCTTCAGAAGCACGTTTTTAAATTGAATTTACTATGATAAGTTTGGCTTGTTTCTTGTTTGTCCAGTTTCAAAATTGGAAACAAAGATCAATGAGTGATGTATTAATTGATTCAGATGTTTTCATGATGATGTTTCTGAAGATGTTAATCATCTATTGGGCAGCCCACATAACAAAATACCTCTTAAACCTTGCCAAACCAGTATTTTTCCTTCTTAAGACGATCATGGCAGTTTGTGAACATGTGCAGCCAAGATGTGAACAGTCATAGCTTAAAAGTAATATTTTTTTTTCTCTCTTTTAATAATCAAAACCACTCCACAAAAATTATTTGAAGTAGAGCTGCAAAGATTAGTCAATTAATCGATCGACAGATAATTCATTGGCATTTTTGGCACTATTTTGATAATTGATTCATCATTTTACAAACAAAAATCTGAGTATTTGCTGCTTTTTAGTCTTACAATAAACTAAATATCTTCAGGGTTTCGAAAGGTTACAGAACGCAGACCCTTAATTCTGACATCAGAAAGGTGTGGCGGGAGGGGGTTTCCAAAATACTTCTGATGAAGCATACTGACAGCTTAAAGGGTAGTAGGTTGGGCTTTAAACTAATGTCTGTTTTTACAAGTGGACTAACACTATCCTGCGCTGATGTCTCATTATAGCAGCCTGCTGGACAGTGACAACTGGCTTGCTGGTTGTCCCTGCTGTCCGTCACTGCTCAGTAGTTTTCTGGTTGCAGGGTTCTGCTCCAAACGTGGCTCCACTCCAACAAGCTGGCATTCCTGATGCCGCAAACTCGAGCTTCAGGCCATGTCCACATTTAACACTCCCTCTGGGCCTCAGATTATATAACGTCACACACTGGTTCTCTGTAGTCGACACCAACACATATGTGTAGACGCACGTAAACAAATACACACAGAGACTTATACTGTAGTCCTCCGTACATGCACAAATGCAGCAATGTGGCATAGGCCAAATTCAACATCCAGAAGAGAAAAGCGAAACTCAGTGGGTTGTCACCGTTGCAGACAAGGCAGACACAGATAAGACAAATACAGATGTAACTACTTTAAATAATGTTAAGCATGATACATCACCATTCTCTAGTGTGTATTATTTTAGTCTTACAGTTTTTTGTTCTGACAACTACTAAGGCTGAATGATATTGGAAAATAATGACATACTTAAGTTATGTATTCTCCAGTTGGAAAAAAGAGAAAGAAGAAAGTTGAACTGGTGTTTTTTTCAAATATTTCCTGCTGAGGGAAAGGAGGGAGTGATCGTGTGAACTTTGAACTATTACCAACTACTAGCCATTGGTTTTTCATTCATGCCAGTACAAAATGAAAATCAACGTGCTGGTAATCTGTGACCATGAACAATTTGTCAGCTTTTCTGCCAAATTAAAACATCTTCATGAGGTAATGCATCTGCATTCAAAGACGCTCTATATTGGCCTTTTTTTTGGGAAAAATCAACCAGAAGAATTAACAATAATATAATTTGACAATAAGTAAAGGTGACCAAATACTTATCTCAAGCAGGCTTTGTAAATGCAAGTTGATTAGAATATAATATCACCTTAATTGGACCTCGGTGGGTGTCTGGAAGACAGGAAATCATTTAAACACTTATGACATGATTTCTAAAATGGTCAGCAGTAATTTTAAGTAGATGCTATTTGTAGTTACTTGGGTAAAACAAACAGTGAGTTAAATGGGTAGAATAGGGAATGCATGCTTGGGGGTGGGGGAGGGGGTAGGCGGGAGACACTACTTGACTTTTGTGTTAAATTTTGCGTGGGTGCAGTGGAGAAAGAGGTCACACAACAGAGCTCAGCTGCTAGCGTGTGTGACCGTGATATCTGCATCTGTTGCATTATGGTAAACAATTGCACGCAAAGAAGCACAGTGATTGGTGCTGTTTCACCTCTGCATACTCTGTGTTTGTATCAGCACCTTTGCAGACGTCTATCTGCTGTATACAGTGTGCAAAATCATGCACTGTAACAAACTTTATACTTCAATTTATCAATATGTCTGTGCATTCCACGCAGCCAGGTTTCATTCTGATATTCAGATATTCAATTTTTTTGTGCATCATGGCAATTTTGCCATGGCACAACTGTTCTGCACTTGAAGCAAGAGATTCAGTCTCACACTTGAAAGTATTTCTAAACTGCAGTTTCCTTTTCACATATAGGCTACAGCCGTTTCACCTCAAATAACCTGACTTGCTCTTAGACGTCTGTCCAGATGGTTGGAGAGTGTGAGCCAGGGGAACAAAGCAGATCATTGGCTGGTCGAGTTCTGGCTGGAAGGGGTTTAGGGCCAGTGGTTCAGAGGCTAGCAGGCCAGCTGAGCACAATGAGGTCACACTGCCAGGGAGAGTACGGCAACAGAGATCTGCAAAATGCTCTCATTCCCTCCCTATGAAGCACTGAGTGCCACTACATGGTGTGTGTATGTAGCTATGTTGTGCATTTGTGAGTTTCATTCTAAAGTGAGACATCTGACATTTGAAAAAGTACAACTCAATTAGGAATACTTACTATTGACTATTGCAATTAATAGTATATTGTTTTATCTAAAACTACTTTAACAAACATGAAACACTGGTTAACGAGTGTACAAAGCCATTTTATTTGAAAATATTTCCTGAACAATTGCATTTATGTGTTATGTTAAGTTTCATACATGCTTCAATTTTCATAAACTCAAGGACATTTGAGTTTCGCTGTACCCACTGTAGACTTGAAAAAGTAACTTGGGGCTCTTAAACGGAAGATCACAATAGATGGGAAAGATATTGTAGCCTCTCTCTAACAGGTCAACTCCTTTAAATAGTCTGCCGCTCTCACAAGGTTGCAAAAGGCCACCATTGCCACATGTCATCACTAGCGAAGTAAGACTTCTCTGTTACCAAACAAGGCTCTGCAAATGTACTTCTCCATAAAGTTGCACAAAGAGATAACCGTGTGCTAAAATATTTGACTTGCTACATGTAGTAAAGTCATATCCCAGGAAGCCATGTACCAGTTTGCTTGTCGGTGTAAGGCAGGCCAATGACACATCGTGATTTTCCAGCCTGGCAGAGTCCGGCAGGGTGCTGTCACCTGCAGTATATTATGACCTCCTGATTGATCACTTCATAATGACTGGAGCACCATCACTCAGCCTGCAGCCTGCTCTGCTCAGTCACAGCTCCAGCCAGTGACAGAAAGAACAGATTGCTAAAGCCTGTTGTTTCATCAGGGAAGTAGGGGAGGTACAAGTAGGAGCAAAGCACAGGCGCTGCAGTGGGTCCACTGTGACTGAGACAGCTGGTGAGTTTTGCATGTTTGTTCAATTTAACCTCAGTATCTTCTCTTTAGTTCAAGTTGTTGTTTTCCATTTTCTAGCCCCATCCTGTTCTGTGTAGGGTTTACATATTTTCCCCATGCTTGTCTGGTGCAAAATTGTTCATACATAAATTTCATTTTGTGCTAACTGCCTAGGTAAAGACACAAACAAATATACTTAAAAATGAAGTGCAAGGAACATAAATTGTAGCACATTCCACTCCACACTCCATTAGCAATGGCCTCTTGACTATCAGAGTTTAGAAAGTTAATGGGCCAGGAAATATGAGTTCCTCAGCCTGTTAGTCCGTGGTCTTCTGTCAGTGGGAAGAACGTTCTTCTTAAAGTGGAAGGCACTGTTAAATCAGTATCGGGCTACACATTCAAAAAGGTAATCCAGGAATGATAAAAATATAATACAGTACCATGATATTTTACTTTAATCATAATTTAGTTGGTTACACTGAAGAGTCTTGTACGGAAGCCATGAGAGGCAAGTGAGAAAAAAATATTCTGGCAAACCATTTTCTAAGTCTGATCTAAATTGTTTTCTCTCCTGTGTTTATGACTTAAGAACAGGTGAAAAAACTAAATGCTAGGATAATCTTTCAAAGTTCCTTCATTTTTTTATGTGTTTGTTTTTGTAATTCTCATTTCTGCCACAAGAGGCTGAAGTGCACCACTACCCCATGTTCTAAATAGGACTAAAAGCATTCGTGTTTTCTTCCATGTGAAGCGCTGATTAAAATACATTTCTAGCCAAAAGAAAAACATGACAGTAATGTCACATAACGTACTAACACAATGATGTCCCTTTTGTTTAGAGTGCACGGAGGAATTAATACTCACCTGGAAGAAAACTTTCATGCTTTTAGTCCTATTTAGAACATGGGGTAGTGGTGCACTTCAGCCTCTTGTAGCCGAAATGAGTATTACAACAACAGACACTTTAAAAATGATCCTCCCAAAACTGTTTTTCACCTGTTTTCACAGATGATTGTCTGTTTAAAGTATGAATATCAGAATTGTGATTTCCATTCTGTTCAAATGATGAGTTTATTCCTGGCATTGTGTAGTTTACAGTGACATGCAAATGCTTATTCCTTCTCATTGTTTCCATTTATTGCTGTATTCAAGAAAATAAATTGAATCAAGATTTCATCTTCCCTCTCAGTTTCTCTTTGCCCTATCTGATCTTCCCCCTCCGAGAGTTTTAGCAATCACACCACAAGAATGTATGAGTCCTACAATCCCAGGGAACCTACTGTAAGCTTGTGAATAATAACTTTATTTTCTCTCAGGAATAGGCTTGCTAGATTTCTTTTACCGTACTTCTACATTCAGTGAGAATATGCATACACGTGTGCTCACATGTTCACTTAATTACTGTGACTGCAGCTATAATGCTTAGGCCACCCCCCCACCCCCCCATTTTATTCGTCATTGTCTGGTTACGTTAGAGCAGAGTATTTCAAACTGTGAAGTGTGCAAAAACACGCAGACTTCATACATTTTCAGATTTTATGTAACTTACACTGCTTGAGGATTTCATTATCATATACTATTTTATTAGTATGTGTCCACTGGAACTGAACACCCTAATAATAATATCAAATAAATGCTGACAGCACAGAGAGTGTAAAAAGTAAAGATAAAAGAATCAGTAATGTCGGAGTTTATCAATACTTCTGTCTTTAAAAATGTAGCCAGGTGCTGTGGGGAAATTGTCCCTGATTGTTTGACTGCTATGTATGCAACCCGAGGGTGTGTGTTGGAGAGTGTTTCTTAGTTAGGTGGATATCTGTAATCAGTCATTTCAGTCAGTCATTTTCTACCGCTTGTTCCCGTTGGGGGTTGCGGGTGACTGGAGCCTATCCCAGTAACATTGGGCCTTAGGCGGGGTACAGGGCTGACACATAGACAGACAACCATTCACACTCACGCTCATCATTCACACTCACATTCATCCACTAGGGGCAATTTGGAGTCATCAATTAACCTAAACATGCATGTCTTTGGACGGTGGGAGGAAGCCAGAGAACCCGGAGAGAGCTCACGCTAACACGGGGAGGACATGCAGACTCCACCCAGAGAGATCGTGTGACGTTGGTCTGGTAATTCGAACCCACGAGCTCCTCGCTGGGAGGCGGGAGCTCTGGCCACTCTGCCACGGTGCACCCCTATCTGTAATCATTACATCGCAAATTCTAGATATTTCTCTGGGAATAGTAATTTTAACTTAGGGAACAGCTTATACCGTCGCAACGCTATAACGGGAAATATTAGTGGAACCGTGACCTTTTCAAACTGAGGTATACCGTGAAACCGGAAACCTGCCCATGCCTACTACCAGCAAATACCTCACACCTCCTTATGTAAAAGCAATCCAAAGTACCCCTTTAAACTCACTAAACACAGCATGTTTGTGTTCAGCAAGTATCATTTGGGGGAAAGGAAATATTCCATTTTTGGCGAATGTGTGTCTGAGACTTACATATGTTTAGGTGATGTCTGCCACAGTGTTGACAATATCTACACAATACCCCCCACAGGCCATTATAATGCCTGTCAGAGACTATCTTCTCCTTTTAGTTGTAGTGGCTCATCATCGCAGCCAGCAGACAAAGAGTATCCTCAGGCCTCCGCTGCACTGCACTGTGGGTAACTGGCTACCTGGGGGCATGTGTAGGCTTCTCTTTCCTCTTTACACAATTACATTTGGTCACTCTGAAGTGTGTCTGTGTGTCTAAGAGCACAATACAAAAGGCCAAATTTCAGCTCTCTAGTACAGAAGTGCTTGTATTTGAACATGATAACAGCAGGCCGTTCTGCCATCTGTTTCATCAAGCTGACCGATGTATGTTGTTCAGTCTGATCCATGAATCTGTCAGTGATTTTTTTTCAGTCAACTGTTGAGTAGTGTTTAAATAAAAGACGCTGACATTTTCAAAACATCAATAAAATTATTAACAACTGTTAATAATTGCTTTCCTTCAATCTGATTTGTCAAGTTCTACTTCAGTTGGAGATTTCCTTAATTTCTGAATCTGAATTACTTTCATCTGTACCCAGAGTCCTCAACCTGTTGAGTTGATAGTATATTTCTTACATGTTTTAAATAATGTGATTTCAGTTTGGAAAGAGTATATAACATTTATGATCCTCAAATTCAGAAATCATTCAGCATCCATGTGAACCCCCGGAGAGTACTGCATGGGACAATATCTGTTGTATAACTGTGTTTATGTGTTATAGGGGGACTTTTCCTTCAAACAATCACTGTCTTGCTCTTAAACTGCGTCATGTTTGTCATGTAGCTTCTTTTAAGAGCGGAGAAAATCAAGCGCGCCATAACTCCATTAGCTTACAAGCCGTAACTAATGTGGCCACAGGCAGACACACAAAAACACACAATTTACCTCTAACTGCTCCTGACTCATGCACAGTTTGACCGATTATAGGTGGTTGTCAGCACAGTCTTGGTCCATTTTGGCCTTCATGTCAGTGTCAGCTCAAAAATTATCTCATCTTGCTAATGTGAGGATGTGATGGTGACGGCCATATTCCGCTCTGGTCCTTGTTTAGCCTGTTGCATGGAGATATAACAACAGGAGCTGACCCTGTGGCTGATAGGAAAGGCCTGCAGGGCAGAGACTTTCGGCTCACAATGTGATTTACCCATCAAATGTTCCTTTTGACGTTTTAATCTAGTCTTGTGTACTTAATATTTAAGTTTTTCCACATTCAAATGTAAGACAATACACAAGCCATGTGTCAACACCTGCACACTCGTAATGCGTGCATGCGCGGACACACACACACGAGCACATTACTGAGCTAATGAGTGATTTTCCTCATGTTGACAGCGTGATGGGATGGCGGTTGGAGCATAGCAACAGGACCTCAGGGCAGGTTGGACTGCACAAAGACCATCTTGTAGTCGCCTGTCCCTCCCTTTGAGCTCCTGGCACATTCGTTAGTCATGTGCTCCTTTGTGACAACAAGTCTCCCTTGTCTTCCTCTTCTATCACTCTTCGATTTTGTCTGTTCAATGTGAATCGACAGTCACATTTGTTTGACCCTCACCAGTTTTAAGTATGTTTGATACATTTAGCTCACCCTCTGGTCCGCACCAGCAAGTGCAGGAAAATAAAGGAACTAGGAAATGTGGAATTCAAATGATCACATATTTCAGTCTGGAGATGATTCACGAGACTGTCTGTGTTTGTGCCACCTGTCCGCTGAAAAAGTTGATGAGTTGACAAGATGTACTTTGGCCAGTCTGTAGTGTTTGCATGCAGGAGAGCAGTCGGCCAGATCTGTGCTGGTGATGTAATGAGGATGTTTGGCCTCGCTGGGATAATGTATTGCGTCCTGACGCTGCTCTGTACTCCAGTGCATTTCAAAGTTTGGATGTTTCCAAAACCCAGGTTTCTATACCCTGCCCCTTGACCCCACCACCCACATCTTTTCATAAACAGTCCCTCTGTTTAAACTATTCACAAGCATTGTCCAGTTCATATTCTTGCCGCTCTGAATGTTAGTGTATTTTGTACCTGCAGATGACATGTTTGACCAGCCTTTAAAGGTGCTTTGTTTCTATTTTGGAAAATACAAATAGATGTGTGGAAATAGATGCAACCGTGTGCGCTGGATATAACACCGGAAGTAAATTATGGGCTTAATTTTGCACTTGGCAGTTTTACTCTGAGATGTTATTTATAAAAGCTGGCAGCCCAGGGTGGGTGTGATAATACATAGCCTCTGCCATGGAGCAGCTGGACTGTGGGAGAGAAGAGAATAGAGGAGCATGGAAGTACAGCACGGAGGCAGGGGAGAGGGCAGTTGTTTATTTTAGACCTCTCTTATTTACCTAGACAAATAAAGTTCTGTGATAATTAAAGCTAAATGTGTATTTCCCTGCTGCTGTCTAGCTCTCACCAGAGGTCAGGAGTGAAGAGTGAAATATTTGTTCCTTCCAAGTGTCTTCCAAAATAAATCGTTCATACTTGAACAACAAACCTACTAAGCTTGAGACCCTGGTCATTAACATTGTGGACCAATCAGAATAATTTCAAGCTTTGGGCAGAAAGTTTTATTTGGCTTCCAGATAAACAGTCAGCAACATAATTAATTTGTACAGAGTTTATTGATTTTATGTCTCCAACCCGTAATTGTTCCTTGCCTCATTTAAAAATAAAAACAAACAATGTCAGCAATGTTACTTTCATTTTATTAAGTTGTGTCTGCGCAATCTGGAATTTGAGTAAAGAAATAAATTAAATCAGCTAAAATGTTTGATTGTGTTGACATTTTCTTGCTCGCAGCAAAGACAAAACAAAGCAAAGGCTCAAGGAGCAACAATACGACCATACCATGTTTTGCATGTTATTGCCTGTTTTATCATAGTATTACATTTTATCATATATTCTATTCTTAACATTTCTAATGACCATTTTCAAAAGTATATCACTAAAGCTATGATAGTTTATATATATAAAAAAGCAGACACTGTAAAAGTTTATCTCTTAACTGTGAACAGCAACTGGCCCAGACTAGAACAGACTCTTTCCACTTAGTCCAACAGCTAAGATCTGAGAGCCAGCTTCTGAACAGCATCCCATTCCAAAGCTACTGTATGAAATGTGTATATGTAAAATTAAACCCAGAAAGAGTAAAAGTAAAGTAAAAAATAGACACTGTGAAAAGGATAATGTGAATTTGGTAGATTATTGCATCAAACAGGCTGCTGTGAGGCAGCTTTATTTGAATCTTGCCTCTTTATAAGCCAGTTTTTCATCGTACATGATAGTCTTCATCATATGTAAATGCTGTACCTCTAATTCATATGGTAAAAATTACTGATTGGGTCACTGCAATAACATTTTCAAACTGTACTGACATGAACTGAAACAATTAACTACTTTGAGATACGTGAAAAAACGCATCCATCAATCCAAAGGGCTATGGTGCAAATACTTGATCAATAATGTTAAGCATGCAGGTTTTTTAATAAAATGTGCAAAAAAAACCAGTCTTGTCCTTTTAAAACACAATGAAACTAGCTGCAGCATCATATGGCATGTAGTTTGTGTGTACCCTTTCGATTCTGGCATTCACAGGGCTTTGGTGTAAAGGAGAGCGGCAAGATTGCTTTGAATGGTGGGTGGCTCTTCAGTTTCCTAACAGGAAGTGCTTACGTTGATGAATGGCAGTTTTTCCTCAGAGGAAGGAGTGGGTGACACGAGTTCATGTTTAATTTCACTTTGTTCATGTCGGAGCCCGCTAAATGAACATGCCGGCATATTTGGAGACCCTGGGGAATTAAAAAAAAAAACCCTCTCTCAGCTGGGCTTTAAAACACACTCGTCACACACTGCTAATTCTGCGCTGTGATTGTTTCAAGCTAATTGAGGATAATAAAGACATTGATGATGATTCAAGGCCAGTACAAGAGGGATTGTAGCATTGTTCCTGTTGCCTAGATGACTGAAGTTGTAATGCACACTGGCTCACAAGTGAATTTCATCGGAACATATCAGTCAGCAGAAGAGGATGTCTGGTACTTAGATTGTTTGGTCTTCCCTCACACAAGCTCACTCACCCAGAACCTTGTCCTATTTAGAAGCTCATGGTGGGCTGAATATTCTGTGTCTTTGGCAGAAGACACCAGTGAGGGCTTGGCAAAAAAAATAATTCATTTGTTTTTGTTGACTTCTCCCCATGTAGAGTAAGAGGGATTTTTATTTCTTTTCCAGTGAGAGCTGATTGACTCATAGAAAAGCTTTGAAGTTTTCTTCTGTTTTGTATTCCATTTGCTGCAGGAACCCATGAGTATTACCAGATTATTACCAGATGTTGTGATGGGCATCGATACATGATAGATGTGCTGTTTTGACAGATACTGTAAATCTGTCTCAGTCTCTGAAAATTGCCCGGGGTAGAATCACACTTTGCAGGAACTGTGAATTACGATGTTGAATGACGATTTAAAACCCCCTCTAATCATTTAAACAATTCTTAACAATTGTTAAATATGAGTTTTTGAGATTTTCATGGACAACAACAGAAGGCTAACCACTCAAGTTGGAAGTTGAGTCGCTTATTGAGGTTCCTCATCCAACGGAGAGCAAGACTGACTCATGAGATCACCCCCCACCTGCAAAAAAAATGTAAAATGTTATAGATATGCTGTTATTTTTTTGACTGATGACACAGGGAATTGCATTCCCTAAAGCAAATGTGGGTTTATAGTATGTGAGCTGGATTGGTCTGAACTTTAAATGGCAGAATATAAGAGTTAAATGAAATAGCAAGCGCCTCCTCTTAGCATAGTTTTGTTCAGTATTGTAAGCCTTTAACCTGCACACATAGGATTAGATAGATAATCAGATAGATTGAAAATTAAGCAGTCCTCTTTTATGGTCATGCTCTCTGGGCTGGTATGGAGAACCCTGTTCAGCTGGGTTAGGGCAGGGTTTTGATTTGTTTGTTTTTAGCAGCGATACTAGCTGGAACCAGTTCCTCTGAAATATGCCACGATTCTGCACAGTGGGTGAAAATGAAAACCAGTGTAGTTGTTCCTTGCGTACTTGCCAATGTTGTGTGAAGGGACTGAGGTAGAAGATTGATTTTGCTTTAACTTGATGTCAAACTGTGTTATTTGGTATCTGAGGGAGTATAATCAAAACACTGGACAACAACGTGGATTCGTTCATTTAACTGGCAATTCATAAGATGAGCGAAATTAGTGTCTGGTGTTACCTTGGTGTTGAATTGGTTTAGCTGCAGCATTTAGTGTTTGTGTGTGTCAGAAAGAGAAAGAAAGAGAGACTGGAAAAATCTATTGGCAGTGCAATTTGCAGTAAATTCAAATTGGACAACAAAAAGTATGAGTTTGAAAATGGCTTCAGAGATAGAGCCATGGTCTTTTTCCCTCTGTTGGAAAATAATGGCAATAAAGATAAAAGAGAACGAAAACTGATGATCTTTGAAGGGTGAGCCAAGGTAAAAGTCTAACGTTTGTGTGTGCGCATATGCTCATAAATACAGGGAGTGGATAAAATACAAGGAGCACCTTAAAATGTGTTGCAATCCAACTATAAAACCACAACCTAAGGTCGGAAAAATGACTACAGGGTTGAATCGACACAAAGCACTGAACATTATAAACTTCACAAATGCATGTTTATTGCAGGGCTATTGTATTTGATTGCACTGTATTGTATGGTTAATTTGCCCATCCTTGTCTTCTAAGACAATGTGAAGATGTGTGTTGTCCAGCTGAGATAATTACCTCTTACGTGAAGTCAGAAGGCTTCTCAAGTAGCATAACTCTGTTTCCAGAAAACAGAGCCAGCAGCGCTTCATAGTTTCTGTTATGGGAAGAGAAACACATTAGTGAGCATTAATATGAGGCCCGTATTGAACTACAATAAACATTTGTGATAATTGCTTCAGTAAACCTCTCCAGTGAGTATGAAACTGCACTTTTGGCTCTCTGGCTGTTGTGTTCAGTGGCCACTTTTGAGTTTTGGGCTGGACCACAGCAAAGCGGTCTATAGACGCGAGTCTGGCCCTGACTGAGTGATTAAGTTACACCATTGGTCGGTAGAGTGTTGGACTTTCCCCACTGGCCGTTGCTCATTCAAAATGAATAGTCACGAACAGTCCTGAATTTCGTCCTCAGGAGGCTCTTAAAATGTGTTTATGCTCGAGCGAGACACCGCGGTGCGGACCTCCGCAGATGGCGCAGGAGCTACGGGCGCGCACAGAGGCGTTTATGCCCAGTATATGTCGCAGTATTCTTTGAAACGCCACGGGCATACACACAAAACATTCTGTGAACTTTACAGCGAAGCTACGACAATCCTCAATTAAATCCTCAGGAGCACATTGACCATACATGGTCCAGCCATATACTAGTTTTCAACCGAGTCTTGTTTCAACAATAAGTCCATTCCATATATTTGTTTAGTTAAATTAGAGTCATAACACCATCAGGCACAGCAGTATTTTGGTTTGGGATGAGAAATGATGCACGCCGGGTTCCACCAGGTAGATCAGTGCACACTGTGAGCAGAGCATGCAGACCTGCCGAAGGGCTCATAGATCCAGTCACATCCCATGTGAGCTACCTTTGTTCTGTGCAATGAGACACATACATTCAAGACAACTTTTAGATGAATTTGTTCAACAGTCTCAACTGGATGAGATGTTTTTAGGCACTGAGAGAGTTAAATTGAACAAACAAGCAGGAATGCAGAGAAGCTAAGAAGGATCAAGCCAAGGAAGACAAATCCAGACAGTAAAATAAAGATACTCACATATTTGTCTGGAGACTTCTGCCAGCATGTGGGTTCTGGCTGTTCTGCCTCTTTAGGGTCCAGCCAGAAATGAGCGCTGACTCAATCACGATTAGCCCAACTGCATGGCTGTAGGCTGCTCACTCACTGTCAGGCTGTAGTTCAAGGCTTAATGCAGCTGCCATGATTTCCCATCCTCTTGATCAGGCTTTGTCTCCTGAAAACAAGCAAGGATGCAGAACAAGAAGACTTATAGGAAAGACAGTATTTGTTCTTGATTATAAAGTGATCTCTCTTTTCAACTGGATATTCCTACTACTCCATAGACGGAGCAGTCTAGTTTTTCTAAGATTTCTGGCAAAGAGATAAAATCAAAGCTTTAGCTTGTCTCCAGCAGACAAGACTTAAAGGAGAATTACATACTACGACTTGGGTTTTGTTTTTGTATATTTCGCCATTGGTTCTCGCTCTCACCCAGTTCATTGCTGAGATCTCAGAAAGTGGTGAAATCTCTAAAAATAGGTCGTACGGGGCAGGAAACGTGCAATCGGATGATCATACCCCCAAATCTGTCTTGAAAGAGAAAATATAGGTGAGTGTTAAAATTATTACCTAAAAATATTTGTTCTTAACATTCATCACAGTTTACAGACCAACTTCCTGGTTCAACTCTGACTATGTCTACACTAAGCTGTCTTGTCTGCAAATACAACTTGTGTCCTGGATGTTCTCGTAAAGATCTTTTCCCGCACTGAAAGAACTGAACAATAGGAAAATGTTAACCAGCTGTCATTTGCAAGCTGCTGCTGCGCTGCTGTGGTTATAAAATCAATATTTTATGATCGGGACGCGATCTGACAAAATCAATATAAATACAGGTTAATGACAAGGTTTGTGCTGTGTGATCGGCTATATTGACATTTAAAAGAGTACTCCACTAAGCATTTAGCATTGCAGTCCTATATCATTGTTGGACTCAAGAGGGACACGAAAAATGCAAAAAAAGAAAGCCTCAACAATCGATGCAGCAGAACGAGAGATATCGGCCCAATTCCAATCCGGCCCCTACCACTCTCAGTCCGTTTGGGTGTTTGCGTGGAGGGTCCGCCACAGAAACCCAATTAGCTTCAGTGGGAGTCGGTTATAAAGCCCTCTAACACCGAGTCTGCACACGGCACCAAAATATAAATAAAAATTAACACAAAGGTTCCAAAATAACATCTATGGGAGATTCTTCAATTTTTGTTTAGTGACTTTTTGAAAGCAAAACTGTTTTTGATCTGTCTGATCGTGAAAGGACGAAGGAGAAGTTCTATAAAGAACAGTCATCATACTGACGTGTCACGTAACCATGAAAAAAAAATGCTAATTGTTCACAAAAGAAGTGTGGTGTATTATTCCAGATGCAGTTTGCATGAATAACAGAAGACTAGATTTTAATTATTCGACCTGATTGCCTGTGTTGTGCAATTTCAGGGACTGTGGGGGAAAAAAACAAGGACCTAATCGGGTCAAGAATGGCAAACAAAAAAATGTACAACAAAGAAAATAAAGAAACGTGCCTCACAGCCTCTAACCCTCACTGGGAAGCTTCAATTATCATTTTACAAAATTCTGGGTTTCCTGAATTCCACAGAAACATTTCAGTATGTATTCACACTGGGGAACGTTTTGGAAAAGTTCAGTTTTTGGGTGAGGTTTAGTGAGGATAGACGGCTGAAATGGAGAGAGAAAATTGTGCCTTTTTAAATTGAACCAGCCTACCATGGATGTACTCTTTGATCTACTGTTTTTGCTTTTGCAATGAGGGATTATAAGCGACACTTTCGGTTTTACCTCCAAATAAAGCAGTAGCTAATCTGCCCATGCTGTTGGCTGTGTGATGGTCAACATGTCTGATCGTCTGGACTCTCGTGTGTCTTGCCCTGTTGGACCTAAGTTTAGCTACACCAGTAAAAACTTTGGTGAGTACTAGTAGTAGTACTAGTTTAGTTCATTAGTAGTTTTTCTTAAAATGTTTAATAGTAATGTAAGTCTGTCTGGAGAATATCTATTCATGCAATTACATTTAAAATAGCTTTGTGCTGTTATTTGCCCACAAATATCTTTTTAATGGCAGCAGCTTCAAGATCACTACATAGCATTACTAAGAGAGCTCCGTGTGTACTTCTCAGTCTTGGGAAGTTGCATAAATGATGTTACTATGTTGACTTGTCCAAGACAACAGGAATAAAGTGAAATCAGTTCAGTGGACTTTCCCTTTCACCATTTCAGCCCTATCTGAACCCATCATGCTTTTTGTTAATTCTCCGGTCCTTGAGAAAAAAGATAGCTTCCTCAGAAGCACCCAAAGTTGACTCACTTCCTCCTTTTGCTCTCTCTCTCTCTCTCTCTCTCTCTCCTTCTCTCTGTTTCTCTGTCTCTCTCTGTCTGTCTCAGGTTTGCGGTGCTCCTCTATAGAGTTTCCTGCTGTTACATGGTAACACAGAGCTGAAGGCAAGAGGTAATGTGGATTTTCTTTTTTTTAAATCTGCAGTGAAGTTAGTGGTAAAATGTGTAACATGTTACAACGTTTAGAGTTTCTTGAGAAGAGAGGAAAGTGACAAAGAAAGAGACTTTTTAGTTTTCACAGTATATCTCAGGTTCATACCAGGCATTTGGATGTTGCAGTTTGTCATAGTGAAACAGCTGCTTGGAAGCATTCTCCTTTGGAGGTGAGAATGGAGGCACTAATGGTGGGCAAACAGCATCTGGAGCCTCCACCTGAAAGAGCTGTTAAAAGAGACAGACAGACTAGTAAACACCAGTTTGCCCCACTGTCTTTTTGGCAGCACAACACTGTTTAAAGGTTTAGCTCCCAGCATGCTCTGTGTGCCTATATGGGTGTCTGTGTAATACAGGATGGTACAGAAAGACAGTCCTGCACTCATAATGGGTGTCACAGAAAGAGGTGGCAGAAAAGGTTTCATGCTCTTCCTGTTGGGTTCCTCCTGCAATCAGCTGATAGTACGAGTGTTGATGCTCGCTGCTGATACCCTTACAGATAAAACCTGTGCACATAACTTATTTGAAAAGCCCTTAATTGTTTTTTGTAAATATGCGGAAAATGCCTTTTTGTTCCTTGAGTTTGCCTTCGTACACGCTATCTGAAAACAATCTGCACGTACTACAGCAAAGATAACAGAGCATTTACGTAGTGTTGTTTTTTGTGAATTTGCATCTCATTTTTGCAGGTAGCCAAAGTGTCATCAACTAGCTATTGTAGGAAACATATTAACTGATTTGATTAAATTAGACATTTCTGACTTTGTCAATCAGGAAAGGTGCAACACAATACACCTGATCATCATTTCTCAGTAGCAGAGGATAAAGAGCATCTCCAACTACTGACACTATTTAACCATACAGACAAATTTGAAAACCATATATTATTTAGATAAAAACATAACACATTTCAGCTTTAAAACTATACATTTATAACATGAAGTTATTATGCATTTTTATGAAATAGCTCTAACATTAAATAATATTTATCATTGGTGTGGCTGCACTCTGACAGTCCATTGTCCTTACGATATTTTGGTCTTTGTCCGTTTTATTTGATCTGTCCAGATAAAGTTTCTTTAATTGTGACAGTTACAAATCCCTTAAAATCATCTGCCAAGTGCGGTTGGTGTGATTTCAGCACACAGTTTACTGAAGCCATCTGTCAGGATTTATGGATCAAAGCTTTTGCTTCATGGAGAAATGAGCCTTAATAGTATTCTGTCATAGCTGAACGAATATGACTGCTTTCTGGAGTCTGTGCTCAAATGTGAAGTCTTAAATGAACAAGCTGGGAGGTCAAAGGTTGAAGATCAGCACACATTCTGAGCGATATGAGTGCAGGAGCATTAGCATAGGCTGACAGGATTAGTGTCTACAGATGCAAATACCGTAAGGAGTGGAATTATCTTTCTGAGCTCATCTCACCTAGAGACATATATAGTAGTTGAACATGCACACACGTGGGCGCAGCTATGAGGCGTGATTTGTGCCATTACACGCAAAACATGCACGCGCTTTGCCGGGTGATCAGATGAAAGGAGATGTTTGTGACAAGGTTTTTGAGTTTTTCATTAAATTGATTTATTATCCAACTGGCTCATGACGTCATTAGACAGATGACTGAAGGTCATTGGTGCAAGTCATGGGATCCTCTTAAATTTGAAGCAGTTTATTTTTGTCCTGTTTTTTATGCAATACCCATGACAATGTGCACAGTCCCAAATCAGTGTAAGCAATTACTGTCTAGCTTCTGTCCTTAAAGAGGAAATAAAGGATTAAAATAGGAAAAGTAAAGGAAACCTCTCTCTAGAGGTATGATTGAGAACATGAGCCAGAGAGAGATAAAGCGGAAGGGAGATGAAAAGAGAAACAGACAGATATAGTAGATCAACTTACTTTTCTGCTTTGTTGCTCTGTATATGTTAAGATACTATGTGTAGGTCTGTTTGTGTCGCTTACATATACATTGAAACACAACAGATGCACACACTGTCAAGCAGAACCACAAGCACCTACAAATACACACATGCACACACACACACACATACACACACCACAAACTTCCCGCGTACTCATATCGCTCAGTCTTTTACTGACAGTGACTGTGCCACTTTTGAGAAGGCTGAGTGGGTGTGTTGACTGGAAACAAGTTTCAGTGACCCAACACAAAGTCCTCTCAACCAAGAGCGCGACAGAGGAGCCTGTTTAAGCCCTCAACAATACAACAAAGTAAAGAGACACAACCGGCTCAACCACTATGGCTTGGAGCTGCAGTCGGAGAGGGAGAACAGACACATCTGTATACTGCAGGTCTCGTTTCACCAAATCTATACTCTGTGAGCTGGTGGTAATATGTCAGGGAGTTTGCTCCATTCACAATGTGAATTTCCTTAAAAGTTAAAATACTGGTGATTTTTTTTTTTCTGCATAACATTTCTTAAAGCCAGACAATTGACTGTTTGCTAAGCCCCGCTCCGCTGCCAAGCTCTCCGTTCTTGCACTGCACATTGTGTTCACAATGATAATGGTGGCAAATTTACCACTTGAAATGAGTCATTTTGAATCCTTGAGTTCACACAGAGGTAGGCAAAACCAGTCTTTTCATTTTTAGCTGGCAACCGTCAATGTTGAAGTCATTGTCAGTTTATATCAGCTGTAGTCCGCTAACTCATTAACATAACCATAGCTCCATGAGTTGTTTGAAAGCATTGTCTTCGGTTGGCTTTTTAATTAATCCAGTAGACTCATTTAACAAACAGGCAGAGCCAGTTAGTCCTACTATGATAAAGGAAAATGCAGGATCAGATATTGCTTCAACGTGAAATTCAAAGCTTGACAGACTTGCCATGCCAAGTTACAGTTGCTAAACCTTGATTGAACAATCGCTGTTCAGGGGAGGGGTTAGTGAATGGTCAATTGTAATGTTTTAATGTATTTCATTATTTCTTTTTCCCCATCACCTTACTATTTTCTTTAAGCTGTGTTCCTATTATTACTGTGTTACTATTTATTTAATAAGCAACCCCTTTTTCAACCTCAGGGTGTTGAAGATGGCAGTGTGGATCCAGGCTCAGCAGCTCCAGGGAGATGCTCTGCACCAGATGCAGTCTCTGTATGGTCAGCACTTCCCCATTGAGGTGCGACATTATCTGTCCCAGTGGATAGAGAGCCAGGTCTGGTGAGTTGCTCGGCAGCACAAAGAGAGAAGTTGTATGTTTGTCCACGAGAGCACATTTGGACAATTCCTTTTTCCATGTCTTTTTCTTATTGATCATGTGCGTTTATTTATGCATGTGTCTATGTTTTTTGTATGTGTCTTGTGTGCATGGGCGCATGTGTGTGTGTGTGTGTGTGTGTTGTTAGGGATGCCGTAGACCTGGAGAACCCACAGGAGGAGTTCAAGGCCAAACGCCTGCTGGACAGTCTGATCCAGGAGTTGCAGAACAAGGCCGAGCACCAGGTGGGAGAGGATGGCTTCCTACTCAAAATCAAACTGGGACACTACGCCAGCCAGCTCAAGGTAAGTCTTATGAAAATATACCTCACCAATCATGACCAGAGCGCTGTATACCTGAGACTATACAGTACCTTGCTACTTTTATTTTTTAGCTCACAGGCAAATGTTCAGCTAAAAACTAAACAGAACTGTCTCTTTCCAGAAATCATGACTCAGTTAGTTAGCAGTTTCATGTAGGGACTATTTCCTTTCCACCGATAGTTCCTACATGAAACTGCTCACGACAAGGTCTGTGGATTATCTTAAGTAACAGGGTCATGATTTCTGCTGTAGAGTTTTTCAAATGTATTGTTCTTTTTGTGCTTTGAACACCACAAGCCGAGGGTCATACAGTACCATTATATTAAAAAAATGCGAACATCTCTACGGCCGATAACTCCAGAACTCTGCAACTCACACCAACACAATCTAGATGGATAAATAGCACTACAGGTAAGAGGGGGTAAATTGTCCTTTTAAACTATTTACAATGTGAGAAGATGAGCAAGTGGTTGGAAGGTACAAATGTTCAGCTCAAACGCCTCCCTTACCGTAACTCATGCAAGACCATACAGAGCACAAAATGTTTTAAGAACAGGTTGTAACCACCATGAGGAAAACAAGAGGACAACCCAAGTGAGGGCCTTGGTAGCCAGCCAGCGTTGCTATTTATGATCGAGCTCCCTGCTCAAAGATCCGTTCTTCTGTTTGTCTTCTCCCCTCCCTGAAACCAGGCAGAGAAACAGGGGGATGGGGGCTGGCTGTACAAAGTCAAACTGCAATCCCAAATTCCTACCACTCTGTGTTCCCTTCTGAGATTAAGAGCGTACATACTATATTGATGTGTATGAGTGTGATATATGTGTCCTGTATGTCTTATATAACTTTTCTATTACACTAGAGATTCTCTTTTACCTTCAAAAGTCAGAATAACAGAGGTAAACCAATACCGTTGATGTCCTGTGCTCTCATCTTAGTGGGGTGTGTGTCCTCGTAAACTCAGCTTGATGAAAACAATTCAGCTTTTAATGCATCTTCATTCTCCCACTTAAAGCAGGAAACAACAAGAATATCACCAGCTGACTCACAGCAGTATTTTTTAAACTGAAAGTGAAACCGCAATTTGTTACACTACTCATCAGTGGATAAAATGTTACTGTAACACATAAACCACTCAACCATGGTGTGTGCGTGACACTGTGCGTGTATGCTAATGAGTCATGTCTCTATATGAAGTGCGGTGTGCTTCAGCGATGGGTCTCATTAGGCCCATCTAATGGGTTTTAGTGTGTCTGCGGCGTTGGCTCTAGAACTTAGCAAGCTTCTTTGATGCGACTAAATTGGTGAGTCCTGTGTGCAGCGGCCCTTCTGCTTGTCAGGGGCTAACAAGCCTTAACACAGCACATGTGCTCCTTGTCTTTCAGAGCACGTATGACCGCTGTCCTCTGGAGTTGGTCCGATGCATCAAACACATCCTCTACACAGAGCAGAGGCTCGTCAGAGAGGCCACCAATGTGAGTAGGATGCTTGTGTGTGCTGGTAAATACATACAGGCTATGTAACCTGACACCTGCATGCACACTTCTGCTA
The DNA here is from genome assembly GCA_011952105.1 of Coreoperca whiteheadi. NCBI lineage: Eukaryota > Metazoa > Chordata > Actinopteri > Centrarchiformes > Sinipercidae > Coreoperca > Coreoperca whiteheadi. The sequence continues at coordinate 6,552,676 of CM022470.1, read as the reverse complement.
ATTTGTCTAGACACAGACTTCCCCACTGAAATATAAACTTGCATGGACACACACCTGTGGCTTCTCCTTGCATTATTCAGTTCATAGGCTGTACAAAGCCTGCAAGCACAAATTGAGGGTCAACTACATATTGGTGACTGATTGAGAGATTGGGAAATTAGGTAACTACTCTCTGTTTCCTCCATTTATACTCCCAAGATCTTTAGATCCCTTGCATTATTAGAAATGTGATATGTATGGACACTCATACCTAGTCAATCATGCTGTAAAATGGCCTTGTAAAAGCAAACCTTTTTTATTTCTCCACTGCAATATAGAGGGAACTCAAAAATGGAAGTCAAATATTTCACGGTTTATAACAAGCACTGAGTTATAAAACCATAAAGCCAGCAGTGCATAAAACATGTGACTCTCAGCAACTCCTGGGGTGAATTGATTTCCAGTCACAACATGCCTTTTCTATTAGTGGAATGCATATTTGGACTGATTGAATTTCACCCTGTTTAGTCTGAACCTTTAGGCACCATAGTGCTCTCGTTCAGATCTTCAACTGGCCACATAGTCTGCCTGAGTATGATAAGCAAATGCATTTCTTCCTTCTCTATTTGCAGTGTTCCCATCAGGGTTGTGGTCACTGGGGATTTTACAGCCAAATAGCCCCATTGCCACATGGAGGGGTCAATGCATCAAGTCCAACTTGGTTTCATAACTCTGCTCCATCCCCCACTGATAGCTTAGCTCTCAACTCACCAGTGAACAGTCATTTTCCATAACAACTATCATAAACAATCCAATGACAGACAATATACAGGCCATGCACCATCCAATGGAAAACCAGCCTTACCAATTACTCTTCCCAAACCCACCATTTCCTCGATCTCTCTGTGCCTGTCTCTCAACCACACTTTGTAATTGACAGTCGAGCTCTCCAGTGGGCGGGATGATGGACAGCATGTCTCAGAAATACCAACAGATCAACCAAGCTTTTGAGGAGCTTCGCCTGCTGACCCAGGACACTGAGAATGATCTGCGCAAGCTCCAGCACAACCAGGAGTACTTCATCATCCAGTACCAGGAAAGCCTCCGCATCCAGGGTGAGACCAGAGGACTTGCATCTCGTTATTGCTGCTCCAAAGTAATGCATGAAGAAGTGTTTTGACTGACTTGACTGTGAGGAGACAGAAAATAAATTGTCAACAGTAATTCGTTCATCATGCATGCCAAACAATGTGTAGATTTGCTGCTTTTCTGTTTAATTTCATTCCAAATAGAATACATTTACATTTTGGACTGTAAGTTGGACAAAACCTATTTACTATTTCAAAATTTTTCTAAATGTTTCTTGCATTTTCTAAAATCAATGATTAATGAATTAATTAACTATTAGTTAATTACCTATACGTCATAGCTTTGAAATATCAAATATCATATAGCAATGTAAAACAAAAACCTGGAGCTTCCATAACTAAGCAACCTTTGCATATATGTTGGATCATTCAGATAACAACACCCAGCTCTAATGACGTCTGCATTATGCTAGAGGAGGTTCTCCTGAGTAAATCATTATTCCTCTTGGGGTATTATGTACACTCTATGTGCACAGGTCAGAGATGTTTACCTTCTCTCTCTTTTCCTCCCTTATTCTCTAACTCGTCCCGACCCCTCCCCCATTTGGACGGCAACAACCACACCCCTCCTCAGCTCAGCTGACCAGCCTGACCACGCTTCCCCCTGCTGACCGACAGCTACGGGAGCCCGCCCTTCTCAGCAAGAGAGCCACTGTGGAGACATGGCTGACCAGAGAAGCCAACACACTACAGAAATACAGACTGGTAAGACATGAACATACATACCTGCCAACACAACCGTTTCTCCCGGGAAACTGCCATAATTTGAATGGCCCTCAAACTTTATTATGAATACATGGATCAAAGTTTTGGATGTTTGTCTGACATCACCCAAATTGCCCAATTGTCTATGAAACACAATCTACACACACAATCCACGAACTACATACAATTTCAATAATCTTCACAATCTGTTATAGCAACCTGGTAACCCACACGCCGATCCAGCTGCTCTCTGGGGCCACCTAAGTTAAATTAACATTAGCTGTTGTCAAATGTCATGGCAGGACCACCACCACCCCCCCCCCAAACTTGCAAAACACACACATTGTCTTGTTCATACATATAATGTGACTTTTGCTTGTTTACTTAATGTACTGTATGTACGTGCATGTATGTTCTGTTAATGTGCAGGACCTGGCGGAGAAGCACCAGAAAACACTGCAGCTGTTGAGGAAGCAGCAGACCATCATTCTGGATGATGAGCTTATCCAGTGGAAGAGACGGCAACAGCTGGCAGGCAACGGGGGCCCGCCGGAGGGAGGCCTGGACATCCTGCAGTCCTGGTGAGTTCTCTTCCACCTCCCACCAAGATCACAGCCACTAGACTCCCTCACAAAGCAAAGGATCACCGGTTTACAAGCTTTCAATTGGCTACCGCTGGGTTTATTTCCAAAGTATGTTGGCTCCTAATAAGAGAGACATGGGCAGGCCAGTCTGACTCCCTTATTTTCAGACTGGCTGTGTTCTCTTTGCCTTTTTCGGAGAAGAAAAAAAAACCCTCACCTGTTTAGTCTGGGATTTCATAGTTGTTACAATTCATCCTGTTTTCATTTTAATTCATATTGTTCTGCTGGAGTAAAACTTTCTGCAGTACGCTTTTCTGCAAGCATTATGTAGAAACATAATACCACTGTACCACATGCTTAGGCCTAATTCTTACATTTGTGTGTATTTTGTGTGTGTTTCAGGTGTGAGAAGCTGGCAGAAACTATCTGGCAAAACAGGCAGCAGATTCGGAGGGCAGAGCACCTCAGACAACAGCTGCCTATCCCCGGCCCCATTGAAGAGCTCCTGAACGAGCTCAACAGTACTATCACAGATATCATCTCAGCATTGGTCACCAGGTGTGTGTGTATAGGTTTATCTATACTTCTATAGGCTGAATCTTGACTTAAAAATCGGATTTAAGTGCATGAATGTAGGCCAGTATAGCACTAATAAAAGTATATCAGTCCCAGCATGTGTGCGGGGGGTGGGGGGGTTATGTACATTGAGGCATAGCCCTTTCCCGAACTCACTGTTGGTCTTTATGCAAGTAAGTCCTTCTTACATAACCGTAGTTGCTTTCATGGTCAACAGAGGGAGAGATATCATCTATTACTAAAGTTAACTTACTCAGGCATGTCGTTTATCCACCGAATGATTGTATCCATATGAGTGAAGCTACTGTATGAATGTGTGGGCATTTGTGAGCATATTTGTTTGTATTCTCTTGTTTCAGTACTTACTATATGAGTAAAGGAACATCTGCTAAAGTGAGGACGTTTCACTTTAGATGAAGTCTTGTAAAAGTTGCAGTCCTTAAGATTTCAGTGCCTAGTTTGTCAGAAATACGGCACAAGAGCAGCTATTGTCTTTGTTTACAGTGCAGCCAAACAAACTCACGTTGTTTTAATAAAGAAGTCGTTCAATGATCATTTCAACTGCGAATAGGTTTCCACATAACATAAGGGCACAGTAAAGTTGGTTACCTTGCTAAGGAGTTGGAGGTAAATGTCGCTGAAGCTCTTCATCTAACAGCTCACTGTGGCTGCTGCTGCTTCTTGTTTCAATACTCCCTGAAATATTTATAATTGATCTAGTGTCAAAAACCTCTTGTTTTGTTGATGCATTTTCAATGAATAATCACAAATACATCGTGTTTCCTTCAGCTGCTTTGCAATTAAAACCACCCTGTGTTTCGCCAGCTGAAGGCTTTTAATGTGAAGCAGCACCAGATGGAAATATTAGGTTTGCATTAGCAGTAATTTAATACAGCACTGATATAGTGTAAAGAGAGTGAACAGTAAGCAGTGAGGCTGGTATTAATGAGATAAAATTACACTGGATTACATGCATGCATTGTTTCCTGTGAATCCCTCGTGCGTGTGAAGACTTATCCAGCAAGGGAATGGCAGACGCAGGGTCTGGATAACAATAAAAACTGCTATATATAGAGTTATTTACTGACTTTAAAAACATTGAATGACTATTGCAGAAAAATGCAGACCATAAATAGTATTTATGAAAATCTTAACGATTATAACTTAAGAGTTAAATTAAATGTAGGGTTTGAATTTATCTAGCTCCAGGTGAGAATTCAGAATGCAGTGGTGAACTTGGTAAACAAGTTTAGTTATAAAGTTTAAAAACTGTCCTGTCTGCATGTGGTAAAGTCTGAGCCCCATGCTGCGCCAAAGCAAAAATCCCTCTGATGGTTCAGGTCAACTAGAGATCACATTTAACACATTACATCATCAATCCCCATCAGCACATAATGAGACATGGACAGGACGACAGAAGAAGCCCTGATGTGTTAGAAGAACATCGTGTTTACAGGAGGGAGGAGACGAAGAACGAGATGAGAGAGGGTCAGGGCTGAATTCAAATGTGCCCAGAGGCAAAGGATGGAAGTTGAATGCACCTAAAGAGATCTGCAGAGACAAAGAGTGTGCAGTGTGCAAGAGATTAAAGAAAAGCAAGGGCACATGCAACTTGTTTCAGTACATTCATTTTGGGCCAAAGGCACATCTGCCAGCATCTTTTAGCCCTCCAGCTTCTCTGAACAGGAAGTAATCTGAAGTTTTTGACAGCATCCTCTCCCACTTTCCCAGAAGATTGTCCCAGCAGGGACCCATAACAAATTGAGAAGCCATGTCTCTGTCACAGCAATTTCTGATTGGCCACAGACAAGTCTGTGCCCAGACAGTAATGCACTGCTTTCACGCACAATACAAACACAGGTTATGTTTCCTCACCAACATCCTCGCCTGAAGCCAGCTAAACTGAAAATCAGACAGAACATTGTCAGAAGAAAGTAATTGTTGACCTTGTTGGTTGACTGAACAGTGATTACTTTCATGACCTTCCATTAGTGTGCATGGCTACAAGTAAGGTCGTTTTCAAAGGCTAATGTTCTTAAATCTGCAGGTTCTAGAGCTTAAATTAACTCTGTGGAGTTTTCTTTGTCATTTTGCATTCAACATTTCACACCAACACACATTGTATGTGTACGTAAAGTCTAATGAACATGCTGAAAGCATGTAAACCTCATAAAACATTTGTGCCGTCTTTTGTATGTTTTAAACATGTAATGTTTACATTCTGTATTCACATAAGGTTGCAGTCTTCTGCAGTCTTACTTAAGAGTCAGCCATAATTGAGTGCCAGTTTTATTTGGAAATGTATGCTACATTGTAACTAGCTACAATAAACTGTAAGAATAAATCCAAATAAGCCATTGTGGACAATAACAAGTAAATTTTATGTATTCTATCAGCATTAGCATGCTCATGCCAGTGCTGGTAGAATACATTAACAAATATTTGCTCTGGAGATCCACGTGTTCACCTTCAATCTAGTGGTTTCTTGAAAACATTATTTTTTACATATTTTTACCAACATTTTAAAAAGAAAATTAGTGGAGCATATTTTGTGCAGCAAAACGTATGGGCTAGGTTTTGAGCATATTGCCACTACAGGATGTGCACTTTAACTGAGCCACCTAATCAACAGGGCGTTGTGCTGTCATTCAGTGGAACTCTCTTTTTGTCTCCACAGCACCTTCATCATTGAGAAACAGCCTCCACAGGTGCTAAAAACCCAAACCAAGTTTGCTGCTACAGTGCGCCTCCTAGTGGGTGGGAAATTGAACGTGCACATGAACCCTCCGCAGGTCAAAGCCACCATCATTAGTGAACAGCAAGCCAAGGCTCTTCTGAAGAACGAGAACACAAGGAAGTAAGTACAGTGCCCCATTCTTGTCAGTGTGGAAAACACTAGAAACAACTACAAAATGGACATTTGGTTTTTCTGGACGCTCAGACTTCTCCTATTTGTTGACATTAGCAGCATGATTTATTTTGAATAAATACATACAAATCATTGTAGAATCAGATGTTTCAAGAAGTAACACACACACGTGCTTTCACACTGAAGCAACAACACATCATCCTGCTCTTCCCTCTTCTTGCTATTTACATTTTTTAGTATCCCTACTCATTTTAGTGGGGACACTGATGAGTTCCCATGGCGCCGTTAAGATAAGGAGTCTTGGTTTTTTACAGGGAATACTGGATCCCTGGATGGATCCCTAGTCTAGTGTGTTTCCAGACCTCACCACAGAGACATGGCTGGAACTTGAACAATGCCTCAGAGGAATCTATGGTGTGGACACAGAATCCACATTTAGCCTGTACCACAGCCTCATTCCACATTCCTCCTAACTAATAGAAACTTTCCAAGACTGGTCTAGGTCAGCCAGGCAGCCAGTAGTTAAATGGCTGAGCAATATAACAGCTCAGCCATCATCTGCCGTTTCACATTTAAATCATTCGGTATGGCACCCAATTCGCAGCCCAGAGACATCTGCTTGGTGTTTTCTCATGTAGAGAAGACAGAGATGGTGGTAGTTAAAGCTTCCAATTATATTTAAAATGAGTACGAACATCATTCCCACACCCTAAATTGTTTTTCAGTCAGTTCCTGCCGACCAAACTAGCATCATTTTGTTTTAATTTTTTCTGGGAAGAATATCATTCTCAGCACTCGAGTGGTACAGAGCAGACATTACAGTTAAGTTACTCACTCCCTGATTGTCTCTCCTTCAGTGACAGCAGTGGGGAAATTCTCAACAACAACTGTGTGATGGAGTACCACCAGACTACAGGCACTCTCAGCGCCCACTTCAGAAACATGGTGAGTGTTCCTGAAGTAAAGTAACTACACTGAGTTAAGTATCTCATTGTCCAGCAATGTCGCTCTTAAGAGAAGCAATTACCAAGACGCTCTGTGCTGAAAAAAAGTCACAGCTATGCTTGATATAATATTTTCCTATAATAACTGTAAATATGTTTCCTTGGGGTGAAATTGCTTCACCTTTTACTAATATAATTCCAATAGTTTGGGGACATATAAAATAAATTTACAGCATATTGAAATAACATTTAAATAAAAACTACTGGGCTCTAGTAGGATTTAGAAGCAACAGTGCTGTGTTGGACTGCAACATCCAGTGTGATTGTCTAGTGACTGTGCAGTGTGGATATTCCAGTACAATATGCACTGCACAAACCTATGGCAACTCAGCAATGCTTTAGAGGATCAGTCTGCAGCTTCAGGAGAGCTTCTCTCTACATCACACGTTATTGGCAACAATTCCCAGATACCTCCATGGATTATTATTATGTCAGCCCTGTAGTCTGTATCAAAGTGAATTATGCATACATGTACTGTTTGTATGATGTGCGCATTGCCAGCCTAACTGCGTAGGCAACATGCACTCTATATCCAGGATTCCCCATTCTTACACATGTCATCTTTCGTGTAGTCTTTGAAGAGGATCAAGCGATCTGACAGACGAGGAGCAGAATCTGTCACAGAAGAGAAGTTCACAATTCTGTTCGAGTCCCAGTTTAGTGTTGGAGGCAATGAGCTTGTCTTTCAAGTGAAGGTAAGAGAGAGAGTCGAGGTGGAAGAAAACACTACATTAGCTTTGAAACACAAAGATACTGTCCATTCTCACTCCTACAATAGTGGGGAGTCACAAAACATCGAGCATCCAGTCTTCCACATACTGTCATGCAAAGTGCACCACATCAGCCCAACCTATCCTACTCATTCCCATTCCCAGTCTTCTTCCCCATAGTTTTATGTTGTTGTTTAAAAAGTTCTTCTTTACCATTAAAACCACATAAATACTATGGAGGTCCTGTTGTTTTGCAGTAACGATTATTGTTACAACATTCTTGTACTGATGGGCATCCTTCTTTCTCTGAACAGACGTTATCACTTCCTGTAGTGGTGATAGTTCACGGTAGCCAAGACAATAATGCCACAGCAACTGTGTTGTGGGACAACGCTTTTGCAGAGCCAGTGAGTAAATGTTTGCGTGAGTGTGTGTCTGTGTGTTCAGAATTTTATTTCCAGATGATTAAACTCTAAAATTAGCCCGTGTTTTTAAATGTTCCAGAAAATCCCCTGAACTTTGAAGTTTTTTGTATCAAATGTTACTTTATTCATAACATTTTCAGCATAGTTTTTACCCTTCAGAGACACACCTTCTCTTACCATAGCCCTAACTAAACTGTAAATTAAGGACGAACGCCTTTGGGATTGTGTTCAACAACACAAAATAATGAACAATTCTAAAACATTTGCTAAGCACTTAAATAAATGTGTCAAACAAAATGCCAAACATTTATAGGTTGTAATTTTTCCAATTCTTTCCAAAGACAGCTTTTTTAATATTGAATCAATTTTGACATTAAAGGCAATCGGAAGGAGGGTTCAGTGACCCTTCAATGAGCATTCTTTCATGTTTTCTGACATTTTATAGACTAAACCAGTAATCAATTAATCAAAGAAATACTTAGTCGATTAAACAATAATAAAAATAATCAACAGTTGCTTCCCTTCATATGAATGTAAATGCATATGAAAAACCCTTATTGATTTACATACATGGTAAAGTCACCAAGGTTTATTTTCTTCTGATCTGGATCAATTCAGGAAAAAGATGCTTAACAATGATGCAATATATACATACTGCTGGAAATAGCTGTGTGGGCTTGTTTACGTGCTCATATTTGCACATTTTATCCGTGACTGTGTTTTGCGTTCTGCTGCTGCCTTGCTCACGTCGATAAAGCTCATGTAAATCCTCTGCTGTCTCCTCTGCGTCTACAGGGACGGGTGCCTTTCCTTGTGCCAGACAAGGTGCTCTGGCCTCAGCTGTGTGATGCCATCAACATGAAATACAAGGCTGAGGTGCAGAGTAACCGAGGCCTGTCTGAGGAGAACCTGGTCTTTCTGGCTCAAAAGGCCTTCAGCAGCTCCAGCAACAACCCTGATGACTACCGCAACATGACTATGACTTGGTCACAGTTTAACAGGGTCAGCACCAGCCTCTTTCCTTGTGATTCTCTCCCTCTCTTTCTGTATGAATATAAACACACAGCTTATATAAAAAGCATACTAATGATATGTTATCAGTGTTAATGTATTGATTTCTATCATACTTGGAGAGGGTTTTCTCCTCGCATTTGTAAAATGCCTGCAGGCCAGTTTCAGTAAGCCATTTCGAATACTTGTTCTCCATGGAGTGATTTACTTTTGGTTATTCATACACAGAAATATTTCGTGCTCCATTTGCAGTGTCCCTCCAGTCCTAATCCGTAGTCAACTTGAGTGAGAACGCCTCATTGGTAGCCAGGTCTTTATCTTAATGGGCCTGTTTGTCCACACAGTGAAAGGCTGGAGGCCTCATTTTCTGGCTCAAAGCAGCTGGTGATGGCAGAAAACGCACTCACATTCACTGCACTCCATCACTCTCATTAGATTACAGGAGCATCAAGTTTCAGCCACTTCACAGACTGGTGTATAAGGTGGACACATACACACAGTTTCACCCTCTCGTCTTTTTCCTCTTTCTCACACACACAACATTTACACATCAGCTGCACAGCAGGGATGAGGACGCATTGTTCTTTGTATTGATGGACATGAGGGAATCTGAAAAACCTTTTAAAGGATGTACTTTTCTGTTTGAATCCTGTGTGCTTTTAAAAATGTTTTTTTCCCCCAAAAACCTTTTGCTTACAGGAAAGCTTGCCAGGGAGGAACTTCACATTTTGGCAGTGGTTTGATGGTGTGATGGAACTCACAAAAAAGCATCTCAAACCACATTGGAATGACGGGTAAGGAATCGGCAGAGGTTTTTGTCAGTTTCAAGCTTTGGCTGAAAAATGCAGCAGAACATAAAAATAAAAGCACTACCTCTCTTTTTTCACGAACAACAACTCAGGCAATGATTCACTTTCACAATTTTCCATGGCAACCTGGGAAGCTGGACCTGCTCTCGCCAGTAAACTAGGATTGAACTGAAGGAGGGAGGTGATGTGGAAATGCACGTGGCAATTTTAATGTCTTTCTTTTTCTGTATATCTCCCTCCTATTTTTTAGAGCCATATTGGGCTTTGTGAACAAGCAGCAGGCTCAGGACATGCTGATGTCCAAACCCAACGGTACTTTCCTTCTGCGCTTTAGTGACTCTGAGATCGGAGGAATTACAATTGCCTGGGTGGCAGAAAATCCTAACAAAGCAGGTATGACATTTAAATGCGTGTTATTGTCACGGTACAGGTAGTACTGGTAAATGTTTTGTTATTAGCTCTAGGGGATTTGATTACGGCTAAGCCTTATGGGTGTACCATGCCAACATCAAGACAGGATGCAAGCCACCTGAACCCCTGTGAGCTTATGCCCCGCTCTCTCCACTCATTCCCCGCAACATCGCTCATCCAACTGGGTCCCGGCGTCCTTGTGTCGCTAACTGTGCACTGAGCTCGGAGTTGGTTTCAGTTCACTGAAGTTGACAAATAGACGCAGATTGAAACTTAACTGAAATGCTTAGGGGAAGAGAGATGTTAGACGTAGCAAGTTCTCTTTACGAATATGTTAGCAAACCTACTCGTGGTTGCTTATTGTGATGAACCTGCAGACAATTATCATCCAAATCTGCAGCTCTTCTCTGCTTTACAGAGCTTTATAGTGAGTGTTTAGCTTTTCGGCCCTCACCTTTACTGTTTTGGTTCACTCTCATTGCTCTCATAAGGTCGTTTTCCACCAAAACAGGCTGAAAAGCCTGTTTTTGCTGAACGTTTTTCAGCAAAAAAGCTCTAAAAACCCACTGTACACTACCTGCTCATCACCAAAATGCACAGACACAGCTAGCAACTAGCAGGTGAACACAGTGGAGCATTTAGCAGCTAAAGAGCCAGATGTTTCCCTCAGGAGTTGGTAGAGACCAAAACCAGAGTATAATTGGTAGTAATATTGGACTTACATTCATCAGGTGTTAAGAAACACTAATCCAAATGAATGATCATTTCCATATGTGCTTGATGTGTAAATAAGCAAATATTTGCTAAGAAGTTTGCCATATCAACTTAAAAAGATAGATTGGTGTTGGCAGTTTCATAACATAATTGCTACTTCTGCTATCTGTTATCTACGGTAGCTTAGTGTGTGAGGACAGTATCTTGTGGGATGGCAGAGTGATGTAGTTTTTAGATTATTCAAGTGAAAATGACACTGTAATAATTAAATACATTCAAATGATCTGGAGCGAGGGGTGCCCCTGTAGCCCACCTGGTAGTCACTGTCCAATAAAGGCAAACTGCCCAAAGAAATCATCTTTAAAAAAATGATCTGGAGAAAAACTGATTAGATTTTTATTATCGCTGATCATATGGTGTGGGCTTTGTGTTTTTCCAGGTGAGAGAATGGTTTGGAACCTCATGCCCTACACAACCAAAGACTTCTCCATTCGCTCTCTGGCTGACCGCATCAGCGATCTCAATCACCTCCTGTTCCTCTACCCCGACAGACCCAAGGATGAGGTTTTCTCCAAATATTACACCCCACCACTATGTAAGCAACCTTCTGCTTGCACAAGCTGCTGTTACTTTCAAAATTTAATATCAAAGCTGCAAAACCTTCTTGAATAGATGTCTTGATTGCTGTATGACGACTGTGCTGAGCTGTCAATCATTCTCTCTCCCTGTGCTTGTTTGTTTTAAAGCCAAAGCAGTGGATGGCTATGTGAAACCGCAAATCAAACAAGTGGTGCCTGAGTAAGTATCAAGCTTGCTGTTCACCTTTCCTCCTGTTCTTCCATTCCTGCTCTGTCTCTCCTTTCTGTTTTCCCTGCCATCCACCCACCAGTTTTTCCTCTGTAGCAACGGTTAGAGTTAATCACTAAATATGGGACCCTGAATTCTGATCAGCTATTAGTTAGCTGTTACAGTTGGAGGAGGCCAATTAAGGATGGCCAGGGTTCCTGAGTGAGCTTGTCTTCCACTCATCATTAGAGTTAGGCTTGTTAGTTAGCAAGCCCGGCTCCCTGTCTGTCTCCACGGTTGGTTCACATGCAGTACAGAGAATGGCCGTAATGATGCAGCGAGGCTTGGAAAACACGCTGAGGGTAGTTGCTTAGGCAACCGCTGAACATAGACTTATAGGCTTTTATCTTGGGTTTATGTGTGTGTGTGTGTGTGTGTGTGTGTGTGTGTGTGTACAGGTTTGCTACCGCCAATCCAGACCCAGCAAGTGGGAACCCAACCTATATGGATCACGGTGCCTCCCCAGCCCCTGTCAATCACCCTCACACCTACGGCATATACCCACCTATGTGAGTCAACAAGTCCTTTGAACATATGAGCTACTCTATGTGAGTGCGCGTGTGCATTTTGTGTGAGTAAAGAGTGTCTTGTTGCTCCTGCTGGGTTTTTTTGGTGATGTGCTGCCAGCTTGTCTGAGTGTGGTTTGGCTCCACTCTGTGTCCTGTGGCAGGAATGACTCTATGTTGGATGCGGACGGAGACTTCGACCTGGACGACACCATGGACGTGGCGAGACATGTAGAGGAGCTCCTCCGGCGGCCGGTAGAGAGCCAGTGGGGCGGTCAACAGTCCTGACCCTTGACTTTTTAACCCGTGACAACAACAAACAAACCCTCCCTCCCAACTTGCCCCACTCGCATTGACATTTCTAATGGTTTAATTCCATTCATTGTTCTTTTTTTTCAGATAGCTATAATGTGAAATGTTAATAATTGTTGTGATTTTTTTCTTTTCAGCATGACAGCATGCATGTCAGTGACTTCTCTTAGTTTTATTTGTGTCCATAAGTGTTTATAAAACAGACTAGGCATAATGCAAAACCTACAATGTTACAGTATTGTGAAAAAGAAAAGAAAATGTATTGTTCATTCACATTGTGCATGCATTTCCAATAGATTTTGAACAGATTTTTTAAAAATATGCTACTGTATGAAGTCATTTTAACAGTTGAATGTCTTTATTTTGTTATATTTTCTTCTTTGTAAATGGGTTATCAGTATTTTGATAGTGACATTGAACTTGCCCTTTGACAAAAAAAGAAACTTTAATGCAGATTATTTTTTTTGCTCTTAACAAAATTATCTGATTAATTGCTTTGCAGAGTTGTAGTCAGTTTTTCAAATCTACATACACTAACCTAAAGGCAGAGTGACTCTCTTTGCTCTCTGCAACTGACAGCACACACATCAGCACACGGTACACATGCGCAAGTGTACGATGTATTTGTTCTGATTTGTTCACCAGCTGAAACCCAGGAGGGGGGTTTGTGCACCTCCCTCACTCTCACAGGGCTATTTGTCTTCTTTTTGTACACAGAAATGCAAATCTAAGCATTTACCCAGCGCTGCCTGCTTGTCCTCTCAGGTCCCTCTGTTCCTCTCATCAATGCTACCTCGCATTATTCTACTGACAGTAGTTGTTACTATTGGTTCTGTTGTTGTTTGTGCACCACATTCACACCAGTAGCTACGCTCATTGGGTTTTATTCTTGTAATTTGTGTTAATATGTGTGAAGAAGATCCCTTGCTGCCTAACGCTAACTCTGTGGGTTGTTTTATGCTTGAAACCACTCACTTGTCTAGAGGTATGAAGTGTCACATGTCTGGTCGGTATGCCTGAATATTTGGGGCTATGCTGCTCCCTTCTGACTTTTCTGCTTGTCCGTCCACTTGTCCCTGTAGCTGTGTCATGACAATGGGGCAAAACCAGCGTGTTTGCAGCTGAAGGTGCAAGGCATCGATAGATAGGTGCAGGCTTTGAATGCTTGAACAGACTCACCAGCCGCTGGGTCACATATAGAGCGCAAGGATTGCTTTTGTTTTCATTGTGCGTCCCCGTTTTGCTACACATAGAAGATAACAAATACATTAGAAACGTTTGAGACTATTACCCCACTCCCTCCTCTGACACACACACAGAATACAAAATATGTCATTGACGACAGCCTTGCACCTCAGGAATGAATCGCTTTGCTTAGCTGATGTATAAGCCAAAAAGAAAATGATCTATGTATACAGTACAGAATATATGAATTTATTTTCTCTATCATAATTCTATTTTATTATTGTTTCTCTGGCACTCCCCTATTGAATGTAACCCCTTTGCATGACCATGTTGAGGATAGCTCCTCAGTCTGAGCAGACGTTTTAAGGCTCATGTCACCAGAAGTACCATTTGAAAAGGACACAGAGCAACTGGAAATCAGAGAAGAAATTATGATTTGTGATTTTTCGTTTGTCCGACAGACATTACAGTATTAAAGATATTCCTCTTTTCATTTCTTCCTCAAACATTTTTGTATCTCGCTTTCTTTCCTGTTTTTGAAATCTCAAGCTACATGGGCAGTCTTGTGATATACCCTTCATGACCATTACTTTCATCACTTTTAAGCTTTGTTCCACTGTAGACTGTGTATTTTTTATTTTGATGATGTAGATGACGCTGTGTGCTGTTCGATGTATGTACCATGTTTGTGGTTTGGGTTTATCACTTGGAGGTTTTCCAAGCGAAACAGCTGTTGAGTTGAAATGAAGAAAATAAAGTTTTATAAATAATTTTAACTCAACCTGTAGAAGTACAGAAGATTTTGATGTCACTACAAAATAAATGCTATTTTTTCATGTGTGCAGTCAACACCATAAATTGAATCCCCAAGCAGCAGAGTCAGAGAAGTGGCACTCCAGAAGCTCGCCCGGATTCAACAGGACTGTGCAGAGTGAACGTAATAATTATGTGTATCTACATCATATGCAGTATATGAGGGAATCATGGCAATTAAACACTGGTTGTACAGTATATTATATATATGGTATACATTATGTTGGTACAACTGTGAGATTTGCACACTGCTGCATTATTAATACACTGCAGCATGTTAAATGACTTTGTCTTCAGTTAAGAAAAGATGTATTTCATGTTTCAACATATGACAATCTTGTACTTATCAATATATTGCATCAAGCTTTCTGTATGATAAAAAACTTATAACTTTATTGGATCTTTTCAAGATGAGAAAGTCATTCATTTTGCAGAGAAATCCATCCCCTTAAGACATTCCCACTGATACTGGACATGAAAAGTGTTAATCGGTCTACCTTAAAGGAGCATACGAGTAGACCTTTTCATCATTGCAGACTATTTTCTAAAGCATTTCAATTGTTGTTTAGATTTTTCAATATCTCCTGTGCTGTCAGTCACTTGTTTCCTTTCATTTTTGTACAATATGAATATCAACTTGTAGACAGCAGATGGTTCAAATAAGTAGGTAATCCTTCTAAATGAATCCTTCTTTATTATTTCCAGGTATTAGAGTTGTAAAAAGGTATTATATGTTCATATGCAGGTGGAAAACTCTTTTGAATGTTAATAAATATGCTTTCTGCTGCATTAACACACAAAGGCAATGTCACTTTCACAAACAAGATTCAAGTTGATTTTCATACTGCACTAAATGTAAAATAATTGTCCCAGGATGGTGGTAAGATCTGTATAAAACAAAAATAAAACCAAAAATAGCATGGTATATTTGACCATTTACATAATTAAATGAAGGTAATAAATAAATGATACATGAGCTCAACATTCAAAACGCAATGTTCATTCAAAATGTGACAACTCTAAAATCTGAGCACAAGAGAGGGTAAGTATGGGAAGCCAACTGGAAAAATAACAATACAGTTTGTGTATGTGCATATCTCTAAATTTCTCTTTGTTTTTTTAACCACATTATCCAACTGCTCTGTCCTTTGGCAGCAATAGTTTTTCACAGCCCACAATAGCAGCAATTTTGTCTTGATCACAAATGTTCTGAGTAAGCTCATTTCTGCCATCTGGTGGATATAAGAAACACATTTAACATCTTTTAACATTTTGTGTGTGTATTTGAGTCCATCAGACTCCTCCCCAGTGTCATGATTGGGAAAGGTGATAAGGAAATCTAATTTGAATGGAGTTCATTAAAATGTGACCAATTATTGCTTTCATTATCAGGTTATACCTTAAGATATTTACACTTTATTACAGAGGTATAGCTTAAGCACTGTGGTTTGCATCTGGTATTGGGTCTTATAATAATTACTTTATAGAGTGAATTTATTAGTGTGTGTTTATATCAAAATGACAATATTACTTCAAATTAAAATGTTCCTCGTTGACTTTGCCATAGTAAAGCACAGTATGGCCAGAGCAGGTTGTACAAGCCAGGGTTTACAAGTAAATATAATAATTCAGATTAAAAAAGTAAGAAAAATGGTTTGCGTAAAAAACTATATATAATACTATAATGACTATAAAAACCATTTAAAAATACTTGATAACATATTATAGAAAGAAGAATATATGAGATAAATTTTAACAATACGTAATTGTGAGAACCATTGAAGAAAAGACGGATTTTCTCGCATGAGCTCAGTACAGATTTTGTTGTTCTCTAAGACTGTGACAAGCTCTCAATTTTTTAGGATTTTGTTTTGTTCTTAGGATGTTAAACTCTTGGTATTTGAAATTAATTTTGGTGAATAGATGTTTTGCAGATTGCAGTGTTGCCAAAAGTGTTGCTGTGTTGACAAGTCTAGGCTTTGGTCTATGAGTCTGTTAATGTATATTAGTTTCTGGAAACTCATGGTGCCAGTTAATCTAACATGACTTTGAGTCTTGTTGTGGATATCCAGTGTTTGATGTACATTTCTTTCTCTTTGGATATAATGTGGTTGATCCACCTTATCTGAAGGCCGTGCGGAGGCCGTATAATTTAGATGACCAGAATCTCATGAGGGTGAGAGGGCTTCCCTATATCTTCTCCTCTTGGTAATCCAGAGATGGACTTGCTGGTTTGAGGAGTTTTTGGAATGTTATTGCTCTGTGTTATCCTAACTAAAAAGTAGAAATGGTTGTTTGTTGTTTTTCTGTGGACTCCAGTTTCTTCTTATCAATGTGCAGAGTTTCAGTTGGCTGCTTGTCCTATTTATAGTCTCGGTTTGTTAGGGGCAGCTGGGATGCCACTCACACATACGTATGTCTTTAGTCAACATTTAAGATTTAAAGATCTCAATCCCTTTACTCCAGTTATCAGGCAAATGTCCAGCACTTAGAATAATATTAATGATTTTTTGATCGTGTTGCTGAATTATATTATTGTATTCAAGGTAGAATAAGGCTCACTGGTTCTCCTTGGTTTTAGGGCCTGGATTGTATCTAGTGGTATGTAATCGTTTAAATATAAATGTCTAACAGCCTTACTTACTGTGTGTAATCTAAAAAATAATAGTGATTGAATACTATTTTCTGGTCAAATTAGGCATTTGGAATTCTGTTCGGGAGATGTGGACATCCTCGACCAAGCTGTAGAATAACTCTAGCAGACACGTAGATATGGCTAGCCCAATATGAAAAATCTTATTGCACTATTTTGAGACAGTACAACAGCAAACTGTTTGAAACCTGACAACTGAAATTAACTAGCTGAAAAGATGATCACTTCAGCAGGTATTTGGTTCTTTATTCTAGCTCATCCAAGCCATGTCACCACCAGGTGCCAGTAAAGTCCAATGAATCAGACAGGGAGCCATGTCCTGACTGGACAGATTTGGGGAGAAATCACAATAATAATATTAATAATATTCATAAAAATCAGTATGTAATTGATTGAAATCAAAAAGCACAAATTAAACAAATTAAATTTTACAGTAAGTTGTTTTAAGGTTTAAATATAATGTGGTACTTGTTCTTGTGTAACTAAACTGAATAAAATGCATTACTTTCATTCTCAACATACAGAATGTTGTCACCCTTTAAAGTGTAGCAAAAAGGAGAAGTCTGAGATCCTGCTTGTAAAATCAAAATATATATTTGCATATTTGTGAACAACATTTTGGTTTTAATAATTCACTCAAACCTCTACGTGTGATTTTACAACTGAAAAAAGCCGTATCATGCAACCCATATAAAGCATGAAAACATTTAAATAGTTGGCATTCACAAAATAATTAACATCATTGACAGATGTAACCATTTTTAAACAGGAGGCAGCATTATATGCTAACAGAACATGGCTTTCCAGACCGTGTCCTGCTGTATGTGCCACATGCCATTATAACTTCTCCACCTGAAATCTATACGCAGGACCTTTGACATGCTACACCCAGTCTCAGCTTTCATCTTATCATGGTTCATTCTTCTAATTAAGTAGTTGTGAGTAAAACACCCCATTAAATCAACAAGCAATGAAATGCTTCAGTTAAACAAGCTTACAGTAAGTGACCATATAACCTATTTGAGAACACATATATAATGGACATGTTTGAATTATATATGTAAAATCTGTCTTTTAAATGTTTTCCTAACCAGCCGATGTAAACAAGTCTCCTACAGCATCATACAAGCACCAAATCCTTTTTTGCCAAGAGTTAGTCCCTGTATTATGTAAAAGACTTGTCAATCAATTTTGATCGCAGATTCCAATCTTGTGTTTTCATTTTTGCTGGTGGAGGTGTCTCTTTGTTTAGATCACAGGTTGTGCCTTTAACGAACAACTGTAAATGCAGAATGAAACTGTAAAAACTACATGTAAAAAGGCTTTGTGAGAAGGATTATGTATATGGTTTCTGTTCCTGTTGGACTGACGATCACATGGGCCAGCACAGGAAGTGCGGTGGCAAAGCTCAGGAAGACGCACCCTCTGCTCCCCAGCTGTGAGCAGCAGGAACTTCCTCTATAGATATCATCGTTCGCACACAAATCGGTAAGAAGTAGATTCTTATTATTGTGGTTTCATGTTTGTCTCAATAGCTTCCTTTGAAATTACTATTACTATAACTGATGCTGAAGACACTGTGAATAAGAAATTAAGGTGTGAGGCAACAAATCAACAAAAACATGGCTTTCTACAAAAATATCGTGTGGTTATAAATCCTGAATGTGTGACCGGGTGACCCTCTCTTCTTTTCCCCTATAGCCAGCTGGGATTAAGAAACTTTATCAATAGCCAGCTGTCATCAATATGATGACCTGGCCTCAGTTGATGGGCCCCAGTGGGGGGAGGGAGCCGTTAGAAGCCTGTGGATATGGCGAAGGAGATCCATTGGTCTGAACCTGACAGCTACTGCAGGAGGGAGCGGTGACTTACTGCACATAGCCATGGCTGACATCCTGCCACAGGAAACTATAGCAAACCTCAATGGAAAACAACAAGGGTGTTATTTTAGAATAACAATGTCATTTCAGTGATTGAAAGTGCTGATAGGGCCTACTGTGTACTGTCTCTCTCACTTGCTGTTTTACTTTAGCTCTTTACCCTTAGAAGAACAAAAAGCATATTTTTGCTCATTCCATCATTCCGGATCTGGTCGTTGATAAGGTGCTGAGGTCTCTAAATAATGTTGAGCTTATAGCGCACTGAACATACAGTATTTGTGGGTGGATCAAAGAGAGGCCCCTTTAACATCTTGTGGACTCATGTGATCTACTCTGATTCCCCTTCGGTTTAAATCAACACGGAGCTGATGTTTGAGTTTGGAGACCAGCCCTTTCACATTAAAGTGAGACAGCTGGGCCAGGCGGGGAGGCTTTTAAAAGCAGAACTTTTGCTAAATTATTTCTGAGAATGCATAATACATTACCCTGAGAGATCACGAGGGAAAGGAAGGAGGGTAGAGAGAGTGAGCGAGGAAAAGAAGGGCGCATGAAATCTCTCCAGCCTCCTCCTCCTAGACATTTACTGTCTCAGTTTACCAGCAAGCATCCCATTCCTTCCCCTTTTCATCGTACATTCACAGATTTCATTCACTTCTCCCTCTCACTATTTTACCCATCCTTGAGTAGTAGACTCCTACAGTACTCACATGTCTGTAAGTCATTCTCATTCATAGACTAAATGCGATTAAAGAGGTTGTGTTTTGGCTGCAGATTAAGCCAGTTATCACCACCAAGTTCTGTGAAAATATCCATGTAGAAACACTAGCATGCTTGAATAAGACCCTTAACTTCTACGGACTGTCCCGCCGACTGACAAAACACATCAGATGATTACATGCCGTATACAGTAATCCCCTGTGTGTCATGTAGGTGTTGCTATTTAGCAGACATAATTTCCCCATTGTTTGCAGCATTCACATGAAAGATGTAGAATCAAGTCTGTCTGTGATGTAAAGAATTTGCTTTGGCTCTGATTAGTCTGGCCATATCTGACAATTATGAGCAGACGCTGAGCTGACGCTCACTGCTGTACATGACTCCTTTCATACAAATTGGCTGTGATTTCATTTGCCTCCTCAGTGGGTTATAAATGGAGTTGCATTATCCCATCTTACTGGCCATGTCTCGTCGGATGATATGATTTGGCCTGACGTTCAAGTTTACACCCTCCATTGTTGTAGTTTATTTTGGCCTGGCCTCAGGGGCGTCAGCAGATGCTCAGTTTTGTGGTATGTGAAACAGGGGTGCCAAGGTTGGACTGCATGCAATGAGGTCGCACAACAATGTGGCTGCAAATGAATGGGACTAATATTTATGGTCTCCACTCTCCTGTTTCCTCCTGCTGATTGAAATCGATACCTAAGAAGAGAGGAGGTGGGGTGGAGGAAGAGCATCCTTGCATCTCAGATGAAGAGTTATACTGTGAAATTACAGAGGAGTGTCAACTCATGAAAACAACTCTTCCACAAAGGTGCTCCAGAGATAGGCTTTAGTATAACCATCGCTTTTATTTGACCCTTCTGTGTTAATTTAGATGTAGATGTAGTTACAAAACAGCTACGCTATCTTGGATCTTGAGGATCAAGGAGTGCGTATTGTGAGCAGGATTCCCATCACTAAAGCTACAATAGCAGTTACATGATGAAAAAGATCTGATGAGTCTTTTCCCTGTACTGCCCTGCATTGCAACAAATTACCTTGATGACACAAAGACACACAGTATGGACAATACGGATGACAAAATTCTAGATAGGCTGTAAACATATATGAAGAATATGGATCTGAGAGGATGTTAAGCAACTTCCAGGTGTCGCCAAACAGATGGGACCTGAGCAACACAAACCTCCTCTCCATCATGGAGACTTGGAAAGAGGATAGGCGACACAAACACACAACAGGCAAAGCTCAAGCACACCATTCACACACTTAGGCGAAAGGAACAGACACAGAGAGGCAGAGGGAGACAAGAGAAGAGGCTGTTGGCGGACGAAGACTCAGATCCAAAACATCTGGAATGATGCACCGACAGCCAGGGGAGAGAAGGAGGCCCCAGGATGGCTGATGGTCCAGCACAGAGAAGTCCGACTGAAAAGAGAGGACAAGGTGAAGAATAGAGGGAGAGAGAGTGAGTGAGTGAGTGAGAGAGAGAGAGAGAGAGAGAGGGACACAGCTTGGACACTGGTGCTTGTGGGAAAACAAACAAACAGAGGGTTAGAGAGGTAAGGTAAGTACTAGGCTCAATCTACTGGCTCAGCCACTATCATCTAGTTGCAGAGCTGCAGCACTAGCCGTTTCAGACCTGCTATTGGAAAAAAAGAGGAATGCAGAGGTCAGATTCAGTTTCATGTAGGCACTATTTTCTTTCCACCGATAGTTCCTACATGATAGGGCACACAACAAGGTCTGTGGATTATCTTGAGTAACTGGGTCATGATTTCTGGATTTCTGAGTTTTTTTGAGCACCACAAGCTGAGTGCCATTTAGTCTTATTATATTCCAAAAATGTAGACATCTTTACGGCCTATATTGCCAAAACTAGGGCAACTCACACCAAAACAATCTAGATGGATAAGAGGGTAAGAGGAAAAATGTGTATTTTGGATTTTGGGGCGAAGTGTCCCTTAAAGTGAAATAACATGCTAAATTAATTTACACATCTTTAAAAAGCTGCTGTAACACTGATTACCTGCAGGTGGTGCGTTAAAATTGCCACAGCAACATTTTACTTGCCTGTAGATGGCTGCTGCAGGTTGCGGCTATTTCCTTTCCTACAAGACTTTCATTTTTTCTAAAAGTTGTTTATTTCATTGCACACCCAGAAGTGTTGTTTTCCTTTTCCAAGAGGAAACTTGGTAGCTTTTTGACCCAGCAGGTCCTGGTGTGATGAGCACAGCTCAGAAAATGCTTCCACTTCAATAAAATTGAAATGTTGTAACAAATAATAACTTTTTGAAATTATTTTTTTAAAATTGAGATTTAGTTACAGTTATTTGTCTCATACATTTGTTTTTAATTCCAGTTTATGGAGAACCTACAGCCTGCTAAATGGTAGATTTTTAGAGTTACAAGCTTTATGGCCTACCTCACATTATTGATAATGTTGCCATTTCTATAATAAAACGTATAGAACCTAATGTCTGTAACTTTTGCCTAATGTTTGATTTAAGTTGTAAAGATAATGCGTGCGCACGCCTGAGGAATCTGACTGTGATTGTGGGCTACGTGCACGCGCGCATGTGTGCGTGCGTTTCGGGTCTTATTGCGATTGCGCTCTCAGTCTTGAATTTGTCCCGCGGATGCGTCTGAGAGGGGAAGCTCTCCCGTTTGCAAGCATTGCAAAAGTGTAGGCTACAGGACGCGAGGCGATGCGCGCAGCGGAGGACCTACAGAAGCGGACGTGGTGAGCGAAACAGATTCTTGAGGACAAGGACACGAAAGTGCAAGCGGCAGCAGCAGCAGCAAGTCCTCGGCACAAGTCAGTGTATTTGCAGTGTTTCTCGGCCGGCGTCTCCAGAAAGCTAATCGGAGGAGGTCGCGTGCGGGGTACACTGTCTCTGCTCATTATTTCAACAGCACGGCTCAGTCCCACCGTCCGCTGCCCGGCTTCCGACGAGGCGATACCGTGCGCTCCGATGATGGTCCAGCAGTGGTGATCCGGTGAAGAAGACGGGTCGCCGGACATCAACAAGTCCACCGTGCTTTGAGAAAAATGGGCTGTTTTCACATTCAGGTGGGGGGGGCTTTGCTGTAACACCGGCGGATCATGGCAGGGGTACACGCTTCAGATGCTGTGTCGGGACATTTTTTGGATTCTGCCGTCGGCTCGCCGCCTGCCCAGGGCGCGACCAACGCGGCGGGAATCCCCGGCGTTGCTGAGGCGCTTCCTCCGACCGGTGCCCGGGCGTACTTGGAGGTGTCAGCCGCTGCCCAGGGCTACGGAGCCGAGGGAGTTTACACCAATGGACGGTACAGAGAGCACGGCAGTCCAAGGATCGGGAGTGGCAGCCGCGATAATTCCGCCGAGAGAAGTCAAGGGGCTGGAAACACACCTTGCGGCATCATGAAGGTTGGTTGATTGGAACACTTAATTCTCCTTGCCAACGATTCTCAAGGTGACGCAAGGAGAATTGGCCACCAAGAAAGGTCTATACAAATGTGTGGTAAGCCCAGCCACCTAAACTGGGGTGCAGACACTTCCACGGGTCCTTAGAGTTCCTCTGGGTACCCCAGAAAAATTAGAATTAAGCTGCTTTATTTTAGCAACCATCTAATTAGAACTATAGTTTAGAGCGACGAAATAATGCATACGAGATATATGCAAGAGAAATAAAATAAGCTGATCGAGAATAATGCTAAAATCTACACTTAGGCTCCACAGAACATCTGCTGTATTTTGGGTCGGTCACATGTGGATGAAATCAACACACACTTCGACACGAAGTTAGTTGCTATAATCATCTTGAAAAAAAATCCTATTTTTACTCAGATCCTAAACTCTCCAGACATGCAGGTCACATCTTTAGTGTCAGTTCAAAGGGAGACTGAGATTTTTGAAATCCTTGGAATCAAGTCGCTATTGCTGCAGTTACCCTGTTACAACATACACATACAGTACAGAACTCCAGTACAGTACAGTAGCACACCGGTAAAACCAGTGGAGTTGCAGTGTATTTGTGCATATATGTGAGAGTTCACGCGACTGATGCTTTCCCCCCCTAGTACATTCCTATTATTCAGCTGTGGCATCTGTGTTAAAATATATTGCAAGAATAATAAAGTTTTTAGTGGAGTTGCAGTACACCCAGGGTTAAATGTATTAACACTTGACAATGTAGAAGTAAAAGCAGATCTTGGTAGGACAGATCGTGCACATCATTTGGTGTTCTTCGAAACTTTTCCTAATATAAACCTGATTTGTGGGACAGGGGGCAGGCCATCTTTCTCCATATAGCTATTTCAGTAATGGATAGTGTGATTTTAATATTTTTAATGGTTGCCCAGGCCTAATTATAGTGCTCCCATTACTGAGGTTAATTAACTGGTCTTCCACACACCAACATATGCAAGATGGTGAGTTTCCACATATGATTTCTATAATGTTACCCCATGTTATGCTTTTAGTGCAGAAGAATGCCTTGGGTTTTTTTTTTCATACACTGAGTGCAATCTGTTAGCATGACAGAAATTCGTCATGGGGTCCTTGGTGGAGATAGAAGTACTGTGTAGGTGGGACACACTGGAGAATTGCATTCTGTCATATCAGACCTAGTTTGCTTAGCAACTGACACAAAACCCTGGCTAATTCTTTGTTACCCCCCGTTATTGAATTCCCTGTGTATGTGGGCAAACACAGTGCACCCTCCCACAAACAACATGTACTGCACGTATAAACACAGACCCTATTTTAATGTTGTGAACTCAATGGAATCCAAATTATGGTACAATTATTTTCATCCAATTCCCTGATATTTACAAAAACATTTGTTCTTTGCAAAAAAACATAAATAACCTTGAAGTATCGTATGGCTCCAAAGCCCTAAATCCTTCCTCTTCCTCCTCCACAGTCAGTCCACCTCTGGGAAACTCATGACAGGAAAGCTGGGGGGGGGGGGTTGCGCTGTCTAAATATGATTGATAACAAATCTTCAAAGGCTGATTCTCTGAGTACCATGTTCACATGATGTTAGAAAGTGGATCTGCCGTGCTTTGCTTGCATAGTGTGATGAAGCACAGCAAATTCTGATGTATTGTGTCTTAACATAACCGCTTTAAAAGCAAGTTAATTAGTGGCAGTGCACAAACTCCTTAATTGTAGCTGAGGGTGTGTCGATGTGTAGTTTCCGTAACCGACACATGATCTCACTACACTGGAAGAAAATGATCTGTGTGATATATTTGGAATTCGGAGCAATCAGCATACAGTAGGTATTTGAGTGTCTTGAATGACATGAAATGTTAGTGGACGACTGTCTACTGAGTTTGAATCTCTACAGTTGTGTTTAATGACCCCAGTAGTGATCTATTATACGTCCCTCATACATGTCCTTGGTGAAATAAAGGGAAAGTACAGTTATGTGAAAGGCTCCATTTTAGACTGATCCGCAGACTACACTGATGCAGGGAAGCTGTACTCTGTTAAATTGCGCACAACTTGTGGAATTCTTTTCTTTTAGGTTTCAGCTGCACTTCAGACAACAGTAGCATGTTATAGAAAACACTTCTGTCAATAATAAACTACTCCGTTTTGCTGGAGTTTTAAAAGATTGCAGTTTTCCAAACACGTCACAGGTCCAACATCCTCTCCTCAGGGGAAGTTTCATGTAGACAAAAGTCCTTCGGCTATATCCTGTTAGCGAGTGTTGTTGCCGTTACTCTTAGTCTCATGTTGATCACATGATGGCCTTGTATTACAGCTTTGAGCATTTAACATAAAGATATTCAGACACAGAGGTGAAGCATTCCTGTCACAGAGCCTGAAATGTGTCTTATACCATTTGATACTTTCTCATGTTCAGCAGGCGGGTCAAAGAAGGTTTCATTTTGTCTGAGCACCTCTAGAAAGATGCATCGCACATTATTCTGACGAAATGGTACACACTTTTCGAGCAGAGTATGGTGGAAAACTGGGTCAGCCATTCTGTGGACTTGGTTCATGTATAGCTTCAGCACACTCGAGGAGCACTTAGCTCTGTGTGTGTTTGAGTGGAGGTTTAAAAGGTGAAGGGACTTCGGGTCCTTGGGAATAGGGAAACAAATGAGCAATTACAGCACTGCATTACCTCATTAACTTAGCCCTCTACACGCCAATCTTAGAAGAGAGGAGTTTGTGTGTCTGTCCCTTAAGTGGGCATCCAACTTCGCCTCTTGTCATTTCCACAGCGGGGTGACAGTGTCATGGTGGAGAGGCTGCAAAGTGGCTAGAGGGGGGTTTGTGATGCAGCCTTGTTATGTAATGCTGGACTGTGGACAGCTGCAAGGCCTGGCTGCTGGGTAGAGGGAACTGACAGCCAGCACAACTAGGGAAGGAGCAAACTGGATTTGACCAAGAATTCAAAGGATGACGCTATTGCATCCTAACAGAATTTCCCGGTCATTTGCCATAACTTTAATTTTTGTCTTTATTCAGCCCCCCTCCCCTCCGCCCTCCCCTGCACGCTGTCGAGTTCTTAACCTTAGCAGCAGATAAAAGGTCAAACATTTATTTTCAGACATCTGCAAGAAAAAAAAAAAAAAACAGTTCATGGTTGGGTTAAAAGTAATCCAAAATGAAGGAAAGACATCAGTGATGTAACACAGTTGATGTCCGATGGGAATGAAGATCAATAAAGATCACACGGTTATCAGTCTGTATTGCGTGAGGTCCTCTCTCCCATCCACCTTGGCACTCTGCCTCCATGAGTGGCAGGATATCAATTCATCCTCTCATTAATTACCTCATATAATAGATTTGAGCCAATATGACCCAGTGTGCCCTTCATTAGTTCAACATGTACTGGGACACTTAGTGAGGGACAGACATGTATGACTGGCTTATGGAGGGGTCAATCCTGTCGACTGAGAGCGATAGCTCTTTTTTGATTTTTGGAATTTTTAATTAATGATTGGATTTTCAAGAGGTCTCAAAGATGAGAGGTTCAAGTTTTGCTCTTGGGGGTTCTTTACTCATATAGGTCAACTAAATTTGGTATCTTTAGTTTAAAGGGGAGGTTGGAAAACTGTGTTATTGGTTTTCAACGGACAGAAACCTCCTGGGTTAAAAACAGGAAACATTTAATTTTGGTACACGTGCATCTCCAAACCTGCCTCTGTGAAGTGATGCATTCTGCCACAAAGAGTCAGGGCACAAAACATGATGCCAAATAAGCACAAGCACTGAAATGCTCCTTACAATCTCAAAGTCATCCTCCTCCACTCACTGACCATATAAATATAAACGGCAGTTTAGTACTGTGTTTGACCACCTCTGGTTCTGATAACAGCCGCCATGCATCGTGCCAGTGATTCAACAGAGGACCTGTAGTGTCCCAGTGTTAAAACTGACCATGCAGACATTGTTGCCTTTCGTAATTGCCCAAGCTTGATGGGTGGATAGTCTTCTTTTATTGTGCAAAACAACATTGTTGTTTTGTGTGTGGTGTGATTGTATGGCCATTCATTTATTAAATGGTTCATTCAACAGTTACACGTTCATGTCTTTGTTTTCTATCTTCAAGCAGCAAGAAATGCAGCAGCAACAAATTCATTAGTATCAAAATTATTAGTAAAAGTGAATGGTCTTATAATGTCAGTAGTGCCAGCTGACAGTCAAAAACAATACACAATAGTAATTGATTTTTGAAAGTATTTTTGTATTTAGCTACAGTATATTTTCAGAAATCCTCCTGGTGAAAGAAACCCAACTAATTCAGTATCTTTCTTTGTGAAATTTCCAAATTTACTTAAAACCTGTCTGACACATGGATAGAAACACAGCTGTAGGGGATCTTTCAGACAGGAGCATAGTGTTTTAAATTTCTGCCCCGTGGATCCCATTGTCAGGCTGCCTCTGCTCTTGGCTATTGTGAGATTTGGCTGATCCTCTCGAGGACTGAGGACACCTCAGTACAAGCCTGAACTTATAACACTGATTACATTTAGTGGGATCATCTGATGATGATAATGAGAATTGGAATAAGAGCGTGTCCAGTCCACGCCTCACTGCTCCTATCACAGGCTTTACGTAGATTAAGAGCTCCCTCCAAAAACGTAATTTAAAGTAATGGAATATGGACAGAGATCCAGAAAGTTACGGTCTCTTTTAAGGATTTTAGAGCGCGCAAGTAATTCCCATGTCTCCTGCAGCAGCACCCCATAATGAACGCTTAGATATTTTTGGAAAACAGAGATCTGCACTGCATTGAAAAGGAGGCAGCAGAAGATGTGAAGTGGCGATTACAGGCGTCTGGGGCTGCTGAATCATCGCTTGCGCTCTTGGCTGGTTCTCTCAAAGCAGCAATCTGCAAAATACAAACATCTCAAATGGGCCTCTTTGTACTTGAATCCACAATTTAGCATCAAACAGGGAGCAAAGGCATCAACAGGTTTATGAAGGTCACTCATGCAAAGAGAAACACTTGCACGCAAGAGCCCCAAATTCATTCCTCGAACATGTGTGATTAACATCTCAGTGGAGTGAATTTAAACAAAGAGGAGCTGTGATTTCTGTATATTGCATGTTTTTGTTTGGCTTGTTAGTCCACAGTTATTTGATAGACCTAGTAAATTTCTCTTGTCTCTCCAAAACGTGTTCTCTCTTGCAGCTGCTTCGCTGTAATTAACTGTCAGATCAGAGCAGAGAAAAGACGGCGAGTCTAGAAGGAGGGAAAAATCAAATGGGTCAGTCATAGTCGGAGTTTCTATGATATGGAGGGTCCATATCAGAGTTTCTGAAGACACTGAACAGAAGTGACTATTTATTTTACTGGAACCTTTATTTACAGGTAATTATAATTTCAAAGCACTAATGCTAATTAGCAAACACTAGGCTAGACTAACCACTAGCATTACAATTACTCTGCCAAGGATTTGGTGTATCTGACTTTCCCTTCTTTACAAATTGTTGAGAGACGACACAGACCAATAGAGTTCCTCTTGTCCTTGTGGCCATTCTTTCATGGATGGCAGCGATGAGACCACAGCAGAGGCAAGGCACTGGTGTTTTCGTGTATGTGTGGTCATCCTGACAGAGAAAAAAGTTAGGGCAGGAGATGACACCACACAGTATTTAGCAGAATGGTCTTGGCTCTCCCAGGATAGCGGTTGGACATCTCAAGGACATAAATAAGGATGAGTAATATTCAGATTTGTCAGGCTTTTTAGAGCATATGGCACTTCCTCTCAATCACAGTTACTTTTCTTGTTAATGTGTAGCAAGATAGGACAGGAATGTAACAGTACGCTCAGAAGAATACTGTGTGAATAAGGATGATGAAACCGTATGCAATCATCAAAACAGTTCACCAAAATAAAAAAAGTTGCATGTGCCTTTTTTAACATTGCCATTTGAAAGCAATTTGAAGTCTGTGTAGCAGCCCAACAATCCATTGTTTCAGTACATCCTATAAGGTGGGATTGGGAGCAAGTCTAATTTTGTACTACTGTCATTCCCCCACTTTTTCCGCCACGAAGTGTAGCAATCGTGCTTCACATTCGGCATCCTGTTATATTACAGACTTAAGTGTGAATCCCAGGGTTTCCCCAGGTAATCCCCCTGATGCGAAGGAAACAGAGGAGACGGAGCAGGCTCGGTTTCCTCGGGTTTCTTTCATTACACAACTTAATTAAAAAGAGCAGAAATGGATGGTTTCAGGAATTACCCGCGCCACGTCCTCATCGGCCTCGCTTTATTTACTCAGACAGTCAATCTGTAAGGTTTGGCCTGCCTGAGGGAGTGCACTGTCTTCGTGTCCGCACCATTTCATTCTTCTGTTCCCCGTCCCCCTCCTGCTGCTGCCCTGGGTGGTCTGCCGGAGATATCGCTGTGCCTGAGATCAGAACAGGGAGAGAACGATTAGTAGAGAGAACAGTGTGATGGATGAATCAGGACGTTTGTGCATGTGTGTGGTCATTTTCCGTCGCAGTCCCTCCGATATTGCAAGTGACGGTGGTGAATGTTAATGGTGACATTTGCAGCATTCCTGCAAAGTGCATGTACAGCAGCTTTTCTCATTGACACAGAAGGACATTCCTCACAGCAAGTTAATCACGACAGAAGACTAAACCCTTCAGAACTGCTTCCTGAGAGAATACAGTAAGATGAGGGGAAACTAATAAAAGAAGATAAAGAAACGAGAACTGCAGGACGAAGGAAGTGAGGAAACTTGTGACCATCTGACCTTGTGGGTGGATCTGCAGATGTCGTGTGCGGCATGCCAGAGGTGGTGAGGTGTTAGTGTTGGGACCACTGGGACTCCACGTGTGAATTCGTTCATTTGTGTGACTTAAACTGAACCTTTATTGTGAAACATGAGCCATTGACCTCAATCTCCCACAATCCTCCAGACTGCTCGGGGGAAGAAACGCAGCAGAACTGAACTCTCTGATCTTACAGCAGCGCCACAAGAGCTTGCTACTGTAGATCCCTGCAACAAGTTAGTGTGAGCAGCTAAGGGGGTGAAGTTTTTTTTATAACTCACCCGTTTATATTAAGGCTTAAAGTTATGCATAATTAAGCACGTGGCTGAGTGACAGGTGCTGCTCGCTGCTAGTTGGTTCAGCAACCAGGCTTCATTCAACCCGCCTCAGCTCCACCTCTTTGCCCATTTTTGGATTAGTCGGAGTCAGGCGCTGCCAAGATGGCGACGGCCAGAGCCGCCGGGAGCTGCCCACTTTGAGGAGGAGCTACTGAAAAAAACCCTCTGGCTTTCCTAGGCTGCCTGGTTTCTATATTTTCTTTTCCTCTGTCTGTATGGATGCCAGTTTTTCTCCTGGGTTCTGTCTGCTCTGCTTTGCTGTATTTGCTTTGGTTTTTTCATTGCTTTCTTCCACTCTTGTGTTCTGTCTAACCTCACACCATGTCAAGACCTAGCCAACCGCAGACCTCAGCTTATTTATAGATTTTATATTCATGGTCTTGATTTTATATTCACCCACTCTGAAAGCTGAACAACACAAAGTGCTTTTTTGTCTTTTGAGGCCTAAAAAACAGAACAGCCTGCTTTGTTTTCAAGTTGCTGTTGTTAAATGCATGATGAGATTATCTTGTGAAGAGTTTTCAGCTTTCAGTCACGTAACTAGCAGTGCTGGGTGTCAAACCTCAATACTTTTTCATTACTGACTGAGTATCAAGAACTGTCTAATACGTAAAGCTGGTATTGAATGTCTGGATCGATTTTTGTATTCTTGCTTTCTTATTATTTCAAATTTATTGCACAAATGTTGCGACTTTAGATTGAATTAATTGTTTTGCTGCTAACATTCAGGTGTCGTATCAGCAGTTATATCCAAATATTTCAAACAATAACCAGCAGCGAGAACTAGAAACGCTTTGCTTCAAGATAGCTAATGTCTTTAAAGTCAATGTGGATGTAGAAAATAAACTTCACTTCACAAAACATGCATGGTCCCCAGAGGATAAACCCTAATACCTTTGCTGATCCCCAGACTTCTCCTCTAGCACCACCATCAGGTCAAAATGTAAATATTTTGTACTTTAGTTTTATGACCAAATACTTGCAGAAATAGTACCATTCCTTCATCCTCAGCTATTCTTGGTGTTTATTAGTATATTAGTATTAGTTTATTGTTTATTTGCAAATGTTAGCATGCTAACATGCTAAACTAAGTTGGGGAACATTGTAAACATTATACCTGCAAAACATTAGTGCGTTGGCATTGACATTGTGAGCATGTTACCGGGCTGACTTTAGCTTTTGGCTCCAAGCAGTGCAATGATGAAGTACAGCCCTACAGAGCCGCTAGAATGGCTGTAGTCGTGTTTAAGTATCGAACTCAATGCACTGCAGAAACCTGATGCAAAGTGCACAATGCATTATGCATCATACTGAAAACAACTCATAGAAATCTTTCGGCTGCTACCAACTCATGTGATCAGGTTCCTTTCTACCAAGGGTGCAACTTTAGCACTCAGGTGACACTGTTATGAAATGAACCTCAAACCCTGTCAGTATTCAATAACATGTCCTAGCTTTTGGGCTTTTAATTAAGTGGCACAAAATGAATGCTCTTGAACAACATGGGCCAGTGTGTATGGAGAGGCTTGTTGTCTTCCAAGCTATACTGTAAGTCTTTTTATCACTGTGGTTTATGATAGCCAGTGGTATAGACCTTGCCAATGATTCACAGATGGTGCCATTATTTCTTTTTGCCCTGGCACAGATGGCATAAGAGGAGGTAATTTTGGGCTTTAAGCACAGGAGCTGAGTATGTGTATGTGATTGGAAGGGGATGTGATGTACAATTTAATTGTCTTGTTTGATTCAATGGTTGACCCTTTTTGGCATTTTGTGTTGTTAGAAATGAACCTCACCATATGGTCAGAATGTGCCTAGAAAATAATAGTAAAAGAGGAAAAACACAATTTATGTTAAGTTCTTCCATTCATGCATTTGGTGTTTTGTTTCACAGTTTTTTTTTAAATAATAATTTACCGGTAGTTGTTATGCTGCCCACACATTAAAAGAAATATCATGTGCCTTTATTGATGAGCCATTCTTAAACTGCAACACCTACACAAACTGAACATGAGACAGAACCAATTTTACCTCAAATCTCTCACATTAGGGTGTCTTCTTCCACAGGGGACACTGCTTTTCATATTTTCCTTAATTACTGTTTATCCCAAATCTTGCATAGATGTTACTGAGGCCAACTGCCTGGTTTGTTTTAAAGATGGTGAAGTGGCTGCCGCAGTGTCCTCATTCATGCTGCCTGTTACCTAGTGTGTGTTGCCCCAGGGTGTCTTTCTGCAGGTTACAGTGCAGGCACAAGCATGCCATTCAAACGTTCCACTGATGCCTTAAACACACACACACACACACACAGTTCTAGCTTTTCCTGTGGATCGTCAGTTTGTTTCCCTGCAGCTTAAACAGAATACATTATTGACAGTTCTTCTTCGGAGCTTCACTAATTCACTCTTGCATTCTACAAGTGTGTTTTCAATTTAGTGAGCGGAAAGCTCTATGTCTGTGTGTGTGTTCATCTCTTCTGTACAGTACATGTGTCTAGATGGTCTACAGTGTGTGTCTGCAATACTGTACTGTATATGTGTAGTGGTAGTCACTGACAGAGAAAGGCTTCAGTCATCCTTGAGAATATATAAGATATGAGTTTGGGGATTAGAGGATTAGGTACAGGGGTCTCATGTGATCCCAGCTTTTCTATCTGCTCTGGGCCTCTGGTCCATCAGGCCTCAGCTGCTGAATGCAGCGTATCAGTTTGTTACGTTTTCTCTGAAAGTATACAGTTTGTGTTTGAAGGGGGAGCAGACTGGGCTTTTTCCTGTGACCTGGAGTGACAGATTGTATGTGTTCTTTGCAATACATCTGTAGGGGTCTTGAGAGAGATAGATCCTGACTTTACGGTGTGAAACGTGATACCGCACATTGCGCTCTCCCCCGGAGCTTGGAAAATAAGAGAGAGAGAAAGCAAGAGGCCATGATGATAGAGAGGGAGGTCATTGATGTTGGTTTTCTTGATGAAAATGAAGATGCATAGTTCAATTCCCAGGGTTCTTTAAGCTTATCCCTCATAAAAATGTTATCTTTTAAAGAGCAATGTGAAAAGCGTTCAGGTAGTTATTTAAATAATAAATATGGATTACAATACAAAGATACAAAGGAAACGTCCTGCAACTTGGTGATATAAGAATGAACTGTGCTAACTCAGTTGTTCACTAGATTTACTGGACATGGCAGAGCAACTTAAACGTTTGAAGTGCTGCAAGGTTTGCAACACGGTACTGAGCATCAAGTCAAAGTAAAGTTTGAAAAGGCTTTAGGACTCAACCACATCCCGCCAGTGCCACTGCAACCCCATCTTTTCAACGCGTGCAACACGGTGTGACAGTTGCTAAGCTGGAATAAATATTACTGTAATTCATGTTACAAAGTCACATTAATAATGGTAATGTGTTAATGACTGTAATGTGTATAATGACTTTGTAACAGGAATTTCCTACCCTGCAGAAATCCATTAGTTGTAGTTTGTGCCAGTGCAGAATATAATTTAATTTCATGGAAGAGAATTCATCTTAGGGAACATGGAGACTCCATGTTTTTGTCAAATTTTGGTTGTCATTGCGAGGTAATGTAGATGTGAGCAATACACTGTTTTGAAAACTCTCCTGGTTGGTCTGTTCATGGAAACTCAAACCTCTGACGTTCCCGAAAAACCAAAAAAAATCATTCATGAGCTGTGTTATTATCACCCAAAGATCAGCAATAAATGATTTGATTCAGCATACTTACGTGTTTCCTGTAAAAACACGAAGCTATGGAGGATATTGATTGGCATTTACAGTAGCCAATAGCAGTGAATGTGTGTTACGCCCCCCTGCCATGAAGACTCTGCCCGGACTGGGAACTGACAAAAGCCAGTTTGATAACAGGGAATACAGTACTAAGGTGTTTTTTTTTTTTGCCAAGTCAGCTAATAGGACTCCTCGCTGCATGGCTAACCAAGCTAGTTATTTCATTGGATGCAAAATTTGTATACGCCCCGAGTTCAGGATGATATCAACATTTTTTTAAATAATTTTCCAGGAAATGACAAACTCTAAAATACCATTAAGAATACCTTTTCTTTGTCATTGTTCAGCTAGATACTGGTGTATAGGTGATGTATAGTGCATGCATATACAAAAATCATATACAAAAATCGATTTTGATTTCATGGGGACTTAAACACCTCTTATTCATACTAGATATTCATATTGTAGTGAAATAAAAGACAAATAATGGCTGCCTGGGAGAAAATGAATCAATCTAAAAACTGAAAAATACATGCAATTTGGAGTTAATGGGCAAAAACATGCCAAATTACCTGTACGGCCTTTAATAAGTTCCCAGTGCCAAGATGTCCTTTCTATGTGGTCACCTTATTAATGCTTATAATGTAAGATTCCAATTAGCCTGAACAGAGCAGGTCAGTCAGAGTAAGTGGGTACGTATTCACAGCACAGGGTGACCCAGTTGTCAACAGCCTTGACAAGGTGTGTGAGAGGAGCACTCTTTGACATGAGCCTTTTTTAGCTGAACACAGAAGTGTAAAGAATGAGAGAGAGAGAGACTGTTCACTGGTCTGCATCCAGAATCCAATTTTATTTGTGTTCTTATACGTGTGTGTGTGTGTGTGTGTGTGTGTGTGTGTGTGACGGTACTGGAGGAGTGGCTTTTACGCACATGAGCAAGTGTAACTTTGAGTGCATGATTGTACAGTATGATTGTGTGAAAAGGTCAGACACTCATGCAACAGGGAAGTCGGTTTGATGATCAGGTAGAATCAAGGTCAGTGTGTAGCTCTGATGGTCGGCAGATTTGCGGGTTCTGAGAGGTGTGGGTGGCACAGAGCATGGGCCTTAAATAAATATAAGAATCTCAATTAAACTAATTCAGCGCTCACCATAGATCCTAACAAAGGATACAACTGTTCTTAAAGCATCACATCTGACATGTTTACAGCTGTTATAGAATACCGTTGTAATAAAAGTGTTGTGTGAGTAGATACTTTGAACGACAGTAATCAGCTTCATGCTTGGCATAGTTCATTTATGAGTAATGCTCATAATTTTGTTTTTTGAAAGATTTAAATGTAGCCATATTTTTAAAACTGTGCAGATAATTTTTAACAGGTTGGTTTTCAACTGGATTTAATGTTCCCATGCATCCAAAGGTTGTGTCACCTGCTGCAAGAAGATGCAGTTCACTGCAATTTACAGTAAAAGGGGGCTACAGCCATAAATTATAATTACAATCAAGTATTCCAATGATTTTTATGAAAGTAAATCCCTTTAACGCGTATTTAAAAAAAAAAAAAGGTAAATAGCAGAAGTTAATTAATGAAGGTATATTTTAAGCAATAGTTCAATATGTTGGGAAATGCGCTTCATTTCTATGAGTTCGATGAGACGATTGATACCGCTTTTATATCTGTGCGCTAAATATAAAGCTACCAGCTGCAGTTGGCTAGCTTAGCTTAGCATAAAGACTTGAAACACAGGGAAACAGCTAGCCTGCCCTGTGGAATGAACTATTCCTTTTAAAATGAACAGTTTTTGTTTTCCCTAATATACATTTAAATATACATATTCATAGATACATTTTGTAGTTTTATTTACAATTGCAACCTAAAGTAAACTATTGTGAGTAATCTATGTAAATAAAAATGAGGGTGCTCCTCCTGTCTCTCTGTCTTCAGTTAACCTGAGCATAGCGTAGGAGTCGTCTCTCCGTCCTTGAGAGGTTGGAAATGACAAAGGCAGCTTTCTCACCAGATGTTTCAAACTGAAAAATACTACTTGTGTGAGGATTAGGTGGACCGTTTTTGCCTTGAGAGAGACTCTCAAAGTGTTTGACAATTTGTTTGTCAGAAGAAACAAAACCATGTAAGTGTGTGTATCCAGCAGATTGAGATTATTAGTCACAGGGATCATTTCAAACCATACGTGTGTGTGTGTGTGTGTGTGTGTGTGTGTGTGTGTGTGTGTGAGATTCTGCTTATGTGTATGTGCTCAATTTAATGTGTAAGCTGGTGCTGAAACAATTGATTGATTTTTTTGTGACAACCACCACAATATATTGGTTACACAATGGGTTCAGTACAATTCATATGGATCTGTGTTGAGTTTAGGGCTACAACTAATGATTATTTATTGATTAATCTGTCTAATATTTTCTCAATGAGTCGATTAATTTTTGCCAATCACAAGTTCCAATACGACGTTGTCTAATTGCTTGTTTAGTACCAAACTATCAAAACCCCAAACATTTAATTTACTATACTATGCTACAAGTAAAGACAGGGAAGCTGGGACCAGGCAATATTTAACATTTTTGCTTGAGAAATGACTTAAAACAATTAATTGATTTTCAAAATAGTTGCCAATTAATTCTAGATCTCAGGGCTTCAGAGCTGCAGTTGAGTTTAAATCAGCAAATCAATGATCTGTTCACAAATAAAAGCAAATCCCAAATATTTGACATCAAAGCTTCAGTGCAATTGTAGTTTTATTTCCTTTTCTTCTTTGTTTTTGTCAGTTTCATATTTGGAAGGACTTGCTGATGAAGGAACATGGTGGTGATTGACTGTGTGATTTAGGAATCTCATTTCTGTGCCAAATTTCACTTCTCTCTTTTTTTCTCATTTAGTTTTCACAGTTTTATTCAAGTCACACGCTTTGCACTAATTGTTTACCCAACATGCCGAGTGAATATCCACAACCATTAGCAACCAAATCTTCTCTCAACTGACACTCCTGAGTATAAATACCCATGCAAACATAACTGCTAAAATTGGTGTTTGTCTTCATGTTCGGGGTAGTGAGGACAACTTTACATATTTTGAATACCTCATCATATAGTAATCTTATCGTACAGGTAAAATGTCATAACTATTTTTTACCATGGAAAGCAATCAAATTTAATTGTGCAGTGCAACTTGTTCCCCATAGTACAATACAGCTTGGAATTTTAAGGTGCCTACATTATAAGCAGAGAACTGGACAAGTAAGCAAAGTAGGCCATTAATAACTACTGAAGGCAAATAGAGCATCCCCATCTCTCTAAATAAGCCATTTTCTAAGAATTCATTATTGAGAGAATAGATGCCCCACTTCATTTTTATCTGATAACATTCATTTACTCAGTTCTATGCGTGTGCAGATGAGCATAGATCAGGTTTTGAGAATTGCAGAAAGCATTCCAGGAAACTGCAGAATCGAAACGAGAAAAGCAGAGCAGATGCATCTAATGCATGTCAGTCATCCCCATCTCCTCAGATAATTAGTATTCACACTGTATTCACAGACACCTCATGCTGAGATTGGTAAAACTCCCTCGGGCCTTGCGTATGTGCGTGTGTGTGTTAAAGTGTTGGAAACAGGTGCACATTTCCCCATTCGCCTGTCTATGTTTACATTGCTTGTGGCTGTGAGGAGGGTACAGTGTGTCTGTGTGTGTGTGTGTGTGTGTGTGTGTGTGTGTGTGTGTGTGTGTGTGTATTAATTTTTATACTGTTGAAGAAGCATTCATCGTGCTGGCAACAATTCCAGCCCCTGAGGTACAGCCTCTCTCCTACCTGCTACTTACACTCAAGACTCCCTATAGACCTATAGTGTGAGTGTGTGTGTGTGTGTGTGTGTGTGTGACTGCGTGTGTGTATGTTAGGCCTATCACGATAATTACGTTCTTCGACTTATCAAGGTCAGCAGAAATGATCGAGGTTATGTCCATATATTGTACGATATTGCCCGTTGTGTTTACATTTGTGTTTATTTGGATAAGAATGGCACCAACATTTGAACCAACACGATGCCAGAACAAACGAGGGTTGTTTTTTTTGTTTTTTTTCACGGGGCCTAAGCTGAATGTAACAGAAAAAAACTATGCTGAATTTGAGACACATTTTGCAAAAGTAGTTATCGTGAATGGCCTAGTGTATGTGTTTGTGTGAGTATATGTATTTGTGTTGCCAACACCAGTACTGACCCACGCAATGGCACCACAATGGAGCCGCCTGCTATCAGAGCGGAGGGAGGGGCGGAAGAGAGTGGAGATGACAGGAAGAGAAAAGGAGGTCTGGGCAAGGATGCAGGGAAAGGGAAAGAGAGAGGAAAAGTGGTGGTGGTGTAATTTGATATACCAGAAATGAGGTAAAGGAAAACAAAGAAGTTGGGGGGGTAGAAAAATGCAGGTAGTGGTGAAGATGGAGAGCGAGCTGGCAAAGGCCTGGAGAGGTCAACGTGAAAGCTGGAGGGAGTAAGGGTTGTTTACAAGACAGAGAGCTATACAGTTGGATAGCAGAGGAAGATAAATAGGAAGGAGGAGGACTTCGAGGTGGAGTGGGAGGGTTGACGTGATGGTCAGCTAAATCTTGAGGCTGGCCAGGCGCCATTAGATTAGCAGATAACTGCGCAGCAATCCAATTAGAGGCTAGTTTATCAAACAGTGATGCTAGGAGCACAGGAGTGGAACACAGGTGAAGGCCAAACTGCACATCCCAGGGCGACTTCAGACTACAGCACAAGCAAACATTCAACCACACACATGCACGTGCACCGTTTGCTAATGTTGTTAAATGCTTTCCTGTCCGCACAGGAGTTTGTCCTTGTAAGAGGATGTGCTACCCCTCCCTCTTCTCCTGCTCGGCCCCTCCCTCCCGTGCCCCAACTCACTGCCAGACATGAGAGCGAGAGAAAGAAGGAGAGGACAGAGGATCACATTTCCCAGGCTCACCGCTGCATAGGTGATATAGGAACCTGGCAGCCAGCTATCAGTCATAAGCATTGTCGAGATACGCCGATATCCACAGCATCTTCCAGCGTGGCCCGTGCCAAACACCTCCACAATCTCCAACCCCCACTTCAAGTATTGATTTCAGATTCAGATTTGATTTACTCTAGACCCCACATCATGGTAAGGAGTACACACATAGAAAAAAACAGCAGTACAAAGACTAACAACCAGAATAGATTTTTAGCACAAACTAACTCATTTAAAGAGAGGCAGAACATTACCTAGTTGACGTACTAGCCTTGGTTTGTATGTCTGCAATAATAATATAAATGAACATAGACAGATGGTTTATATAGTATTTTGGCAGGTACTTTCTATGCTCAGCAATGCTTGTGTTTTTACATTCAATCATGTTGTCATTGCATACGTAAATTACAAAAGCTTGTATTCCTTTCCAGGCCTTTCTTAGAAGAAGAAGAATGACTTTATTAATCCACCTTGGGGGAAATTCATCTTTACACTCTGATTAGAAATGTATTGATCACACACTCACAGAAACCTTTACATGCAATTGATGTGGAGAGATGTCAGAGTGATCGCTGCAGTGTCGCTGCAGCGCCCTGAGTGGTTAGGGGTTATGTGTCTTACTGAAGGGCACCTCGGCAGTGCCCCGGAGGTGAACTGACACCTCTTCAGCTACCAGTCCACTTCCGTAGCGACTGGTCCATGCTGGACTCGAACCGGCCATCCTCCGGTCCCCAAGCCAAGTCTTTAGGACTGAGCTTCTGCCGAGAACTCAAAAACGTCAAACAGCGTGGGCATACCTCTTGTTTTCACGAAGTAGATTCACAATTTAAGCTACAGGATGACACACTGGAGCTCATAGTGCCACTTCTGCAGCAACTGATCTTTTAACCTAAATATGAACATGTTAAGGGCAGGGAAAAGACCAAAAAAAAGATATTCCAGTCATACAGTACAGTGCAATAAACACATCGCAAAAGACTGCCTAATACACAATGACATTACAAGCTAAAACTAAGTACTTATGTAGTCTAACTGTTTAGCTTAGTTTGCCATGTGCCTTAAAATTGCCTAATTCTTGTCTTGTAAGCTGCTTGCTGAGACAAACCGGCCCTTCCTCCCTCTAATTGCAAATGAATCGCAGCAGCAGAGGACAGGAGGAAGGACTGATACTGACTGATGTCTGAGTTCTTCATTCTTTCTAAACTTCACTCTGTATTTTGATGTCAAGAATGTGATTTTCTTGACATTTTAGATGTGTTCCCAGTGAGAGATCATTGAGTTTATATAGTGACTAAACTTTACTGCTGCTGCTCTTTCAGTTTATTTGTAAAATATTCAATTCTAATCCTGTACTGAATTTAAAGACAACCAGGTTGACATAGTAAATGTATAGCTAATATGCACACTTGGATATTTGATTATTTATTGCAAGTCATATCATTGTTGCAATATTGAACAAAGTTATCGCACATTTCAGATTTTCCTCATGTCGTGCAGGCCTAGTCCTCACAGATGAATACTTTCTTCTATATATCATTTTCCTTCAACTTCCTCTTATTCATCCTCAAGTCAGCCTTCTTTCTTCTGCTCACAAATCTGAAATGCTGTTGAAATATCCTGCTCCTTTACATTCGAACCGGCGGCTGCAAGTCTACACACTTTCTCTATCAGCTGGTCGTCACTCTCTTCACCATCCCGCTCCTCCTCGATACCGTTGATTCTGACATTTTCCTTCCGGGTGTACGTGTTTGCACTCATCCTCTTTGGATTTGCATTCCAGAATATTGCTGTTGAACCTTCTCTTGTCGATGGATAAGTCCAGTTGTTTCTGCCTTGACAATAGCAGGTGCCACTGCATTGATGGTAGTCAGCACTATTTTAGTTTGATCCTCGGTACGCAGGTCGGCCAGAATTGTATCCGTTTCCGCCTTTACATTTAGCATTCACTGAGGTTAGACAATCGCCCGTTAAAGCTAAACATTTAGAAATTTACTAAATGTGCTCCTGTTTAGCTCACTCAATCATTCCAGCCTCTTCAAGCTCATTAAATCCAGTCAGACTGACAGGATTTGTGATCACCAGCATGGATGTGCGATATGTTGGCCTGCCCTGCCTAGTGCAATACCTCTGTATGTTATGGCTGTCATGTATGTAGGGCCATTAGCGTAATTGTGGGTATCAGGTCAATTGTTACATTCCTTATTGATTGAGCGCTTGACATGAAATAAATTCAAATATAGGTCTGCACTGTGGAAATGTGTTACTGACTTGGCTGGGCCGTAAAGTAGCCACGCACGCCTACAGGGCTTCCACAATGCACAATAAGAGGGCCACAGACCCCGTATGAATTATACTAAAAAATAGGGTACTCTTCATAACATTTCATGTATTTTAAGAGGCAAATATATGCGAAATATACGTGTGTGTGTGTGTGTGTGTTTGTGTATACACATCAGCTTTCTGTTCTCGCATGGAAGAAATGCAGTTTATAACGATAACAGTGGCAGATTGACCACAAAATTCTTAGGCTGACTTGACAACTGTTAGTGGCAGATTGTATTAGCTCTAGCTAGCTTGCAGTTTGCACGACTTTTAGGTATTTGTTCCTGGCAGTGCCACCTGACCTGTTCAGTGATTTTCCACTTTAGTCAGCCATCAAAATTAATTCTCCTGTAAATTAATTAATCTCATCTATATCAAGGCTGTGGTTTGTGCTACTGTATCATCATAATAGCCGTGGTGAAAAATAAGCACATCACGATGACCATAAGCCAGTCCTACAGAACAGCTCCTACATTTTTAGCAATTAAAAATAACACTGTGGAGTAAGGTGCAATTGAAACGAGAGCTTTAACAAACTGAGATTATCATGACTTGTAATAGTGATATGTTTGTATTCAAGAAGTATAAAAAAAAGGACTTTTGAATCAGTTTGAATCTTTGTTTGAATCAGAAACCGGGTTTTACAATGAGCAGCCGAAAACAATCACACAGCTTTATTATCATATTGGAATCATGATGTGACCTCTTTGTTTTCAGTTTAGGCATAGTATTGGCTGTTTGTTTGTGTGTACTTACAGAATCGCAGCTCTGTCTGGTTTAAGAGAATGACAGAAAGTGAAAGAGGATGTGCAGCTGGAAATTATTTTCTCTTCACTGTAAAAAGCAGAA
Source organism: Coreoperca whiteheadi (assembly GCA_011952105.1). Classification (NCBI taxonomy): domain Eukaryota; kingdom Metazoa; phylum Chordata; class Actinopteri; order Centrarchiformes; family Sinipercidae; genus Coreoperca; species Coreoperca whiteheadi. The sequence goes on along the minus strand of CM022470.1, from coordinate 6,510,326 downwards.
GCTGAACAATCAGCCGTAAAAAGTCGTGAGTCGGCTGTATTCGTGTGTGGATGTTTGTGAGAGAGAGAGAGAGACACACACGCACACACACAGAGAAGGCAAGACATCTGTGAGGTCATGCCTCATAAGGTTTTCTCTGTGCGTGTGGCTTTGTTTGAGAGGGATGAGGGACGTTGGGGTTGGGGGGGTTGCTGGGTAGGAGAGGGAAGAGAGAGGCAGCTGGACCTGGGATGAAAGGACAAACAGCGACCCAAACTCAAAGAAGGTTGAAAAATGCACATGCTCTGAGGCTAAACACGGGTTGGTGGTAGTCGATGTCTTTTGACCAACTGATATTGTACAGGCTTGGGTGAATCTCGCTTTATACTTATCATGCTTGCATCATGCTGACTCAGCACTCAGAGAGAAAGAAACAGAAACAGAGACAAAGAGACAGAGAGAGAGTGTCTAAGCGCAATAATGGCAGATCCATGCTGCTGTTGCACTCCTCTAAAGACAGCTTTCCATCACTTCTCCCTCACTGATGTAACATGATGTGATAGAACTGTTTGTGCAAACTGAAATGAATCCTGACACATTGATGAGAACATCAAGAGGGTGAGGAAAAAAAGTGTGATTTTATTTTTTTTGTCAGAATTTTATTTTATTATTTTATTTTTTATAGCTCTGCTTCCAAACAGAGATCCATCTATGCCCTCTCTGCGTTTTCAGTAATCCGCCCTTTGAAACTGTCAGAATTAGCCACTGTGCTGGAAAACGCAAACACCCACAGCTTCACCTACCTTCTCTCACACTCCCATCAACCTGTGTATTGATTCCTCTCTGCATTTTCACACTGTTCGGGCAGAGTTAAAACTGGATGACTCATTTTGCCATATCCATTGTTTTCCTCATGCACCAGCGGTACACACTGAGACTTGTGTCCTTCAGACCACCTCTGCACGGCTCAGGAACTGGATGTACTAGGCTCAGTGAGTGGTGCACAGCAGCTTTCAGCTCTCTTCCCCACTATTAGTGAGCTGCGCCTCTGTGTCAGCCATATCCTTTTCCTGGCTGATGCACATCATCCACAAACTAAATTTCCCTCTAGAATCAGGCGATGCCTGGACACATGGGCCTAATGCTTGTAGAGAATGTACAGCAAATGCTGAATGTGCCAAAACATTACTGGACCATTTAACAATAATGCAATAATACGTTTAAGGGGAATAGTTTGTCTTCGGAAACTTAGACACATTTCAAATTTGTAAATAACATTTCTTTGCTCTTGTGTGCTGTGAATAGCACAATTCATGGCCTGCTTCTGGTGTGTGTCATATATTGTGACGTTTTTTTATGCTGCCTCAGGTGATTTTCATCTCAACTTTAACCTGGTGAATAAAAAAATATCAAATATATTTATTTAAATATAGGTTATTGGTGATATATATTATTATGGTAAAGTATAAAGAGTTCATAACAGGTAGAGGTAGTGAATGCTTTCAGGAATCACCTTTTTAACTGACTGTATGTTTCCATATTTCTCGACTCTCCAGTTGTCCTTTTGTGTCAGATCAAAGTAGTTCCTTCCTCTTTTGGCCCGTGAGTCGCTGACCTTCTTTGAGTGTAAATTAACAAATGAAAGGCATTGCTGAGTTGCTAGGCAACCAGGCCACTCAATTAACCTCTTTATACATTTCTCTCTACATCTCAAATTAATGAATTACTGTAGGAAAGGTGGATGAACACATAAACATACTACTGTATATATATATATATATATAGCCTATGATTATAGTACTTATAGCCTATTTACATGCAGTTGCCAGTTTATTATGTAACTAAACATAGATGTAATATATAGTCTACCTTCATTTATATCAGTAATAAATAAAATAATAGAAACAACTGTCAGTGTCATGCAATACAACTCAGCACAAGAAACTACAAACGAATGCTTCCAAAGTGACCATAAAGTTGAATCAACACTTGTCTTCTGCCCTGTGCGTATAGGTTAAACACACTTCCAATAAAGGTTGAAGACATGGAGTTGGCCTTTTGAAGATTTTACTGAGAGCAACTGTGAAACTGTGAAAACAATGTGGGACAACAGATAGTGATTACAAATCAGAAAAATACGAGATACAATAAACAAGACCAGTGGTACTTTAGAAATTAATTAGTACTGTAACAAAACATCACAAAAGTATAGACTAGTTAGATGTCATATTAGTTAACTTAGTTAACTCCCCACAGGAAGTAACGTTACAGCCCAGTAATTACTCTAGCAGTTAAATATTGCGTTACACATAGAGTCCACAAGAATAAAAAGAAAAGATTAAAATACATAACATTGAGCTCAATTAGTGTTACTTGTATTCTTGTATTAGCAGCACATTAGCCTCAGAAACCTAGCAAAATCAAATATACGGCTCATCAGATCTACATGCTGACTTGCCCAGGGCCTGTTTGCCAGTGAGGTGGAAACACATGATCTGCTGTGGCGACCCCTATGGGGAGCAGCTGAAAGAAGACGATGTGCATATATATTTTTACATAAAGTGTTGGACGCTGAAGTTCGTACTTTGTTACAATTTAAACCAAATATGATTACCCTCTTACAAGGGTTATCAGTCTCTCAGACAAAGCTGCTTTGGCTGGAAAGTGACAATAATGTGTTCCTCTTACAGGCAATGTGATATGATTATTTTTATTGGATCTGTTTTTAATTTGGTCTCAGGGAGAGGCCACTTCCCATGTGCCCAGTGTTAGTGGATCAGTCCCTACATTGCTGATCAATCAATTTTTATTTTTCCCCCGGCAGAAATGCAATCAGCTTGGACAACAAGTTTATGTAATTGGAACGTTCGGCCTTGCTGTGACAACAGTTTTTTTTTTTTTTTAAATAAGTTGTTCTTTTCATGTCTTCTTGCGGAGATTCTCTCTTCCAACAGACCACCTACTGTAGCACTGCATTTGCCATATGGTTTCAATGAATGTAATTGCTGCGACTGCTGCAGCACTAACACTTTAGGTGATAATACCACCGCAGACCTTGAGTAAAGCAGATTAGCTGCTAAATTACCTAAGATGCAGCAAAGTGTTTTGCAGATTCTGCTGTCCTCGACTTCAGCTGACCAACTTCATGCCTCAACTTTTATCCCTTATCTTGATAATCAAATACGGGACTGCTTGCTATGTAGAATATAATATATAGCAAATTTGCTGTTGCTGACTTTCCATTCCTTTTGGCTTACTGCCTAAAACATGAAAAATCAGTGCGGAGCCACTTTAAACAGGTAAACAGTTAATGTACAATATATAATCAAATAGACTGAACAATTACTCATTTTTGTGTAAAATTCTTTTACATTACAGCTGGAAGTCCATGTTTGAGATGTTCAGTGTTCATTATAGTGTGTCCAAAGGTGGATATTTTGACTTGTCGAACACAGGCTTAACTAATAACATTACCTTTGATAGCATTTAGCTGTTGGTTTAAAACAAAGGTCTATCTGTTCCATTAGATGTACTAGCGAAAAATGTGGATGCTGAAATTGAATTGAATAGACTTGAATAGACAGGAAAAGTATGTCTGTACCTAAATGTAACAGAGCTATCATTAATGTTATTAGTTATCAGTCAAAAATGGTATTAGTTACTATTAGTCACTAATGGTATTAGTTACACCTGTAAGTCAAAATGTCTGCCGTGAGAAAGGTGGATTCTGGCGGAATTTTTGAATTGATTCTTGATTGTTTTAAAGACAAATTCACTTAATTTTACAACAATTTCGCTTAATTTTATTAGTTTCGCAATATTTGGGAAGGATGGGGGTGGGTATGCAGGCTTCTTAGTCTGCACAGAACATGTAAGCTGTTAAGCTTTTACATGACTGATTAGTTGTATGAATGTCAATAGGCTAAGCTTCTTCTAAAAAGAAACAACAAAATGCTTTATCTCAAAAGGCTTCTCTCTTTTCATGACAGAGGAAAGAAGATCAGGGCACTTTAGTGCTCTATTCAACCCTTTATTTAATCTTGAACATGTACTTGTCTCCAATTTCCTAAAGGTTCATGGCCATTTACCATGTATTTTGCTCTGGCCCTTGTGATGTCGGAATATGGGCTTTGATGGGTTTAGCAATACGCAGGGATTCCCCAAAATCGAGGTTCCCTGCTGTTTGCATGACCTTGTAATCTGGGGAGGCATGGAACAGCAGCAGCTAAAGCCAGAGGGAAGACCCCCAAATACAGCAAATTTGATAAAGTCATCCCAATTTTCCTCTCTTGCAAAATGTGGTTTAAAATGCTCTCCTGTCTGAAATTTCCCTTTGCACTTAGATTTAAATAAAAACCCATCATTCCAACTCACTGCCTGCCAACATACCTGTGTTATCATATGTAACAAAGCCTTTTCATTCATCACCTCCTCTGTTCTCCATTAGCTTGGCAAATCATGTCAGAATCTCCCTCTATCTCTGACATTATCATTTAATTAATGTGTAGCCAATTTGCGAAAAGACTTGTCTTGGGTCTTGTTTCCTTTTCCTTCTCATAATTTCACTGTTTTCTGTCACAAACAGGTTTGTGAATAAAATATAATGCTGGATGCAGCTATAACTCCCCTGAAGAAACATCACCACTGATGAATTTCAATTACTCGTACACCAGAAATTGGCAGTCGATTGTAATCTGGGTTCAAACGTAGTCAATTGCATTTTGATTGATAACGTTCTGCACGCTGTGTGTGAAGGAAAGGATGCAGATGGAGGTGGTTAGGATGTGGGCACTTCTCAGGATGCATTTCTGAAATCAAAAGAATGCAGAGCTGTGATAAAGTGCTAGTACCCTCTGCTACTCTCTGGTTAAAAACAACTTGAAATGTACGTGTGTGTGTATATATATGTATATGTATATGTTGTGTTTTGCTTCCTGTTTTTGATGAAAGTGAGCAAAACCCTTATCTCTTCTTCCCACAACATTATGTTTCCTTACTCATGACAATCAAACTATTATGCAGCAGGTTGTTTTGTTTTTCTATTCCCTTTATGTTTGATCTGACTAACTGCCGAGCCTTTTCGTTGTGTAATTTGTGCATGTGTGTAAAAGTGTGCGTGTGCATGACACTTCTTGTCCTTCCGGTGCCCTGGCATTTCAAACAAAGATCTAAATGTAAGCGGAGTTTAAAAGAGATAAACACAAATTGGAGACATACGTCTCCTAACATCCACTGCAACCATGTAGTAAAACTTTCAGTGTTATTATTATCACCTTGCTGCGGTGTTACAATACTGTTAAATCCCTCCTGCATAGTAAGCCTGTACAGTGGAGCAGTGCAGAGCTGGCGCTGCGGTTGTCCCTAATGAGTGTAATAAATCAGCCAGGATGCTCACGGATTCAGCATGTTAAATTACAATAAGTCCCTTGTACAGGAAGTGACACAGGGGCTTCCACTTGCAGTGATTGAACAACTTCTGGTAAACGGTATAGATGGAGGGAAATAACAAAAACACCATACAAATGATGGTCTTATTTAGCTCTGTTACATGAGTCTATTTAGACCTGGAGAAGAAATGCCAATAGGAAGGAAGGGAGGAGTTGGGGGGGGGGGGGGGGGCAGCAGATGGATGCGGAGAGGACTGCCCTGTAGGATCCCTACTGCATGTGATCGCACAGTGGACTGGCCTGAAATGCTGCTGAATTTACAAAGCTGGAGAAATTTTTCATTTCACCGAGAGACTGTCAACCCCAAAACCCTCTGCACTGTAAGAGTAACGATTTTTTTTAACCTCACATAAGAACTTCATTCACTATATACTGATGCTTATTCTTATTCTATTTCTCAGGGTAGAAGAATTACTAGGTCTTCCATTGTTAAACGCAGAAACTTTATTTTAAGCCATGGTCGAGCATGGCTTCTCTCTCCCGCTGCACCACTAAGATTTTTATATTTCCTTTTTGAAGGACATTGACTACCACACTGCACTCTCCATAATTAACCAAATGCCCTACCATTCCACCTTTCAAAATAAGGCCTTCAGCTATGTATGTATGCTATTTTGGATTTCATGAGAAGGGTTCAGGGTAGCTGGCATTTGTTCACTGAAGTGAGGCTAGTTGGGACAAAAGTTGTCTTCCAGGCAGTCTTCAGGAACCAGGCCTTATAGCTCCCCACAGAGAGTGGTAATGACAGGGGCTGAAGGCCCAGCCCGGACAGGTCTTCCTTTAAACACTGATGTGGTTTTGTTCCCGGAACTACTGCTTCTGTTGCTGCTGGGTGAAAGCTTGCAAGGTTTTTTGTGTTCCACAGGGAGCTCTAAAGTCAACCACATGAAGAGATAACACAACAGAGAACCAAAATACCCTAGCAGTGCTTCACTCAGTTATCCAACTCATTAAAGGTGCTTCCTCCATTTTTTTCAGATTTCAGTTTCTCTCTGAAGTTGTGTGGGAGTGTGTATATGTGTGCAGTTGGAATCTATGTAGATCTACGTAGGCTAGTTTAGTAGTGCCAAGATGATATTTTTTTAAGCTGCATTACAAGTCAGATTTCATACAAACACAAACGGGTTACAAATAACCTCAAAGTGAATTTGACTCCATTTGAGCCAGGCAAAAAACGCAGTTGATAGTCAATGCTTCTTTTAAAAAAAGACAGAGGAAGACACTAAGTGATTAAGTGAAATAAGCCTGGATAACAAGTTTGTCTGACTCTTGAGAAGTGCATGGAGATGACGGCCCAGATGAAGCAAGAAGAGCCACTCATCTTTCCACTAGTTGTTCCTTTTTACAATAATGCAGCAGATTAAATTCCACATCCCCTCAAACAGCAATGTTCTTGCCGAATATCTCCTGAGGATCACGTTGCTTAAGATTATATACAATGTGTTGATTGCGCCTTCTGCATCTCCACTACGCTGAGAATAACAATATTGCCTACGAAAAAGTGACAGCATGAGAAATGACACTGGCCGTCGGTGACACATACACCTTCCCATGACCTTTAGCAACAAGAGCACATCCTTGCTAGGAGAGAGGAGTTCAGTTTAATGTGGCGGCCAGGGCATATTGGTGAAACTGGGTCAGCTTGTATCGAGGCCTGGATATCAGTGTGGCTTTCTTACGCATCCTCATCAGATTCACCTCCCCTCCTGCTGTTCAGTTCTCTCCCAGGGAATCCTAACTCCCCCTCTTCTCAGTAGAGGAGTGAGGCCAGACCTAAAAATAGGAACTGTTGTTCTCCCTGTTCTTCCCTTGCATGCCAACTGCTTTCTTTTTTTCCTGAAGAGACCCCCAGTTTTGCACTAATGTCTTTCCTCTGCCGAACCATGGCTTGCATCAATCCAACTAGCCCACTCGGTGCAGGCTGGACCTGATTCTCCTCGCTGCAGTCCTGCCAGTCAGGCTTTCCGGGCAAACACAAAGGTCACCTTCACCCAGAGCTCTTCTGCAAAGTGGGCACATTGAACCACTCTGCTTCTGTGTCCTCCACCCTCCCTTCACTGTGCATTTACACAAACACATCCACTTCCTCCCATGTCCTGCATTTGTCTCCACTACTGGGAGAAAAAGCTAATGAAACTATTATTCATCTCCGCAGCAATTCAGCCTAGCTTCGCTCCCAGCTCTTACTAGTTATCGCTAGTCTGCCCTAAGAGGTATCCTTTACTTAAGCAAAAGTAGCACCCACACCTCACTAAAATACATTTTTAAAATGCAGAATGGCCCTTGGCAATATTAACTGTATTATTATATATTACATAATTGGATTATTATTACTGATGCGCTAATGTATAAGCAACATTTTAGTGTTGTAGCCAGCTCAGGGGGAGCTACTTTTAATTGTTTTATATTGTTGAGTGTCATATTTTAGAGGCTCATTTGGGTTTTTTTAAGTGTGAATTTGTATTGCAAATATAACTTTAAGAGTAAAAAGTACATTTCCATTGCAAATGCAGTTGGTTAGAAGTTTAAAATAGTATTAAAAACTCAGGTAAACTACCTCAGAATTATACTTAAGTGCAGAACTGGAGTAAATGTCCTCAGTTACCTTCCACTAACTGGCAATATAATAAAATTTTAGACATGGCCCACCAATTAAGTGAAATTGAGAATGATTATCTAATAGAAAAGGAGAGGGAAGGAGCTGTGTAAGAAGGCTCATCATCCTGCAGATCAAAGATAAGCGGGCGCATGAAACCACACCAGAGTTGTTTTTATTTTTCACTGGCGCTGGAACAGTCCATGAGTTGGTTTGCCAGCCTCTTGACGAGACAGAAGGAGCCCAGCCAAGGATCAGGCTCACGGTGGATTATGGAGTTGAGTGGGCTTCACGGACGCAGGCGTGGAATGTGTCAGAGAGAAAATGCATCATTGATCAAAAGCCTGCTCAGAGATGTAGTCTTATTTTTGCCAAACACTGAGCAGAGACGGGGGTTTGGAAGAAAACAATAGCCTTTACCAAAGGCTCCATGTGCACTGTGCTATAGTAAGCTCGCTTGCTCTTCTACCCACACAGAGTTCTCTGCACCTACACAGGTGACTGGACTTCACTGAACACTTGCCAATTTTAGCCTTCTGTCTCTTTCTCTACTCCAGCATCTAAATAGCTTCTCAGCTCTGGATTATTAAAATACATACATGGTGGGCGTTTGGAGAGTGAGTGTGCTGCGCATGGAGGCAGGTGTGTACCTCCACAGTAATATGTGGGTTTTACAATGAAGCTGTGTGTGTGTGCGCGTGTGTGTGTGGGTGTACATAAGGAGGTGTAGAAGTGAAAACAGAATTTTTTTTAGGGTTGTTCCATGAGAATTGTTAGCATTGATAATAGATCTTATGGTTTGTCTCCTTGTGGACTTCTCTCCATGTACACCTCAAGAGAGATGGAGACAAACAACACGAATCACTATCAAGGACAGGCTAAGGTGGTGTGTGTGTTGTGTGTTTCTATATGTTTGTGTGGTGGTCTGTGAGCCCCCCGACGAGGCACATAGGCACATCTGTCGGAGGACAGTGCAGGATGCACTGGGGGGGTGTAGCAGCGGTTTCCTGTACTGCTGCAGCAGCACAGCTCTCTGGTGGCAGGCGGGGGCACTTCTCTCTCCCCGACATTCGCTGCAATGCAGACGGCAGTCAAGGTTATGCCGGTGTGGCCACATTGACAGACTGAAGTATTGGGGATGCTGGGGCAGGCAGTCCGAGAAACAACAATTAAGCTTCGGGAAACTCGTGGCCTCGTCCTGTAATGGTTTTATTTATAGCCATAGAACCTTCATGCTCAGACTTGCAAATCCCATATCGACTTCTTCAATAGTACCTGATGTTTCCGCACTTTGCTTCTCTTACACTGCACAGATAACATCTGTCCTACTTTCCTCTTTGTTGCAGAGTTTCATTTTCATTTCAAATGAGTATTGTGTTTGAGGTGGAGGGTAAATTCCGCAGAGATGTATGACACAGGACTTATGTGACATTTGTTGTTAATCAGCCTCCTGCTCATCCTCAGCTTCCTCTGTCTGGCTGTGATAAACATGCCAGTCTCGGCCACGCTGCAACACTGAGGACCGCAGGCTGTATATGGTCAGTGCTTTAGAGAGATCCTGTGCAAAGTTTCATTGGAAGTGGATCAGAGAAAGGCCACGTCTGGTAGCGTTGCACGTAAGAGCCACTGCAACATTCGCGCTTCCTTTTCAATGTGAACCGTAGTCAGACATAGACACACAGAGAAGAAACAGCTGGGGATGGCCAAATTTCCACATCCTGTGAGTGTGTGTGTGTGTGTGTGTGTGTGTGTATATGCATGTACCCAAAAGAATTCCTCTGGCTTCCCCTTTGTTGCACCCAAGGCTCAGGCAAACGATTCATTGTGAGCGGGTTTAAAACAGCTGCCTCTGTCAGATGTTATTGAGGAAGTGATAGATCATTTTCCTCAGGGTGGAAACATTCAGCACACTGCTAGTCTGACCTTAATTGTTTCCTAGTACCGATCTCATCTCTTTATTGGTGCTGTATGAAGGGATATATGTAGAGAAAGAGACAGAGAGAGTAAGACAAGAAAAAAAAATTAACTCAGGCAAAGACTGAATGACAGAGAGAAAAAGTGACAAAGTAAACAATAGTGGGAGAGTGAATGGACAACCAATAGACAGAAAGGAGGGGACTGATGACGAGACACAGGTATAAGTGCACCCATGTAAACTTTTATTCTTTCATTGGTCGTCATCATTGGTCAGTTAGGCTAACACACTTTCATGACACACTCCTCCCACCTCCTCCATATCTTTAGCAAACACAGCCAAGAATGGTGCTTGTAGCTAAAAACCATTTGGGGAAATGAGAAAACACTGTGGTAATAAGGGGAATGCTTTGAGATCTAACAATACTGTTTAATTAAAGCAATGCAGACCATAGGGGAGTATTAAACATTGTTATATCTGATAGGAGTCGATGAGGGCCTCCAGTAGCAATAGCTGTGAGGGACTTGGCACACTGCGATAAAAACCCTGCAGCTCCAATTTTATTGACTCTCATGATTTTATTTGAATTGGATGCAAATACAGTCGTCCATGTGCTGCAAAATGCTATCAGTCTTTGGCCAATGGAAAAATTACCAAAGCCTCAAGTATGACTTTCAAAATTCAAGGTGCTCGAACTAACATAACACTAGACCGACTCACCCAAAGAAGTGCTGCAAGAGATTAGAGCATCCTGTTTCACACAAAGAATGTAACTAATCCAAACCAAAAACAAAATAATCAACTATTTCCTACACAAAAGCTAAGCAAATACTCACCAGACCCCTCTTGTCCCTTTGGTGCCTTCAGAATTAAAAAAAACAAGTTACTTCAAAACTAAAACTATTTCCTGACAGCCACTTGGAGATTAAAACACCCATATACAAAGTTCTTGAGTGCAGCTTTTAGTGAAAACGTTTGGAACTTTAGGAGATTTTCATTTGACAGCAACAGTATGCCACTTTATGAACGGTGCTTGACAGTACCCTGGGTGCAAGCATTTTTAGATGTATGGGTGGCCCCAGTGAGAACTGAACCCTGTAATCTTGGCAGATTCTGTTCTGGGAAACTCAGACACATTAGTTGAATGGGGTCACAGAGCTTGTGCAGAGTTGACATAGTCAGTGGAGGAGGTGTGAGATAGAAATCATGAATATGAGCTGATAAAACCTTCAAACATCCTCCGCTAAACCAGGGAAAACAGTGGAGAGTACATTCTGCAGGAGATTGTAAGGGAATCCAGGGACAAACAACCTCTTCCTGTGTTTCCCCCTCCCATATACAAGGATTATTTTGTTATTATTTAACACAGCTTCTACAGAATTACCAACATGACCTGACAGACACACAATCACTCAGAGTGAGCGGGAGCTGAGATTAGGGGATACCTTGCCTATGGAAGAGGATGACCACAGACTGATGAGACAGGAAGATGACTGTGAGGAAATTAACTGGATGTGACTTGACCCTGCAAAAGAGAATTTCTCTCTGTCCCTCTCTCTGTCTGTCTCTCTCTCTGTCTTTCTCTCCCTCATGCTTAGCAACAAGCATGCACACGTGCGCACATGAACATGCTCGCCTGAACTGAACTTACGAAATAGGTTCTTTAGGAAATAATTGGCCCCATTGGTGACGCGAGGTGATGGAAAGCATAAGGAAAGCAGCTGGGGAGAATGAGGGCGGTGTGATAGAGAAGCCACAGGAGAGCATGACATTGGTGTGCATACAAATGTGCGGTTAACTCAGAAAGGTGTGATATGATTTATGACCAAACCTGTAGACATGCCATACTGAATGTATTGAGTAGTTGCATGACTGATAGTGAAAATAAATGGATTCTTAAACACAAATGCTTCGTGACGGAATTAACTAAGCTAGACGGCAGCACTTGGTGCTTTTTTTCTGTGGTTCCACAGCTCGATAGCATTGACCTCCACTGTCTCTGTGGGCCAGTAATTAATGAGGCTGTTTGGTGCTCTTTGGCTTGTTCAGAGTTCTGTTGGGGATTTCCACATATTATCTGAGTATTATAATAAAGGAAAGAGTGTTAACAGTATAACCGGGGCTTTACATCCAAGGCACAGCGAGCATCTTGAACAATGGACCACCTGGATGAAAATGTAAATCCGTTCACGCACTGAAACAAACACGAGCATGTATGCATCTCACATTCCCTCTCAGATCTTCGATTAACTCGCCTATTCACACATTATTTTTGTGTTTTGCAAAACTTGCACTAAGATGGTGCGATGAGTCGCAGGATGTGCGGCTGAGACTACTGCTGTGAGAATTAAAGCAGTCGCCCACACGAGAGATTACACTGACAAACAGTGACAGGCCCGACTTCACTCTCGCCCTGACTCTCTTTCCCTCATCTGTCTCTCTTTATTCTCTCCATCCCTCCCTCGCCTCTCCTATTTCCAGAATCTGTATTCAATTTGAAGATGCTTCATTAGCATGACAGATAACAGTGCCATGTTGCCAAGGCAAAATCTTACTGACATTGTATTTATCTTTCCATCCCTCTCTTTCTCTCTCTTTTTCCCCTATGAGAATTCAGATTTCAATTTGATTTAATTTGCTTTATTGGCTTAGAGGTTGCACAGCATTGCCAAAACATCTAAATAAATTAAGTTAACATTAAGCTCATTAAACTTGCTCTCTTTCTCAATTTCTTTCAATCGCTTCTTCTATCTATCTCTTGCATATACACAATCTTAGCATACCTCCAGTTTACCTCTCTCTCTCTTTCTTTCTCTCTATGGATGCCTCTTTCCAGCCATTTTTAGAGAGTAGAGTCTGTTAGAGGCTGAATGACGTCTGCCCTAAGCTCTGTGTGCCAGGATTCAGATGAGAGTTTGTGTAACCATCTTCGATGTGGGAAAGAAGAGGCACTGTGGTGCCTTGGGGTAGTGGTGGGCATCCTAGAGAAGGGGGAGGTAGGCGGGTGTTCTGATGATGACCTACCACCTGCCTCATCCAAGTAGACTGGGGCTTACTGAGCTGTGAAATCCTTCAAGGCAAAAGCCAGAGCTCTTTGATTCTTCAAATCTAGTGGGAATAGTTTAAAAAAAAAAAAAGAAAAAAGAAAATACACATAATTATCAGATCACTTTCACTTGTTAATTTATTTTGTGCAGTAATTCTACATGCATGTTAAATTGGGGAAAACCATGCCCTACCTTGATTGAGAAGATTCAAAGAAAATATATCACATTGATGTTTCATTTATACAAACATCTTAATACAAATTTGTATAGAATTTATATTTGCATAAAAATTGAAATAATAAAAATATTTCAACCTGGAGACAATGAATTCTTGCTCCACTTTTCATCCAGGCAGGCAACACTTACAAGGACCACAGCTACTATGTTGAAAATCATTAATCCTATAATTAGAGGGGAAGACATTTTTGGCTTGTCTATAACAATATCACTGAGATTGAAATAATAATTGGTTACACAAATTAACACTGGGCACTTTGATAGTAACGCTTTACCATCACAACACAGTAAGCATGTGTCTTTGTGGTGTGTGTGTGTGTGTGTTTGATTTCTCAGTGTTTGACATGCCAATGTGTGCGTTTGATGTGTAATGTGGCTTAGCTGTGACTAGTAGTCTATCGTGGTGTTCTGTATGTGTGTGCACATTGATCCTATGATCCCCCAACAGACATGCAGGCAAACACAACACACTTACTCTGACTCATGTCTTGGAGAGCACATCTTTAAGACGACTGTGCTCTGCTCTGTTCTGTCTTCACTCCCCATTACCCACGCTCACCTGTTGCCTTATTCACCGATTCACATTGCACATACAGAAATGACACAGTAGCTCTGTGGGCGAGAGGAACTGAGCCGTGCCTGACTGCTTTCTGCAGACCCGTTTTAGAGTTGAGATATGATAGGAGCAGAGGTGTCATGTACCTTACTTAAGTAGAAATTTTGGGTATCTATAGTTTACTGGAGTAATTATTTTTCAGCCGACTTTTTACTTTTACTCCTTACATTTTCACGCAATTATCTGTACTTTTTACTCCTTACATTTTAAAAATAGCCTTGTTACTCCTGTTTCATTTTGGCTTAGTTTTATTCCGGCTTGTCCACATTAAAAAAAACCTATTCAGATAAATCTTGCCATCTGGATAGAATTTGATTGTGGTTGGATGAGAAGTATAAACATATACCATTCCGACACCCTATTGGTTTGTATGCGATCCATGCACCTGCACATGACACAAATCACGTCACACTCCAGCAAGGACATAGCCAATGTTGGGGTCGTTACTCCAAAAAAAAAAAACAGTTACAGCAGGCATAAGTAGCCAAGTACGAAGATGTCCGTCACATATATGGTTCCTTAATGTATTTGCATTGTACTAAAATGTGTTAATTTTCAATGGGCATATATGCGGCTAAAACAGGCGCATCCCAAATGTTTCAATATTAACATTTTAATATAACATTATAGTCATTATGGCCTTTCGAAAAATGTTTTTTTTTTTTTTGAGGAGGTGGGGTCAGTGCACTATAGGTCCCTGTGTTGTGGCCTAAGCTTTTGTTCTTAATGGCATTTTTTTCCTTACGTTACTCTTACTTTTATAAGCAGGTACTTTTCTAATTTAAGTAGTTTTGAAACCAGTACTTTTACACTTTGACTTGAGTAAAAAACTTGAGTTGATACTTCGACTTCTACAAAAGTCTTTTTAAACCCTAGTATCCATACTTATACCTGAGTAACGAATGTGAATACTTTTGACACCCACGGATAGTAGCAAGGAGTACCGAGTAGTGGCAGGCAGCCTGCACGGTTGTGACGACGTTGTATTTTTCAGTCTGTGTTGAAACAGTGAAGTTGTTCATGCTACCACATAAGCAGTTAGAGCAAGAGGACCTTTTAGTTTTGCTTGTGCTTTCTGACATAACAAGTTATCAGACTGCAGAGGAAGATTTTGGGTTTTTTTTGTTGAGAGCCTTGTGTTGCACCCACACAAACATACAGACTCCGGAGATGAAGCAGGCGTTAGTTTTTCTGATAGTGCTGCATTCCACGACATACAACAGACAGGACAGCCATCCAGATGTATATTAGTTTTAGAGATGATATAACCATATAATTTGAAATATAATGAATATAGAATTATACAAATATAGGAAGTCTATTAAAATAGATTTTCCATTGTGCCCTACAGTACCATTTTAAAGAGTGATTGTTTTGGTATACTCTGCTCAGTTGGGCACTGCATTGTAACAGGCAACCTGAGAGCTCATGTCGCATTAATTGCCTGCCTGGAGTTAATGGGACAGTTCACCCCACAATCAAAAATACATATTTCCACTTATTTGCTATTAATACATTTAGTGATTTGGTGTGAGTTGCCGAGTTTTGGAGATATCGTCTCTAGACATATGTGCATTTAAAAAAATGTTATGGCACTATATGGCACTCGGCTTGTCATGCTCAAATTGCAAAAAAGTACATTTGAAAAACGCAACAGCAATGTCTCTTCCCAGACATCATGACATGGTTACTCAAGATAATTCACAGATTTGTTGTGAGGAGTTTCATGTAGGAAGTATTTTCTTTCTACCAATAGTGCCAATAGAGTTTGACATACCACTGCCCTTCAGAAAATGTTGAGGGACTTGTCTCACAGCCTCGTCCCCAGCAGCCCCTTCCATCAGGGAATGTTTGACCCAGCCCCAGAGCAGCCAGCGTCACCACAGGAAAGGGGATGGGGGAGGTGTTGAGGTTTACCAAAATACCCCCGCATCACTGTGGCAACAGCAGCAAACAGTGGCAACAGGCAGTCAAGCCAGAAGCACTTGAGCACACACACACATAAACAGACATACTTAATTCTCTACCAGGAAAGACCCCAGGGCCTGTGAAAAAATTGGTGAGAGAGTACAACAGAAATGTGGTCAATTAAGGGGGGGGGCAGGTTTTAAGGAAATTGAAATTAGGATTGATAATGGTGTTTGGCCTTTGTTATTTATACATACATCCACAACACAGACTTCATTGACCAAACAAATGATACATTCTTGACCTCTAAGTCCTCTACCTCTAAGCCTTATGATTTTGCATTTAAATTCAATGTATAGAATTTAGTTTCAATAGTGTGTAAAATGATCCCTAATAGACACATTTGGCCTACTTGGTTTTGATTGAGTGGCTGGAGCTGAGGGTAACAGCATGTTGTCCTGCCTGGCTGTCCAGCTAATTGTAACAGCATGTTAATGAGACACAAGATTACCCTCACACTCTTGACCCTATGTGGCTACAGCACCTCCCTAAAGAAGGCCTGGAAACAATCAGACCTGAACAGATCTCTTCTTCTTGCCACTTGCTCAGTCTGCTTTATGTCTCTCAGAGCTTTCTTCGCATGTCCCCAATTCCCTAATCAATGTAGATGTCCATCTGGTTGATTTTGCAAACAGCAGAGAGCATACCAGAGGAGACCAACT
Organism: Coreoperca whiteheadi; assembly: GCA_011952105.1. Lineage (NCBI taxonomy): Eukaryota > Metazoa > Chordata > Actinopteri > Centrarchiformes > Sinipercidae > Coreoperca > Coreoperca whiteheadi. The sequence continues at coordinate 6,493,859 of CM022470.1, read as the reverse complement.
GTCTTTAGAGTTGTTAACTATAGTTTTTTTTTACTCCTGAGGCAAAAGAAGCAGGCTAATGAGATTAAAGAGCACGGCATCTGAAACATGAACTCTTGATTATAGCCTCCAGATTTATCTCCCACTACAAGTAATATGATGAGTTAGGTACGGATGATCTTTTGGAGGAAACGAGAGCATGACAAAGATAAGGTCAGCATCAATGTCTGCCTCTTATGTGAAGTGGTTTTCAAGTTCTTTTTACTCCTAGGTTACCGCTGTAAAAGAGTTTGAGTTGTATTATTCTCCAGCTGAACCAACAGCAACCTCCATACCCTCACAGTCTTGGCAAGGGTATGTGTATTACCATGTGCCTGTGGGGCTTGGCACTAGCGTTCACAACAATTGCATGCAAGTATTTCTCAAGGCGGAGAAAATAAATGCTTGACTATATATTGTGAGCAACCCTTTTGACCTTGGTGGTCCCAGCATCATGGGACCACAGCACCCCTTGTGGTGTAAGACCAGTGAAGGCACTGACTAGAATTTCCAAAAGTTTTTTTCCTGAGTACTTATGTGTATTGCAAAGAGATAGAGGTCGTAAAACAAGGGCAAAAACAGAGAGTGATGATCATGTCATTTCTTCAGCTTTGCATCAAGTGGTACTCATTAATTGCTGAGTTGCCAGGCGTCATCTGCCTCTGACTGTCAGGTGGAAGATGGATGGCCCAGAGGTGTTTCACTGTGGCTGGAGTTGAACCATGCTCTGGGGAGATCCATCAGACCTGTACAGGCAGTCACTGGGGGACAACATACTCACTCCTCCGTAGCCCTGGGGTCTGCTGCCCTTTCTAACCTTCTTTCTTCAAACTAAAAACAATCCGCAGACATGCAACTGAGAAAACTGAGATTAGATGTTTTTTGTTACATTTATTTATCATAGAAGTGTTGCAAGTAATAAAACACTGACATTTTACCGATATTAGTTTTAAAGAGAATGTGTCTTTTGTCTGAGTATCAACAATGACAGCATCAATGCCTTTGTGTCTAGAATCTTTAATATGTAACTAATTTTTTGGATGTCTTTAGTTTTAATATTAATGTAATATTCTCTGTGGTATGCATTATTCAACAAGCCTACTCTCCAAGTCCTTAACCAGGCCATCTGCATTCAGGCTATCTAGCTAACCACAACCCTTTGTGGAAATAGGGCAGCACTGTGTCTGCTCTCTGCCAGCTAGGCTCACAAACTAAAAGCAGCAGAAGTTCCACCATGTCATGGCAGGTGGTGTGTGGAGCATTTTACTACTTCCACAAGTTTGGCTTTTGCCTTGGTTATAAAGAGACAGTCTCCTTAGAGCTTCAACAAACATTGCCTGGCAATGGAATCGCCTGGCAAGAAATGTATTTATGAGAGGTTGCTCACAGGATGATTATTTGGCCACATCTCATTTGCAGTTATAAGGTAACTTGAAACCAATTTTAAAGCCCTTAACTTTGTTTGAGAGATGAAATCATTGACTTGAGCCAATCCAAAATCATATCTCCAGTTTTGTACCCTATCATTACAGCAAGCAGTCCTGTTTTTAAAAGAAACAGACATCATGTGGCATGCATTACAATATGTTATGATTTGTCTCAAAGGAAAAGTTACAGGAGTTACTTTGCCTTCATGTGAAGTTATGCAATTCAAAATATGAGCAGAATAATTTTAGGACATGTGAATTTCAAATAAGCATGTAATTATGCCTGTCATAAATATATTTTTAAAGGTGTTTGCCATTTTAACAGTTAAATGTCAAAGAAGACCCCCGCATGGTGCCCATCCACCACTGTATCCCATCTCCATAAAGATGGGTCCCAGCATGTTGGCTCACTGCTGGGGAGAAAAGAAAATGTACCACAAAGCAGTTGATAACTAGGTGTTTAATGGCAGCCCATTAATATAGTCTGATGTCGTTCAGCAGCTCAGCACAGTTTTCTGATGGGAATGGTGTATCATTTCCATCTTTACCTTTCAGCAGCACAACAGCTTGTGATGTGCTTGAGATTTAGGATTTATCTTTTAGCATTCAACGTGAATACATCTATATGGGTGTAAAGCTGCTCTGTGATGAAAGGGATAATCCAGCTTTTTGTTTCCTTTCACCTCTTCTATACTTTATAATCTCACTGTAGTATTCGCTGCTGTTTCCTGAATCCAGATACAAAGTGTAACCAAGAAATCCTTCTCTACCCCAATCCTCCCCCACCCAATTCTGTTTCCAGGATGGTTCCAAACAGAGACAGGTGAGGAAGAAAACGGTGTCCTTCAGCTCAATGCCAAGTGACCGCAAGATCAACAGCACAGCTGCTTGCATGGCCTTCATGATGGAGGGTTGTGAGATGAAAAAGGTGCGCTCCAACTCACGCATGTACAACCGTTACTTCCTGCTGGATCCAGACATGCACTGGCTTCGTTGGGAACCATCCAAAAAGGATTCAGAGAAGGCCAAACTGGAGATCAAGGGCATTAAGGAGGTTCGTTTGGGAAAGAAAACTCCAGTTCTGCGCAGCAATGGTCTCTCGGATCAGTTCCCTGATGAATGTGCCTTCTCAATCATCTATGGGGATAACTATGAGTCCTTAGATTTGGTAGCTAGTACAGCAGATGTTGTCAGCACCTGGGTAATGGGCCTTAGGTATCTGGTGTCTTATGGCCGCCACACCGTGGACATGGTGGAACCCAGCCAACCGAGTCTACGGACATCTTGGATTGGCTCAGTGTTTGAGCTAGCAGATATGGAAAAGGAAGGACACGTAGATCTTTTCAGGGCCACCCAGATAATCAAGGGGCTCAACCCTGGAATGAAAGAGTCGAGGATAGAGCTCAAGTTCAAAGAACTCCAGAAAGCTAAAGACCAATACGGAGAGGCAATTAACATGGACACCTTTGTGGAGGCGTACTGTGAGCTATGCACACGGCCAGAGATTTTCTTCCTACTGGTGCAGTTCTCCAGTAACAAGGAGTATCTGGACAGTAAAGATCTGATGCTATTTGTAGAGGTGGAGCAGGGTGTGGAAGGTGTAACGGAGGACATGTGCAGGGATATTGTTCAGAAATTTGAGCCATCTGCTGAAGGCAGGGAGAGGGGATACCTCTCTATTGATGGCTTTACACATTACCTCCTCTCCTCTGAATGCCACATCTTTGACCCCCAGCACAAACGTGTGTGCCAGGATATGACCCAGCCTCTGTCCCACTACTACATCAACTCGGCACATAATGCCTCCCTTCTGGAAGACCATTTCTGGGGTTCGTCAGACATAAGCAGCTACATCCGAGCTCTAAGGATGGGTTGTCGCAGCATTGAGGTCATTGTATGGGATGGCCCTGATAATGAACCAGTGGTGTATGTAGGTAGTTCTGTAGCCTCACATCTAGCTTTCTCTAAAGTCCTGGACATTATAAACCAATATGCTTTTGAGAGCTCTGAGTATCCCCTGATTCTCTGCTTAGTGACCCACTGCTGCATCCCCCAGCAGAGGGTCATGGCACAGCACATGAAGAAGATTCTTGGGGACAAGCTGCACATAGAACCCCCAAACAAGGAGGAAAACTATCTACCCTCCCCTGAGAAACTCAAAGGTAAAATCCTCCTCAAGGGTAAGAGGCTACCACCAAGCTGCACTGACGCTGAGGGGAATGTGACAGATGAGGAGGAGGGTCTGGAAATGTCCCGAAGAGTTGGAGCTGATGAGAAGGACCAGCTAAATGGCTTAGGCTGCAAGAGACTCAGACTCTGCAGGGAGCTCTCTGATCTTGTGACTCTCTGCAAGTCAGTCCAGTTTAGGGACTTTGAGATCTCTAAGAGGGACCAAAAATACTGGGAGATTTGCTCCTTCAATGAGGTAGATGCAAACAGGTTTGCCAATGAGTTCCCAGAGGAATTTGTCTGTTATAATAAGCGCTTTCTCTCCAGGGTATATCCCACACCTATGAGGATTGATGCCAGTAACATGAATCCCCAGGATTTCTGGAAGTGTGGCTGCCAGATTGTGGCCATGAACTACCAGACGCCAGGCCTGATGATGGACCTCAATCTAGGCTGGTTCAGGCAGAATGGCAACTGCGGTTATGTTTTGCGGCCAGCCATTATGAGGGAGGAGGTGTCCTACTTCAGTGCGAATGCTCGGGACTCCCTGCCAGGGGTGTCTGCCCAGCTTCTTCACATCAAGGTCATCAGTGGACAGAATCTGCCTAAGCCTCGTGGCTCTGCTGCTAAGGGTGATGTGGTGGAGCCCTACATATATGTGGAGATTCATGGCATCCCAGCTGACTGTGCTGAGCAAAGAACCAAGACTGTGTCCCAGAATGGTGACAACCCTATTTTTGATGAGAGTTTTGAATTCCAGATCAATTTACCGGAACTTGCAGTACTGCGCTTTGTCGTGCTGGATGACGACTACATTGGAGATGAGTTCATTGGCCAGTACACCATTCCATTTGAATGCCTACAGCCAGGCTATAGACATGTCCCTCTGCAATCTTTGACAGGAGAGTTCCTACCCAACACCACTCTGTTTGTCCATGTAGCCATCACCAACAGGCGGGGTGGCGGAAGGGCACATAAGAGGGGTCTGTCCGTCAGGAAGGGCAGGAAGGCTCGGGAGTATACCACCACCAAGACCACAGGGATCAAAGTAGTGGATGAGCTCTTCAGAGCTTCCACCCAGCCCCTCAGGGAGGCCACAGACCTCAGAGAAAATGTACAGGTAAGGGACTACATACTTAAGGTATTTATGAAACATAATCACAAAACCATTACCAATATTAAAAGTGACACATTGGGTTGTGTCAAGTAGGAGTTTTGTCTGAATGTCTTGCCTTATCATTGCCTTAAACTGCTTTGTGATGATGGGTTTCGTATTGGGTTGACTGGGCTGCTTTGTTAAGCGGTTGAAGAGTGAAACCTTTTCCCAAATTTGTGCCTTTTTACTTTCAGGTGTTTATGATGTTGACTATGCAGAACAAGTAAATAACATCATAGATCTTTTGATTAGTGTGTATGTGGTCCAAAAGTTCATTGAAATAATTTAAATTATATAGAACAATCACAATCATAAGATATTCTAAACAATGGTGACACTTTAGACCGATAATGCAGCTGTGCATTTGGTTGCACTCATTGTCTTTAGTTTTGATGAACTGGATGATCTGAATTTTGTCGATCTGTTCCTAAGAAAACATGACAATACTTATAACTTCAACTGCTGAGGCTTTGCTGGAGACACCCAACATTTCTAAGTCACTGCACATTCAGTAGATGTTTTCTGAATTTGCCCATCAATCCCATTCTCCTTTTAAAAACTAGTAAGTAATAGTAGGCAGTAGTAGGTACACATCTACTAATGATCCTTTCTGATTTCTTGCCAGAACATGAAACCTCATGTCGTGTGGATGAGTAGCCAATGTTGGAAGGATGCAGGTTTAACAAAATCAAATATATAATGTTGATATCCTGTATAAGAAGACATAAAATTAGATTAGATAAATTGTTCCACCAGAAGCTAATGTATCACACTCCTTTTTACATATCCAGGTCATAAATAGCTAAATGTGTCCATCTGTCTTCAGTAAGCAGTAACTTTGGTCTAATGGCATAGCAAACAAAAGACCAGACCAAGCTAAATAAGCAAAGACGTGATTAGAGATCCTTTGGCATGGTGTCATACATTTTTTCAGTTTGTGGAAATAGGCATGTTCTGAAAGCGGAAATAGTTTTCCTCTCCAATACCCAAATACAGAGAGAAATATGTTTGTGTTTAGGAGGTGAAACTGATCCTGTGATTTTAGACGTAGTAAACTTTAGCAAGTTACAGCCTGAATGGGATTAGAGGAAGGTTATTTCAGGAAAATAATTGGAAATAAAAGCGGGAAATCTCGCAATTAATAAACTTTCGTGACAAAAAAAGTGTTTTCTTACATGTCCAAAGATTATGATGTTTTTGGCACAATCAAAGTGTTGCTTGTTTGAATAATTTGGTGACAAATGGATACCTCAACAGTTTGTCATGATTAGGTCCTAATCTTTGCTGGGGTGTGAGTCAGCATGGGAACATTTCATGAATAAGACATGAAAGATGGCTCACTGTGAAGACACACAGCCATATCAAACACATCCAAACTTTTGTAAAAGTCCAACCAACTAACTTTTGCTAAATATGGAAATAATCACAGAAATGCCATGTGTCACATCTGACGCTCTAATCTCTTCTGTAGCTTTGATTTATCTCTCATAACTAATGGCTTCAGAATCTCATCTAGAGACGTAAATGAAAAATGGCAGTAAACAATTGGATGTGAATCGGTGTCTTTTAACCTCATCAAACAACACTGGCGCCACTACCACTCCCCAAACCACAATATCCTCAGGTTTGAAATGTAAATTTTTATTTTTGAAATGAAGAGATAAAAGTTGATGAAAGAGGTGAAGTTGAGAGGAAGGCTTTATGGAGGATAAATGAAGGTGTTTTTAAAATAAGGCCTTTGCCTTTTAAATGTAAAAAAGTGGTCAGTTGTGAAAGCTATGTACAGGCCAGCTGTGTGGAGCCTGGTGCCTTATATGCAGAGGGAGCTGGAGGGCAGACTCAGGGTCTGTGGCCAACAACCCACAAGGCAACAACCAGGCCAGCTCTGGAATGCTTTGCCACCCTTGAATTGAATCAAAGATTAGATGTTAACATGAGAAAGAAATATCTCTTGTACTCATACGCACTAAAATCCCAGATATCATGGCATATAACCATAGCCATGAAAGCAGTGTACACACACACACTTTAGATGTCACCGTCAAACACATTATTTCACCTCACTAAGCTCTTTTTAAGACTCCTTTTATCCTCAAACAGCAAAGCTTCCATGTGGTCTGCTTTGAATAATAACAGAAAGACAAGTGTATTTGACTGTTGAAAAGACTGAGGTCTCATCCATGAACACTGATGAGTGGGCAGCCACGATAGGTTGATGGGTTGCCATGTTTCATATGTGGATCTAGGCAGCAAATCAATTATTTCTATGGGCGACTTGAATGAAGTCTCCGCAGTGCTGCTGCCCATGAACCTTATAAAGTGTTGATGGAGCTGGAGGAGAGCTGTGAGCCTGGAGTTTCTTTTTATTTGCTGAAAAGTGTGTGTGCCATCATAGGCACATTCACCACCACTCAATACTGTAAGCAAGAGAGAAGAGAAGAGAGATACACAGATAGAAGCAGAAAGAGAGAGAGGAGCAAACAGAAACAAAAGCAGTGTTGTAACCGGACACGGAGTGCTCATTTGGGGAATGTAGGAAGGGGAGTAAAGTGGGGGAAGGGAGTAATTAAAAACACAAGCCAAGATTGTAAGCAAAACCTCATGGTAGAAAGCATGAAATTTAATAAATATAATTATAAAAAAATTACAAAAAATTAAAAACACAAGTCTCTCAATAGGTTTTTTAACACCATGGCTTGGAAACGGTTGTCTTGCACAGCAATTATCAAAAAACATTCACGCATGTGGTCCCATACACACATGCATTGAATTATACAAAGCATAATGAATGCTAATAATTTCGGCTCGACCACACTTAGACATAAACACATGCAGTCACACATGCTCATAGTTCACACAAACACACCGGGTTTTAATCCAGAGCCCCAGAGCTGTCCCGCGTCCACCATTGTGTTTTTCGGTGGCTGTGCTCAGTGGCCCAAGCGGTGTTAACTGTGGCTGAGGTTCAGCATACAGATGCCGATTGTGTCCCCTGGCCACCCCCTCCGTCTACGGGAAGGTCGGGCCCCGCAGTGACAGCACATCCTCTGGGGTAGGGGGCGGTGGGGTGGATTTTTCTGCAGGCCTGCAGGTCTAGCCCAGGGAGACAGACAGAATGCCGAGTGTGTGGACAGATTCCTAAACACCAAGACTGGCTGGTTTTCTCTAAATTGTTTTTTTTTTTTTCCTGCTCCTATTCTGTACCTAGTTTTCCATGCATCTCTTTTGCTCTCTCGTGCTCTCTTACCTGACTTGTGTTTCCCTAATGCTTCTCATCATCACCCTCACTCTTCTTGTCTCTTTGCAGTTTCCTCCAGACTTGGTTCCTCATGCCTCAGCCTAGGCTGCTCTTTTGAACTCTTTTACTGTCCCTTTCTCTTCTCATACCCCGCTCTATCACACTCTCTTTTAACCAAGCTGTGAAAAACTGTGGGCCTGCTTTTGTTGCTTAAATTCCCATGCTGGCAGAAGAATGTAACGCTGTGAGAGGCAGTTGCTTAGTTGCTGGGACTGCAATGCCAGACGTGCAGAAACTCTTTCTTCGGTGGACTGGAAAGCACGCTGGCCGAAATAGGTGAATAGTGTCCGAGACCGAGGGAAAGTGAGGCTGGCAGCATTTCTAAATTCAATTTAATTTTGTCTTTAGGCTGACAAACCAAACTGCTGTTGAACGTGATGCTACCAACAAATGACAGTAAACTCGTGACTTAAGCTGTGTTGGTCAAATGTTCATGCCAGGTAGAGGGGTTTGTGAGGAGGAAATCCATGAACATTGACAGTGGGCATAAATAACAGGTTGTCATGTTTGTGAGCAGATGCTCAAAGGAGATGCATACAAACACTACATCTACTCTGTTGTGAGAGTTTTGCAGTTAGAAGAAATGGTCAAATTGGTATCAGTGATGGTTGTGCAGAAATCTAACCGCACAGTAAATTAAAAGCCACTTTCTGTGTTTTGTTTTGGTTCCAAATCTTATCTGTTCAAACGTGCCATATCACAGTGCTTTCAGATTGTATCACTTTCTTTGATGACATTACATGACATTCATTTGGCAGATGATTTTGCCCATAGTGACACATACATTAGGAGCAATTTGGGGTTCAGTGTTTTGCTCAACGACACATGGAAACACGTGGAAAGGAGGAGCTCAAGGTTCAAATTGTGATTGATGGCAGACCTGCTCTAACTGAGCTAAAGCTGAGCCTGTTGGAAAAAATAAGACTTGCTATCAGTACTAGATTAACTAAACAGGACATATTGAGAAAGAAATGTCTTTATTTATCTAGCAAGAGAAAGCTAAAGTTTTCAGTGGTCCATGTAGAAACAGGAACATAAGGAGAAGAATGCTTTGGTTTTTCTTAATATTTGATAGTTTTAAGCTGGATATTTTCAGCAGGGGGAAGAAAGATACATATAGCACCTTCAGGCTTTGGTCAGAAGTTTGGCTCCAGAGCCTCTGGGCTGTTGAATGAGCAGACTGACGTTGTGGGAAACCGCTAATTTTACTGTCACCAAGACAAACACTCGCTGCTGTTATCTTGTTTCTGGTCTGAGGGGAGTATCACCATCCCTCTCATTGAATCTCCTCATTCATACTCATCTGAAAAAAGTCATAGCAATATTTGCCATTCCATTATGACCACAATCACTTCATTGCCAAGCACAATGACTCTACAGGAATTTGCCGTAGTTGGTTATATCGGAAGTTGGATAGTTGCTTTGGTTGGTTTCATTAAAATAAAAATATACTGTTGTGACAAGAGGACACCACATGCAGAATATTTAACATTTACTTTAGTTGATGGTGCTTCGCAGAGCAACTTAAAATAAGTGAACATCTATTAAATAAAAAAAAAAAATAGACACAAATGTAGCATATAGAGTTAGTTATTTATATTTATTCCTTTTTAACATGTTCATACTCAAATTGCTATCCTTCATTGTGGGTGTTTTCCTTCCCAGAATGCCATGGTGTCCTTCAAGGAGCTCTGTGGCCTGACCCCGGCGGCCAACATGAAGCAGTGTATCCTGACTGTGTCTACCTGGCTGATGAACAGTGAGCGGTCACTGAGGGTAACAGTGGACCTGAGCGAGACTTACCCCGCCATGGAAGCTCAAGGTCCTGTGCCTGAGCTGCTGCGCAAAGTGCTCAATGCCTATGACATGGTAAATCATCTGCACACACAGAAAAGAGTGTATGTAGTGTACGTACCAGCATTGGATGCTGTCAGGCAAACAAAAATGTTTGAACTGCTGTTGCGAAACACTGAATTTGGTATTACACATATGAACATAATGTGTTCTGCAGAAATTCCTTTTAAAAAGCAAAATTAAAGTACAAATTCAGTACTCACGCATACATACACAGATATATGCATGCATCCTAAACTGTGTTCATGTGAGACAATAACGCTCTTATCATAGTGTGTAGCATCTCACTAAATATCTGTTTCAGATAAAGATAAAATGTCAACGGCACTCAGGCATTTAAGTATGATAACAGAGGCTGCCCTATGTGTACTTCCTGCTCTGTGCAGATCCTCATAGGTGCTGCGCTTACAAAAAAGAGGAGGGTTAGCTTGCTCCCTCCCTTAATGCTAGTTTTCTTATCATTTGATTTAAGCATTTACACAGCTGGATGTGTTTTACAAGGCTTCTAAACGTGGCTAACCACCTACTTGACCAGTCAGATTGTCAAGCTGCAGCTACTCATTGTATAATTTCACATGTGCTTCTCCATCCTGCCTCCTCTCTTACAAGAACACTGTATTTTTTATCACTTGACATTGGCATGGCCTAAAAAGGGGTTGGAGGACTCCCTCTGTAATTAGTTATCACCCGCTGTTTCCTCTCCCCTCCTCCTCCCCTCCTGCGAGGCTTGGTGGGAGTTGGCGAAGTGGGTCATGAATGAGGAACAAGGTTGTTGTGTCCACGCTGCTTAGATCATCAGAGCTCCTGCTGCTGACACCTACAGGAGTGCACTGACATCAGGAGCGACGCAGCGAGCAGCTCCAAATAGAATCTGCTTTGGCTTTTATGAGGCTTTCGTACCAGGCAGGAGGCTTGGCACTGTCAGAGCAACTCTCACGCTCCAGTCCACAAAAGACGTTTCTGGGGACAAGCAGAAAAGCAGGCCCAGAATCCATGTATCCATATTTTAGAGTTTTAGAGATTAGAACATGCATTCTCAGGCCTTTAACACCAAAAAATGTTTGTCATCCATTTACCTCATTGGATATTTGTTACTTTATTAGTCAGAATAATTAGAATTATTTTTGGGAGGCTATTCAATAAGAGCATTGTATGTCAAGCACATACAAATGGCAGTTTTCAAGGGTGATATTATAGTTTTCGGAGTTAATAAAATTATGTATGTACATTATGTACTTACTTATGTCCTCAACCTGGACCTGGTCAGCTGAGTGTTTGTGTTTGCTTCCCAATGATTGGCCTGTTGGCACACTCCCTGCTCAAGAACAGAGGATCCAGTGTGTGTGTGCGCATGTGTAAATGCGTGTGACTTCGTGGGAGCATGGCTGCCAACACCAGGCCATTTACTGTAGGATATCAGTGTGCAGTGCATGTCCTCAGTAACCCCGATGTGGTTTGCAGCCAGCCACCGTTGTAACCCTGAGCTGAACAATACGTCAGCACTGGAACTCCTGTTTCCACAGGTCAGGCCAATCAAGCTCATGTACATACATGTCTGTGCATTTATATATATATGTACGCAGACATCTTTACAGTGCAGCTTAGATGGCACAGTGAAAAGAGTATTCAGTTGTCTCAATCAAAAGATAACATCAGGTTAGTGAGATTCAGAGCCATGACTTAATTTTTGGGCGTTTTCACACCTGAAAGTCCGCACCAAGGTCCGAACCAAAATTCATGTTTTGATACATTTTATACATTCAGTTTGTTCGGTTTGGTTTGGTTTCACACTGCAATTATGCGAGCACACTAAATAACTTTACACGACGTACTTGCGTCCTGTCGTCATCAGTTATGTGGGCTACATCTTAACATTGATTGGTTTGTTAGCGGACGTGCGTCTGAAATCAGCGTGTCAGTTCAGTGGGTAACTTGGACAAAATGAAGGAACAGACGCATATTGTTGCCACTATGCTGTTATTGCTATGGCATTACTATCTGCAGCACCAACTATGTTCGAGGCTAGTTCAAATTCGCCAAATGAACGTCCTCGTTGTGCGAACATTTTATCGGCGCCGACGGGAAAGCAATCCTGAATTTTTGTGCGTTTTTTCCGGTTGACTTCTTATTATTTCAATTAAAAGCCTCCTCCTCTCCCCATGTGCTACCACGGCTCATTTTTCCTGCGATCTTCTGTGACAGGTCTGGTAGTTTTGTCTTCTTCTGTGGTTTGGGGTTTATTATTGAAAGTCTGAACAATACAGACGATGCTTTCACACTAGCAACGAACCGAACCTTTGTTAAGTTTGATCCGGTCCGTGGTCCGAGGGAGGTTTCACACCTGTAATTTTGATTCAGACCAAACTGAAAAGTCCGACAGTCCGGACCAAACAAGGAAGGTGTGAAAACGCCCTTAGACTCACCATTTTGTGCACCAACACTCAACCGTCTAACAAGAATAAGTCCACTACAGTAGAGGCAAAGGTGCTACTTTCAAGACCAGAATGCAATGGAACTTCAAGACATTTTACCTTCAAGACTCTTGCCTGTCTCTATTGGAAATATTTGCTCTCTGTCTTATTTTCATTATTGCTACAGCAAAACAAGAAAAGGCATGCACATGCGCGTGTGCACACACACACACACACACACACACACACGCACACACACACACAGTATGAGAGTCCACTTCCTGTCTCCCTGCTAACAGGAGTGTGGCACTTCATTAGCATTCCTCCTCAGTGCGTATTTTGTACAGGAGGATACAGACATACAGTAAAACAAGAAAACAAACTACACAAATGTAAACAATCTCAAACATACAGCTATTATATACAGGCAAGAGACAACAATCTATATACAGGTCAGATTGTAACTGTACAATAGACGGTACATACAGGGTTGAGGTACAGGTTGTACAAGAGTGCATGTAGTGCAAAGAATGCTATAATAAATATTGTATAAATCATAGGGCTGCAACAATTATTTTCATTATTGATTAATCTGCTGATTACTTTCTTGATTAGTCAATTAATTGTTTTGCCTATAAAACATCTGAAAACTGTGAAAAATGCCAATCCCAATATCCTGGAGCACAACGTGACATTATTAAAGTCCAAAACCCAGAATTATTCCATTTATTGTAATGTAAAAGTAAAGTATGGCGTGAAAACCTGCGTCCGACATTAGCTAATCACATTTTTGCTAGAAAAAAAAATGATTAAAATAGTTGCAGATTAATATTGTTTTGATCAACCAACTGATTATCTAATGAATAAGAAGTTACTCTACATACAGATGTGGTTTTATGTGCATATAGTGAGAGTATAAGAACAGTCTGTAAATTCTATTGTAATAGGTGAGAGTAGCAGAAAAGGTAAGGCAGGTGCAGTCTAAGACGAGTTTTTAGATATAGTTAAACACTGGAGTTATAAGGCTGTAATAATAAACAGACTGCTTACGAATGAGCTTTGCTCATGAATTTAATCTAACTTTCTCTTGTACTTACATACAAGGCAAATGAAATCGGAACTATGTTGTTTACACACCCAATTAATTAGAAAGAATCTTCTTCCTCTGATTACCCCAATTAAAGTAATCAGATAAGGACATTTACATGACAGCTATGTTGCCTTAATTGGGTTAAGGCTGAATTGTTAGTGTGCCTGTAAACATAGCAGCTCAGAGCTCAGCCCGAATACTTCAAAATGAGCCCGAGCTGTTGAGGGGTCAGATCTGTGTTTTGCTGGGCCTCAGCTCAGGCTTTTCCGGTATGACCCCGGTACGATCCTGAGATGTGATGCAAACTAACTACATGTCGTCTTTGTCTTCTAGATGATCCAAACCAGCAGAACACTGATTGAGTCGGCTGATGTCGTCTATTCCAAGCTCACACAAGCACAACGGGAAGGTAGGCTGCATGGGATGGGCAGAGTCCACGTCCTCCGCATTTTCTACACTGCATGTTGATCACAACTGGATGCGTAATCCAAGCTGATATTTTGTTTGCCTTAAAATTATTTGATGTTATTTTGAGATGATTAATGTTTTTTCAAATGAAGATTCTCTTATTTCATGCCAAAACATGCCAACAGCATGAAACATGGCAGAAAAGGTAGATCTCTCTGTGAGGAAAAGTGACTCACATTTCAAAGGAAGGTTTGTGTCAGACACAAATGAAATTACCTCACTTACTGGCATATCTCTTTAATTTTATTTAGAAAAAAGACACAAAATAACATAAATTAATTTGATGCAAGTTTGTTGAGATGAATATTTTCAACTCTTCTGCTGCACGGTCCAAATGAATCATGTACTGTAAGAAAGCGCATCTGCAGCCTTCAAACGTATCATGTGTCGTGTCCTCCTGCCTAATGGGATGAGCGTAGTGTGTCTACTGCTCCATCAAAATCAACAGCAGTGGCTGCTGTCAATAGAACAGGCCATCATTGGTGAGTCAGCACCGAGTAGTTATCATGTCAGTGGGCAGGTGAAAACAATCAGCCAGCCACACAGACAAAGGGCTGCAGGAGAAAGAGGACAGAGAGCATAAACATCCTTTGAGAGCAGAAGAGAAATGAAAAGGCTTGACAGAATGCGGAGTGAGAGGCGAGGGATGGCAAAATGGATGGAAAAGGATGGAATTAAAGAAGCATTTCATCAGTACAGCGTTTTTAAAAAGGGTGCTTGATGTAAGAGCTCCGGCCTCTCTTAAGGGAGAGGATAAAATTGACCATAATAAGATCATTTGAGAGAGAAATAGTTTAAAATCAAGAAATCCTGTGGCTTGTCTTCTCCAGACTCTTTTACATTCAGCACTAATTGTTCCTCATTTCCCTTGCTTCTCTAATACTCAGCAGTGCCTCTGCTGAAGAGCTCCTCAAATAGGAGCACATAGTTTGAATACTGACATCTTCATTTTGCATGTTTATACCTCACACTCTAATGCTCTAGGCCTATTCTGTCTAGCAAACACCAATTATGAATGCACGCGCAGTCGGACTATAATGCCGGCACAAGGGCTGCAAACACCTCTGCTACTGATGACAACATGATGATTTATTGTTAGCCCTTCCAACCTAGCCCTCCCTCCTCTACCTATAAATAAAGGGCAGCTGTGGCTTTGTGGCAGAGTGGGTCGCCCACCAAGGTCGGCAGGTCGATCCCAAGTACAGTCCATTTAGCATAAAAGAATTGATAATTATTACCTCATAATGTAACTGGTCCTGATTAACAACCAAAGACTCAGGCCTATTGTAGAGTTTACAATAGCTGGTGTAAACATGGAAAGCCATTTGTAGTTTGTGTTTTGTTTATGATAAACCCAAACAAGACAAGGAAGGCTCACTCACTGGCACATGCCAACCCAATATCCTGAGGCCGATAAGCCAATTTAAGCCCACTATGCCCAGCTTTACTCCCTGGTGTCACACAGAGGCAGGCATGTGCTTCATTCCCCCAATCACAACAAGCCAAGCTGATATCCGTGCTGTGCATTTTCCCAGAGATGTAGGTTGAACGGTGGGGCTTCAATCCCAGAGATGTCCCCTGGTTCTGAGATTCCCCAGCCCAGAGCTGGAAGCTTCTTCAAAGGCGATGACTGCAGAGTTAAGCAGAGCTTAAACCCCACACAGCCACACTCACAGCAGTGTCAGTATAGCTGGATACCGGAGGCTGATGCTCAGCTTACTGGTGCTGTCAGGTGAAAACCTTGTACTTCCAAAATGTCACATTTGCACGAGTTACAGTAATAAAATCAACCTTGATTCGTGCCTGACAAGCATGCTTGTTTAAAGTAATTAAATTAATTGTGAAAGGGCCTCAAAAGCCCAGGGATTGAAGCATTTTCTCAAGGGGCATTTAATCCTTACAATCCAATTGAAGTGAAAACATGGAAATTCCTGAATTTGGAGTTACAAGGTTTTCACATAAGTGCAGCATTATGTAAGAATGAAACAATGAGGCAGAGGGTTGGAGCGACAGCCCTGAGGGGCCTCAGCTGCATGCCAAACATAGCACTTTCCCTATCGCCCAGTCCCCTGCCCCCAGCAATAACACACATGCCTCAATCCTAACCCTCGCCGTTCTCAATGTGCATAACTGCCGTGTCTGTTCATTCATGCTTCCAGACATTCGCCGTAGTTGTTGTAGTTTTGATAGCAATACATGAGGCTGAAAAGAGGAAAGGAAAAATAGAATGTACAAGTAGCAGCTTTTTCTCTGACATAATGTGGCTTTCCTACAGGTAGCCAGAGAAACAGATGCCCCAACACCGTTCACCAAAATCCAATTACTTAGGTTTTCAGGTGTAAAAGAGCTATATAAAGTAACCTAGTGCCTCAAATCATAAATTGTAAAGCAATTCTAAACTTTAAATTCAATTTAACCTGCTTGGCCTAAGGGAATATAAAGTAAGATTAGCTCAGAATACAGAACTGTGTTGAGCTAAGCTACTTCAATCTAATTTTACAATTAAAGTCAGTGGATCTAATGAAATGATCTAAACAGACTCATCTGTCTCCCTATCCAAATGCTACACCACAACCCATTCTCCCTAAATTGGCTTTCTCCCATCTTCTTTGCCTTCTTTAGCCTGTGTCTCAGTTCATTATAAGCATGTCTTTTCCTCTAGAGAGCAGAAAAACCATGCGATATTGGGTTGAACTCATGACTCCCCAACAAAATGCTGCATCTTTCTGATGACTGGGAAAGCATGAATTCACCTCTTTTGATGGACTAACAAGCACTGAATGCACCCTTCAGAAGCCATCTCATTAGCCATGTGATTTGACTGACAATAGCAACAGCCTGAACACAGACAGAGAATCAGAGAGCGAGATGGTGGATTTGCATGGAATTGAAGGTTTTGTCCCTATGATCGATCCAGAAGCCAAAGGTATAATTTTGGTGTAATGGCTGTGTGAGAAGAGGAAAAAGGTGCTATTAGTGGACACGCTGTCAGCTTTGAAGAGGGAATATGGGATGGGGTAGGGCGTGTGTGTGTGTACGCTGCATCCAAGTTTAATTTAAGGCCTTTTGATTGGACCTGACACTTGTGCCCTAGCCAGCAAAAGTGTGCTCTGCTCATCAGCTAAATGCTGTTGTGACAAAGCCATAATCACAATGACGCTCAGGCTGTGATCTGAAATGAGGGACCTGAACTAACCTCTTACCTCCTGCCTTTCGTTTCAAATCCAAACAATGTGGAATGAGCAGATTCATCACTCACACAGTAGGAGATGAGAAATGGCAATGCAGGACAGTCTTGGGTTGCTATGGCTCTTACTTTCCAACAGTCCCTCCTCCCTTTCTTCTTTCCTTCCTATGTTCAGTGTCGGGTCTGCCTAACAACATTCTGTACATACAATAGTATCTGGTTAACTGCAACATTCAGTTTGTCATTATTAGAGCCCGACCGATATATCGGTAAGCCGATATTATTGTCCGATATTGGCCTAACGCAGGTATATCGGTATCGCTGTATTTGTTAGCTGATATGCGCCAATATAAAATTGTTTTATATTCAGTATATTAGGCAGAAAGAGAGAATCATCTTACTTTATTTGTGTCACTACAAAGTGTATCCACCAGAGTGCGTTGTCACTACGTACATTTGGAAACGTTACAGTAATTTAGTACAATTTGGAGGTACTTGTATTTTACTTATGTATTTCCATGACATTTTCTGCTGCTTAAGCAATTGACTGATACTGAATAGCGCTGATGTTAATTTAGGTTTTTATTTTATTTTTATTTATTTTCTTTATTTTCTCAGTGTTCATTTCTGGAATTGGTTGATGTACATGTCAATTTATTTAACATGTTAAATAAAGATATTTGTTTAAGAAAGCACCCTTCTCAGTGTCTTAGCATAGTCATATCAGTGCAAAATAGGTGCACAATCTGCATAGAAAAGCTGTGTTTTCATTCCAGTTCAAACATTGAAAATGTCGGCCGCCATATCGCCAGATCGGTGAATGTCTCCCCTCTAAAATGGGATTGGTCTCGAAAATCCTGTATCAGTCGGGCTCTTGTCATTATTGCGCCTAATCAGTTTAATTTGGGCAGTGAAGCTGACGTGTTGATGAGGATGGAGAGGTGCTGGATGATTCCCCTGGGCACTATTGATGGCTCGCCATCACACACACTGCTAATGGGGGACCAGACAGACAGCTGGGATGCACCTCCAGATGCTACCACTGTGTATTTGTCTCTGTACTCTGCACGCATATCTAATCTGTTTGTGTATGGAGAGAACAACCCCCACTCCTGCTCAGTAAGGATCTCTTCCAGCAGTTATTCTGAAAATTTGAAACATATTCCTGGGGTGTTGTGTCCATATTCATCGTTTGGTGGCTGGTAAAACTTTAACCATTATAACCAATTTTAACAAATATAAAATGGTGACAGTTTTGTTAGCATTCAAAAACTACGGCTCCCATCAGGGTCAATGGCTAAGGCTAAGAGTCATGGGAGCTGTAGTTGTTGAATGCTACCAACTGTGGTGGAAAATAACTACATTAATAAATACATTTACTCTGTACTTACTTACTTACTGTACAATTTTGAGGTATGTGTATTTTACTTGAGTATTTGTATTTTATGTTACTTAAATTCAGAGGGAAATATTGTAGTTCACTACATTTATTTGATCACCATATCTACTTAGATTTTACATACAAATCAACTTAAAATGTGACACTACTGTGTTGAGTGTAGCCCCTGCATACCCACGCAGGTGTTTGCAGATATTGTGATTGATCGCGGCTGCTCCGGTTGGACCCGGCTCTGCTGGGATACACGTGATGTCACCAAGCTCATTGTACCAATAAGAATGATAAAGTTGTAACTTGTACCACATGAAAATTAACAGGAGATAGACAGCGTTGTCTGTGCATGCCCACACAGACCTGAGAAAAGGGTTGCGGTCAAATTGTCTTTTTTGCTTAGGAAGGTTCCTAACTGAGTGAAATGACCTGGAAGTATCTAAGTGGCAGTCATAATAAGAGCTGTTCGAATTCTTTAAATGCTAAGGAAAGGTGCTTCGCTGCTTCCTTTCATATCCCCTTTAGCAGAGGATACACTGGACTATCCTTAAGAAAGGAAAGGAGATAATGCAGTCCCACAAATTCCTTGCGGCAGAAACATTTAAAGCGACGCACCATTCGGCCATTCACGTGAGGCAGACTCGCAGCAAAGAGCGAGGGACTGTGTGAATATGGACAGAAGTGTTGACGTGATATGAAAACATATTTTGATCATGAAGCCTAATGTTACTCTTCTGTGGTTTATCAGCAAAGTGTATGAACTACACTGCAGATTGGAGTCTCTGTTAACAGTAAACAGACCGACAGAACCAAGTTATATACGCTTGTCTTCTCTATGAAACGTCTGCATCCTCACTGCACTGTATTATTAGAAACTATGATGACCTGGTCGTGGGTCACATCTCTCGCCCGCGTCCAGGCGCTGTCTCTCTCTCTTCATCTCCTTGCAGTTCTCATGCATTAGTTCTGTGTTGTTGTCTGTGTAGTTGCTGCTTTGACAGACAGTTGTTCATATTTGCTCTCTGCTGTAGCGTAAACTGTTCTCAAACTGTTGTTAAACACGATTAAATTTAAGTTATCCTGGCCATTCAAATTAATTAAAAAAAACATGAATATCGCGCACCATTTAGTATGAAGTCATTAGCCTACCTATATAGACTGACCTTCTCTCAGCACCCCCAACTGTGACTGACTTCCAGCGCCCCCGCCTGTATCCCTTTTTTTCTTTTCCATTCCAACCTTGTTAATGAAGTAATGTTTTTCCCCGGGTTAATTGTTCACGTTTATATAGTCCATCTTCGCAACACTGTACTTTCACCATGGCAGACACACGTCAATAATATCCATCACATAATTACTTCGCGTAGTGTATATTCTGTTAACACTGCAGTTGGCTTTTGCTAAGTCTATATTCTCCTTCACATCTTTCCTTGATCTCATGACTTTTACCATTGAGGTCATAGTGGACAGCTTTTCTGAAAGACTGAGAAACTCCGATGAGTAATAGATGCTAGTAGATCAGTGGCTGCCTTAGAGTGGGGCCAGGGCTTAATTCATTTATAAATACAACATGCATCTCTGTGTGCACGTCTAGGTTGTGAGGCGTTCAGGTGTCTGGTTTGAATATAGCCCTACATCCAACCATGTTAAAGCAGGCTCCAGAACAGATGGAAGTTCACTGTATGAGTTTAGGAGCTGCTGCCTTCCTGCAAGCCTGACTGTGCTTATTTATTGATGTCCCCTTCCATGCAAAGACTCTCTCTGTCCGACCATACCGACTGTGTTGGTATGGGTTGAAGCCACTCGATGTGGAATCCATTACCATGGATATCCAAGGGATAAAGACATTTCCCTCCCTTTGTCTTCCTTGGCTTTGTACAGTCATTGTTTTCCCAGCTCATCGGCAGCTGGAAAATCCCATTCTCTATTTGTAATGATCATATTCTGCCTGGGCTCTGCAGTGTGTATGACTTCAGATAAATTAATGAAACACTGATCTGACTGTATGTATCTCCTTCTCACCCCCTTTCCCATCTTTGTTTTCATCAGATCCTGTTTGGAGATTCTTTTTGATTTTATTATTTACCTAGCTTTCTCTCTCTCCCTGGCTGTAGCTGTCTCTTGTGTAAATACACAGCCCCTCTTATCCTGTGTATTTGGAGCATAACAGGGGCTGCTGCAGTACTCATTGCAAAGGCAAAAACCCCTCTCTGCTGTATGCAGAGACTGTAAGTCTTTATTGAGGTGTGTGTGTGTGTGTGTGTGTGTGTGTGTGTGTGTGTGTGTGTACTCAGAAAAGACATGTTGTGGTCCCTTCAGTCCTCCTGTCTGTCTAAGCACTAATTTCTCTCTTTTTATTTTCCCCACATACTCTCTCTCTCTTTCTGTTTCCACTAGAGAAGCAAAGCATAAGATCCTCTCTCACCAGAATGTGCCATGGGGGCCACATTTTGTTTATTAACTCAAATTTCACAGAGTTTAAGTGACAGTAAGAAACAACAACTGTGTGACTGTTAGGGGAAGGAAATGCTTAATAATTGGGAAATTAAATGCTTCAAGAGGCTGTATTGCGACATGCCGCCTCCAGCTAATTTCATCTCTTTTTCGGCCTCACTCCCAAAGTTCTGTGATCGCAAACCTCCTTGGCTCAGCTCTGCACCAGCAGCAGCCCATTAACAACACCAGATTACAAGATCAAATCAGCCCTAAACCCTGTTAACACAACTTTCAGGCTCAGAAACAGATGCCTCTTTTTTGAGACAAGGTTGAGACTGATGTGCACTGAACGCCAGATATTGTGTTATTGACTTCTTAACCTCTTGATCTGTATCCAACATACAGTCATGTCAAATTGCTGGAACTGGATTTGCATGTAGTTGGTGTGGTTGAAAGATGTGTATTGTGGCATAAAGTAGAGGTAGTTCAGACGATGTGATAAAGTGAGTTGTAGCCTAAAGTACAGTATTTTGAACAGGAATTTGGTAAAACAAGGATTTGTGATACCTTTTAATTCTTTTTGGCTTTTGGTGCATACATCAGGATTCTCTCTTAACAACAACAACATAATGGTTTTGTGTTGTAGGAGACCGTGTAACTGCATGACTAGGGAGAGCACGGCATACTTTTATCGTGCAAATTGTAAGTAGATCATTGAATATTAAGCCAAATATTAAAAATTATACAGCTCTGTTACATACATACCCTTGGGACGTGTCATTCAGAATGGAGTCTAGAGTTATATTTCAAAAAATAAGCAATAGTCTGCCACTGGGCTGAGGTAATTCTCCTGCTCTCCAACGAAAATCTATTTAATTAAAGACTTCTCTTGACAACAGTGGAGGTGCCGTATCTGTCTACTAGTTACTGAAAAGAGCTGAGGACTAAAGAAAGAATGACTTGTGATGGTGGGCTTTTTGTGAATTATAGCGTATTATGTTTCGTCAATGTCTTTGCAGTGAATCAAAGCTGGAGTGGCATCAGGTCAGTTGTCAGGGACAGACTGACAAGCAGGCTGAGACGTACAGCTTTAGGAGGAGTTTGTTTTTAAAGCCCAGAGGATTAGTAATGGTCTGCCTGGGCTAAATGAAGCCAGACCTACTGATTAAAGGTTAGCCTGCATTGCACTACCTCAATTTTACCCCCATTAGCAATGCAGCACATTGTATGGTGAACTGCTGTCGTTGCCATTAAGGTGCTCATGAGGAGCTGGCTAAATGACTTTTGTTCTGCAAAAGTAAAAAGGTGACCATAAGACCAAACAAATTATTGTGTTGTTACTTCATTAAGTACGCTATATTTTCTGTTGCTCTTTCTGTTAGTTAGCAGGATAGGTTAGATAAATGTTAACAGACTTCATACACTTTGTGGAAAGTTGAGGAACAAGTGATTCATGGATTTGGATCCATGTGCAGAACTAAGAAACTTTCAAAGGAATGTTTAATATTGAGGAATAGGGCATTTATTTTAAGATTTTGGGATTTTATCTTGACCTACTGTTAATGTATTAGATGTTAAAAATAACAAGTGTATCCATGATTATCTATTACTATGTGTACTTTGATGCCGGGGAATTTTATATTTCGTGAAAGAGCAAATCTTGAGGATTTTGCATCCTTCTTGGAGATATGTAGTGAAAACCTCTCCTGCACTGGCTGCCTCCCTACAATGCACAATAGATTTGCAATTAAAAACAAGAAATACACATATTTGTATAGATGCACCCCTTCATGTATATATCTATACATATATATACATATGTATGTATATATACACACACACACACACACACACAGTCAAACATGCACATAGAAACACACAGTCACCCACATACAGTACATACAGTTAGGTATGTGGCAAACAATATAAAATAAAGATAATACACACTTGTACAAAATATAACAGCAGTTGTCAACAACTCTCAACAGGACAAGACACGCTCTGCCAAAGTGAAGTAATTGTACTTGTGTGTATACTTCAATATTTGCACTTGTTTAAGGACCTTTTTCTGCTCATAAAAAATCAGACACGTGAAAATGATTGCCATTATCCATTGTTTGTTTTTATATAAATGCAATGCTCTAAGAGTAGCTTTGCTAAAATGTCATTTTTGCTTTTCAGTTCTGTTTTTCGCTTTACTGACTTAAACTTTATGTTGTGTATTCTATTTTTAATTTACATGTCATGTGTGTGTCTCTGTGTCTAGGTCTGGACTTCCATGAGGACCTGCATCGCATTGGGGCAAAGGAGGGTTTGAAAGGCCGTAAACTTCAGAAGGCATTGGAGAGCTATGCTTGGAACATCACTGTCCTCAAGGTAAGATGGACTGAACAACACCTGGCATGTGGCCTATAGCACAACAAAGACCCCTATATTATTCTAGAGACTATAACCAGCTGGATAAGCAATCCCAGAGCCTGTTGCTGAGATTAAACTACATGGTTTCTTAAGAAAGCTCTCTGGGCTAATTGTGTTTGCCTCCTCTCTAATCCCTAAATCTCTTAATTAATTACTGTTGATTCCAAGTTCTCTTTTGTTTTTTTATTTACTCACGTAACTATCTTAACAAGGGATGATAGGCTTCTTCACACTTGTTTGTAGACTCACACATGCTGCTCTAACATTTCTCATAAGGGTGCATTAGGCCCCTTGGTCATGCCTTTAAGATGATGCTCAGCAAAATGCATTCTTGTCTCTGCCTCTCCCATGACACGGAGAGATAAGGTTGTCCAATGCCTTCATCTCATTGCCTCTATGAACACTGGTGGTAATACCAGAACTGATAAAACTCCACATGCTGCTCAGACTGTGCTCTGCACAGTGGGCCTGTTTTGCTAAATAAGGACAGAGCAGCCCAGATATTTTTATCTCCTCACCCTGAAATTATTTAGTGTTGAGCGAAGACGCTCCCTTGGCTGAGCTTTTTGCTTGAGTGTCATGTTAGGTAGATGTTTGATTGCTTGAGTCTTCTTTGCCTTTCCACGTCTGGCTCATCAGATAGACAGATAGTAAGGATTAGGGCTGTAATTAAAAATGATTTAATTAACAATACATCTACAAATAATTTAAGTAACTAATTAATAGTTGAGTCTATAAAATGTCAGAAAGTTGTGAACAATTACCATTACAAGTACCCCCGAAATCAATGTGACATCTTTAGCTTATTTTGCCCAAACAATTAGACTGATAAATTACCTCAATAATTAATTCATTATAACAACTGTTTCTGCTAATTTTTGACCCATTTATTAAACAGACTTAACCCTTCAGCCCTAGTAGAGGTACTGGCTATAGCACGAGTAAATGCTGAAAATGTCTTCTTGCTTTTTTTTCTTGCACTAATACAGCAGCCCTATGTGCAACTACCAGATTTATCTAAATTAAGCTTCATTGCACCCTCTAGAGTTGGGCAAATGTGTGCGCTTAATAGCATAACAGATGGACACCCAAATCTAATCCCTACCTCACCCGCAGTCCCTCTTTACCCATCACCCCTATACTCGCCCAGCTCTGCTCATTCCTGCCTTGTCTCTCTAAACACATACTTCCCTCTTTTGTCCTTTCCTGGTCCTCTAATTTCCTCGATGAGCCACGTTCTCATCGGGAAGGCATCTTGGCGTGCACATTGGTCCTCCTCCTCCTCTTCCTCTTCCCATTCTTCAGTTGTAATCTGTGTCTCATACTGAACATTTGGTGAGAGCCTGTTGCCAGTTTGCCAAGGCTGGCAGCCATGCCCAGTTATTTCACCTGTCAGCCTCTCCAGATCCTCAGCAGGCCTGGAAGCACTCGCTGGTAGATGAGAGAGAGAAAGAGTTGTGTCTGTCTCTCACTCTCCGTTTCCCAAACTCCCTCTCCACCCTTACTTTGGCAGTTGCAGTCAGATCAGAGCTGTCATGGTGAATAAGGGTTTTTGCCCGTTTCTGACCGTGATACCTCCCTGTCAAGAGAAAAGCAAAATCAGAGAGACAAAAAGAGAGGCTTTGAAGCATCTTGTAGCCCTTTTTCAGAAGACTATCTTGAAATCTTGTTGTCTCCCAAATCACTTACCATTTTAGTTTCTACTGTAATTAACATTTGTTTGAGGCTTTTTATCTAATCGAGCCTGTTAGAGTAGCTACAATTTTATCAGTAGGTGGCAACATCGCAACTCTGGCCTCTTTTGTTTTATGATTTTATGCTGTTTCACTCATGGGCTCATAGATTTGTTTTGTTCTGAATAGATGATTGCTCAAGTGGCAATGTATTGAATCCGTGAATGATAGTTCAAGTCGAGATGCATGGCTCTCAGTCCTGCTCGTTCTCCGCTTTCACATACCACTCTCTATCTAAGTCTCCAACCTTAAAATAATATACAGTAAGGGCAGGTTATTGACTGCTGATATTTCGATCAAAGGGGTGGACTGATTTTGATGAACAAGGAGGAGATTAGGATAGAACTGAATGTGGATATAGTTGTGGGATTTGGTGGCTGCCCTTGCTTGAGCTTAGCACCCCATGGATAGCTTTAGGCCAGCTGTAGGAGTGAATGTACCCGAATACTAGTGCCGTCGTTATTTGGCTCTGGCAGCACAGGACTGGCTTCTCGCTGTCTTATTTTATGTCTGGTGAGTCATGACTTACATAATTTCTGTTTGTCAAACATATGACTTGTTCATGCTCGTGGGTTGCGTGCTGGAGTGGCTTAGGTAAAAGGCCACTTGCAGCATATTGACA
The DNA here is from genome assembly GCA_011952105.1 of Coreoperca whiteheadi. Taxonomy (NCBI): domain Eukaryota; kingdom Metazoa; phylum Chordata; class Actinopteri; order Centrarchiformes; family Sinipercidae; genus Coreoperca; species Coreoperca whiteheadi. Next base: position 6,468,182 of record CM022470.1, on the reverse strand, counting down.
TCACCTGGGAGTAGAGCGTTGGGCGTTGTGTGCAGGGCAGCACCTTTACTCATTCTGCAATATGTTTGACTGCTGTGCCTGCCTTGTGGCACTGAGAACTTTATCCCATACACTATTTACACTCCAGTCTGGCCAGCCTGTGCCTCTTCACAGGGATGTTAACTTAACTAGTTGTCACAGCGGGTCAGACTGAGTCCAGAGTGCAGTTCACTGAGGGAGGGAAAGTGTAAAGAAAGCGGACACGTTGAAAGAGAGGAGGCTGTGGCAAGGCTCAGGGGCCTAAGGGTAAAAGTCAGGGATTTAAAGACTGTAGAAGTGGAGAGACTTTTATAATAGCATGTGGTCAGATTTCTTTTGGCCAGTTCTAATAATATAAGCACCTCTCACACACAGAAATAACCGCCTGTGGAGAAGACTCTACCACATTTCCACATGACAGAGACAGCTAGCTTAAGGAGCCAGGCAGCCATGCAAGCGGCCCAGATTGACTTGACAGTGCTGTAAAGCAGGATGCCAGGCCTGACCACTTCCTCCACATATGGCAGGGATTCATCTCTGGGGTGCTCCCAAATAAAGAGCAAAAACGTAGTATAACATTATCACCATATGACAGCACAATTCACCAGCTGAGAGGTGCAGTAGGAAGTGCTGGCAGGCAACCAAAGGCCCTCTTTCAGTGGCTTTATACTGCCCCCTTCTGGAGCTTTTTAGTTAAAGCAAGGAAAAAATAATCCTATACCACTCTTACCAGATCCCCCCCTTTTCATATTTCTATAAGCAGGTAAAGGTCCTTTTGAGATTAAAATCTCTTTTCAAAAGAGATCAAGCCAAAGAGGCATCATAGAACGAGATTATGTTATCTAACTGATAGACTGTTAGCTAAAGCAGCCCTGAGGGAATGGATATCAAAGATGTTTCTTGTTATTTTTGTTGCACTAAAATCTGATATGGTTATGTGTTGTTGATCTCTCTCTATCTCCCTCTATCTCAGGGCCAGGCAGACCTGCTGAAGCATGCTAAGAGTGAGGCACTGGACACCCTGCGTCAGATCCACTGTGCAGCTCAGTCCTGTGGTCTCAGTAAGAACGGAGCAGCTTCCCCCCAGCTCCAGCACCACCCTCACCACCAGCCACAGCCGGTCCAGATACAGCAACAGCCCCAGGCCAAGGCCCACCCACAGCCCCCACTACTGCACCAGTCCCAAACTCAGCCCCAATCCCAGACCGCACCTCAGGCTTATCTCCATCCCCTTCCCCAGCAACATTCCCAGCAACCAGCTCTCCCTCTGGTTCAAACTTTCTCAAAACCACCGGCATATCATCAACCCCCACCGCTACCACAGCTACAGTTTCAGTACCAGAGCCAGCAGCAGAGGGCAGCAGGACCTCTGGACGCCATCCCTGAGAAAGAGATGGTCAGTGACGATCCCGCGAGATCCTGCTGACCCGCAGCCTGTGCCCACAGAGAATCCTACCCAAAGAGAGACAGAGAAAGCGAGATAGAGATGGAGAAGCAGAAGGGTGCAGAAGAAAAGCAGGAGGCCAGTAACGAAAGGGAGATGGAGGAAGTGGCTGAGAGAGCTAAAGAGATGTGGATGGTGAGGAAGACTCGTCGTGTTAGAAGCGAGACACAAGTCTGAGAGGAGGTTTGAGTTGGCCAGAGGGTTGAAGGAGAAAAGAAAGAGAGACCTCACACGTCAGTCACATATTTCCAAACAGGATGGAAAACTGGAAATGTTTACCTTTCTCTGTCGTATATTTGGATGTAATTCATCCATCTGGGCCAGGAAGTTTAGGTCACTTCTGTTTTCTCTCCTATGAAAATTCCAAAAGGGTAACAGCTGGTAACAAACTTCTGGCATGTGTTTCCGCATAGGAAGGCATTCAGTTGGATCAGTGAGTTAGATATCCCTGTCTCTCTCTGGGCAATGCTAATGCCCATCAACTATGTACTCTAGCTCTGTGGGTACAGGCTTTACCTCACATTGGCATTTTCTGCCATGCCTTTGCGTTTTCATTTCCAGAGACTCCTCGGCATGTCTTTGAGCTTTTATTTCTTCATCCTCACTCTCTTCCTCCTCCATTTTAGCCTTGAAGCTAAGTGGAAAGCCTCACTACTTTCAAAGAAGAGGATGCCATTTTTATTTTCAGTGCACAAAGTAGAGCAGCTCGACTAGGCTGAGCACTGTAGGAGTCACAGATGACCATTTCAGCACAAACCAGGGAACTGTAGAGCTATAGAAAAACAAACGTTATGTGTTCAGTCACATTGATGCTCTTCTTGCCTCCCTTGCTGGTGTCAATCTCCATCGAGCCCCACACATCTCCAGTGTCATTCCTTGGGATTAAAGTTCTTCAGCGTTTCTGGACTCTCCCCACAGACTCTCTATGTCTCCTCCCTAGGGGCTGTTTGTGTGACGTTACGTGAGTTGGTGTTTTGGTCCCCAGGGTGGAGCTAGCCCACGTCCGTATGTGGAGTTCACCAGCCAATCACAACTGGAATATTTGACCCTGCCTGTTAGAGATCAAAGGTCAACAGGAACATGGTACTGCTGTCAATAAAAACACAAAATAAAGTGAATATAGATGTAAACTGTATGTAAAATGTACGAAAGGAACATATATTGCTACAATAATTCTTGCAGGCACAGACATTAATGATTGATATTATAATAATTGTTGTTAGTTCTATTGATATTCTGATTCTTTTTTAACATTACTTCCACACATACAGTGATTTCACACTTTTTGTTCTGTGGTGCAGATCAGGACAACCAGTGCATGTGGGACTGGAACGAGGGATTACGGGTTAGTGCCACAGCACATGGGTCAAACAATAACCAGACATGTGTTTCACTGCAAAGTGAGTGTGGATTCTGTAAGAGCTCCTTTAGTGGCCCATTAAAACTGGCTTCATTATTTATCCTGTCTCTTCTCGTTCATTTCTCTTCAATGACTTTCAAAAGAGGATAAATGCGTATGAATTTTACAAGGGTGTTAAATATGCGTGTTCATAATTTGATTTGAATTACAGCAACTGTATCAATCAGTATCTGGACTGATATTTTGCTGAAAATGTTTTAGTTATGCAGGGTTCAGGGAATGTGGGACTGTGAATGAAGGGACTTTTGCGTTTTGATTCAAACAGACATCGCCAGCTCTTTAGAGCATTTTGAAAGCAGCTTTCACAGTGAATCTAAGGCAATCAATAAAGTCTTCCAAAAGCTTTATTGATTGCTTGGGATGCACTGTTAATTCTCTAGATCTAAAATTATTTTCAATAAAAAAGAAGTAGGCCATTTTTATTTTATCATGAATGAGTTTGTCTATTTAAAGCAATGCTTTCTGTTGTCCATAAGATGGCAACACATATTAACTAAATAGCTGTAAGGATGAAAAACATCAATCAGTTGTCAGTAACTGCTTTCAAGTGACTTTTGTTAACCTTTTATGTTGAAATATGAGAGTGCCAGTATTCTACGCCTTATAAAGCAGATCAGGTGGGAACAGGGGTGTAGCTAAGTGTTACTGGTTTCCCAAAAGAATATCGCTAAAGACCTCTGATTGTTTTATAAAAATAACCCTACTTGATGTCCTGGGGTCCTTTCCAGCTGTGGACCAATAAATTCATCACACTGTTCACGTCACTAGTGAACAATCTGTGTAGGAGCAAGATAATGCACAAAACTGATGTGTCAGTATGGCACCTTTTGTACCAGAAAATAAAGCCCATAGAAGCTCATTAGCATGACTTTTGAATGAGGTTGTCATTAGAACTGATAAAGGGCATCTGGGCTTTTTCTATATTTTATATTTTAGAATTTATAGGACACATTAGCTAATTGACTTCTGTCCCTAACCACTCATTATAATGGCATGTCTTCATAAACCTTTGGCATGTGGCCACAAAGAAATACCTGTAGTTCATCAAAGGTCCAGAAAGGTGCCTTGGAGATGATCGGCAACAGGAGCCTAATTAATGGCAGCGAGCTTGACATCAACACTTCAAACAGGAGAATTGGTGGATTTGTGTTCTGTTTGTGGTTGGCCTGAATGACGTCCATCGGTGTGGACATCACCGAACAATATATAAGACACTTGTTTCTCCCCTGGGGAGATAAGAAGATCAGATTATTCCCCTTCACACAAGACAGAAGATGACGTGGTTCTCGACCAATTTCCAGAAAGCCCCCGGGATGGACAAGTCTGACAGGGTAAGACAGCTCAAGTTAGAATGTTTTATGAAAAAATTAGTGATCGATTTGTTTGACACTGCACATTCATGATTTTAAAACAAGGATGGTTGCTCATTTAAGTTTATTTGTGGCCATGTCTTTCCACGTCTCTATACATTTTTCTGAAGATTTATTTTCTTTACATTTTTGTTTCCTTTGGGCACTGCGATCCTAAGTAGCAAGTTCACATAACTAAGTTGCATTTTATGGGGGACTCCCTTTCCTACAAAACATCTTTTGGAAAGATGTTTTTCTCTCTTCAGGAGATCAATATGGATCAATACTGGGACATTTGAACAAGTTGAAAACACTCTGAGGGGTGGTCAGCATGTAGTCATGGAACGTCAGTCTTTACAAAGTAAAGCTTATTGTAATTTGTATTTACTATGTCTTGCTTGTGCTTTGTTTCATTGTCTATGTCTAAGGACACAGGTTGCAAGTTAGCTTAGGTTGCATGTGCCTCTCTGTTCTTCTGTTATCTGTTTCTATAAGAATAAACAAAAATTATAATTTGTCCAGGATACAGGCAAAATGCTTAGGCATGACTATGGCCATATAATCACCTAGGGTTGCACTTTTAAATTTATATGAACTTTAAAAAATAAAATGCATTCTGTTAGTTTGGGATGATTTTGTTTATGTTATATCACTTTGACTAGAGATTATGGTGTAAACACATAAAACACATATTAATTAAAATTGACTTGTTTTTTATAGCATTTTAGGCCAGCAGATCGTATTCTTGCATCAGTTCATTTGGGTGTAAACTAATCTCTTGCCTAGCAGAAAGTCCTGGTGCTGGTTTTGATGTTGCTGCTGTCTCAACGGGGCTGTGATGCTCACGGCGTGTCTGAGTGCTGCAGAGAACCATCTCGCTCCTGCCGCCTCTATGTGTTGCTGTGTCGCTCTGGCAGCAAGACCTTGGGGGGACCGCTCACAGGAGATGCCGCCGCTGGCATCCTCACTCTGGGTAAACGGAAAGACGATGAGGATCGCTTGCAGAGCCGACTCCACCAGCTCCTCCAAGGCTCCAGGAACCAAGCAGCAGGGATCCTGACTATGGGGAGGAGGACTGAAGAGAGGCCTGGAGAGCAGTACATGGACTGGATGGCTCAGTCAAGAACTACTATCACAACACCCCTGCCTGATTTAAGCTAAATATCTCATGGTATAATTATACTGGGACTCTTAAAATCTAGGTAGAAAAATTACAATTATTTGGGTAGTATTACACAAAATGTATATTTTTTTGCTCATGTAGAAACAATTTTATGATTTTCTTGGAACTATGCCTGTTTGAATGTGATATGATGTGCATTTGCGTTTCAGATAACATAAGAAGATGTGTAATAGTCTACATAGGTATATATGGAAAAGGTTACCTTGTGGTGTAATAAAACATATAAAGCTGACAACATAACAACTTTAATTCTTGGTTTGCTAGGGTTAGAACTAAATATTTCTCACATTTTCTAATAAGAAAGTACTCAATCGATCAGCTACCTGACATTATTGAAACATTTTACAAAAAGCAAATGCAGTGATGATTCTAAAGTTTATGCTGTATTAACCAGAAAACATGTAGTATTCTGTAATTGTATCCTATATGCAAGCTATCCATCTAACAAAAAGGATTCAAATAACTTAAAGCAGTGAGTATTTAGCCAATCCAGAAGTAAGAGCAGTATTATCAGTTGGCTCCTCTTTCAAACATTGTTTGTACAAATAAGTATTCTCACAGAATCTACACAGAACAGATTTATATGTGGAATAGCTAGATTAAACATTATCTCTCTAAAGAGCATGCCATTTCTTCACTTGGTTCAAAAAATAAAGAGCTGCTACAAACAGTACAGTAACGGTAAACAGAGACCGCCATTTGTTTTTCATAAATTTGGCAATAAGTTTACCCCTAATCTACAATTTGGGCAATATAAAAATCGTTGTTGTGTTAACATATTAAGCTTGAAATTGGTTGAGTTAGGGTTTTAGCAGGGAGGGTGTTACACTTTTTTTCTAAGTAAAGGGGAGGGTTTAAAGCAAATACACCCCACCCCAGTGATTTCTGTACTGTCCCTGACACTGAATCAAAGCCCAACATCTCAGCTCATGCCTAGGAACCCATCACAGTGTGGGAATAAAGAGAACCACAAGATGGTGCTGATATGACAAAAGTGCAGCCTATCCAACAGGATGCCTTGTGCATGTTTTGTAAAAATATACATAAAATTGTTCTACCATCCCTTTCGTTTGCTTTTGTTTAAGCCTTACATGGATAATCTTGGGGGATCGAAACACTGCAATCATTATCATTCATACTGCTGGTATTCCTCAAAATGTTTGTTTGTCCCATGTTATCTCTCCATCAAGCTATTTATTTATTCACTTTTGATCCAATCAATATTGCCCTATTAAAAAATGTATTCAAGTTCCTCTGAGATGTAAAAAGAAACAAAAAGACACCTCTGTATTTTAAATCTGCTTTTTTAATTCGAAAATATTGGATGTAATCAGATTCAGAGATCCATTTGCATGTGTAGTCAATAAACTCAAAGCGTTTGACGTCATATAAAATTATTGAGAAACTGGGATTACTGTAGCTGTTGTTGAAATGTTCTTGAACTGGGTTGCTCAATGTGCAGATGGAGATGATGTTATAGCTTGCCTAATTACTTCATTGGGACTCTTTAGCTAACAGCAAGCTATGCTATCACAAAGGCTACATGATACACACATTTACACACAATTGTTTTTTTTTACTTTTAGGGACATTTTATTGATTTACTTTTCCTGGAGCTTCACCTAATGAAAACAGAAACCATTTCATCTCACACAATGGTGATTGTAATTGCAGTGAATACAAATCAACGGGAATGTCAAAGGTATTTTAATTTTTCTTCGATATGTCCGACATTTTGAGTGCGTGGTTTTACTCTGCAATGTCTCAAATTAGTTGGACTAGCTCAGATTCTTCAGAACTCATTCCCCATTCAGACAGCTGTCTAAAACAAGAAAACTAAACTATTTATTTTAATAAGCTGTGTTTTTGACCTTTTCATGGACAAGTGTAGATTTTAATGAAATGTCATGTCTCAGTGGATGTGTGATTGTGCACAGCTTTACACTCCCATACGGAACCTTGGGAGGGAAGTGGTAATTGACAAGAATGCTATACAAAGAACCAGTGCATTTTGTTATTTAAACGCCATCAGTGGGTTTGTATGTGTGTAAGCTTATACTGTGTGAGACAGCAACTAAGTGTGTGTGGGTGTTTGTTTTTGTACAGTATAGGTAGCAAAGAAAATGTGATATACACACGGCAATACAAACAGCAGGCTGATAGATTCTTCTTTAAGCTGCTGACCGACATCAAGCTTAGCAGCAGATGTACTGTAGTGTCATTGAGCCAGACACTGAATCATCGTCCAGTGCTGCTCTTTTTTCAACCTAATCCCTGTCCATAGAAGAGCAGAAAAAAAGTCAAAATCTTTACAAAGATACTAAAGCAGTCTAACCATAGTCTTGTCCCCTATGTTGCAGAATATCCACAGCAAACAACATATGAAGCTCTATTTTCGTGTTTCACAGTATTTTATATATACTGTATATATACACTCATCCCATATGATCAGCGATTTCAAGCGAGCAACCTGAGCAACAGAATAGCATCTTGTACCTCCCAATAAAGAGTTTCAGAAAAGACGCAGAGGTAGAGAGAGAAAGAAAGAGAGAGCACATAGAGATAGAAAGTGATTTCTAATCATTTCTCTGGGGAGTGACAAGTAAGAGGAAACAGGTTTTTTATGAGAATGAGAGAGAAGGTGAGAGAGAAACAAATAGATTCACGGTATGTGGAAAGGGGGATGGTTCAGGCTATTGTATCAGAGAAAGAGGGAGGGAGAGAGAGGCAGGGGACTCAGAGATGGCAGGAACCATGGTGAGTGGAGTTAGACTGATTGAAGAGAAGCTGAGGCTTTCGCTGGGATACTGGAATAGTGCTGAGAGCAGAGGGATGCGCAACTGAGCCTGAAAGCTCCTGACTCAATCCTGAGAGCGAAGCTTTAGAGAACTACAACACCTGCATGACACAAGTTAGTTGTTTCCTCTCAACAGCATAGAATTGGAACAACTTGCACTCCATTAGAACATTGTGGAAGAGTTATAAGCGAGCCCAAGGAGCAGCACCGTGTTTTTCTTTCAGGTCCTCTTTGGGGAATGGTGGCAAACTACTGGAAATTGTTGTCCGAGAGTCTGCAGCCTTATCTCTAATACAAGATGCCTGTGATGAAGGGCCTCCTTGCTCCACAAAACACCTTCTTGGACACCATTGCAAACCACTTTGATGGCACTCGTAAGTATATTTTGGAGAAGAGATTTCCATTAGAATCTACAGCTGTCCTTGCAAAATCTAACTGAATACTCTCTAAGAGTTCCTTTATGACTTGTCAAGGTAAATGATTACTACGTTGCATTATGCCAATGGGTAGTATTCTAAGCTTGAAGTTTAAATGAAATGTGTGGGATGCCCAAAAAAACCCATTCTGTACATCTTTCTGGATGCGTACACCTTTGGACCAGTTGCCTGTGCTGCTTCTTTGGGCATATTGTATTAACACAATACTGCAGTGTGTGTGTTTCAAACTTTTTCGCCAGAGATTCACATTATGAAATCAGAACTGTGCTGCCTGGAAATAGATTCATCTCAGTTTTGAAGTTGTAACTCTACCAGCTAAGCCTAGCTTTTAGGATTTTAGCCTTTGGCATTTTTGTAACCCAGTTTAGGATTGCGACTGGCATTGAAAAACACTGCTGTCGACAAATGTGTCCAACAGTAGTGAGGTCCAATTATAAGACTGCAAGTTATGACAGTAAACCAGAATTAGATGGACAGTGCAGTCAAGGATGATATATTGGAACTGAAGAGCCACTTGTTGAGCCACAGTTCTGCTTATTAGGATGTTTCACTGTTGAGATTCATGTATTTTTCAGTTGAGGTCTTTCTTTAAAACATACAAACAAACAAATGTTAAATGATTTCCTTCAACAGCAATATTAAAGGCTGTAGAATTCATATTTCCAAACAAATAATACTATATCCAAACACTTTCCTAGGAATGTCTGCATGTTTTCAACAGGTTTAGCATGTTTCCCATTCTTCTTCAACATTAAACTTTAGAATGTTCAAGACTCTATTTTTGTGGGAGGACAGAATATTGCAAGAAATGCCGGTATGTTCCTGACCTTGATATCACTGAAAATAGATGTCTCTAATCAGGATCATTTCTGTTTCAGCACAGTGTCACAAATGTACAGCAATTACAGAATTATACTAAGAAACAAAGCTTTACTTACAAAATATGCAGACGACACACAGATATACCTTCCCCTGAGACCTGGTGACCCAAAAAGCCTAGCTGCTGTTTTAGATTATCTTAGTGATGTCAACTGTTGGATAGCACAACATTTTCTTCAACCCAACAACTCCAAATTAGAAATCATATTGTTCAATCCCCCAAACCCCATCAATTTCATTGAGAGTGGCCTCAATGGTCACCTTTCGGCAAATGTGAAGCCCACTTCCAGAAATTAGGGTGCACTGTTTGATTATGATCTAAGTTTTGAACCACAAATCAAAAAAGTTGTCCAGTTCTGCTTCCTCCAACCATCTCCAGAATCAAACCAATGCTCTCACACTCTGACCTGGAAAAAGTTATTCACGCATTTATGTTCTCCAGACTTGACTACTGTAACTCTCTCCTTTCTGGCATAAATTAATAGTCACTCTCCCCCCTCCAACTAGTTCAGAATGCAGCATCTTGGCTTCTTACTGGTTTTAACAGATGACATCACATCGTTTTACTGATCACTTTTTAAAGCACGTATGCCGGCTCGCAGCCGTCGATCCTCAGGTGGGGCCCTTCTGGCTGTTCCAAAGTCAAGGCTTAAATCCAAAGGGGATTGTGCTTTTGCCATCAGGGCCCCTGAGGAGATACGCCTCGCAGAAACAGTGACTTCTTTTAAATCACTTCTTAAAACTCATCTTTAAAGAATTGCTTTTATGTGATGTCGTCGTCTTTTTATTTGTCTCTTTTTGCTTTTATTGTTTCCATTTGGTTTAATTTCCTTTGTTATGTAATTCATTGTTTTTAAGTTGTCTTCTTGTCTTAATTTTTTGTCTTGCTTTGTTTGGCATTACTTGCAGTGCCTCGTCTGTTTTTATGCGCCGTCCGTCAAAGCACTCTTTAAACTCTGTTTTTGAAGGTGCTATATAAATAAAGTTATTATTCTTATTCTTATTATTTGGAGAAGCCAGTCTCCTTGTTTTATACAGTGTTTTACCCGACAGAACTTTTTTCCTCAAAGCATGCTATATCTGAATATATAGTATATACAGTACCAGTCAAAAGTTTGGACACACTTTCTCATTCAATTAAATGGGAAAGTGTGTCCAAACTTTTTACTGGTACTGTAATATAGCAGATGCACTTGGATACACACTCATAGACCTTTCATGCATGAACTATGCTGGTCTGAGCGATTGCATTATTAAAACAGAGCCTCAAACTGTTAGACATTGGTTGTTTATTTTCATGCTTCAACAGTAATGATTTTTCATCCATTTTGAACCTAGTTTTGTTTATGCTTTATGCTTTGTTCCTACCCTACCAGTCCAAGTCTGTTAGTATGCACCATGCCTTAGAATCAGTACAGAGTAGAAAGTCATCAGCAGGCACTGGATAGCTCTTTCCAGAACACGATGAAAGGGGTGACAGACTGTGTATGGGTCAGACTGCCCATGTCCTTTCCAACATAACAAATTCACAAATTCAGTGTGATGACACTATCTTTGTCTGTATCTCCCTATCACACACACCCACACCCACACACACACAAATCCTCCATCCCTTCTTCACGTTGTCTTGCGCCTGTTTCCTGTATGAGACACACACACATAGACGTGCACATACACGCATCAGCGTAGCAAACATTTTCTCAATCTTGCCACAATACCTCTGTATCAGATGTGCAAGTGGGCGGATCGACCAAATAGCTGAGGGGGAGGTGAAGGGGCCAACTAACAAGAGATGGCTTGAGAGCAGAGCACTATTCAATCTAAGAACTGCCTTGAATCTCTCTTGGTTGAATTGAAAGTCTTTCTGTGTGATGACATCTCTTTGAAGACAAGGGGGCTGCATAAATGCATAGAACTGGTATGTGCTATTGCATTATGAAAACAGAGCCTAACAGCAGAAGAAATAAGACAAATATCCACATTGTGAATATGAATTGAGGCTGGTTAATAGAGGTGGTATTCACATGACCCTGATGTGAGCAGGGAAATTAATTTAAATGAAATATGCAGAGGCCAAGGGACAATATGATTGGAGGTGTAACTCACTCATCCCCCTTGAATGCAGAAAAAATACTTACATTATTCATTTAATCAATTGCCACCTCCAAATGTAGGCTATTAATGTCAGCTAAAGACATGATTAAATTGATGGTTTAGAGTAACATTTATGATTTATAATATCATATTTTTATTGTGTGGAGTGCATGGTCAAGAGAAGTTGAAATTGTTTCAGTGATATATTAGTACAGTACCAGCCATAGAAAGCTCTAGCTTTTTTTCTTGTATCACTCCTTGTTGACAGCCTCTTTTGCTAATTGCCTTGGTAGGTGTTGGAATTGTATCTTCCCCCTTTTCATAAGTGCTGTCATGGATAATTAGTGATAAGAAGTATTGTGTTTGAGTGACCTGTAAGAAAGCAAATGCATTAGGAGAATGCCCAGTGGAGTCGGAGATGTAACGATGATAAAAGTGATTCACTGACTAAGAACTTAAAATTCTTTTATTATATAACGTTTCACAACACGCACTGATTTTCTATCTAAGCTTAGACATGAGCATTTACTGACAAAAAAATCACTGTGAGTAAGTTTCACAGATACACAATTATTTCGCCAGTCAGGCTTTGATGGCTGTCAGTGTGAACCATATTGTTCTCTTGAATAACATGAAGCCACGAAGCCACAGAAACAGGCTGAGGGAGAGGAAAGGCATAGAGGAAAGTGGAAGAGTCTGACTTTAGAGACAGGACCTGACAACTGGTGGTAAGGGATCCGACCAAGATATACCTTTGTTCATGAAGATTTTACTTATTTGCATCAATATTGATAAAACTGATGTGCGTAGGTATTCAGGTTTTTGAAGAAAATCTGTAAAAGGGGCTCAAAGGGCTTTAGTTTTAGCTGAAGAGTCATTTTATCTTTACTAAATCCTCACCCAATCATGTAGTAAGCAATTAGAGTCATTCCAGTCCGTTAAATGCACTGAGTATGAATCAGAATGAGGCTATACTGCAGATTCTTTATCGGCTACATCTGTTTTTCAGAGGGCACAGCATCTTGGTAACCCCTTAGATGCAAATTGCAACATTGCCATATGTTTTATTTTATTCCAGAAATTGTGTTGCTATGGCAACACAAGCGTGGAAAGATCTTAATTTAGTTTCTTTTAAGATTAACTGCACATTTATCAGGTAGAAGATATCCACACATCACTAATTGGTGCCTGCTTGGTAATTATTTTTTGGTTTAAAAATCATAAAATGGATCAGGTGAATCTATAGCTGCAAGGATCTGAATAAACTGTGGTATTATCAGTCTATTTACTTTCCTAGCTTTAGGGAGAAAACAAAGCATCAATCTCATTAAAACTGGCTGCACTGCAGGTGTTCGATGTTGTCTCTGCAGCTATATCATCATTGTAGTGTTTTGAAGCATAGTCAAACAAAGATGTTTGTTTGAAATTGAATCTGCTTGCATTCAGAGAGCAACTGAATAAATAAATGGAAGAAGACACCATTCAGTGGACTCTGTCTATCTGTCTAAACATTGAAGGGATATTTTGGGTTATGTGGAGACGATTGAAAGCACAGCATTAGTCAGTGAATGATGGCAAGATTTCTGTTTCTTTTTATAATAAACCCTGGAGTGCATGACCCCATATTTTTACAAATCATTCTGTAGCTTATAAGGAATGGATTAAATTAGGTAGGCTACTTTATTTCCCAGCTCTAAGTTATTGGGACTTTTCCCTGTTTCCTGTGTGTCAACAAACAGTATGGTTTCCATGGACAGAAACCTTGTACATCAATCTGTTATCAACTGATAGTTCTCATTTAACACTATCTACGGCATCGTGCTTGACCTACTGATTTCTGAGGTAAATTATTTATATCCACAAGGCAGCCTGTCACAGCCCTCCTAACAGATTAATTTGAAGAAAGTTATCCTGTGCTTCATTAGCCCACAAAAGACATACAGCATCTTGCAGACTGAATTTAGTGCTTTGTCTAATTGCAGTTTCTTCTGTTTCACCGCCTGCACTTCCTGCCTTAAAATGATTCTTCAGTGTTCCAGCAGTTAGCAACCTTTCTGTGTCTTTGTGAATCGATTTCACAAAGATCTTCATCTTCACCATTATTTCTGAGGCAGAAAAGCATCCTTTAGAATTCTCTCTCTTGTCTTATGGGTACATATGACTGTTATGTAATAACTGAATATTAAAGTTTTAGTTAAAATATTCTACTTAGCTGTGTTAGAAACTTTTTAAATGTAGGCCTACTACCTACTTGCAAATTTATGTAGAACATCTTAAAGGGAATTAAAGTTTGACATTTTGGGAACTATGCTTTGTTTCATGCTAAGAGTTGAGAAGATTGATACCTTGGTCATGAGTGCTTGGTAAAAATGGGGACCCAACACTAGCACCGTTAGCAGCCGGCTAACTTATAGCTTATCACAAAGACTGGAAAGACTGGTTGTGGCGTGTTATACTGTATTGCATTAGGTGTTTCTGTTATTTAGCCTACACTCATTGACATAAATGGAAAAAACCACATGAACACCTGTACAATGCAATACAATTCTGTAACTGTTGTTGTAATGGCCTGGCCACTGAGTGTAAGCAGTTTAAGTAGTATAAAGAAAAACCTAAACTTATTATAAATACTAAGCATTAATTTAATTTCCTAGGCACAGTTTTGCCGAAATAAGTTTCTTGCGAAGGGTCCCTGGGCTCACCCTTGAGATAGGGTAAGGAGTTCAGACAGCCGGACGAAGCTCTGGGTAGAGCCGCTGTTCGTTTGCGCCATAAGGAGCAAGTTTTCCTGGGCATGTCCACCTGGTAGGAGACCCCAAGTTAGACCCAACAGTCTATGCCCAGAACGCACTGGAGCGAAGACATATCTCATTTGGCTTGAAATTCGGGAGGAGCTGGAAAACGTTGCTGGGGAGAGGGACTTCAGCACAACCTTGCTTATGGATGGATCATTTAAAAGACATCTTCACCCTCATGTAGCATTGGAATTGTGTGCGTGTACATGTTTAGCTTTGGCAGGATGAAAACAAGCTAAGGGCCAAAGCCTCAATGAAGCACTGGTACCCCATAGAGCCAGCTGGGGACCTGCATGTATCCTTAGACTTCATACACACCACCAGCTTACTTCAAAGCCCTCTCTGATGTAGGTCAGACATTTTCAGGGTTATGGGCTGAAAGCAGAAACTCTTGTTTTCTCTTAGTGCATCAACAAATGAATCAAATTTGGAGAGAAGTATGTAGAGGTAGTGAGTAAAGAGAAGAGGCAATCGAAGAACCTGACCGCCATGTCTGAATGTTATACAATTTAGAAGCTGCAGCTATCTCTAGCTGTGTCACAGCTGTGCAGTTAGACAACCAAAAACATTGCCTGTTGTTCAATCAATCTCAAGATTACACAGTAGCCTTACTTCCAACATCGGTCCTCTTTTATTTCCTTTGCAGACAGTAACTTCCTACTGGGAAATGCTCAGGGTCATTATGGCTACCCCATCGTTTACTGCTCTGATGGGTTTTGTGAGCTGACCGGGTTTGTTCGGACTGAGGTGATGCAGAAAACTTGTACCTGCAGCTTCCTCCATGGAGTCGAGACCAATGAAAGTATAATCCAGCAGGTAGACAAAGCCCTGGAGGGCCAGCAGGAGTACCAGGGAGAAGTCTGCTTCTATAGGAAAAATGGTGAGGATTGCAGTATATTGACACAATCACACTTGAGTTGGCCATGCACTCCAAAACACATACTTTTTAATATTGTATTTAAACCTACGTCCTAAACCTAACCTTGAAAGTATTTGTATATGTGAGGAATTGGTAAATGATGTCCAAAATTTAAACCATTTTCATCACCTTTCTTTCATTGTGAGGATAGTTAACTCCAGAACACACAGAAAGGAGTGAGGGGATCTGAGGTTAGCTACAAGAAAAAATACATTGTTATTCCAGTGTTAATAGAAATCCAATCATCATTTTTGGGGTAAGATCTGTCTAGCTGCATTGTTGGGTAATCTCAGTGCAATCATTTTTTTAATATCCTCAGGAAATCCATTTTGGTGCCTCCTGGATATTGTGCCAATTAAAAATGAGAAAGGTGAGGTGGTGATGTTCCTCTTATCCTTCAAAGATGTCAGTGAATCATATGGGAAAAGCCATCACCTCAGTCAAGGAGATGGTGAGCCCTGGCTACATTCATTTCCTAACCATTAACAGTTTCATTTTAAATGATACTATTTCGTCTTCAAATTGTCATACTGCCACATTCATTTATACATTTTAAAGCCACACGGAATACAGCACTCACATTTAATCAGTAAGCATTATGATTTTGCTCAAAGGTATGTCAGAGGATGCTCACCAGAGCAGGAAAAGCAATGGATCGCACTTTTCCCAAGCTCGAGAGAGGGGGAGGACTATTCTGCACCAAATGACCAACCTGTTCACCAAGAGGGGCAAGAGGAAACTGACCAGTGTGAGTGCAAACCCCTGGCTTAAAGATCTTTAAGCCTACGATATGTATGAGTATGAGTCTCCATATTTCATCATGCATTATTACTGCGTGATGTTTGGCCATTTTCCTTAAGATAAAAGCATTTGCTCTCTTAATAGCTAACCGTTTATGTCATTTACCATGTAAATACAGGTGCCATATTAATCAAAGCTTCCTCTAGTTATGGTATTCATCAAGCCATGTGAAACCGTAGTCAGGTGAGCTTCAAGTTGA
Organism: Coreoperca whiteheadi; assembly: GCA_011952105.1. Lineage (NCBI taxonomy): Eukaryota > Metazoa > Chordata > Actinopteri > Centrarchiformes > Sinipercidae > Coreoperca > Coreoperca whiteheadi. The sequence goes on along the minus strand of CM022470.1, from coordinate 6,451,847 downwards.
GCTTTTGACACCAATCTTTAGTCTTTGTAAACTTAATTAGTTATAACTTAATTAATGGCAGGTCTAAATGACTCTAAGTGAGTCTAAATCTCACATTTTTGTTTTTCTATCTAATATTTTTACAGTTACTGTCAACAGACATGCTGTCCTCTTTGACACAAGGATCAGAGAACCTTACTTCTTATTTACATCTGTGACCAGTAGATAATTTGTTCGTTTTTACCAGGGGGTATGGAGGGTTTCCCTGTTCGTTTCATTCATGTTGGAATCTCCCCTCATACTGCCTACTGTCAGCAGGCCTATGGGCATAGATTGTTTAGTCTATTCAAAATGTATTCACAATGTTATGATGAAGATGAAGATGGATCATCATAGGCACATTTACGACCCTCAGTGTTTCATGCTGAGTTAATTACTGTATGCGAGTACAGCCTCAATAGACACTGAAGATAGTGTACATTATTTGTTCTTTTTTTTTTCCAAATATGGTTTAATTTATCCAAAGAATTCATTATATATCAGGGGCCATTAATATAATTCAAGATTTGCAAGCATAAGTTTTTAAAATGAGCCTCCTCTTTCCAGCTGTGTCGACAAAGCACCGCAGCAGCAGGATGTCAATGAGAGGACTGCAGATTCAAATTTCATACCTTCAATTTTTTTAAAACAAGTTTAATTTCTTGTGATGCATTACATGAGCCCTGTCTTTCAGAGTGTGTTTCAGAGACCGTCTCTACCTGAGTATAAAGTAGCAGCTGTGAAGAAGTCCCGTTTCATCCTGCTACACTACAGCATCTCCAAGGCCTTGTGGGACTGGCTAATTCTACTGGCGACCTTCTATGTTGCTGTCGCCGTGCCTTACGACATCTGCTTTGCCAGTCATGACGAGGGCAGTGACCATCACTCACTTGTCAGTCGCAGCACTATGGGCAGTGACATAGCAGTGGAGATGCTCTTCATTCTTGGTAAGATATATTTATATTTGATCAAAACATATTTCTTGTCATTGTATGTTAGCAGTTATGTCACTTTTTGACTTTTCTTTTTTGTCATAGTTTTAATATTATGATTGTATGGTTGTTTTTTATGTTATTGACAGAATTTAAATGTTGACGTACTCCTGCAAACCTTGTGGGCAATAAAAAAATAATAGCATAAGGAAATTTTTTCCAGTGCAGCTGCAGTGGTTTCCCTGGCAATGGCTAACACATAACTGAACTTCCTACCTTTCCCCACCCACTCAGGGTGTCTCTGTTGCCCTAGGTTACAAATCATAATTAGATTTCTCTCACTTCGTCCCAGTTTTCTTCCAAAGGAAGTGTGATAGCACATCTGTCATAAGGCTCTCTGACTTCCCCGCTTAACAAGTTTCCCTGGGCACAGACAGAGATATTTGTGCTCAAAATTAGCTCACCTGGTATCACATGCTGTTGCTCTATCTTTCCCTTTTGTGAAAGTAATTAAATTTGATGGCAAGTTTCAGTGAAGACATTTAGAGTAGAGTTCTAATAAAATGTCAAATGCAAGAGCTTGTCTTTTCAATGTCAAGTTAAATGTACTGCCAGGGATGTAATACATTGATTGGGTCACATGTTGCTTGGAAATACTGCTGACGTTATTCATTGCAGCTGGCAATTTCATCTGTTTTCTAACCATCAATTTAGAGCTTGAGTGTTGCTTTCAATTGCTTTGAAATAATTAACGATTGCCATAACATAATGTACTAAAATACTGAAAAAGATTGACCTTTTTCCAGTAACTTTTATTTTGCCCCAATATTGATAGAATAGTTTTAAAAAAAATGTTTTTAATTATCACACCCTTAAATGTTACTACAGTTATTACAACACCTGCTAAATCATATTAAGTCTATTACAATTTAAACATGTTTTCCATTGTACTCTACAAATTAACCACATATTTTATAATTCTGAAGTATTTATTACTAATTTATTTACTCATAAATTATTTTTGTATTTTTAACTCCCATGCGTCATGCAATAATGAATTTTTCTTTTTATGTATTATTTCTGTTTGTGATCAATTTCAGATATTGTACTGAATTTCCGTACCACCTATGTGAGTCAGTCAGGTCAGGTAGTGTACGACGCCCGATCCATCTACCTCCATTACTGCACCACTTGGTTCTTTGTGGATCTGATTGCAGCTTTGCCCTTTGACCTTCTCTATGCTTTCAACATCACAGTGGTAAGATCATCGTTTTACGAATCTTGAAGTACAGTACACCCCCAGGTTTTAAACTTTCGTGTCTCTTTAAGTGCACTAACTTTAAGACTAGCCTCTAATGTTTTTAGTAGTGTTATTCCCCCAAACCATTGGACTGGAGATGATTATCCCTCTACATTCAACCACTTGTCACTGTTTGTCTGCTCGCTTCAGTTTTATCCTCTGTATGAACAATAGCCCTTCTCATGGATTAGTCGTACTCTGCCACAGGCTTCAGCTGACACACAAAGACATCTCTCTAACTGCAGCTTTGGTTTTGTTGAAATTGACTCTGGTCAAAAACTTTCCTGCTAATAGTAACATTAAATTCAGAGCAAGTGCTTCTCAGTAGAGACTATGAAAAGACACTGAACAAGGTTAGAAGAGAAAAGATGACAGATCACAAGTTATACCAATAAATCTATCTGGAAGAACAAGAGTGGAATAAAATTACATGTGAAGAAATAGGTATTAAAGCAGTGATATAAAATGATCTAGCTTATATGTTCCTATCCTTGTCCAGACCTCGCTGGTGCACTTGTTGAAGACGGTTCGTCTGCTGCGTCTGCTGCGCCTGTTACAGAAACTGGATCGCTACTCCCAGTACAGCGCTGTGGTCCTGACCCTGCTTATGTCTGTGTTTGCTCTGCTGGCTCACTGGATGGCTTGTGTCTGGTACGTCATCGGACGCAAGGAGATAGAGAGTGGTGACCCGGTTACCTGGGACATAGGTGAGCACATTGTGTGTGTGAATCACCACTGAATCAAGAGTATAATGTTCTTCCTCACTCATTAAGCTTTGCTGAGACATTTTGTAGCGTCTATTTTGGAAACCCCAAGGAGAACAGTCCTGCACATCTCTAGTCATGCTTGAACGCCATTTCAACCATCTAGCTTGTCCCCTCTCAGTCCAGAGGAAGTGTAGGTCAAAGAGTAATTCCATTATAAATGCATTATATCATTCTACATTATATCACCCATCACCCATTATGTCACCCACCAAAGGAGAAAGGGTCATCCATTGAAGCAGATGCGAATAAAAACTAATAACACTGATTCTCTACAATTAGTTTAGCCACCTAAGACCCCCACATTAGTCTTACACAACCATCTTCTAACCTCGTCCACCAGGCTGGCTTCAGGAGTTGGGAAAGCGTCTGGAGACACCATACATCAACAGCACCATAGGCGGTCCCTCCATGCCTAGCGCCTATATCGCCTCTCTCTACTTCACCCTTAGTAGCCTTACCAGTGTCGGTTTTGGCAACGTGTGTGCCAATACAGATGCCGAGAAAATCTTCTCCATCTGCATTATGCTCATCGGAGGTGAGTTCACTGGTCATCACAGAAAATCCCCTGAATTATGATAAATGTTCTGAGAATACTATAATCCCTCTCCCACCTCCAGCCCTGATGCATGCAGTGGTCTTCGGCAACGTAACAGCCATCATCCAGCGCATGTACTCACGACGCTCTCTTTACCACACTCGAATGAAGGATCTCAAGGACTTCATCCGTGTGCATCGGCTACCACAACAGCTGAAGCAGAGGATGCTGGAGTACTTTCAGGCCACCTGGTCAGTCAACAATGGCATCAACGCCAATGAGGTTGGTGAAGAATCACAAATTAGCAGTGTTCTCGTGGTTCATTTAGCTACGGTAACCATTTGCCTGTGATAATCTTTGAATAGTTTAGCACTAATAGGTTTTTCTGTTAAAGTGAATCTCTTTTTTAATATGTAACTGTACAGTATGTGAACAGTTGAATGTGTGGGCAGCAGTCTTTTTTCTGAAGAAAAAAGACATTTTGTGTGGGTGCTAGATTCTAGATTCAGAAATGTCATCTTTAAAATGTGGGGCACCTCAAATTCCCCAGAGTCTTATTCCATTTCCTTAAGTAGACGGCACTTTGTTGCAAATAGAACACCAGTAACAATGCCAGAACCAATCTACGAGAATTTCCCTGTAATTACAAGAGTAGGAGTTGAAATGGAGAATATTCATTAACACCCTGCCACCACCATCTGATAATTAATTCACTGTTGAAGGTAACAGACACAGCCACTGTATTCTGAGAACATGCTGGCTTTACCACCTCGTGTCTGTTTTTACTGAGCAGCTTGGCACGTCATGTGAGTGCATCAACCTTTAAAACCACAATGCGTGACTTGCTCTCGTATTCAGCAGTCATGGTAGCAGTATTCACATAATTTAGGATACTTAAAGTGGCCGTCCATCAAGATAAAATTTCTAAATCCTTTAATTAAAATGTTTAGTCTGTTTAGAGCTGCACCAAGTAGTTTTGTTTCTGGGCACCTGATGTATTCATGTGCCTTTTAGCTCTGGTTTGGCCTACACTACAAAAATAGTGTAATATCTAAATGCTTCTGAGAACAAACATGTGGCAGTACTGAACAGACCCAGTTTGACACTGGCAGAGGACTCCAGCTACTGCTGTTGTCCTGCTGGCATGTGGTCAGTGTTGACAAGAAGTTAGAGTGTTTTACTCAGCTAGTGACCCTTTCACATTTCATGGAGTGATTTGATTCAGTGTTAAAATAAAAATGTGTCCTTAGATATAACTTAGATATAGATATAGAATGTTACAGAGTTCACGACCAAATCCTGACAGCAGCCCTCAGTCATTTGAACAAAACTTTAATTCATCACATGAGCTCCACCTACAGTTTGTCAGCAAAGCCATCAACAGAGAAATCATTTTGAAATAGACAGTATGCAGTATTTTTTAAGTGCCGCTTTTAATATTTGTCATGGAAGTTTGTGTGTAATAGTTTTGTGTCAAAGCAATCACTCAGTTGATTGAAGCCCATACCATGTATTCACGCCCATCAGTAAAAAGATAGTGATATCACTCAGGGAGGTGGCTGTATTTTGTATCTTATGAAGCGCTGTAGCAGATGCATTTGACTATCAAATACATTGCACGGGTGATTGAAGACTTTTTCTTTTTCTGTCCTCTTTCTTAGCTCCTGCACGACTTCCCAGATGAACTGCGAGCTGACATCGCCATGCATTTGAACAAAGACATCCTGCAGCTGCCTGTATTTGAGCGAGCCAGCAGAGGGTGTCTGCGCTCCCTCTCCCTGCACATCAAGACCTCCTTCTGTGCACCAGGGGAATACCTCATACGCCACGGAGATGCCCTACAAGCCAACTATTTTGTCTGCTCGGGTTCCCTGGAGGTTCTGAAAGATGGCATGGTCCTGGCCATCCTGGGTCAGTGTGCACCAATTGTGAAACACTTCCTCTTTTACTCATTCTGCAGCTTTCAGCTGTGTTGCATCTTGCTGTAACTCCTCTGTTAATCAACAAAATCTACAGGCAAAGGTGACCTTATTGGGGCTGACCTCCCGGAACATGACAAGGTGATCAAGACCAATGCAGACGTGAAGGCGCTGACTTACTGTGACTTGCAGTACATCAGTGTTAAGGCTTTAAGGGAGGTCCTTGGGCTGTACCCTGAGTACGGCAGCCGGTTCAGCTCTGACATCCACCAAAACCTCACCTACAACTTGAGAGAGGGCAGTAAAGCTGATGTAAGACATTTGCTAGCACATTTAGGCAATGGTAAACACTAATGAGACCGTCAGAAATTACAATGCACCAGTGTATAATTTCTTTGCTCCTGCTCATTAACAACAACATACCTATACTTTGCCACCAAATATAGAATATTTGTGTAATCCCTTGTTAATTTTGAATTCAATATCTCTAGGGAGTAACAAGGTTTCCATGGTCTTCCAGGCGGTCTCAGGTATGTGTGCTTCACTAAGGTAATTACTTCACCCATGATCTGCTTGATACATCTGAAAGTCAGTTATAGCACAATCTGTGTTTACATCATGGTCAGCTTTATTGAAAACTTGTTGTGATAAATGTGGAAAATGGCACGTTAACTGCCTGAATTCATATACATAGCTGAGATAAAGATGGATACAATGCTGCTAAGTAAAACTGAAAGGAAAAGTGAAGGAAACAGCTTATGTATGGACTACACATATCGTTTGCCCCAGAATGTTTTCAGAAACTACAAAGTAGAAATAACAATAATATCTAAAGTTAACTTACTAATGTTACAAGATTGTAGCTGTTTATTTTCTATTTTTGGTTTCTGGTCCGTTGCAGAAGAGAAAGCTCTGGATTTTGCTTTTGCGTTTTGATTTACCACTCTCTGTACATGCAAATATGTGTTATTTTACCATATTTGACACCAGAAATTCATGGTGTAATTTCTCACATTAAATGGAATGCTCCTCTACTGTATGTTTAAGCCGTAATTGTACACTGATACGATGGGTATGTCATTAAAAACAAAACAAAACAAAAAACTGGCAGCTTTAAGACTCCTGCAGTTTCCATTCATTTCCACAAATCAAAGATCCAATCATCCATTGTCTCCTCAGGGTCATGCTTCTGTGGACCATAAACTACCCTATATTGTTGAGGCAGATGATGTGGAACATGGAGAAGACATGAGATACTCTCAGCAGAGGAGAGTGCCTCTGTTACATGGAATAGGCAGCCCTGTTCGTCAGCCCTGCCTCAGCACCCTGTTGGGAGAGGAACTCCGCCACATCGATGCACTCCACCTCTGTCAATCACCTGTTCAGGGTGGTAGAGGCTGCAGCCCCTCTCCTCAGCCATTCATCAATGAGGAGCTTTCTCCGTCTCCTTTGCCCAGTCTTACCGGTGACCCAGGCCTGAACCATCGACCTGCCGAGCCACTCATGCCATCCTTCCCTTGTGTTAGTCCACTGAACCTTAGCCCCAGGTAACCTGTTCAACCCGCTTTGCCCAAATATTATTCAGTAATCAGTTTGTATCGATTTAAAATTATGCAACACTGATTTATGTCTCTGCTAGGGTCGTGGATGGAATTGAGGACAATGGTCACGCATTTCAATTTAATGTAGAGCAGAGCGAGACAAAGACTAATCTAACAGGTAAAGTCTTTGCAAGCTGCACAATGGATGAAAAGGGAACTAAATTGGACTGGTTAAAACAGTTGTCAGGAACAAATGCTCAACTCTAAATTATGCAAGGTTGAAAAAACATAGGAAAATATCAGATTTTAACACTTTGTTTCTCTTTATTCAACTAGTATCTATAATCGTAATTATTTGGTATTAGATGTCAAAATATATAGGGCATAGTCAGTAGTGAAGAGGGTTCTCTCAAGTCAGCTGTATTTCTCTCCTTTTCGTCCTGTTTCAGACCAGTTCCAGGTGAGTGCTAACCTGCTTCTGGAGACTGAGCAAGCGAGACAGAACATCAGCAAACTGAACAAAGAGGTATGCACAACATCATACCCAACTCAACAAATGGGAAATATAATTTAGCTGGCTATACAGTGTATCAGTGCGTTCTTGGGTTACAAAATGTGGGTGACAGTGTTAAATGAACTGTAAGAAGTGACCATACTCCAACTGTAGTCTTTTATCATTTTCCTCCAGGTGAATCAATGATTCTTGTCATTGATGAATTATTGAAAGGCAGTTATGCCCCACAGCCAACTTTTCTTTTTCTTCTCAGGTGAACAACTTGAACCAAGAAGTATCCAACCTGGCCAAGGAACTCCATGACATAATGCATATCCTACAGTCTCATATGGCCATGCTCCATTATACCTCTCCAGTCTCCTCATATTCCTATGGCATACAGATGGCTCCCAGTCCTAGTGTGACTGCTTCCAGCAACCGACAGCCCCATGTCCCCTTAAATATTGTCACCGGGCTGCACCTCCATCACGAAGCAATTAGCCACCCTGCCAGAAATGTGTGGGGCTGCAGTGGGATGTCCTCCCAGGGCAGAAGTCCCACCTTGGTGCACTCTTCAAGTCCTATATCATCCTGTTTACACATGTGCTGCTCTGACAGAGAAGGAGTTATGCCCCACAGGTTACAGAGCCAGTGTGGGCCTTTCCAAACCTCCAGAGCCACTGCACACTCTCCCTACATGACCCACCCACATGCCCAGGGAGGTCCATCCCTCCTGGGCCTCAGTTCTGCCTTTAGTAGATTCCCAGTGATTTGTCAGTCCCCACAGGTGGCCTACAATGCCTCTATTCCCACGATAAGCAACTCACACTCTCTATCTTCCCCAGTATATTCTAGCTACCGCCATCTGTCTTCGAGTGTTCAAACCAACTCTGATCCCACACTTAATCAGACCAACTCCCAGACACCGGTCCATTCCTCCATCACTCCTAATGTCCAGCCTCAGTATCACACTACTTTCAGCACTCTCAGCCATTTAGGAGTCCACACTTCAACATGCACAGGGCACAACCAGGGCCAACAGGGCTTTATTAGTGGCCCAAGGCAAAATGACCCAGTAGGATCCAGCCCTGCACACCACACACAGGAGCTTGCATGTTCTCTGCTGGGGCAGGTAACAGACAGAGATTGTAGAGCTTCACTGTATCAAGAGAGGGCAGAAAATATTGAATTTCAGGGTACAAGCGGCAGTACTCCAACTGTAGTTCAACCACCTCTCTTGGACATTGAGGGAATGCAAACGCCACACTGATGACTTTAGTATCTTGTTGTGTTACAGTATGAATATGATGACTTTATTGCACCTTTAAAGACTTTCAGTGTTAAGTTTCCATCAAATAAAATGCCTCCAAGACATGCACCACACACTCTCTTTAGCATTCAGTACAGGATCATTTGGATATTTATAAAAACAAGCATTTTTCTTTTGTTATCAGGTACACTGCGAGGCATTAGCACAAGGGAGATTTACTGTAAATATTTAACTGCTGTCATCACAGCAGTTATACTTATTTGGTGACCAGGCTTGAGATGCAAGTTATGAATTACGGGTATGCAGCGCCGCTCAGTGGTGACAGGTGGTTATACCAACAAAAGGCCAACAACAACCCTGAATATGATACTGTGGCTCTCACTCTGATGAAGTGCTTTGAAAAACTGGAAGTTTCACCAGTTTGCTTTCAGAACCAACAGATCCACAGAGAATGGCATCTCCACTGCCCTCCAATCAGTCTTCACACACCTTGAGAGCAACAACACCTACATCAGAATGCTGTTTGTTAATTTCAGCTCAGCATTCAACACAATCTCCCCCAAGAAACTGATTGGAAAACTCTGTACCACACTCTGGGTGTGCACGGTGGCAGAGCGGTTAGAGCTCCTGCCTCCCAGCAAGGAGATTCATGCATGGAGTCTGCATGTCCTCCCCGTCCTCCCACCGTCCAAAGACATGCATGTGTGTGGGTTAATTGATAACTCCAAATTGCCCCTACTGGATGAATGTGAGAGTGAATGATTGTCTGTCTATGTGTCAGCCCTGCGTCGAGTTGGCCACTGTCCAGGTGAAATGGATTCTGCAGCTGGTGATTAAAACTGCTCAGAAGATCATTGGTACCAACCTACCGAGCACCAGTGATATTGAATTGGTGAGGTGAGGTGTCTGCGCAGAGCCCAAAGGATGCTGAAGGACTGCTAAATTCCTCTTCAGCACTCCACCATGTAAAATAGTTTTATTTCCATGACTTATTTATTTATCAATCAACTCTATATCATTTTTGTATATTATGTTTTTGGATTTTTCGTTGTTTTTGTGAATAGCAAAAACGGGAACTGTATCTGAATCTCGTTTTACACCCCCGTGTTGTAAAATGATAAATAAATCAACCTTGACCCTTGTAAAATATAGGCTATCAGTAGTTCTTCCATCACTGGAACTGAAACATATGCCTGCATTATACAGCACTCATTCACTGAACTGAACTGAAACTCTTCACCAGTGTGTCATACACTTATGCTCGACTTCACCAACACATGTGGCCTCTTATACATAACCCTGTAGCACTCAACATGAAATCCTGACCTGAACGGTGTGTTGCGTGGCATGTTAGCTGCAATTCTGATGTACATCAGCGTGTCATCTATAAAAACAAACAAACAATTAAAAGGGCCAGTCTGTCAACATTAATTAATTTGATTTACAAGGTCACACAGGAACATAGACGTTTTATGTTTCTTGGTTGAACTTTGTTTGAAGGAAGCAACGAATCTTTTAGTAGTCTAAGAGACAAGTTCTAGCTTTGAAGATCTCACGAAGATATTAGCCAACATATGAATGTCAGGTAAGAAAATTCCCTCTTAAGAAACATTATAACAAACCCAACATCTGACTCTTTACATTATTCCTCTACTATCCACATTATTTTAGGCTGCATGCGTCATTGTGTCATCTTGTCAGTGTGAATGTTTTTCAGGCTCAAAGCATGGTTAGAACGTCTGTCTAGTTTTGACTTTTTGGAAATGTTGTTTTTTTACATAATAAATGAATTAAATTGAGTTATAGATTCCTCCATCAGTCTGACCGTGTTTCCCTTTTCATCAGCACCTTTAGTCTAGCAGCAGAGAACGTAAAGGTGGAATTGAATCCCAGCAGCGACAAACAGTAAAACAAACAAAAGGTTTGTGGCATCCACCCTGATGACAAATAAAACTTAATTGAAGAAACTGGTAGGCCTAGGTGAGAAACGACAACAACTGAAAAGGGATCTGGCTTTGGAAAAATACAGACTGCCATCCTCTTAATCAAGATTTGTCAACTCTTAAAAAATATTTGGTAGCTCTGCTTGAAGTAATTTGAAGCGCACGTTTTTCAGTTTCAAATGTAAATAAGATTAATGATACTGCTGAAATTACACTTGTGGATTTAAATTAACGGCATTTTGATGACTTGGTGCAATTATTGTACATTTAAAATGAAGACACTGACTAAAAGGCCCTGCATCCCCCCCGTGCTGCAGAAAGTGGCGTCTTGTGTAGAGGGCTATTGTCATTGGTCAGACGGCCACTGACAAAGAGTGGGACGTTCCCGGAAAAGTCGCTAACCGGAAGGGAAGGCCAGAGCCCAAGAAGAAGAAGAAGAAGAAGACGACGACAGCAGCCCCTGCCGCCGCCGATGAGACCAGCGAAAGAAGAAGAAGAAGAACTACTGTAAGTCAAACTACTTGGAATTGTGGAAGATGGGGGTAAAGAGCAACGCTGAACGCATGTGGGACTTTTTTGTCGTCGAGCTGTAAACCGTATTTAGACGCCCTCTGCCAGATTGTGCTCAGCCGATCAGCCAAGTCCGGGTTCAGTCGAAATGTCCATCTGATTGGCTCGAGAGAGAGAGAGAGAGAGAGAGAGAGAGAGAGAGAGAGAGACTACGAGCTTCTAGCCCTGTGACACCACACCAAATGTCCAAAAAGCCTTGACACAAACTCCGCTGAGAGGCATATGTCACAGTTTCGTATGCTTGCAGCAGACACAATAACAAGACTGAGCCCCAGACTTTGTCAAATATCAAATAGCTGCTGACGGTGGGGCCGAGAAAAGGAAAGTTGGCCATTGACGTAGCTAACGCTATCAGAATTCACGTTTTCCTTCACAGAGCCTAGCATTAGTTTTGTTTGTCGACGATTCACGCTAGGAAGCAAGTGCTAATGCTAGATATATGATAATGGCAGTAGCTGACGTAAGCTAGTCGACGTTGGTTAGTAAGTTGGCAGAGTGCTTGGCACAACTAACTTTAACGTTACTTGTCAATGTTATGCTATCTAAGTTAACGTTACTGTGTCCCTTTATTATATTGGTCAGGCTGCCATAGGTAACGTTAACGGGTCTTCCTCTTTCTAGCCAGTAACCGCTAACGTTACACGTTAGTTCACGTTTCGGTTAGCTACGCTACGGCAACTCAGTTGATTTTATTTTCACAACAGCAAACCTGTGTATTGTGTTACTTTTACGGGTCATCGAGTTAATTTCAGCGTATCACTCTGCCCAAGCTAGTCGCAACCAGACAGAAGTAAACAGTTGCACTAACTGTTCAATTTGAGATGTAACCCCGAATTAGATTCTGACAGTTATCGGTGACACTGGTGGCATGCACTTACGGTAGGTGGGTAGAACATTACCATCCTTGCTCTGTGGTCGTCGAGTAACGTTAGTTAATAATTGTTGTTACCCTCGAGTCATAGATGTAACGTTATACGTTAGCTCTAACTGTCAAGCCACTGGATTTCCTCAAGCGCAGTAGATACACTTTAACATCGCTCGTTTGACCGTTTTTAACTCTCTTTTGTAATGTTAGACGCAGTTTTGGCATACATCATTTTACAAGTTTGCCACCTCATTTGAGGTGGTAAATAGGGTTCACAGTTTCTCACTCTCAAGTGTCATAAAGGTGTCATTCTCACAGCATTTGTGTAATTCATTTAGTTTACCTTGTTGAGGTTTTGTGTGTGTCTCCTCACATTTAACAGCAAATGTATTCCCATGCACGTATGCATGTAGCTCCTGTTTATGGCAACAACAAGGAGAACAGAGCTTTGACCTTTGGGAGTGAGAAGGGATTCACAGTCACTTGCTTGAGCTTTTGTGTTTATGGTGTATGGACTTTGTCCCTCTAAAGTGGTGACACATCCTAACCAACATGCCCTGATAGGACTGTGAATTTGTCCCCCATCAGTATACATAATCTTTCTGTTTGGGTTTATTAAGAACACCCATCACTTTGTCTTGCTCTCTCTTTCTTTCAGCACTGTCTAAAGTTGTCAGTGCTAGGAGTGTGTTTTCATTTCCTAAAGTATATTATGGACTGAGTACTCAACTTCCCATCAATTATGCCCCAACTTACTTATATATCTGCAGATTTGAAGCTTTTGTATTCATCATTTACCAAAAACGGCTTGCAAAATGTAAAAGGGACAAAGGCTCTTTCTTCTGGCTTGATGAGCTGTGAGGTGCAGAAAGGAATTTACTTTCATTGCAACTAGAATGGAAACCAGTATTTTCACTCAGATTTTCATGCGTAAAGGAAGAATTTTCCTTTTGTCTTTTCTTATGCCATATTTAGACAGAAAACTACGCAAGACTCAGCCTATACTCTAAGGGCAACCTCATTTTTAAATGATCTAACTTGGTACCTTTTTTAAGAACCAGTGTTGTGCATTGATGTTTCAGCTGAGACATGTTTTTGAAGTAGTTGGTTCATTCAGAATCTCTTTTTACCGTGATTTGACAGAGCGGTGTAGATTTTGGTTGGGCCTATGGAGAAATATATATTTTTTTCTGGGTACTGAGCTTTTCACACAGAAGTCATGAGAAAAGTAAGTGCCTGTGATTTCCTATTGGCCTTGCTAACTGCTAGTGATGAGTATCCTGTTTGCTTTCCCTGCGCTATGTCACCAGTTTCCCTGTCACTGTTTCCAAAGCCATTCTTTCTTAGAAACTTGAACTGTAGAAAGGCTTACCTTGGATCAAGAGCTTTTCCTGTTTCATTTGAAAATCTCAAGGATAGTTCTACTTTCGGATCTTTGTTGTGTTACATACAAAAAGCTTCTTTGCCAGAAATGTGTAGGTCTTGAATACATGGTTTTGCTGTACATGGGAATTTGCTGGTTTCAGACAAGATTCTGACCATTTGGCATAATAAACAAAAGGAGGATTGTGATGCAGCCCACTCATATCAGACACCACCAGTTATTCCAGGACCCCACCCTTCAGATGAAGTGAGCAGCACAAGTCCCTGCTTGATTTCATGAAACTGGTATAGTGACACCGACCACAAAGGATATTTGATTACTATTTAAATGACTTCAGATTTTTGCACAGTCATCACATGTTGTTGCACTGTTAAGTATACTGACAATTATATGTTTATTTGCTACAATCAATAGCAATATCGTTCCTTATGAAGAACATATCCTGACATTTAAATTGCATGGGAAAAATTATAATTTTTTTCTTCTTTATTTAATTATTGCCAAAATAAGGCCTCTCAACTGTTGCTGTTGGTTGATAACTGCATTTAAACGTCCATGCTTTGGTAATGCTGAGGATGAAGAGAAGAACATTGTCTAAATATCCAGGCCCCAGCAGTTTCAGACTGATACTCAAATATCGTATAATTTCCATTTGTACTAAAATGAAAGTTTGAACAACCATTATCTGTTACTGATGAGTAATACCACGGTCAGTATCATTTAGTTTTATTTGTTTTTTCCCTTTTTTTGTTACTATGGAGCTGTACATGTAACAACACAGCACAGAGGAAGGAAATCATTATTTGAATCTGGAGGCCACAGCATATGCTTTCAAAGAGCGAAGAGCAATTATTAATCGGAATGTCATCATTTTTGTAATTCAGTTTTTGGCACAGGTGTTCAGTTTGAATAACACCGACATACATGAGTTCTGTGTATCTATTCAGGTATTTAATTTGTGAAAACACATTTAGGCGTTCAATGCACTGCACTCCATGCTAAGTGCTTCGATATCATGCTGGCAGCAGAGCGTACAGGAGGCCATGATGAATATTTCACAGGCTCTCCCTCTAGTTTGCTCCTTCTTCGTGCCTTCTCTCCTCCCCCTTTCTCTGACCCAAGTCCCACTGTCTCACTCTCTGACCCACTTCCCTGTGGAGGTCTTAGGGATGCCATCAAAGCATCCGTTGCAGGCTGCTTAAGATGTGTGCAGGTCTGTCTCAGTGCAACAAAGACTGTGTATAGAATTTGATACAGTAATTGTATATTTTCCTATTAATAGCTGTAGTCTACAGTATCTGTTGGTAGCAACAAATCTCCAGCCCAGGACCCTGGGCAATCTGTTTTGCCTCCTATAAGCTGCTCTGTATGTCTTTGAAACCTTCCATCACCGTGTTCCTCCTGTGAATGGCTACAGCACATAATTTTTGTACAAAAGTATGAAATGAGGTACTCTGGTCGGTGCAGGTAATAGCAATAATAAAAGGTGCAATGAAAGGCTTACTTTTTTGCTAAGGAAAACATGCATGCATGTGTGACTTTTTATATTTTGGCTATAACTGAATTCCAGCTAATTGCTCCTAAAGTCTCAGTCATCTGCACATCTTCTGTTCAGGAGAATCTGTTCAAGAATTGTAGGTGTTTGCTAGTCAGGGCATTTTGTAGGTCTACAGCCCGACTGACCCAGTGAACAGAATGCCTTTATTCCTTCTCCAACGCTGCTACCGCTGTGAAGGATTCCCACTGCTCTTCCAGGCTTAGTGTCCACTAGTTAAAGAGTCCAGTTAGACGTTTATTGTGCTGCGGCTGATGTCTGCACCCTTCTCAAAATCTGTATCAAAAGTAAGCAGATTTGGTAGCATGCTGATGGTGGGGACTATTTCCTTAATCATAGCACATGTAATGGCACTGTGTTATAGCCAACATACTTTTACTTTTGAGTAAAAGGGGAAACCCATAAAGGAACTCGTATGTGTTTTTGATATCCCATCATGCCCTGTGATTTCTAAAATTAAACTAATGCTGCACTGCAGAAATTAGTTCATATAATGAACATGTGCAACATAGCTGGGTACACTGTCAAATGTAGCATGCCAGTTCTGAATATTTTATGGACAGAGCTGATCTCTTATCACATGCTGAAGCTTAAGCCCAGCTCAGCAACGAGCTGAGAAAAGGCCTAGCACAACCAAACTCTGTAGACTATCAGCAGTGTACTTCAGTTGTCCTCTTTCTTGACTCACTCAGAAACAGTCTAACCTCCTACTTGTCTTCAGTATGTGTTTCTGCATCAAGTTGTCCCAGTGACAAAGCTAAGGCTATCCCAAGTTTTAATGTGCTCAGCAGTAAAATGTCTTCTGCAATCTTCACTTCCTGCTTTGAGCTGAGTTGTGTTTCCTGTCCTTTGACCAAGCAGAAGCTGGCTGACCTCGTGTGTATTGCCCAACTGAAAAAAGATAAGGCACGGTTTCAGATACGCAAAGCAGGCCGAAGTAAAGAGAAGAAGTATTTGGCTTATTTTGACATCATGGTAGGCTTTTATCAAGTGAAGTTGTTTACGTTATTTGAGCCAAATGAGGCTGGAAGTCTAAAACAAAAAGTTTAGACTTTTTTTTTTAAGTCAGCCTCTGTGCTTCAGGTTTCTCTCAGTACTTGATTGTAAACTGCCTGAATTCCACAACAAGACTGAGTCCAAATATAGCAAAGTATATTTTATTAATGCCACTTGGTCCTTTGCATAAGAAAACGCGGTCACTGGTAGTTGCGGTATTGAGAATATTTTATTTCCACTTTCTGATCAATGACAGTGTTGTATATTTAGTTAATTATCTGGTTTTGGTGTCGCTACATGGAAACAGGCGCAGAGATGTTAACATTATGTAGTCATGGTCAACTGTGGCCAGACATCTGTTATGACTCACAGGAACAAATGTGTTGCACTTATGCTTGGTGGGGGGTGCGTGTGTGTGCGCTAATTTCTATGGTTTTATATATGCTTGTTTCAATTTCCGTTTTAATGTAGCTACACCTACCTCTGTTGCACCATCAATTCTCCACATCCACACCATTTTATTTGTATATTTTAAGTGTGCGTAGGAATCATTTTGCTAAATGTCAGCATGCTTCATTTAGTACTAAATTACTGAGTTCCCCCTTGGTGATCATTCAAGTTTCATCTAATCATAAATCAGATTTTTCAGAGATTGACAATGTTTGCACATTTAGAAGCAAGTCAATGGCAACTGGACTTACTGTGTAGTGTATGTATTTTCTTTATTTTAAAATATGTGTCGTAGCTCTGTGGAAGTAAGAAGTGTATAGTGCACCTTGTACATGTCAAAGAACACACACTGCTACGACAACCTGCGGGAACATGGCAGTGGTGTTCTCGTCCACCACTTGTTTATACTAAACACGGTTAAATAATAAACTCTGTATCTGAAGGCCCAGCACCGGTGGGATGCAGGTTTCTGTGTCAACAACTTTTAAACTTCCAAGTTTTCTGATAATAATCTTGGCTAAAACAAAAGCTTTAGTGCTGATATATTTTACAGTTATATAATATTTTACTTGAGTCATTACTCTTACTGGCAGGCACAAGGAATTAATCTCAATTTTTTATTTTTAATTAAACACCGCTTTGAGTATTAACGGACTATAATATTAAAGAGATAACACGGTTGTTTTAATGGAAAGCCTGTTTTCTGTGTGGAGTAACATACTGAATGTGTTGTGTTTTCCAGCTCCCACTGGTGAGGTCTCGTCTTGCTCCGGCTCCACTACCTGCCCGAACTGAACGTCGAGCTGAGCCTCACCTAGCCCTCACCAGCCCCAAGCCTAAAATCAACCAGACATCCTCCCTCTCCTCCCAGCTACTTCTTCTTTCGCCCAGCTTTTCAACACAGCGCTATGGCCGGGCGAGGCGGACCAGCACGGACCAACGGCACTGCAGCGAGCAACAAGATCTGCCAGTTTAAGCTAGTGCTGTTGGGGGAATCAGCGGTGGGAAAGTCCAGCTTGGTGCTGCGCTTTGTCAAAGGCCAGTTCCACGAGTACCAGGAGAGCACCATCGGAGGTGAGGGCTTTACGTTTGATTCCCATGATTGTCTCTGCTCTGTCATGTTTTAATGGCATCATAGCTGTAAATCTCTTCAGCTGTAATTTACAGCTCAGAGGGATCATTCTAAACCCTGCATGTATGATATTTAAAAGGATGTAATCAATGAAATTATTTCAAACTTCTATTACCAGAAATTACATAGGAATTTCCACACCTAGACAACAGGATTATTACACAAGCCCTACGGTTTTCGTCACGTTTTTCGAAGGAACTGTCGACATTTTTGTCGTTTTATAATGCTTCACGGCCTCTTAGGTCCTCTGCTGCCATTTTTTTTTTTTTTTTTTTAAACACAGACTATCGCAAAAAAAAGAAAATCGGCAGCTCAGCCATTTTAACTATGCACCAAAACGTTGGAACTCCCTCCCGAAGAGATGCAAGCTCTGTGATCATTTTGAAACCACAATTGAAACTTAAATATTCAACATTGCCTTTAACTAAACCGTCACTCTTCCTTTTGTTTTATTCTTATCTTTAACATATTTTAATTTATTCTTTTGTTTCTTCTCTTTATTGTGAAGCACTTTGAACTGCACCGTACACATACTCCATAAACATACAGTATACCCCTATTCCTACATAAAAAAAAAACAACGCGACTTAAGTCTGTTGTCAGGAGATCAGGGCAACCTTATTTTATTGTTCACCTGAAATAGAAATGTGTAGTCTACAACCGTTACAATAACATATGTTGTAGAGCCCAAGATGACGTCTCAAGCTGACGCGTCATTTCATTTTTCGTTCTATGTTGCGCCAACATTTCCAGCAACCTTCCTGTATCCTATGAGCAATGTAGCGTTAGGATGTAGGGACAGGATGCTCAGTGCTTACGCTCACCAGAGACTCAAAATGAGTCAGCATGTTTTATATTCCCGAACTTGTGTTCAGCTGCATGCCTGGTCAAAGATTACAAAGCTTTAAAGTATGTGCTATGCAAGTTTCCTCTGTCATGTGACGGTCGGCTGCGTAAGCCACTTGTACGCCTGCTTGTTGTGTTCTACAGAATGTTCTTCCTGTACATCAGATTTTTGTTTCCCTTTTGTGTATTTCCAGCTACACTAATGCTGGACGATCTTGCCCATTTGGATGTGGTCGATATAGCACCGTACCTCCCCCGAGTTGCATTTAAATCTTCCTTTTTGTGTTTTTATAATCCCACCGAGTGTGTTTCCCTCCGTGTTTCATGACAGTCTTAATCGCTGCATTTTGAAGTTAAAATATTAAACTTCAACCCTGAAGGTAACAAGTCTTATATTCTTTCCAGCTGCCTTCCTCACACAGACGGTATGCTTGGATGATACAACAGTCAAGTTTGAGATCTGGGACACTGCAGGACAGGAACGGTATCACAGCTTGGCGCCCATGTACTACAGGGGAGCCCAGGCCGCCATTGTGGTCTACGATATCACCAACACAGTAAGTTACATGGACTGGGATAGGACAGCAGCCAAGACAGTCAAATGTCCTGTGTCATTAGTTTCCTGACCCTTGTCTTCCAGCTTCGGTTGATGATTAAACTGTTACAGTCATATGTACTGGGTTTCAGGGATTTAAAGTTTAAAAGCGCCGCGTCTTCTGTTCTTGCATGTTGTACTTTGTTTTCTGTATTTTGTTTCATTTTTAAAGGATACATTCACACGTGCAAAGAACTGGGTGAAGGAGCTCCAGCGACAAGCCAGCCCGAATATTGTTATCGCACTGGCAGGAAACAAAGCAGATCTGGCCAACAAGAGGGCTGTAGATTTCCAGGTAGAGAGACATTTTTACAGTCTGACACTCAAGTTCTGAAATTCTTTAATGACATTCTTGAATAAATGAATATTCAACTGGGAAGCTGTCAATTTGCTCATTTCTGTGCTTTATGTGTATTTTGTTTCTTTAGGAAGCACAAGCATATGCAGATGACAACAGTTTGCTCTTTATGGAGACTTCAGCCAAGACTGCAATGAATGTCAATGAGATTTTTATGGCTATAGGTAAGGAATAAAAGGACACATTTTACTGTCATTTAGAGCTGCAACAACTAGTCTCTTAATCGATTGGTCGATCAATGGAAAATAAATTTGCGATGATCTAGATAATCAATTAATTATTAACCCTAGGGCTGCAACTAACAATTATTTTCATTATCTCTTAATCTGCCGATAATTTTCTTGATTAATTATTTTGTTTATAATTTCAAGGTGGCATCTTCAAATTCCTTATTCTATCTGACCATTAGTCCCAAGAAATTCTACAAAATTGTTTTCACTATTTTCTGTTTTCTAGACAAAACTATGGAGGAAATAATTGGCAGAGTAATCCGTAATGAAATGAGTGCTTTGTTGCAGCCCTACTGCCATGTTACCATAGTGCAGAAATGAATTGGTTGTACTCCTAACCCAAAACAGCCAAGAAGCTTCCTAAGAACGAGCCTCAGGGTGGAGCGGGCACCGGTGGACGAGCCAGAGGCGGCGTGGACCTGCAGGAAGCTGCGCCACAGGGCAGGAGTGGCCAGTGCTGTGGGGGCGGGAACTAACTAACACAACAATGAGTCAGCTGATCCGAACCAATCTACAGCTCCTATCGACCAGACCAGATATTAGCCAGCTGTCAAACAATGTCCCGTTGGTCAAATCAAACCATGGTCAGACCAACCACCCTTCTGAGCAACACAGCACCAATTAACTGTTTGGCAAATGCGTCCACTGGCCAGTAAACTGCCAGACCCCGCTGACGGTTCCAGCTGATGAACCAACCAACAGACCAAGAAATCAACCCACAGGCTTATTTACAGAATCATGTTTTAACCCCAGGACCTGCCAATCCATGACCTCCCTATTGATGATGGACACTTGACGTCACCTTAGGGGAAACAAACCGTCCCATTCATGGAAGAAGGAAAAAAAAAAAAAATCAGTCATTGCCAATGGCACTTAATAGGGCCATCTTGCTCACGTTTGTTTCATTTGTGTAGAGGAAAAACATGTGCTGCAACAGGAAGGAATAGAAACAGGCTGATTGGCCCTGTCCTTACCATAAATTTAAGTATTTCCATCATGGTCTTATGACACTGTTAAAACTCCAATCCAGGTGCATGCAGCAGTCATTTGCTTTTCTGTCTTGTTCCTGGTCAGCTTCCTGGAATAGATGAAGAGAGAAGGTTTGTAACAGGAGAGCGGGAATGGACAGATATTTCCTTCTTGATAGAGGTGTGTAGATTGAATTATTACATTGTTATTGGTATCACTATTATTATTATTACTTTTTTTTTGACACAGGCTGTTGAGTGTGATTTTAAAACCTAAACATGTAAGGTTTTACAATCATACATCTATCTTATCAAACCATATACAGTAAATAGTACTTTAATAACATTGTCACCCATAAGTAATTTTAGCATTAATGTAATGTTTATGAATCATCAGTGTATAATGACAAATACATAAAGCGAGATTTGTTTTCTTGACCAAAGTCACAACTGTGTATTGGCAACATTGCTGTATTTGTATCAGACTTTTCAAGTTTATAATCACTCATTAGTTTTTGTCAAAACAATATCTTCCCAATCTCTACATGCTGTTTTTGTTAACCTTAATTATTTTGTGATGGATTTTTTTTTTTTACGTCTTATTTGTTTTTGGAGATCTATGGTATTAAATGCACTGGTTCTGTCTCATCTTTGTGAATTGAGATGTTATCGTCAGCTTCCTTTCCTTTTTTCTTTTCTCTCTCTCTTTGATTTTACTCTTCATATCAGGGAGGGATTGCTTCCAACAGTGTTGTCATCCTCATGACATCAACAACTAGCACAACTGTACCTGGCCAGCAGCCACTGCTGCTAGGTGGGGGGATAATGGGGAGGGTGAGGTCATGGGTAGAGAAAGAAGGAAAAAATTGAATTTTACCAATAAATAAGGGAAAGGTATCCTGTACTGTAATCCTGAACTATGAAAATAAAATCTATATCAATTAAATAAAATCATTTTTACTTATAGCTAACCTTCACCGGTGTGAAAACAGTGAACGAAATTTGAAAATATAACTGATTTTTGAATACTTGTGTCTACGAACTACATTACCCATAATCATCACCGCGGGCGAGGCGTGTTGCTTTCAGGTGCACTTGGTATGCTGGTACCCCCGAGGATTGTCAGGCAAAACCTTTTCTGCGCTGCGTGTTGGATACTGGGTTATTGTCATGGACGTATAATACATCCATGGTTATTTTGTGCTGAATGTTGAGTCTATTCAAGTCAGATCTGATCCGATTACCTTTCCAAAAAACAAGGAGCGCTTGAGTGTTTCTAATATTCTGTCTACCAGTAAGTAATATTTATTGCAGGGCTGTCAATTGAAATACATTACATGGTATAGGACTTCATATTGTTTGATAACAAAATTAAAGTTATTAATGTGTATTTTGTTTTAATATATCATGTATTACATGACTGGGATCATCATTATTGATACCTCTAAAGAACAGCAATAATCAGAAATAAAAAACCGTATTATTTCCCCTTAACAGCAACCACTAAAAAATAATTACTACGATCATTTTATGATAATTTGTAAGTTCGTTTTCCGATTGCTTCAAATAGTCACATTATTTTGAGCTACAACCGGAAGAGGTAGCATGGTGTTACGTGTGCATTGACGCCACTATGACGAATTGAATGCGTTGCAGTTCAGGATTGTGGCCACTGGAGGGCAGTGAACCCTCACGAGTTTAAACATACTCGAGTCGTCACCTAACGGCAAGGTACGTTCATTTTCACATCAGCTTTCAACAACATGGCAGTTTAAGGTTCTGTACATTAGACAAGATATAAAAGAAACACGGGGAGATATAAACAGATATAGACACATATAAATATGATTTAAAAGAGAGATAAAATAGAAGGTATAACTAAGCTAACGTTAAAACTGAGGCCGACATAGCATAGCATACTTAAACTTCCGGTCAAGACATTCACAGTAAATCAGTAAAATTAGGCAGCAATTAATCGATACATCGTGCTATTACATTTATGCTTTGAAAAGTTGATACTGTGTCGAAAAGTCAGCTTCGAGCGTAAAATCACTCGCGTGCGGTCTTAGCATTATTTATGTATGTTCTTGAAGAGCAATTTCCACTTCTAAACATTGCTGCGGTCATCTTGAAACTCCTTTTGACGACAGCACTTGAAGGCAGCATATGAGCTAAACGGGAGCGGAGAAAGCGTCTAACAGCGTGGCTATGTCGGACCCGGCGGCGCAGGCCTTGCAACCCCGGCTTCTCCAAACCCAGTCTACTGGGTCAGCTGGGTCCAGTACTGCCACGGCGGGCTCCGGGTCAGGGACTAGTGACCCCGCCAGACCCGGACTTAGCCAGCAACAACGTGCAAGCCAGAAGAAAGCCCAAGTCCGAGCTTTCCCACGGGCGAAAAAGCTTGAGAAACTTGGCGTATTCTCCGCATGCAAGGTAACGTTAGCTAGCTCAGCTAGCCAAAGTTCACCACAACAAAGCACTCTTCAGTGGTGTTAGCATTGATGTACGCGGAGCAGCAAATGGCAGCACAGTCAAGGCGCCGCAAACAAAAACACAAACAAATTAACGCAATTGTTAACTTTTGTAGCTAGCTAGCTAGCTAGCTAAACAGTCTACCAGTTATTGACATCGCAGCTTTGAAGATGCATGTATTAACGTTACCAGCTAGCTTAAGTGAACTGTGTAGTCATTCACTGGCGTCCTTAAACAGCCGTTGAGTTACTGTTTAAGTCGCTTCATTTTGGTGTTCACCATAGTTTGCTTATCCTCAGGCCAGTGACACATGCAAGTGCAATGGATGGAAAAACCCAAATCCACCATCAGCCACACGTATGGACCTGCAACAACAGGCAGCCAGCCTGAGCGAGCCGTGCCGCAGCTGTGGACATGCTCTGGGTACAAACTAGCCCACCTCCGCACAGACCCCACTGCACCCCAGCCTTTCTCCCAATAGCAAATAAAGCGATGTAGTTTGACACCTTATATGTGTGTACTTTGATTTAGCCATATGTGTGACTTATGTAATGCCTTGCTTACAGCTGATCATGTGTCCCACTTGGAGAATGTGTCCGAGGATGAGATTAACAGGCTGTTGGGGATGGTGGTGGATGTGGAGAACCTTTTTATGTCCGTACACAAAGAGGAGGACACGGACACCAAACAGGTCTACTTCTACCTTTTCAAGGTAGGCAAGCGTGCATCTCACATCAGCGTAACAGGTCAAACAGACCCACCAGTAACCGCGGTTCCTTGTGCATGATCTTCTCTAGCCCAGTTTAACATGTTTCCTCTTTCGACAGTCAACGTTGTTCTTCTTTTCTTGTTCTTCTTCTGTTCTTCAATTTCCCTTAGCTGCTGAGGAAATGCATCCTGCAGATGAGCCAGCCAGTCGTAGAGGGATCTCTTGGAAGTCCACCCTTTGAAAAGCCCAACATTGAGCAGGTGAACATGAAACTAAAAGCATATACAGGTCACGTCCGGATGTTTAGCAATGAGATAACTTCTGTTATGAATTGGCGCTCTATAAATAAAATTCAATTGAATTGACTTTAGCAGTAGTTGAAAAAGCAACAGGATTATACTGCCTCTTATCTGAAGATGGCCATGCTTCTCATATGTTTTGTGTGCTTTCTGTGATTGTTATGCATTGTATGGTTTTGTACGGGTGTTCCTGTTTGTGATGACAGACAAACTTACGCTAGGATGCTGCATTGTCACATTACACATTCATAGTAGTCGGTCCCTTTTTTTTTTTTTTTAACTTTTGCCTCTGTCTTCCTTTTCCTCCATAGGGGGTTTTGAATTTTGTTCAGTATAAGTTCAGCCACCTGGCACCAAAGGAAAGGCAGACAATGTTTGAGCTGTCAAAGATGTTCCTCTTATGCCTAAATTACTGGAAGCTGGAGACGCCAACACAATACCGCCAGCGCACCCAGAAAGACGATGGGACAGCCTACAAAGTGGACTACACCAGGTGTGTGGATGTGTTGTTGTCATCAAAGAAAGCAGGCGCATGCGTTTATTTGTTAGATTTCTGCATTGGATGCTGCTATCAGTCTGTACAATAGCAGTGTTTATCCTTCTGACTCCCAGGTGGCTGTGCTACTGCCACGTCCCCCAGAGCAATGACAGCCTCCCGCGCTATGAAACCACTCAGGTGTTTGGCCGCAGCTTGCTCAAGTCCATTTTCACCGTGACCCGACGCCAGCTCCTGGAGAAGTTCCGAGTGGAGAAGGACAAACTGCTACCAGAGAAACGCACACTCATCCTCACACACTTTCCCAAGTAAGGGCGCACTCTTGAAATAGTGTGTGTGTCTACAGCTGAAAAATATTTAGATTCAGCAAAGCATCCCTCTTCATCTTTTATTCCAGTCAAATTAGGTGGGGAAATCACCAAATTCAGCTGATATGTGTTGGAAAAGGTCAGATATTTGTATCCGCTTCAAAAAGCTCATCACTGCACCGGTTGTTGCACAAGGTGATTGTGGATTTGCATTTGGGCACATGAGCATAATGGGCAGTGATTTTAAAAAATGCATAAATCCCTAGTTAAAAAGGTCAGGCTCCATGCTTTGATAATTATCAAAGCGCAGTGACTTAATTTGTCAAATAAAATCTTAAAAATGCTCACAAATCATTTTGAGAGATGGAGAACAAGTCTAATGCAGGGGGGGGAAAGCCTACGGTAGGATTCCATGGCACAAACAACTGTTCATAATACAGAACATGAATACATAAACAACTACAGAGGAACCTTAATATTAAACAAACGTGTTATTTGTAGGAACAGGTTTTATTACTGACTATATTATTTGAGAGGTTCCATTCAGGCTTTAGACAGCAAATGGCACAAATTGGTTAAAGGTCTATTTTGATAATATCCCCCGATGACGTCTCATGTCAACCAGTCTATAGAGATTAAAGTTAGTTTGAGAACTGCGATGTGTGTAAAGTGAGGATTTTCTGATTTAATAGTGTTTATTCAGTACTGTAGCTCCCCTCTCATAACCAGGGTGCGTTTAGCTTTGTTTTGCTTTCCCTGTGCGAATCGGCTTCTGTCAATATGTGCCTTTTGAAATAGCATTCTACACTGAATGTCATCAGGTTCTTGTCCATGCTGGAGGAGGAAATCTATGGCGAGAATTCACCCATCTGGGAGGCCGACTTCACCATGCCTGCCTCGGACGCCACACATCAGACAGGTGAGGCGGGTGTACAGCCTCATGGTCATTTAGCTATGATATTTGTAGTCGGATGGGACCAGACAATGATGTAAAATCACCACATATATTATAATACCATCGGTCATATACGTGATTTGTGCATTGTGTAAATATATATGTGCAGAAATAATGAGTCTACTAGTGCAACACCGAAAAGCTTAATTGAGGTGGTATTATTACTTAAGAGTCATACAGAAGTAAAAATAGGTATCTATATTTTATGTAATGTACATAATATAAAGAGCTGGCTTCTGCTGGTGTACGGTTTGTAATTACTTGCCTTTACCTTGACGTCTCTCCATTGCAGTGATCAGTCCTGCTGCAGTGTCCGGCTCCCCCGCTCTGCCCAAGGGCCTGAGCAGCATCTCCTCTCTGGGCAGCATGGACACTGGAAGCGCAGAGCCCATCGCAGGTCTGTGAGCACTGCTCTGCTTCTTTGATTCTCCGTTACCTTTCTACCAGACCCTCAGTAGCCACGCTGGTACCTCACAAATGTGACATGCAGTCAAAAGAGTGGCCCACTCAAATGTGAATACATGTGTTAAACATGAATATGCTTATGGAAAATCACTCTGTCTGTTCAGGAGAAAAACGTAAACTTCCGGAGGCGATGACCCTGGAGGATGCCAAGCGGATCCGTGTGATGGGAGACATTCCTATGGAGCTGGTCAATGAAGTCATGATGACAATCACTGACCCGGCTGCTATGCTCGGACCGGAGGTAGGTCGTTTAATCTCAGGGGAGAGGGGCATGTCTCATTTTGTTACAAATTTAGACGGTGGTACTCACAGTTTATATGTTCAAATTGCTAGACCAATCTGCTGACGCCAAACGCTGCCCGCGATGAGACTGCCCGGCTGGAGGAGAGGCGGGGAATCATAGAGTTCCACGTCATTGGAAACTCGCTTTCCCAGAAGTCCAACAAGAAGATCCTGATGTGGCTGGTTGGCCTGCAGAATGTCTTCTCTCATCAATTACCTCGCATGCCCAAAGAGTACATCACGCGACTGGTGTTTGACCCGTAAGTAGATGTTCTCGTACCCCATGTCGTCCCATGCCAGCGCACTATTCTGATGTCTCCAACTTTCACAGGAAGCACAAGACCCTTGCCCTGATCAAAGATGGCCGCGTCATCGGTGGCATCTGTTTTAGGATGTTTCCCACTCAGGGCTTCACGGAGATCGTCTTCTGTGCCGTCACATCCAATGAGCAAGTTAAGGTACATGATAACCATTTACTCTCTTCAGAGTTGTGGCAGTCCCAATAGACTAACGAAGTGCTTGTCAACCCTTTTATAAATTTGTAGCAGCTTTTTTAGCACCTTTTTAGTTCCTTAATGCCGGGGGCCACGTTTACAAAACAGCCTAAGGCTAAAAGTAGCAGGCCGAGTTATGAGAGACTACAAACGAGGGCTGTGTCGGTCCTAACTATAAGACTTTTTGTCTAAGGGTGTGTCTACACCGAAAGCGGTTCCGCTGGATTTTTCAGTTCTCCTGCAGTGCCGATCACCTTGGAATATGTCAGAATAATTCACCAAATAAAAATGCACTCTTCAGACTCCAGTTTGTTCCACCAGCCGAATTTAAATATATACAGCTGGGTTCATGGTTCACTGGAATACCAGATACAATTGGTGCTATTTGTAGAACTGTCCCTTTAAGGCCAAAGATGATACTTGATTGGTCAACTGGTGAAAACAATCAAATTGTGATACAATACTACAGTCAATATGTTTTTATTTTTTGTTATTAATTGTTGTAAGAAAAAACTCTTAGGAACATTTAGGAGGACGCCTAGGGGTAAGATAAGATGCTTTCGTGAATATGGCCACTGGTGGGGAAAATTATTAGCATATAGAAAGATCAGAATAGTACTGAGATGCCTTTTTGTAAAAAAAAGAAAAAAAGAAACCCAAAAAGAACCCCCCAACATGTCTGACATTGTCCTTTCTCTGGTCTTTTTAATTTAAGGGCTATGGTACCCACCTGATGAACCACCTGAAGGAATATCACATTAAACACAACATCCTCTATTTCCTGACATACGCTGACGAGTACGCCATTGGCTACTTCAAGAAGCAGGTACTGCAGGCGTGACCTGTGCATTAGCTCTGCCCCTGTCCTCTCCCTCCAGCTTGTCCTTTCAGCAATTTGTTCTTTCCTCGCAGGGCTTTTCCAAAGACATCAAAGTGCCGAAGAGCCGATACCTGGGATACATCAAAGACTACGAGGGAGCGACGCTCATGGAGTGTGAGCTGAACCCGAGAATCCCCTACACTGAGCTCTCTCATATTATTAAAAGACAGAAGGAGGTATGTGAGCGAGATCGTCTCAATAAACCACAAATGTGTTTTCTGCTGTGACTCTTTGTGTTTTTGATATCACATGAATATTAAATGTCAAAACAGATTATCAAGAAGCTGATTGAGAGGAAACAGACCCAGATCAGGAAGGTTTACCCAGGTCTCACCTGCTTCAAAGAAGGTGTACGACAGATCCCAGTGGAGAGCATTCCAGGCATAAGTGAGTGTTTCGTCTGTGTACAGTGAAAAACTATTTAAAAATCAGTATTATCATATTACTTACATGTCTTTCTCTTCCAGGAGAGACAGGCTGGAAACCCAGTAACAAGGACAAAGGGTAAACTTTTAGTATATATTATTCACATCACTGTTGAGATGCTGCTTTTGCTGATGTAATAAGGAGCCGTGCTCTGTGTGCCGTTGCCACAGTGTATTTGATACTACCACTGCTGAGCGCCAAAATACTGAAATGTACATATTCATCACAAAACCAAGGCTAGAATTTAAAACCTGCTAATACAGTTAAATAACTACTAAACCTTTTGTTAAGCGGAGACACTCCAGGCAAAAGGTATTCATGGGCTGGTCAATTTTGAGAATTTGCTTCCATAATATGTCTTCTTTCAGACTGTTAGAAAGAAAATGCCCAAAATACACATTTAGGTGTTTATTTTACTGTAGATTTCTCCTAAATTCACAAAAGGTTAGCATTCTTGCCAGGCAAGGGTAAAGTACAAAAAATGGTCTTTATGTAAGTAATCACCATGGGAAGTGCCATGGTGATATCAGTTAGTTTTGGGGGGTTTTATCTTCCATATTCACCTATAGGGTCTTTCAAAATTTATGGAATTTTACTATACATATCTTTAAAGGCTGTTTTGTGAAAATGAGTTTTTTTCTAATACTCCCAGCCAGAAATATCCACTTCAGTAGCACTTACATGCACCAAACATTCCAGTTTTATTCCTACCTATATTGTGAAGGTTTTTACTGAGGGGATTGTTCATATATCGTTCATAGCCTGATTTATACAACATTTTATTCCTTAAAAAAATGGCAAACGGGTTTTTGTTATGGCTGTTGAGAGTAATTTCTCATTTATGGAGTCATAAAAAGAGATATCCAAAAGTGTCTTTTGTACAATCCTTTGACTAATATGTCATCAAAATTCAGATGTCTGTTCTGGAAATGTATGTAAGTTAGCGCATTTCTAATTAGAAAATGCATCATTGCATATTTAAACAAAACAGTCCAGAAAACTTGTAATACAAAATATTATAGTCTTAAAGTAACTAATCAAGTGGGGAAGTTTCATGGTGATATCTATTAGTTAAATTTTTTACCCTTTTCACTTCCTGTGTCTCCGCTTTAAAAGAACTACAGAGTAAAGAACTATAAAAGCTCAAATGCTAAAATCTTAATTCATTCCACTTGGATTCTGAGATTGTAAATCCAGAAAACCTCTTGCTGTTTTCTCAAGACCAACAAAAACAATCCAACATTGAATGCTTGGCCTGCAAGCCACTAAGGCCCTGTCCACACGTACACGGGTATTTTTATAACCGCAACTTTTCCTACGCGGTTCGGCTGTTCGTCCACACGCAAACGCAGTACCCGGTTACTGAAACCGGACTATTTTGAAAACTCCAGCCAGGGTGCAGATGTTTAGAAACTCCTTGTGATGTCGAAGTGTGCGCCGTTCTCTCTTTTGTTTACATGAGTCGAGTTAATGCAATGGCTGATGTAGACAAAATATTGCTTTTAATTACTCTGCTAACAGCAGTTATCACATGTATACAGATACATGCACAGTTAGCTTAACCTTAACCTTTTATCCAGGCTTCTGATTGGCCAACATGGCTTCACGGCTAGGGTTATATCGCCACCTGTTGGTTTGGCATGTTCTTGTCAGCGCTTTATATCGTGTTTGTTACCTTTTCCTGTGGACAGAGATTTTTTTTCAAACCATGCTTGTGTGGACGCGGTTGTTTTTTTTTTTAAATCGGAGGAGGAGAAACTCCGGTGTACGTGTGGACTTGGCCTAAGTGTCGACAAAGGCTCTGCGGCGGGATGCGTTGGTGAGATAAAGGGCATTCGTTAATGTTGCAGTACTCCCCATTCTAGTATGAATTTAAGTACAACGTACACACTCATTTAGAGATCTGAGTGCTTTTATTTACTACAGTCTAACTCAATATTTTACTCATCTGTCATTCCACATGTTTTGCAGGAAAGAGGTGAAGGACCCTGACGTGTTATACACCATGTTGAAGAACCTCCTGGCTCAGATAAAGGTAAGGGTCACCTGTTGGCACCAGACGGGAACACACAGCCACACACCACAGGAGTAATGAGAAAGGGACAAACCAGGACTTTGTAATCTCTTCGACAGACTCACCCTGATGCCTGGCCCTTCATGGAACCGGTGAAGAAATCAGAAGCTCCAGATTATTACGAGATCATCCGCTTTCCCATCGGTGAGCGAGCATCTCTTTGATTATACAGCAGCTTATTTTCCCTTCCTGCGCACAGTGTTTAGTTCCTGCTTATGTCACACAAACTAATCATTCAATTATTATTAATTCAAATTGATCATTGTTCTCTTCCCTGTTTTTTTGGGGGGGGTCCCCCCTCCCCCCACAGACCTGAAGACCATGACAGAGAGACTGAAGAATAGATACTATGTGACCAAGAAGCTTTTCATCGCCGACCTGCAGCGAATCATCACCAACTGTCGCGAGTACAACCCTCCAGACAGCGAGTACTGCAAGTGTGCCAACACCTTGGAGAAGTTCTTCTACTTCAAATTAAAAGATGGAGGCCTGATCGAGAAATGAACTCAGCCACAGAATTTTTGACCGATTTCTTAACAGACCAGGAGCGACTTTTACAGCTGCCACACACCGAGATGGAACAGATCGCGAGGAAAACATCTCTAGCTAGTGTCATATCTGGGTTAACAATAGGGTATGTACATGACTGACGCATTTTACAAGGGAATTGTTGGACTTAACAAACAAACATAACAGAGGGTTGTTTGGAAATATCAGAGCCAGTTGAGCATTACAACGTGTCAAAATGGCATTACTGTTCCCCTTGACGTTCTCTTCTGTCATTTTCTCTTATCCTGTACACAGTCGGTTAATAATCTGCATATACATGTTTCATTAAGTGTACCAAAGTTATAGGTCCAAGTTATAACAGTTCCACACTTTCCACCATTATTTATTGTATGATTGACCTGTTTTTTTCGCATTTAATGAGATTTGCTCATTCCAGTTTGCATAAAACTCATCACTCGAGCAGATGGAAATGTAGTGTAGAGTTCTTTTCGCAGAAAACTGGACCTCGGGACCTAAAGCCAAGTTGCCTTCCGTTACTGACGGACACTTGAACATCCCAGCCATCTTCGTGGGTTTTAAGACAAACGTTCTTTGAGTGGTAAAGTCCTTAAAATGCTTGCCGTTGAAAGACGGGCAGTACTTTGACTCTTGAGTAGTCTTGAAACTATTTAATCTGTCAATTGGAGAAAAATGAATCAAATGCAATTGTAAGTAATTTATTTAAGTGCAAATGCCGTCACAATTGCTGTTTTTAGCTCCTTTTCAAAGTGAGGATTTGTTGCTTTTTTCCCCTCTTCATTCCAGTTTATATTGAATATCTTTGGATGTTTATTGACTGTTGGTCAGAGAAAAGGGCAATTATTTATCATTTGGGCTTTAGGAAAGTTATTTAACATTCTTCTACTGTATAATCTAAACAAGTGATTACGAAAAAATCGCAGACTAACTGCTAATAAAAATGGCTTGTTGCAGCCCTACTCCTGAGTAGTTTGAGACACTGCTAGACTCGTAGTGATGGACTGGGCATCAAATATTTCCAGCACTTGTGTGCTAAACAACATCATTTCCCCAATCGTTGCCTTCAAGAAAACGGTTGTTTTCATGTTGACGACACCATAATAGATACTTATTTGTACAGTAAATATGATACATACTGTTTATACACCATTTTTCACTGGCAGGGTTTTGTGCTGAACTATTTCGGATGAGGTCGCTTATTCGCTTTTACCATGCTTGCACATGTGATACTGTAGTTGTTAGCATTGATTTTGTTCTGTTGCTAGACTGTAGTACAGTCATTTCCACACACACATGCTAAGTAGTCTATTGAGTGCACAGCCACATGTCTGTGGCGTTCACAGGTTTACTGGATGGTTTATGCTGATACGATCGCAACATGGTGGGGGAGAAGCTAACCAGCATTCCTCATAGTGATTCTGGGCTTTTGGAAAGATAACTGGTTCACTTATCTCACCATGCACAAGCTGCAGTGGGTGTTCACGCATGACGGACAGTTTACACTTTGAATGAATGAGAACCATCCAACTTTTAGCCACTGTTGCAGTTTTTTTTTTTGTTTGTTTTTTACAGTGTTACAAACATTTGTAATCAAATGTTTCAAACGTTTCTTTGTTCAGCGGTCAGTGTCAAACGGAGTGCTTCCTGAGATGCATCCTCTTTTGTGGGAAGTTAACTGTCCAATGCTGGTTGAGCCTGCTTGTTGAATGTTCCATTGACTTCGTGTGTGTGTGTGTGTGTGTGTGAGAATGTGTTTTTATTTTGTACTTGAATCATGACTAGCTTTGAATAACTGAAGTGATGTCAGTGTTGCATTATTCAGGGTTGTCAATTGTGTATTTCTCCCTCAATCTACCTATGCTGCATTTCAGATTTTCTTATAAGGTCAGTCTGAGTGAACCTTCACCCGTTTGAGGATGGCTACTGTCTACTTATGGTATAAATGCCATTTACTGTAACTGTAATACTGTTCATAACAATAAAAGTTTTTGTTTTTTTTTTATTATTAACATTTCTTAAATGTGCAGGTGGTTTCTAAGCTATGAGGAAACATGAATTAGTAGTGACACTGAAAAAAAGGGGGATACAACCAGACCGATGCAGAACTTCATAAACTTGACTCTGGTTCTAGTCAGAACTAAATCAAGATTTCAGAGTTGACAAAATACAAGGCTTGTAAGACGACTTCACTTTGACAAGGAGTGAAATAAACAAACGTGTTCATTTGTAGCACCAAAAAGTACTTCTCCTGTACTTTTGTTTTCGAGTGTGTAGCAGCAGGCTGTAGGTTTCCTTTTCCTCACGCAACGAAAAGCAGGCAGAGCCCAGTTGTATGAGAAACCAGTTTGTGCTGGCCTTTCTCTTTTCAGTGTCAAGACCTCCACGGTAATAATAATAAATTTTCTTTATAGGCGCCTTTCAAAACACTCAGGGTCACTTTAAAAGACATAATTAAATAACAGTGTAACAATAACTCCACAAAACAAAAGTTACAATGCATAAAGTCAGTAGCGGTATTCGGGTAGAACAAGCGATTGGAGTAAACCGATGAACAGTGATCACATTGAATACAATTTTAAAAGTAATTAATGTGGGATGTAAACAGGGTGTGAGAGACGGGCGGAGGTGATTAATGTTACGTAAATGGAAGTATGCAGACCGAATTACAGTATTATTATAAGCTTGAAGAGATAGTGTGTTGTCGAAGGTTGAGCCTGTAAGCCTCATGTACAGATAAATATAAGATTACCCATGGCTAGACTATAAAGTGCTTGTGAAATGCTTACCTGTTGCCAGTGTCACTCAGGGTTCGTCGGTCACTGAAGACTAGCTGTTGTTCCTCTAGAGCCTCCCTCAGTCGGCCCATCCTGCTGGCACAGAGCACAGAGAATTGACTTTTGTTTCTCTGTATCACATAACCGGATGTAAAAGCCCTACCCAAAACCTCAGAGTGAATGTAGAGTGCTGCCTGCGTTGAAGCAACTTACAAATTACAGTCAATAATGTACAGTAGCAGTCAAAAGTCTGGACTCACTTTCTCATTCAAGTAAATGGGAAAGTGTGTCCAGCCTTTTGACTGGTACTGTATACATGGTGAATGTTTCTACTGGTCTTGTGATTCACCTTGTGTGCAGGTATGGATAACCTCAGAATCTATTATGTGTATTTTATTGAATGTAGTATATTCATCTTGAACTTTGTCATTATCCTGAGATTTGTCTTTCACCAATATTGATTTTATTATTATTTCTTATTGGATCATTTTGTGCATTTGGATTCTCCAGAAACTGTTTACAAGATGTTAGTCTCCATTACTTTATCGCTCTAAAAAAGGTTGCCAAAATGCCAGCTAGTCTGATAGTCTATGCTACATATCTGTACATTTAGAGTGCTTCTGGATTTTATCAAGTTATAACATTTGTTGAGTCCTTTAACTGTTTACCATTATACACTGTCAGAACAGCTTCACTCAGGTTTCAATGTGCACTTACTTGCAACTGAAATCGAAACGTTGCTGAATAACCGGAGGGCAGAAAACATAACGTGACCTTACTTACAGTACCAGTCAGAGGTTTGAACACACTTGAATGAGAAAGTTTGTCCAAACTTTTGACACTTAAGACACAAGACAGCCACAGGGTTTCCCTGCATCAACACAAGCAACAGCTGTAGGTTTTGCTTTCCTGATGCAATGAAGATCAAGCGATAACTCAGGAGGTTTTCAACCCTCTCTGCACCCTCTTTATTAAGAAAAAGGCCGTTAAAGACCTATTTTATCTCAGTGTAGTTCAGGCTTCCCCTGTCACTGCATAATGGAGACTAGCTGTTGTTCCTCCAGAGCCTCCCTCAGTAGGGCCATTTTCCTGAGTTCAAAGTGCTTTTACTTTCATTTCCGTGTCTCCGCGTCACACAGCTGATCACAACAGTATTTAAAACCCCACCATCTGTACTGTACAGTGGCAGTGGAAAAGGAGAAGCTGAAAACACCACGCAGCTGACTTGGTGAGTTAAAATAAAGGCTGACTCGCTTTCTAACATCTTACAGATAAATGATACAATGATTCAGCATTTTCTCTCAGCAGCTTTACCCTGATCTAGCCAGATTTTTTTAGTGCTAATGATCACAGCTTTATGCCATTCCTTTCCTACAATGTGTATTTCTGATGCGTTGTCAAACAGGAGGAAAGTGTAGGATGGCAGATTTTGAACTGTATGCGTACCAGGAGGAAGTGGTTGAAAGGGCTCTTCTGAGAGAGAACACAATTATTTGGCTGCCGACGGGAGGTGGAAAGACCCGTGCTGCTGTGTATGTGGCCCACAAACACCTGGAGACCACACCGAACGCTAAGGTGGTGGTCCTGGTAAACAAGGTACACAGAATGCACACAACAGACAGGACGGGCAGAGTCCAGAATCATTGTCATAATAATAAAAAAAAAAAACAGGATTTTTCTTGTTTTCTTTTTAACAACCAGTGTGTTTTCAATGTCTTCTACACTGTAGGTTCACCTTGTAGAACAACATTACACCAAAGAGTTCAAGCCTCACTTGGGCTGTAACTACACCCTGGTGCCAGTCAGTGGAGAGAGTGAGGAGAAGGACTTCTTCGGGAAAGTGGTGCAGGACTCGGATGTGGTCATCTGCACAGCACAGATCTTGTATAATGCTCTGACTAACATGGAGGAAACCAAACATGTTGAGCTCTCAGGTCAGTGAACGTGAGCTTAAACGTCCTTGATTATGATGTTGTGGTGACAGGGTGACTTGATGTGGGCGAGGCTTTCTAATTGCCTTCATATAAACGTAAGATCCACAAATGGAGATGGCACCCTTGATGCATTCATGGTTCCTTACAGATATTACTCTACTGATAATCGATGAGTGTCACCACACCAACAAGGACTCTGTGTATAACAAGGTAATGGGACACTATGTGGAGAAAAAGTTGAAAGGAGAACGGCCATTGCCACAGATCCTGGGTCTCACTGCATCACCAGGGACAGGGGGTGCAAAGATCCTGGAAAAGGCTGTGGAGCATGTACTGCAGGTCAGGGTTTACCCATTCACTTTATGACCTGGTGTGTCTGATCTCCACCAACTCTCTGCCTCTTCTTCTTCACAATGATCTTTCTCTCCCTCTCAGATTTGTGCCAACCTGGACTCAGCCATAGTTTCAACCAAAAACTATGCCTCCGAGCTGAAGAAGAAAGTACCCAGACCAGTCAAGACATTTGACATTGTGGATAAAAGGCCTGAGGTAAGCTGATTTTTGTCTTTCTATTTGAAGAATTTTTAAACATTGCCAAATAAAAACAGATGATGTGGTAGACAGTAATGTAGCCTGATAATTACTCCACACCCCAACTGACCTGACCTGAGGACACTGAGATAAATGGGCTTTTTAAGCCTGCAATCATTTTCACCTGGATTGTGTCATATTTTAACAAACAAACACTTAAGCCCTCAGAACAACTGGAAAGATGCTGCAATCAAATAAAAAAAAATCCAAATAAAGTCAATGCAAAGGCATCTTTTTCTTTTAGGATCCATTCGGGGATCATCTGAAGTGGATGATGCACCTGATCCATGAGTACATGAACCTACCTCCAGACTTCAGGCTGAGAGAGTGTGGCACACAAGAGTACGAGGCAGACGTGGTGCTTCTAGAGAAGCGAGGTAAGAACACAGTTTCTTGTTTGATGCTGTAGTGGAAATGCTATCGGTTTAAGGGTGGTCACTTGTGATGGCAAGGAGAACACACGCTTCGATTGACGCTCGTACCTAATGTGTGTGCATTTGGATCAGGAGTAAAAGAGAACAACAGGCTGCTAGCACAGTGTGCACTCCACCTCAGACAGTACAACGACGCCCTGCTCATCAACGACACCCTGCGAATGATGGATGCTTATTGCTCCCTGGAGGAGTTCTACATCATCAAGTCCGACACAGAAATTGATGGAACAGACTTCTTCCTAGTGGGACTTTTCCAAGGTAGGAATGGAGAAAAATGGGTTTCTATTTGTATGTTTGGCTGCATGATTTGTATTTATGTTAACCTCTTACAGTGTACTTTTTCCCCATGCAAGCAATAATTAATTTCACTGTCACTTTTACACAGAAAATCAGACGGAGCTGAAGAAACTGGCAGGGGACTCTCGCTATGAGAATCCGAAGATGTTTCAACTTGAGAGCACTCTGCTGAAACAGTTTGGTCCAGGTGTGCAATCAAGGGGGATCCTCTTCAGTAAAACCCGTAAAAGCATCCGCTGCCTACACGACTGGGTCCTCACCAATAAAGCCTTACAGGAAGCTGGCATCAAGGCAGCCATCCTGACTGGGGCTGGCAATGGTAACAGTTACATGACACAGGTGTGTTGATGTACAGTCCTAACCTACGAGCATTAAAACATTCCAATTCAGTAACACCTTATCCACAGATGTGTTTTTGTATTTGTTTTGTCCATGCATGCTTTTATGTGTGTCCACTTTCCTTGCAGAATGAGCAGGCGGACACGATCCGCAATTTCCGCAACGGCACTCTCAACCTCCTGATCTCCACCAGCGTGGCTGAAGAAGGCCTTGACATCCCTGAATGCAACCTGGTGGTACGCTATGGACTGCTTACAAATGAGATTGCCCAGCAGCAGGCCAGCGGACGTGCCCGAGCGAGAGACAGCCAGTATTCGGTGGTCGCCCAGAAAGGGGGGCGGGAAGTGCGCCGGGAGCTCACCAATGAATATCTGGAAGAGCTGACTGGAAAAGCCATCGCTAAGGTCCAAGATATGAACCTCCATGAGTTTCGCAGAAAGGTGAGAGTGTGGTACTCTGTCCATCTTCATCCCTTACTTTCACTGCTTAGTGTTTCTGCCATCACCTTTTATTCTTCTTTGTCTCCAGATAACTGAGCTACAAACGGAGGCAGTTATTTGCAGAAAAGTCGCAGAGAGCCGCAAAATAGAGAGGAGGAGTCTCAACACTGCTGCCAGTATCCAAATCTTGTGTCGAAACTGTTTCAAGCCCGTGGCCTCTGGCAGTGACGTTAAACTTGTTGACAATGTACACTATGTCATTGTCAATCCTGACTTTAAGTGAGTTGCAAAAATATTTCCAGGCTGAAGTCTTTACAAAATGTCTTTGCTGTTCTAGTCATGGCTTGTCTTTGCTCTCAGGAGACACTACAAAGTTGGTGGGCAGGTAATGCTACAAAGGAGTTTTGAGGACTGGGAGCCCGGGCGTACAATCAGTTGCAATAACGGCAGCTGCAACAAGGTACAGTGGGCTCTCTGACAAATATTAATTTAAAACTCAGGAACAGGCTCTGTCCTACTCAAGGAAGTTGTGCTGATGTTGTGGTGTGAGTTTTATTCTTATTTAAATTCACAGGAATGGGGATTTGAGATGAAGTACAAGCAGATTGCCCTGCTGCCCAACATAGGCATTAAGCACTTTGCGCTAGAGACCCCTGATGGCAGGATGACTGTAAAGAAGTGGAAGGACGTCACTTTCACTGTTGAGGACTTCAGCTTTGAAGAATACTGCCAAGGCAACTTCCCAGACATCTTTGAATGAGACACCAACAAGAGACTCTGTGTGGGTTCCCTCCCCTACTACTTAACATGTCCATTTTTTTATCTGTTTTTTTTTTTATTCCAGGTTATTGGTGTTTAACGAAAACATCATTTTACTTTTTGAGGTTCTTAAATATGAACACATGCTTTTCTAAAAATCCCCTCCACATGTGCTAGCGTTCATTGTTGCTGCTGCGCCAGTGAGGCAGCAGCCTGCTAAAACCCATTACGCATCGATCATGCTTGAAATTAGCATGGCAGCCTTGTTTATGCCCAAGGTCCTAACTCTCTTTGCATGTTTTTGTGTGCATTTCCTCTACTTCATCTCATGTGAAGCACAGAAACAAAGCACATGAACCTTAACCATCACGAACACTTGGCATGTCACGATGAAGATGATTCCTCCTGAACTCTCTTTTAGCTATTTTAAAATGCCTGTAATTGGCAACTACATGTTGGCAGTACATGCAGTAGAATGTACAAGCATTTGTGTATGTGTATGTAGTATGCAGATATTGTATATGTACTGATAACCTAAAATAATTGACGTAATTATTTAAATGTTTTACAGGATGTTGCTTTTAACAACATTTTATCATTATCCAGTGACATTTAAATTTGATGCTGTATACTATTTTATACCAAATACTTATGGTATAAAATGTCCATCCATCCTAATTAAATACAAAACATTCCTCTTGAAATGCCTCAGAGCTGTTTTAATTATTTTTGCCTTGATTAACCACTAGGTGTCAGTGTTGGTTAGCCAATCAAGTCAGACACAATTTCTCTACTTCTGGAAACTCTAACAAATGGTGGGAATAAAGCCAGAATGGACATTTTCTCTGGTGTTTCCCAATCTGAGGACTGGGGGTCCATGATGCCCAGCGACTCAGAGGTTAGGGAAGTGAGATCGACTCCTCAGACTTCGTGTCAAAATGAGGTTTAAGGAAGATGAATGTGTTACTCCCTTCTCACACTCACCAAACTGCTGCTGGTGTACCCTTGAGCAAGGCAATTTGTCCCCAAACTGCTCATTTGTCAATAGTACAAGATGGTTGGTTACAGCCTCCGGATGTATGTACGTGACATCTGAAAAAAAACAGACAAATGTACTCAGTTGACAGGTCAGGGACCAAAGTATTTTCATGCATTAGTTCTGATAGAAACAGTGGTTTATTTTGATGTAAATGTTTCTTTATGTATGGTTAGGGAGGAGCCTTGTACGCACTAAAAACATCCCTGAAACCACAACGTCTGCAAGAGCTTCTCTTTGTAGTTTTCAAAATGTTTTGACTGCCACAGCTCACTATGGTGCTTCTGCACCACTGGATCAATACAGGGTTATGTATTTCAGCTTGGATCATTCAACACCACCTTTACAGTCTACATAGAAGAGCAGATTTATTACACTTTGTTGTTCATTTAACACACTGGCTCCAAAAGGTACGTTTTGCTGCATAATACGTTCTCGTTCCTCAGAACCCTCACAGCGTGATTTTAGCAATCCCCAGAAGACAGATTTAGACTAATCATAGATAACAGCCTTTGCTGAAACTATTTACAGTTTCATTTTGCTGCTGTGTTTATACGCACAAATCAAGCTTGATATACAGCAGCACAGCTTCATCCTTAATGAGCAGTTTCCAAAACAAACCCAGATTATGAAACTAAAGCAACGTTAACTGGCGGGGAAACCATTAATTTCAGGCTGGCCGCTGTATGGAGTATATTCACTTTTTGACCCACAACACGTCTTTGTGTGTATCCCCGGGCAAGACATGATTAGGTCAACCTCACTGTGTCACATGTGCCGTAATCCTTTTAAATCTGGCGGACTGGCAGAGTCAGTCCTGCTGCCATGGACGTAATCACACTAAAAACAGGCTCTGTTCCGGTGTCATGTCTGACTCAGATTCAGGCAGGCGGACAGGAGCCGTACAGTGAATGATTTACTCTGATCACACCCCGGCTCTATAATCAACACTGATTACTTCCTTTTACTTCCCAGCTCAACACCCCATGCATCTTAATTGCAATTAGTTCTCTTCTGAAATTAAAGCAGCTTGGAGTAGTTGAGCAAAGGATAACATGGTGTGTGTGTAGGTGTGTTTGTGT
The DNA here is from genome assembly GCA_011952105.1 of Coreoperca whiteheadi. Taxonomy (NCBI): domain Eukaryota; kingdom Metazoa; phylum Chordata; class Actinopteri; order Centrarchiformes; family Sinipercidae; genus Coreoperca; species Coreoperca whiteheadi. Next base: position 6,411,106 of record CM022470.1, on the reverse strand, counting down.
GAATTTCGGGGATGCGTCTCACATTTATAATAGGCTTCTTGTCATTGGTATCTAGGGCGTCTGTCTACTTTGTGTGTCCCATCCAATACAGTACATGAGCACTAAATGAGTCAGTTCCTAAATGCCTTTGCTTGCTGAGGGGAAGCAGCTGACAGACTGATGTCATGTAGGATCTTATTAATTTACAGACACAAGACATTTCCATTATACAACATAACTAGAGCATTTCTGCATGTTTTGGCAGAAGCCTATCCCATTTCTTTTGGGGCATGTTAAAACAAAATGAAAGCTATGGAAAGTCAGACGTTAACTGTGCTTATTGGATTATTCATCCATTAGTTAAAAAAAATATTTTGATAATCGATCGTCATTTTTCAAGCCAAAAAGGCCCAGAACCTTGGTGGCTCCAGATTCTCAAATGTATTTGCTGTGAATAGTGATTATCTATTCATCGAGAAAGTAATCACCAGATTCACTGATAACGAAAATAACGCTAAAATAAAACCGCCTCCGTCTTCAACTTGACATTTTCTATTTTTTTCCCTGGTAAAGGTTTTAATTTGTTTCATCAAACCTGTCATGGCAGCTGGGACCTGCGTGCCTTGAACAATACAAGGAAGGGCTTCTGCAGCAGAAACCTGTCCAGTTGGCTACACAGAAATACAAATACAAATTCCAGAAAAAAACAGGATATGTTCAGTGGGCATTTCAGCCACTTAACACAGAACAACCTGAGCTAGTAAACAAGATTTAGTGCAAGACGCGGCGCCGCATTGTTGGCATCAGGTGGAGCTCAGCACTACCTGAATGTTTCCAAATTAATTGTGAATTGGCAGCTTATTTGTTACCTACACATATTTTACTTTTTTATAGCTGTAGCTCTGGGAGAACGTGTAACGTTAAACAGCTCGTTGGGACTTCTAAGTTTAATGTGTTCCTCTTAATTTCTCTTCCTCACCCACAGATAAGAGAGAGAAACTCAGACCGTGTTTTTCCATTCATGGCGCTGGTGGTGAATCAGTTTGGCGGTTTGTCAGCAGTCAGGTCTAAACTGAGGTTTCTTGTTGGGTTGAACATGGCGGAGCTGGTAGCATTTTTGAGTTCACATTGTTAAACGGTCATCTGCCTGAAACATGAAGTTCATGGCTGTTGATTTCTCTGTTATCCACTGTGTGCCATGGTTTACATTTTCCAATAGCAACCTTGGCCAAGTGGGTTTGTAGTTTAACATGTTAGCATGCTAACACTTGCTAATTAGCACTAAACACAAAGTACAGTTGAGGTCATTAGTTTTGTAGCTATTTGATCATAAACCAATGTATTGGACAAATAGAAATTGGGACCTGATGAGGGCGCTAGATAACAAATTAGGGCATCACTCACCCAAGTGATTGCAGTTCATCCTGAGGGGGACACGAATGTGCTCATGAAAGTTTATGGCAATCCATCCTAAAGTTGGCTATAGTTAAAAAATGAACTGCACGGTGACACTAGTGGAAAAGTCAGGGGATCATCGAAGTCATTCAGATTTTGTCTGTACCAAATGTTGTGCCAATCCATGTAGTAGATGTTAAAATACTACAAATGGTAAGGGAAACTTTTGAACCTTCTAGTGGCGCTAGAGGGGGAAAAAGGGGTTCACCAGAGTCAGTAGGATTCATTCTCTGGGCACCAGAAATATATGCAGCAAATTTCATAGCAAAATCATCCAACAGTTTTTGAGGTATTTCGGTCTGGACCAAAGTGGTGGACCAACACAGACCAACATTGCCATCCATGGAGCCATGATGCCCAGAGGAAAGGACAATTCAAAATAAGATCTCTTCTTTGTCTTGCCTATTTCTCCTCGACATAAGATGAGCTCAATGTAACACCAATATGAGATTTTGACCATTTTCCCATACTTCAACAATTCAGCTCCTGAGAAATTGCCTTCTCTTGTTTCAGCCTGGTCCTAATCTTGTCTCTCACTGCAGTGATCTTATGCTAGTCTGAAACAATCAGCTCCTGAGATAATGACTGGCTTATAAATGTCTCACCTCTATGGTTTGTCACAAACTCGACGACCTGATGTAGAAAAACTAAGCAGGAAGTTGCTAGAAGTGCGAGGAGCGGGACATTTGACTTTAACAGCTAAGGGACACGCAGAAATATTTATGTTTCACATTCTCGATGTCAAGGGTAAGTCATTCTGAATATACATCTACATGAATAGGTTTAGTTCAATAGGACGAGTGGTGCAAATGAGTTACCATCACTTTTAGTCGTTTTTAGGTTACCCTGCAACCAGAAGTTTCAATCACATTGTTTTATTAAGGTTGGCTTAAAAAGAGAGGCAACATTCAAACACTGCTGCTGATTTAAAAACTGCATTTAAGCCTCAGTGTTTTGTTCATGGAGAAGAGTGTTTGCTAAAGGTTGAGCCTTCATCGTTCAGACGGAGGAGTGCTGGGTACCGGTGCTCTCCTTTGACTGTGTGTCTGTGGGGGAGTCTCAGTAAGTAGCCGTAGCCCTGGTGTTTATCATGGGATCATCATCAAGGAAAATAATGCAGGTTATCAGCTGAGAGTCCGACTGAAAAACCTCAGACCAAGTCTCATAACCATTCAGAGCAGCTGTGTGTGTGTGTGTGTGTCTGTGTGTGTGTGCTGCCACACCGCCATTCCTCCATCAACAGCTAACATTATAATACAGATAAAAAAAATGTTCTGGCGCACTATAAAACAAATATTAGAAAACCATCAAAGGAAAGATTTACTAGACATATTAGGCTGTCAACTGAACTGAACTGTAGTCTGTGCTCTGGGCAGCCGTATTATGTACGGGAAAATAATGGCTAATGTGACCTCTTTCACAGTTCCTGAGATCTGGATCTTTTCGATCAGGTGGAGTTTAGCATATTTTCTGCTCTTTGGGCATATACTAGTAAGTGAAGGGTTAAACAATCATGTGTCCTCCCATTTTAGTGTGTTAACTTTAATACTCTTTTGAAAACAATTTCTCTTTTTTACCAGAAATACAGTCATGACAACATAAAAGCGTCATCCCTGTGCACTGCGGTTTGGCTGGATCTCTTCTACAAGGCAAGGATAGCTTTTCATTTTTGCCATTTTACTGCTGATCTGTTATGCCAGCAGCAATGTCAAGTGCGTTATGTGCGGTCAATAAGTTTAATGGGGGGAAACCGTTAGTGTGGTCCTTTTTTAGGAATTGACTTTCACTATAACATTTCCCACTTACTTTTTATCAGGATATTGTTTTGTTTTTTATTTTGTATTGTACAATAGTTCTGATGTGAGGTGAGTAACGAGTTGTTCTCATATGAAATCTCATGCATATCTTGAGACAAGGGTCCAAATATTGAATCATCTGGTTTTTAGCCTTCCTGGCCCGATGTCAAGGTTACTGCATTGCCTACCATACCATAACCATGTATTTGACAGTACATAGTGTTCTTCAGGAAGTATTATGTGTGTATAACACACACTGCTTTAAATGTTGGCTTATGATTTCAAAACCATGTCCTACTTCTTGGATCTGACTTAAATCCTCTCTGGTAAAACTTCAGAGTGGGCTTCAGGTTGCATGCAGGTAAACGGTCCTTGTGGAGAGCAAACATTGACATTTCATTTATAAGTGCATCTGTATTTCTTCTTTACATGTCTACCGGGCCATTTGTGAATGTGCAATTTTCCAGAACGTGTTAAATAATGTGCTAACTTCTGTTTAAACTGCCTTGCCTCCAGTCTCTTGCTGCACTGTATCTCTTTTAAACTTTCATTGTATTCTTTGTTCACGGGCCCTCTGTTGTATTTTACCCAACAGAACTCAGACACTGAGGCCAGCAGTGTCATGCAGAGGGATGGTGCAGAGCCCGAGCCTGACCCAGAGGACACCGGTGTCCTGACAGGGAAAAAATTGAGGTCTTCGGTGGAATGGGGAGCATTGTGCTTGCTTTATATGGATTGATAGGCTACTCATCAGACCCCAAATTCACATAATAATCCTGCAGAAGATTTTCCTCGATCAATGGACAGAGGATGTCGCCAAAGGGACAATTCCTGGTGCTGGTGTGAGTGAAAAAGTTTGAAAAAGACTGCAAATCGTGCATATATCCTGAAGTATTTGTCTGTATCCCAGACAGGTTGGCTTTTTCCACTGCGCCAAGTGTAAAGCCTTGAAACAGCAGGGAAAAGTTGTAAAGATTCATGAATCGACTTTATTTTTTGGGGTATAACATTTTTCAGATTGAAATTCATTTCTAATAAAGATTGTGTGCATTATTTTTCCTTCACGTTTCATTTATATGCACATTTTCTCATGTGCTCCTTAATTTACTACCTCCAAGCCATTTCTCAGACATACATAAGACATACTTGATACCAAAGTTAGACAATATTGAGATCTGAATCATGTAAGCCTTTTTCTCATCTTATTTATTGCTCCATAAGGTTGTTAAGGAGACAACTCTGAGAAGCCTATGAGATCCCTTGGGGGATCCAATCAACATCGAGTTTGGGAAACGCTGCATTACATCATCTATACAGTATAGTAATATTGTAGTGTAAATAATGTTGTCTTGTAAAGCTGTCTTTTTTTAACTCTGAGGCATGGTCAGGACACTTAAAAAAAATTCATTCATATTCATTCATATAGATTTGGGGGGGGGGGGGGTATGTATCGATGTTCCTCTGCCTTCTTAAATAAGAAAATAATGTTAAACATTCTGTACATAAAATTAGCGTGGTATGGATACATTTATAGGAGTGACCTACAAAGCCTGTCACTAGGTCAATTTCCAGGCTGCAGACAGAAGTCCCACCTGTTAGGCCAGTGTCAGACTAGTCACACATTAAGCAACACACTCACACCGTCAACAGGTTTTTGTTTTTTTTAACGCAGTTGCTTTCTCCTTGTGAGTCGCCACACATACTCGCACTCACACAGGACACAGACAGGGACAATGACAGACACAAATATCTCGTACAGTACAGTGAGCCGGTCACCAGGGCAGGCATTTCCTCTGGGATCGGTCTACTTGTCAGCCAGCTCCTTGTGCTCTCTGAGAGCTTGCTGTGTTGTTTGTTGGCCTTCTTGTCGACGTGAAAGGACTACACAGTCTCTATTCTCATGGCAACAGCAGTGGATCAGGTTACTTTCAGTGACGAGATAGGTGTTGACATTTGCATTGTCGTACTGTATGTTATGTATATCGTCTGCGCCTTATTTGTAGTTCAAAGTGCTTATCAAGCTGTGCCAGCCTGTGTAGATCCGCAAGTCAACTATGTTTGGAGTTGTCTGGTTGGGAGAGTCTTGTAATGCCATTTGACCTTTTTTTCGGTGCAGTCGTTCCTTGTCTGCCATCAAAAAAAAAGCTCTCGGGTGAATTCAAGATGGAGAGTATTTAAAACTTTATACAGAACATTCCCTTCTACATTTTAATTTCACGGTGCGTCCCTTTTTAACACGCAGACGCTTGGAAACATGTTTGTGTGCATTTTCAGGGCAACACGAAAGCAATTATAGTATGCAAAGGGTGCATCTTTGTTGTTGCGCGTCTCCTTTGATTGGGCTGGAACTCTGGTGTCGGTGGCAGAGTTGAGTTACCCAGACTATTTCATGCTTTATTATAGAACAGATAAGCGACGCTCGTCTTTGCTGTCTGCCGCTTTGTGACTGGGCTTTTGTCTGCTCCTCATTGTCTTGTCCCTTTCTTAACTGTTGACTGTCATGTCCTTAAGTAGGCCTACTAGTAGGGCTTCAGATAATTATTGTAAGTGTGTGTCCATGTCCACTACATAGCTGTGTGTGTAGTGGTTTGGTTTGGACTAAAATAAATGTACGTTTCTGCGCTCCTTCCTCTTTCTATGCCATTGACTGCAGTTTGTGTCACTGTAATCCCTGTTATTAATCTCTGTTGAGTCGCTTTGAGTCATTCTGGCTGGTGGGGATTACTGTGGACTCGTATGACAGCCCACAGTTTTTTTTATTTACTCTTCTCTACACTGATCGCTGGAGGATGATTGAGTGCAGCCTTGTTTGCATGTATGTGTGGCGAATGTGAGGGTTAACTGAACAAATCCAATTCAATTCAATTCAACTCAAATGTCTTTCACTGTGACCGAGACAGTAGTGGCAGAAAAAAAAGGTCGCATAATAAATTAGTCCATCAGCAAAAGAATCAACAACTTTAATATAGAGCTGAAACGATTAGTAGTTTAGTTGATCGACATAAATTAATCAGCAATTATTATGATAATCAGTTAACAAAATGCCCAAAGTTCACTCTACTTTTATTTTCAAATTTGAACATTTGCTTGCTTCTGAGCCTTCTATGTTAGTGAGCTACACATCTCTGCACTTTGGTCTTCCGGTCAGACAAAACAAACAATTTGAAGTCGTTGCCTTGGGCTCAGGGAAATTGTGACAAATATTTATCACAATTTTCTGACATCTTAAAGACCAAACGATTAATTGGAAAAATAATAATCACTTTAATCCATAATGAAAATAATTGTTAGTTTCACGCCTACTTGAATAGCCTAATTAATTACGCTATTGAGTGATTTATCAAGTAAAAAAGCCTGCATTCCAGCTTCTCAAATATCAATATTTGCTGCTTTTCGCTGTTTTATATCATTGTAAATTGAATATCTTTTGGTTTTGGACGATGGTTGAACAAAAAAACAATTTGAAGCTGTTACTTTGGGTTCTAGAAACTTGCATTGATTCATTAGTTTCTGTTCACTGTTTAACGTTTAATGAGTACATGGTCTTGTGCTGTAACTGTGGATGAGTGCAAAGTGCATAAACAGTAAATGTGTATTTAGTTGTTTGTCTGAGGGACTGTGTGTGTGTGTGTGTGTGTCTGTGTGTCTGTGTGTGCGCTCTTGTACAGCCATCTTTGTGAGGACCAGTTTGCGTTTGAGACCTTGGGAGTGAGGACATTTTTGGAAAGTGAGGACATTTTGGCCAGTCCTCACTTTTCAAGACACCTTCAAAGGACTGTTTAAGGGTTAAGACTTGGTTTTAGGGTCAGGGTTAGAATTAGGTTTAGGTTAGGTTTAAGGTAAAGGTTGTGATGGTTGAGGTTAGGGTAAGGGACTGGGGAATGCATTATGTCAATGAAAATCTTCACAAGTATAGCTGTACAAACGTGTGTGTGTGTGAGAGAGAGAAAGAGAGAGAGCTGGGAGCTGAGAGTCCTTATTCTCAATGCAAGGCCTGGGGCGCTTTTCGCTGGCTGAAACAACTGCACACAAGAGGAACCAAAAGCATTTGACTAAATCAGGCTATCCTCGAGGTCGGTGCTGAGGGTATCGATTATGCTGTATAAACCTCACTACAATAAAGCAGTTGAGGCTTAAACATGCAAACTGTTACATCTGTTATTTCCAATACCAACTTTAAAAATAAGACAATTGAGAAAAGAAAAAACATACTACAGCAGCCTGAAATGTTTTTTTTCAGAAAATGACGCATCTAACAGACAGAGAGAAATGATGAAAACAGAACCACAGGGCATAGAGGAGAGGGCACAATGAGGCAAAAATGTTGATTATAGAAGGGAGAATAAGGAGAGCTATGAATACTGTCATAGAGTGTAGAAAAGTGGGAGGTTGAATTAGAGAGGAGGAACAGCAGCATATATCCTGGAGGAGGAATACTGCCATACGAAAGTGAAGTCGTTCATCATGTGTAACCTTGCCAAGACATAGGACAGACTCCCAGAAATCTGATGTAAACAGAAAGAGACAACAACAACACTAACAGTCTCATAGGGCTGGTTGATAAAAACTGTTACAATCCCCAAGCAGCCCAGTCAAACCTAGAAAAAGCATTGTGTACCGGTTGGAGCCAGAGATAAGGAGAGGGCTCATATAGCATAAAAAGATTTCTGCAGATTTATGAGGCTCTGGCACAGCGAGGTATTGATCCCTTTCCCCTATCTGAGACAGTCAAAGGAGAGTGGAGGCTACTGCAAACCTCAGAATGGTTTACCTATGTTTTATATTAGGCGTATGTAGGTTGTGCTCACTTCCGGCGTAACTTACTGTATCAGGAGAATACGTGATTACTCGAATTATTGTTAGAAAGGGGAGCAACAGAGGGTCACGTCAGCGATGTCGAGTATGACTATAGAAAGTATAAAATTGGAGGTGTTTGCAGCAATGTCTGTAGATTATTCTGAATAACAGGACATTGGATCTGGAAAGATGTTGTGTTGTTGACTTTTTAAAATGGCATTTTCAGTCCTTTGAGCAACACAAACAAAATTCCATTCACCTCTATTCTATATGCTTGGCAAGTATAAGCCATCAAATAATATTTAACAGGGTTCTCATTTTAAAAGGACTCACCTGGACAGTGTGTCCAACCAACCAACGTTTGCTTAATTAGCTAGCGAGCTAACTTAGAACTGATTCTGATCTGCTAGCCACAGCTTTTCATTTCAGCCAGCGAAATTTACAGAGGCTGCGGTGGGAAATCAGAAGCCTGTTTGTCTACCACTGACTGAAATTTTGATCCAATTATTTTTTTAAATTGCTATTGTATTGTCATTGTCGTAGACATTGTCATCGCCACCACCAACAACAGCAATATCACACTTGGAGAGCGGCAGGTCATGGGCTGCAGCTTTGCCTAATAGAGGCACTACATTAACTGGTGGTGAGTTTTGACAGATCCAATTCGAGTGAGCTCCATACATCTGCCCTGCCCTCCAAGCAATCCTCACACAAAGCAACTAGGCCAATATGGTAGCATGGCATCCACACCGCTCCTGCTCATCCAGTCTCTTTGGTCTTCCTTTGGTGCACCATAGGTAGATGCAATAGCAATTAGCGACATTGTTCAACCCCGTCATCTTTTTTTCTGTTGTTTTGTCTTGGCTTTAGATAGTCTCATAAAACTAATCATACACTGCAGCGTATTACTATAAAACGCATGTTTCCACGCTGAATACTTTTCATGCGGCCACCACACCCCCTTTTTCCACATCCCTCAAAATGTCTATTCCTGTCTTTGGTAAAGCTGCTTTTCTCTCGTCTATCCACAAATGTCCAAATGATAGGTTTTGTGTCTTAGGAGAAAAGGGAGTCATGCTTCACAGGACGAATAACAGCAAAACATCTGACTCCTGCCAAGGGGAGGAAACAAAGCAGGCTCATTTTTGCAAAATCTATTCTTTTGTCCTCATCTGAGGCCTGCTTTCTTTGTGTACCCTTCACTCTCCCTCCAGCCGCAGTCCTCGCTCTCAATTATTCCTGAGAAACAACGTACTTGTCAATCTTTTCCCTTTCAGTAGCTAATGGTCTATCTATCTCCCTCTGCCCAACAGTCAAGCCAATTAATTTGATCAAGCTGTTGAAAGTCATTTTCTGTCGCAGCAGGAGGGCAGTGCCAGACTGACAGCATTGACTCACTATAGCCATTGTTAAAACAGGAACAACACTGAATAAACCAAGGTAAATTAGCCTGAATGGATCCAGAAGTAATTTTTTATCTGGACCATACAATTATGTTTTTGTGGGCATAATTTCCCTGTTATTTCTACTCTATCAAACTATGTGTGTGTGTGTGTGCACATTTATGTGTACTTTGGCAGTCACATTCAGTGCAAAGCCAGCGGTTAGGGTGTGGCATGAATCAATACAGTATGTCTGTCAGTGTAAGTATTAGAGGAAAATATACAAGCCCGTGAGAAATGATATTTTAAGTCTATAGCATGGCCATGACACTTGATGTGATATGTGTAGAGGACAATTTGTCTATTTTCAGGTGTCATACCCCATCTGTATTCCTTACAATTTGTTGCCTGTAGAAATGGATCAAGCTCACTGGAAATGCTTTCCACTCTTCAGTCTTTAAGGCAGCAAGTACATGCTGTCTGAACAGCTTTTCTTTGACTTTCTCAGAAGGAAATCGCTGAGAAAATATAATCTCTGTCGCAAGTGCATTGAAAGATGATACTGTTGAACGAGAATTGTGTGTGAATGATTTTTTTTTTTTCTGCTGATGTGAGCTATCAAACCCCTCATGCAGGCCTTTGATGTAGCTCTCCATTGTCTTGTGGAGCTGCAGGAAATTGAAAGGGAAGATCAGGGGAGCGTTAGTGAAGGGGAGAAGAGGTAGAGAACGGTGTGACGCGCTACACGTCAGGGTTTTCTGGGACACGGCACACGGAAATGAACTAGCCTTGCATGACCTGCGGGAGTTTGAGGATATACAGGCCAGAGAAGCAAGCACAGTTGTTTTAGAAAACAAGAGAGATCAAATAAGTGAGAGACTCAGAGCACAAATCCAGGTTTTAATATTTCTGCAGCATCCTTCCAAGCCCACGCCGCCTCTCACCACTGCATCCAAAGCTCTATTCTAATTCAGAGAAAACACCAAACCTTTGGAGAATTAAACAAAACACACTCGCTCAGCCTTTAAAGAGCATTTGTCCCTCGAAAATGAATTACATTTTAATAGAAGCAGTGACTTGAAGAAGGGTGAGAAGCTTTCTGCTCAACACTGTGCTTTCTCCATGTCTGTCAATGAACACACACGTTCCTGTATTTCTTTCCGTTACAGTTACAATGGCAGTCTGAACAGGCTGTTTCAGGTTTGGGGGGTACAAAGTGGTTTTAGGCAAGGTTAATAAGTTCATTTCTGCTCTTTTGTGAGTCCTGGAAAGTGGAATTAGCATTTGCTTTTAATATGGCTATTGCATATTTTTGTGAATATATTTGAATATATCAGCAATATTTCAAGATGTGATTAATACTTTACTTAGTGTACTTGTCCATTAGAGGCTGTAAATATTAAAAATGACAAGTCACACAGGGTTCCTCTTGTTGTTGCAGGTACTATATTTTATCAGCCTATTTTTCAACTGGATGAGATGTAGCTTCTGTCCTAATAAATATTTCTGCTTCTCCTGAAAGCAAGCTTTTAATCACAACATATATGGGTATTTATAGTGAGCAGGCTAATCACCACAAGCAAGCAATGTGATTTGAATTTATGTAGCTGAGCTTTTCCCTGTGAGTCTAGGGTGTAAATGAGGGAGGTGAATACAGAGGACAATGCAGTCCATTATATCAAAATGACAGATAAGCAATGAAGGAGGGCTGTCCATCCCCCCCCCCCACCTCCACTATTGTGCTCAGGTAGTGTAGAGAAAGACTTGAGAAGTGTGATGTGCAACGTGGCAGGTCAGACCCGGGAAAGTGGGTTTGCTCTGGCGGGAAATGGCTATTTACGTAGCTGAAAATGGAGTGGGCCTTTCTGACATTTTCATAGCCCTGCAGGCAGGAGTAACCTTCAGCAGAAAACAGAACGATTAAAGAAACAGGAGGGGGAGATGGAAGGGGAGAGGCAGAGCGAGAGGTGGGGCAGAAAGCATGGGAAGTGATTGCATGGGAGAGTTAAAAATGATTGGAAACGGAGTTCGGGAGAAGGGACGGCGAGGGGGAAATAAAGATGGACAGAAATAGACAAAATGATTTGGAGGTCATGCAGAGGTGTGAGAGGAGAATCACTGCCTTACACAGACTGACAGGTAGAAAATCAAGAAAATAATTGAGGGTAATGGTAGACAACAACAAAATACTTGCAGTTCAATAAACAACATATTTTAGCCTTTTCTTAATAGCTATACACCGTGTTGCACTTCTTTCGAGGCATGCAGATCACTCAGCCTTGAAACGTCTGTACTGACTTGACATGACAGAGAAATTATGCATTTATAAATCATAATGGCCACGCACAACAGCTCAGGTTTTCAGTCTTCAACAAACCTGACATGATAATGTGCACCATAAAGTGTCCTCTTCCCTATTATTGTCTTGTGTGAGTGAACAACAGAATATAACCATGTATCTCCATCAATTACTTGTGTCACGCTGCATTACTTTGATTTTCAATCACAGGTGCAGTCAAGGTTTGCATATTTCTGTGGCACTAAAAATGAAGAAAGGGGGGGAAATAATACTAATAAAACCAATATCAGATAGGGGATTTTTAGTTGTCGTTTTAAAGAAAATAAAATGAATTTAGAAGGATAGATTATATTGAATGGTATCCTACGGCCAATTATCCATCTTTATAATTATATTCTCTATATTTATATTCTCTAATTTTCTCTGGACCAGGTGCTGTTGCCATACCTGCTTATTCTTACTCAGGGACATGAAGGCCGGTGTCCATCCCAGCATGCGCTGGATGACAAGTCTCCAGCCATGCTAGCAGCTTTGTGAGGCTGTACTGAGGCACAGTGATGCTTTGAGGTACAGTAAATGGTGACACGCTCACAATGACAATGTAACAATAACATGCTGATGTTAAGCAGGTATAATGTTTACCAAGTTCACAATCTTAGTTTAGCGTTTTAACATGCTAACATTTGATAATTAGCACGAAACACAAAGTACAGCTGAGGCTGATGGGAATGTCATTAGTTGTATATTAATTTAAGCATTTGCTCATAAACCAAAGTAATAATTAAAATGCATGGTTATAATGGTGCTAGAGGATAGGTCTGCGGATCACCAAAGTCAGAAAGATTAATCTTCTGGGGTCCATGAACGTCTGTACAAAAATGTCATGGCAATCCATCCAATAGTTGTTAAAATATTTCAGTCTGGAACAAAGTGGTGCACCGACTGTCCAACAGACAGACCCACATTGCCATCTCTAGAGCCATGCTGCTAGCATGGCCAAACGAGCAGGATAACACCATGGTCAGGCTGCTTGTCCATCACAGACAAACAAACTCTCACTCACTACGGGCAGTTTAGAGTTTCCACTTCACTGGAACTGCACAAACTAATGCAAGCATGGCAAGAAAGCAAATCACAAAAACGGGACATCAGAACAAAAATGTTATAATTGTGTAAAATGCTTAGAATTGCAATTATAGACCGCCTGTGGGGGTGTGTTCTGTGGACTTTTTATCTCCCATACCTTTTCTCTCCTGATATAATTTGTGCGAATCATCTAGTTTCCTGATGAAAATGTTACTATGTTGCTGGGAGAACTTATCAGGTGATCATCAGACAGACAGAAATCAGGAGAAACTGGGAGAAAGTAAATGCTTTCCATGTGGCTGTGTAGGAAAAGAGCCGTGATTATATCAGTAGATGCAGCTAATAAGACCTTAATTATGAGCAGCCTCATTTCCTACAAATGACTCCTTTGCTGAGCCACGAGGAGTGACTATATAATCTTTCTTGTTTGCACTGTCTTTCTTTCATAGCATAACAATGTCACCATAATGAGAAACTTGGTAAAGACGCAAATGTATTCAACTTATCTATGCATTTTCTTTCCTATAAATCTGCCCCTCTGTCTCTGTCGTGTAATTAATTGAGGCTTGAGGTTCATGAGCTATGACTGTTTCATTACTTTTGAATAGGCCAAGATGTGTTGATATGGGTGAGAATGAGATATGAATACATCCACTATTGCTCGAGTCTTATTCATTTTATTCTACCGTTTGCTGCATGCCTCTCATTCAGTGTCCTCCCAAGTCTATAGGGGGATATAAAATATGTTTACATGATGATCATTTGGTGATTCACTCACTTCTGTTGAGGCCATGCTTTGGTTTATTTAAAGCTCTATAACCAGGAGTTTAGACTGGCAAAATCTGAAATATCAAGAGTGACTATTTCCTGTCTTATTGGAATAAATAAACACATATCATCTTGTTGAAATCAATATGCAGGCATCTAATTATAGATGAAGATGGGGCAAAAAGACAAGCATTTGATGATATATTGTTCCACAGGGATGGCTAAAATGTTTCAATTTCTTTTCCCCTCAGTGCTACAGAAAGCAACAGAGAAGAAAGAGGTGTGAAGATGGCTCCTGCTCGTCACTTTGACGATTAATCCTGTTGAAACCGGGTAGGTAATCATCTATAATGTAGGTTCAAGAGTGAAAAAAGCCTCAGTCTCTACAAAGTGAAGTGGTTTTCTTCTTTGTCGAGACCTGAAAGATGAGCGCTGTTATTCTGTTAACTGTTAAACTGTTATTCTCTTCTAGACTTTGTACAATAAACTATTTTTAGAGGTTGCACATAGAAATATTTCACATAAGCTATACATGCCAGAGGGGCGCGCTTCCTGGTAAGCTGACAGTGGTTCAGGCTCCTCTGTGTAAAAGTGGTGTGGGAATAGGCATTTTTACTTATTAATATGTATAGCTTTTGCTTCCTCTCTGTGGAATAAGAATCTGATAGTGTGTAGTGGTAGTGTTAGACTTGGGAGGCTTTGTTCCTCGGCTGGTGCTCTGTCTCCCTCACTGGGGAAAACGCCATGAAAGTCAACAGCAGCACTGGGAGGTTAATTGCTAAGTTATAAATCACACAAGACAGTTAGGCTAGGGGTGCGGTTAGCATGTGGCTGCAGTTACTCAGGTTTATAGGCAAAATACTCTTCTACAGTACCTTGAGTTTGTCATTTAATGCCATAATATTAAAGTCCCTGTGATTTGTCACATTCCAGGTGATCAAAACCTGCTCATGAAACAAATACAGAAAAAATACTTCCAGTCATTTCAATCACAATGGGACCCTTGTGTGATGTGTTTTGTAGTGTGCATACTAATCCAATCACTGTGCATTCTGATTAGTCTTCAAAGATTTAATCAAGTGACTTCAACTGCACTCATTCCAAAACATCGAGGAGTTTGAGAAAGGTGCTTATCACAAATTCATCATGTGATATTTCCGAAATATTGAAAGTTACTGTAAATCTTATTTCTTACTGAAAATACCTTGATTGAGACAGAAACATTGAAAATGTGAAGCTTTTTGTGTTGAAACCACCACTAACCAGCAATAGCTGATGCATTGTCCTATAATTATTCATTTTGGGTGGCATGATGCCAATCGTGTGTCACTAAGGCAAGTTTTTCTTTAAAGATCTTTTACCCACAAAATCTATTTTAATAGGGAACATGTTGGCTAAAACACTACCTTGAAATGAATTCATGATTTACAAAAACATAACGGAACATTTGACTGAAAATTTACATTTACATTTACATTTAGTCATTTAGCAGACGCTTTTATCCAAAGCGACTTACATATGTCAATGGAAGCAATAAATAATGACACAAGGTAACAAAGTGCACCAGAAACTAGTCTGTTGAAGCCCTGCACGGTATACAAAGCTAAGGATAGGACATTTTATTTTATTGTATTTATTTTTTTTAACATCAAATAAATACAACGTGAAAATGAAATAAAATTTGCTCTGACTGGCCAATATTTGATATTTGATGAAATGCCAACACTGGCCTGATATATCTTCTATCATTATAACTAAAAATATGTAGATTTATCTATTTTTATTATGTTGCACTTCTCTCATATCAAAGCAACAGCTTCCCCCTCCCCATACCCCTCTCCATCTTTAGCAGTGATTTGGTAACTGTCAGTCACACATGAATCTGTCCCACTGCAGGCATCTGAAGATTGATTGAGACTAGATGGACACCCGAAGTCTGACTGACAGTGTCTGAGGTGCAGATTATCAAGCAATTTCTCTTCCAGGAAGTCATTAAATGTCTGGGGAAAGGGTAAGGCTGTGTCTTCTCCACTGAAACTTGTTTGTTTTGATGTCTTTGCCTTTTTTCGGTCAGTGTGCTGCCCTCTCATTTGTACCAGCCTTTTTTTTTTGCCATTAATGCCTCAATGGCCGGCCAACATAATTAGCTCTATGGTAATCCCACTGGACCCTTCTAATTAAAACCAACGCCAAGGGCAAATGACCATGAACGGGGCAGCAGCATGCCCCTACTCTGGAGAAAGAGCAGAAGTAAACCATAACTCATGTTGCGGTGGGTAATGGGATTTTAAGTGGCCTCCCATTTCTTTTATACAGGGGAACATTAAATCCATGACTTATTTTCCAGGGAGCTCGTTGTCATTACAATGCAGCAGCCAGGTATACAACCATCACTTCGAAGTGGCACTTTATACCAAACCATGAAATATCACTATTGAGGAATGCCTTTATTCAGATGATACAGGATTGAATGTGTAAGAAAAAAAAGGGCTCCTGGAGAGTTGCCAGTCTGTGAAAGCAAGAACATTTCATTATCAAGAATGAAAAACCACCCTTAGACACTGTCAAAGGAAAGCACATAACGTGAAATGATCCCAGAGTGTACTTTAGCTTTAAGATACACGTGCTCACAAAATGAGCTCTGCAACATGGAGGTTGCTTATATTCCTTTTATACCAAAAGACAACATAAAATCCCTCTTTTACAGACGATGCAGTGTATATCTACACATTTTAAATGTGTTTTGCATAACCACGCATACATTTACAGCCTTTTCAGAGCTACATACTGTTTTGGAGAGAGACAGATGATATGGATGGTGAACATGAATATGTGTGAAAAGGAAACGTCGAATCTAAATGGAATGGAGTTTACATGCATGCCTCACTTGTCAGCCCCTTTTTTAACCTAGCATTTCCAGATTCCATTTTTCTTTTTCAAACATGCCACTTGGGCTGCACTCAAGCTGAAGTTAATCAACTGCATGAAGTGCCATCGTTCCTTCACCCACCCTTCTTTTGTTTTGCCCGTTTCTGACTCCACTTACTCTGGTCCATCAAAGGCTGCATTGAAAGATGGGTTTTAAAGTTCATGTTGGAAGGACACAGCTTGCCACTTTGGTTGCTGTGGAAACCAGGTTGACGCGTGGACAGGTTGTTGAGAACAGTGGGAGTTTGAGAGGCCTGTCAAGATTTATGGATTTTACTGTACAGTTTCACAGACCTAGTGGCGATTTATCCACCAGGAGGGGAAAAGATACGTTTGCATGCAGATGCAGAAGCCAACAGAAGAAGCACAACTCAAGACCAAAGCCATCTAATAATCAGTTTACCCTTTTTAGGTTACGTAACCGGTACATAACCTGGCAAATAGTTGTTTTTACGCTTGGTCTTTGGACAATTTAAACAAACATAATATGTTAATTAGTGATCTTTAGAGGCACTGGTGTAGGCTGATTTTGTTGCCCTCGGGCAGAGCCAGGCTAGTTGTTTCCCCCTATTTCCAGTCTTTGTGCTAAGCTAAGGTAGCTGGCTGGTAGCTATGCTGTATCTTCACATTTACCGTACAGAGATGAGAATGGTGTCAAAGTTCTCATCTGACTCTCGACAAGAAATCGAATAAATGTATTTCCCAAAATGTCAAACTTTTCCTTTTTAAGAGAAAACCGACATAATTTCAATTCTTCTCTTTTTGGGACTTCTCTTTGAATTAGAGGTTGTTGCCTTCTGAAGACCACTGGACAAAGGTCACAACAGTTTACCCACCTCTTTATTTACCACTATAGGCAGTCTATAATCAGCTCTGTCAGCACTGAAAGGGCAAGTTGCACCAACCGTGTGGTCTGGGACCTTATGAGGCAGGTGCATGCTGGTTTGATGGGGTGCAGGGTTTGGACAGTGACCAGTCAGATACCTCTTAAGGCTCTGAATCTGGCTTACATCCTGCCCTTTAGCCATTACCAGGGGCTCTGTATGCAGGCAGAGCCTAGAGGACTAGTGCTGGAGCTTGGGAAACTAAATAAATAGTAAAATGACAGAAAGGAGCCATGCTTCTGGCACGTTCCAGTTCTTCAAAGGCTGAACACCACCATACAAACGATAAAAATCTGCAATAATGGAGTGGAGACTTTCTAAGGCATCTTAGTCAGAGGTGCTAATGGCTGGTGTTAGTGTGGAGAGACGATGGTATTGTGTTTCATTCACTGTGGTCCCCATGTTCTTGACTGTGGGTTATTTTTATGATCACTGCTTGTTTGAGTGCCAGCACATTTGCATGAAGAAGGACATATCTTGTGGTCATAAATAGGAGAGCCGAGAGTATCCATCACCTCACTGGTGACAACCTGTTCTTTGCGTTTCCGTCATTAGTCACGCTACTGTAAAGGAGCCTGGCACACTATAATCAGGGCAATTGGCCTTTCTGTTAATCATGTCAGATTAAAATCGGTATGCAAGCCAATTGGGAAAAAAAGAAATTAATGGAGCAAAATGAACTATAAAAGACCATAAAACTGGCGAGTATTTAAATCACATCATCAGCAAACTCAGCATAAACAATGTTTTTCTTGGATGACAAGAACAAGACTGGCACTGTGGGATGTTTATTGTTCCTGCAGTAACTATTTTGGAGTCTGGGAAACTGTTCAAATCTGCAAGCATAAACACCTGATTGGGTAGACCATACTGTCACATTACATTTTATCAGTAGTATTCACTTTCAAGGCAGATCAGCGTGCCACCACAGTATGGGGTGAAATGTTATGCTTCCAATAATTATTAAATTTCTGTGAGGTGCAGCCACTGAAATGTCCTTAAAAAAACACAATTAATCAGAGGATTGATATGTATTCCTAAATGGAAATTAGTTAACACTCACTAAACACATATATTAGTGAAGCCATATCACATCAAAGTGAGTGGTATGACACATACAAAAACCATAAACCCACACAAACACACGTTTGGGTAGAAAGAGGGAGAGACCTGTGAAACAAAATGAAACATTTTTTTCAAGTTGAGTATCATTTTAATGTAGATTTTGTCATTGTTACAGTCGACTGACAAGTGTAAAAGAACAGTTAGATTCGCGATGCGTTAATGGCTGCTGGAGTTACACCCGCGGGTCAGTGTGAACTGACCAGAGTCAAGCAACACTCATGATATGAGCAAAGACATCTGGCCATATATTTCAAAATAAAACTCTATTTGATTTATGGCTCTTGGGTTACAAAGTAAATTAGAAAATGAAAATGGAATAGGCCCATGCATTTAAAAACAGCCAAGATGTTGAGCTATGTTGTAAGTTTTCTTAAAGTAGATTACTTGTAACCATAGGTCTGCTTAAAGAGGGTCTGTTGCCTAATGCTAAAGTTATATTACAGGCCTAACCGGAACTGAAAATGTGCAAGAAAAACTCAAACCGCTTTGAAAGCATTTTTTTTCCATCTCAAAATGTCCATTCAGATTCACATCTGTGGTGTGTCAGCTGCTTTGCCGCACATTTATGCCTTTATTGTTAAAAGACACATCCGGCCTTCATGTGCATGGCTGTATCTGACTTGACAAAACCGCTGCTCTGGACAGCTCTGCTTTTTGCGTTGGCAGCCAGTCTGTACCAATCTGTTTCCACTGTTGCTGGGCACGGACGAGCACGGGAAAGTCGGAAACGGAACGGGACCGGTAAGACAAAGCGCTTTCGTATCTTGTTGTATAGTAGCACGTGAGGACGAGTGCTGTCAGTGCAAAAGTTTTGATTTGGGTTTAATTGATTTTGATGCGATAGTTTCAGGTGTGCAGTTTTTGCTGGCTTCTGAAAGACTAGAGCACATTGAACGTGGTATTTTAAAGTTTGATTTAAATGGCTTTCTCTTGATTGGTGGAAAAACTGCGTTTATGGTCTCAATAAAGAATTTTGAATTTTGAGGTTATGCGTAATTGCGCATCTGCAGCACCAAGCGTCTAATCCCCTTTTCTCCACACTTCCCGTAGGACAGAAATACTTACTACTATACTACTGATTTTATGAGTGATGAAGAAAGATGTTACTAAACTGATTAATGACAAATTAATGAATAAATAAATAAAAATCAAACCACACTTACTTAATATTATTTCCCACTGAAAAATGTTAATATATTCCCCTCCTGGTGCACTTTCTGCTCTGCACTGCCTATCGATATTGCATTTTGTGTAATTATAGCAAATAAAATATTTATTTTGCTTTCAAGGAAAATCACTGTAATAGACAGTTTTCTAATGCAAATTTAAATAATGAACATATACAATTTTATAACTAATAAAATTGTAGTGACTTTTTCAGACTGTGTCATGTTACTGTCACCTTTGATAACAGGAAAAGTGATATTATCTCCTGAATACTATTAAGACATTCAGTATAGCTTATAGATTTGCACTGATAAGCTTTACATCTCTTATTACATCTTCATGTCCTGCTGATGGGCATAAGGCTACATATTATATCTGACATTCAGGATTCATTGCCTTTTTGAAGTGGGCAAAACCTTGACTTGCAAGATCCTGTGACATGAAGGATGTGTTTTCATGATGAACATTAATTCTACAGACACACACACACACTGAATCAGATCTGCTGGGACCAATAATGACACAGGCTTCTGCTCAGGGAGAATTCTTGAAATTTGCCATGTCTATTTCAGTAGTAATGGCATTGCTCTGATAAACAGTGAAAAAACAACATGTACAATACATTTTGTAATCACAGCTGTTCAGAGAGAGAAGTGTATGTTGCTGTTCAGATGTTGGAATCAGTCTGTCTTCCTAAAGTGAGCAGGTTCATAGTGGAACGTGTGAAACTGGCACTTGATTATGTTGGATTTTTTACTGAATGTCTTTTGCTGCAATCTTGGTGCTCAGTAGTTGTTGTAACAAATAAGAGGTCTGATAAATCAAGTGAAACATCACAGGGTTGATTTAGGGAAATTGGCATAGTGCGGCTGCTCTGTACAGACTTTATTTATGGACAGCACCTTTTAGAGCTGGCTTCTCCCGCTGAATGGCCCTCCCTGATAAATGCTGCAATCTGTCTTGCTGTTATGATAAAGTGTGCAGTAAGTTTCTCACAGTCATGTGTGTTTTATTGTTTTTTTTATTTTTTTATCTTTAGAGGGAGTTTGGTTCTCGAGAGTTTTACCTGGACTAGAGGAGTGGAGCAAGAGGAGATGGTGTTTAGTGGTACAGATGTTGGTCATGAGCCGTTTGGTACAGGACTTTTGGTTTCAGGAATACAGTACAGTAATTATAGTTTGTGTGGACATGCGTAACATAATTTGAAGGTGCACATTCCCTGTGGAAAATGTTGGCATTGTGTCAGTTGTTGGCTGTTACCTAAAACCAAACTAGTTTATGTTAGGCCAGCTACGTAGTTATGGTGATCACAAATAAGAAGGCGAAGATGGAATAACTTCCATTTTCATTTAGATCCCCTGTTTGGAAGTATCATGATTTCTCAGTAACAACACAAGAGTAGTAGTTCAGATGAAAACACGCATTTTGACATGTTCCTAGAGAGCATGAAGTGCTTGAGTCTCGCTCTAATGTTACCTCATTATGCAAAGCGTGAAGTTACTGATAGTAACGCACTGTACATAATTTCCTTTTGTCACTGAGCGTATGCCAATGTTTACGTGCCCTAATTTTAGGTGCAAAACACATTGAACAAGCTTAACTGGCTCACAAACTTCAGCAGACTGCAGTGGAACCCTTAGTGTAGCTGTCAGGTATTTTGTCTTTGCATTTATCATTAGCAAGAACATGAATAGGAACCAGCTGCACAGTTGTAATGTTTGCAGTCACTAATTGGATTTACTGTTTACAAAAAACCAGTAACCTTGTCACCACGTGGGGGAAAACAAATACTTTACAAAAGTGTCTTCCTGCATTATTTTTTACTAGATAAATGGACCAGCTAACTGTAGTGTCTGTCTCCAACCTCAAAGCTACCTAGAAATTCAAACTGTGCCTTGAAAGTGGGTGAACTAGATTCAAATCCTGGCAGGAGTGCTTGAATAGTTTCATTATGCACTTGCTTTGCTGTACATACTAATTTCAGTTTTTCTGTAAAATGTTGTTTCTCAGTATGATTGTATATATCATGTATAATATCAATGAATTTGAGTTGACTGTTTGACTAAAGAACCATTTCAGTTCCCTCAGGAATACAGTTCGTGTGTGAGAGAAAATGAAGTGTTAGCACTGATGATAATACTGTATGTTGGAGAGTAGGTGAAAGGGATTATAAAGTCTCCACTAGTTTGTTTGAGATGACTGCATGCACACACTATCTAATATCATTCAGGAATTTAGTGGAATATTTTATCATTAACTTCAAGTTCATTTCAAGTTAATTCAACTTAAAAATGTATAATTTTTATTTTCAGACCAATTCAAAACTTATAAACATGAGTATTTGGACTTCAAGTCTTGTGACTTCTTTCATGTGTTGTCTTTGGGCTAAATCTGGTACAAAGTCGTTAGTTCTTTGTGTCAAATGAAGAACTGAGTCTTTGAACTGGGACATTTTACTTACTAATTATTCAACCCCAAGGTTCAGTTAACTCACATTTGTAAGGCAACGGGGATACTTTTTTGGGTGAACCAGTGAACTTAAATTGTGGCCCATGAGCCAGTGTTTTATGGTTAAAGTTTTTCAAAATAAATGGAACGACATTTTATTTTCCTCGCGGTACACAACACATATGGAACTGTTATCGCAAGCGACTGTACAAATTGAGTTTTGCATGCCTTTACACTCTGAGGAGATGTAGGTGGTGTGCGTGTGTGTTTTGGGAGTATTGCTTGGTTTATTGTTTCTTGCTGGCAGCGCTGATGCAGAGTGGCAAGAGACAATCAGCCTGTCTGTCACTATGTGTTGTTAGAGTTGGATATTCATGTTAACTTCCACTTCAGGAAGGCGGTGGCCCCGGCAAAATGTATTAAAGTGGCTAAATGCTCCTTGTAGTGCTCAATGCTGAAGACACTTATTCATCTTACACTGTCATTTGACAGAAAGTATTGATATTAGATGTGAAAAGGGTCACCCTGGGGCTGCACTGCACATTCTGTCCACTTGGAGAACTGGAGGATTAGTTCTTTGGTGGTTATCTGAGATTGTTAGTTACGTTGGGGAGACGGTGGTGTTGGAGTGCACCTCACACGAAGGGAGAATGTAAACATTAACTCCATCCTTTACTTAGTCAGGTTAGTAGAGACAACTGACTGAACTGTGCATGAACAAAGGGGAGGATGAAGAGAAAAGAAGGGAGAAAGAAAGAGGTGTAGTATAAATAAAGAGAGCAAGAGAGAGAGAGCATAGTTTTGGAACTTAGAAAGTTCCCAACCCACATACGGGGATGGAGGTAAGTGTAAACTGTTTCTGACAGGCCAATTGTAAGAGTCTTCATAGATGTAGCGCTGAGTGGTTTAGTAACATCCTGATAATGACCACAATGCAGGGTGAAGCCTCCCTCTTGGCGTCTTGACAAGAGCTCTTTTCCTTGACCTTTCCCCCGTCTCCCGCTGGTTGCCGGGCACCAGGCTGACCCATGGCTCACACACATAACATCATGTATGCACACAAATGTATATGTATGTATATATGTATGTATCCTAAGCATGTTGCAGTGCTTGCTGCCACGGTTGGTCAAGACTTACTTGTTAAATATATGTATAATATATATACAGTATATAAAATATATGAGCAAGGCATCTTATACATTATGCTATGTATGTTTGTGGAATCCTGTAGTCTTTTTTCATGATTGTGCTTTTTTTCTGTCAGCTACTTGCTCTTTCATTGCAGCCCTCTCACCTTATAGTTTTCTCTGCGAATTTGCTTATCGCCTGTTCAAGTGGCCTCTCGCTATTTTGCTTTGACCTTCTTTTGATCCTCCTCCTTACTGCTGCTACCTGCTGAGCCAAGGTGACCAGCCCGCTCACACTGAGCAACACACACAGCTGGAGCCCGCAAGGCCCAAGAATGAATTTATACACTTTTGGATTTGTTGACCTGTCTCTGTCTCTTTTTTTTTTCTCTCTCTCTCTCTCTCTCTCTCTCTCTCTCATCTCTGTGTGACTGCTACACTTGATTTCATCCTACACTGAAAACGATCAGAGTAGCACAGTGACCTTCAGTTGGATTCTATGAAAAGTTTTGTGCTAAGACTGTGACGTACTTGCTGGTCGCTTTTCCAAATGCCAGTACAAACACACAGTTAATTCCCAATTAGCTGGGGGAAGCTTTGCACTGGAGGAGTCCACTGTCCTGTCATGGCCAGGCAGAGCAGCACTGTCCTATTAAAAGCTGTCATAGCTGATGGTTGTTAATGTTGTTTAAATTATACAAAAACATTCAGGCTCTGATGCATTTAACATTTGTATGTGGGATGTGCTTTCTGAAACACAGGCTCACCATGACTTCTTAAAAGTTGGTGCATTATACTTCATCAACAGCTATTTTTAATAGCCACTGCTTAAGTATTGAGTTATCTATGCAGCATTTTATTTAGTTAAACACGGGGATAGTCAGGAAAAATTCCCACATTTCATATTTATTCAGATGTTGTATGACAAATTACTTTAACAAGCAAGCTTGATAAATTATAAATTCCCTTGCCACACCTCAGGGGTTGGGTGAGGAGTGACAGTGCAAGAAACAAGCTGTGTAGAGCTTTGCATGACAGGTAAAATGAAAAGGGGAAATCTCCATAAAAAGACATGAACACTGGCAGTGAACAGTGTCTCTCTTCCTCAAGCAGTGTCGGTGGTGCCCAGCGTGAGGCTGGAGGTGTCAGAGACAGGGTGGGGGTGGTCGGGACGGGGGTCAGGGATTCTGACAGCTGCATGGAGCCTGCCTCAGGGCACGCAGGCTGCCCTTTTGACATTGCGTGCCCCTTCCCTCCCCCAGCCCCTAGAGTGGCATGCCCGACCGGAGGTACACAGCCTGGGGATAGACTCAGCAGAGGCTGCCTGCTCCTCAATGTGGAGCTGGAGAAGTGACACTGCTGACCCTGGGAAGGTTTAGGTTTCACTTTCTCCCTCTCTGCGCATCTGTGTAATCCCCCCTCCCCAACTCTCATGACGCCTTTTCTCACCTCGACCTCCCCTCTAAGCCCTGTGCCCAAACAGGACGTGATCTGGCAGCAAGACGTTAGAGCAGAGGAGAAAAGGGAATGGCAGTTTGGAGGGGGAGTCAGGGTTTTCACCTACAGTAGAAGTAAACTGGGCTGCCCCGCTTCAGTGGCACCTTCAGCGTCTGCCTTGAGCTTCATTTGATCTCATTTTGAAGCGTTGTTATGAAATCATCATCCTCATTAACAGAAAGCACCAGAAGTCTGCCTCACTGCCATGAGCCGTAGATACTGTACATACACACTCTCACACACATACGTGTAATGACTCACACTGACAGTGGCCCCAGTGAAAGAGCACATTCATTTACACAAACACATCATGCACACACACAGTGGTGCGTTTATGCTGCTGGTGAATGACGGTGCTCTGGGGTTAAACACTGACTCAGTGTGTTCGGGCAGGTAAACCCGCAACCACTCCGCACAACAACAAACTCTAAAAAGACCACTTGTTTGGCTTCAGCTGCACTGAGCAGGAGGAGAGGCGGCTAAAATCATTTGATCAGAAACGTGCTGTTATAGTTTGCTTTCATGAATTTGCAGATATTGTGTGCATACCCTGTGTATGTGTGTGGTATCTGGTATTGACTATTTTTTTTACATTTATTTACTAGGTATGGTTTGATGCATGGCTTTTTTCCAGCAACGCCCTGCTTCACATACACTCATTCATTCAGTTGCACACTCTCACACCTGGTAGCTGCCCAGCACAACCACAGTCTTTCAGCTATCGTGGGTTCATTGCCTTGCTCAAGGGCATAATAGTCATCAATATTGACAGAAGGGAAAGTGTTACTCATTTGCTTTCTCTGTGTCAAGATAATTTATCGCTGAGAAGACTAGTTTCTCAGTCCTGATGGTGTGTATTGAGCTCCTGTCCTCATCACTTTCCAGGCTTACCACACTGCCAGGATTATCATAGCAATATTCATGCAGGCAATTCATGTGGTTGGTTTTGAAAGTAAGTTTAAGGACACTTCTCAGAGCCGATAATGTGAAATCATAATGCACTCACTCTTCACAGGGTATTTTTTGTTTGTTTGCTAAATCTGAATGAATTAAATGCATTAGTTTAAGTAAAAGATATTTAGCTACCAGGGATTATTCTGAGGCTAAATTTCAGAATCACTCTGCACACTCTAAAAGCTTTTGAATGATATTGTGCATTTTAGCACAATTTGCCCCCTATTTTGCTTTGGCCTACACGTTATCTAGTATTTTTGCTGCAGTGAAGAGCTACAGTAGTTTAGTAGTTTTCTCCACAAGTCAATTATGATTTCAAAACTATCACCGAGGTTATTGCTTCCAAGGGTTCTTGTCAAACTCTAAATATTCTCCTACTGTCTTGTCCATTTCTACCCTCTGAAATAGGGCTTTGATATCCCTGGAAGTATATAGATAAAGCTTGGAGTAGAAATAAACACTGTGGTACCATAATTGTTTGTGCAGTGAAGATGGTTTCGGAGAAAATACCAAGATCTGAAAAGACAGCCGGCCGGAGACATTTCGCTGTCACTGCTGTCGCCTGAATGTGAAGTAGTAGCAAATGATGAATATGTAACACTAGCAGCCATCAGGTAAAACTGGTACCCCGCAGATATTTATATCAGCTATGTGTCATCTATTCTACATTCAGCTATCAGGGGCTTGCGGGAAACTTGTAACTGTCTGTATCTGAGAGTTTCGTTGTTCCATCACAGTAACAGTCTTGGTTCCAGTGTGTATTATTTATGAAATATTGTTGTGAGAAAAGAGCCCAACATTTTTTTTTCTCTAACTGCGAAATGTTAACAGCTCCTATTCTCAAGTATTTGCTCTAAAACTACATAATTAACAAGTTAGAAGAGCTTGTTGTTTTGCGGAAGTACTTCATACCTGTGTCAGTAAAGCGACTGTTTGATTATCTCAACAGTCACACTTGTCTTGCACTTGACCTGAGTATTCCCGAAGTCCGCTCAGGAGAGGATGATGCCTAACAAAGCTGTTACACTGCTTCTCCAACAGTTGTACCTAGAGAAAATACATTTTATCAGGCATGACAACTTCATTTGCTCCCACTAATCTAACTCCATACACTGGCGGTGTGTGTGAATGAGAGACAGTCCGCCTGTGTTTCTGTGGATTGTCTTGTATGTGGCTTACATTCAATGTGCGCCGTGCTTTGGGAACAGAATCTGTTTTATCTCCAGCACAACAAACAGCTCCTCTCCTGTCTCCCACAGCTCCAGATATCCACTATCAGAGTCATTACAGCCCGCAGGAGGTGGTACCAAAGCTTCCTCCAAGCCACCAACCCCCAACTCCATCTCTCATTGATCAGGCTGGAAAGACATCTAATCCATGCTGATCACAGTAACCTCCACCGTCTGGAGGACTGGATCTGAGGCACACACTGTTGTTTTACTGTGTCTCTTATTGAACCATGCAGGCTGCGAGGAGAGGAGGCTGGATATTGATGGATGTGGCTCAGGTCACCCCAGATAGCCTGATAGCGTTGGTGATGCTGAAGATGGGCCTGTGATGCCACTATTGACGTAGTGGCTGACTCAGAATTGCTGATATCATTCAGCTGCCTTTTTCATACAGGTCTGCCATCTCCTCACAATGAACGGAATGAACGGGGGGCTTAGCAAACGTATCAGTGGTAGCCTGGCCTTTTGATTAAAAGCCAGATTATCACCCTCTTACCATATGTGGGCTAAGCAGCTCTAGAAAACTGAGCTTGTTTATTCTTTCCACAGTCTCAGTATGCTTTCACAGTTTTCAGTTTGTGTCATCTATGTGTGTACTTTTATTCCTGTGGTATCTTCCTCTATCTTCCTCTCTTTTAAAGCTGAGGTTTTTTTTTTTATTTCTGTGCTGCACGAGTGTGGGTGGGTGATGTGCCTTTGCACTCTGCTTAGGACCTCTTATCATCTGTGTCAAACTGGTGGGCTGAGAATGGGTGAAGAAAGCAAGGCCAGCTCTCAACTCCTCAAGATCCCACATTAACTCCACTTCCTCCAGTTTAAAATCCCTCTTAGCCCTGCAGCAGCAGCCAAGACATCAGCTCTTAACTCACACGGCTGACGCACACATCGACTCACTGATCCACTAAATCACTTCCGTTAACGGCATTGATTCACTGTGTGTCTCTCCATTTCTTACCTGTTTGGTGAGTCAGTGCTTCTACAGTACATCCGGCATATACTGAGTTGAATGGCAAAGTTGAATAAGACTGCTTCTACCAGTGATACATTGGCCATTTTTCACAGTCAAATTTTAACTTAACTCTTTTTGTTTGCCACTCTCAGTTTCCAACAAAGCTATACTCAGTGAAAGAGACAGCAAACGTTGAACTCGCAAAGAGCTCCACTTGTATTTCACACCATCACAAACTCCTGGCCTGACAGACCCTATAATTGAACCATATATTGTTTTGCTCTCAGTGAAGAGAAGAAGGGGCGTCTTTCAGTGCTCGGCTCCTGGGAGCGTTTTTGCTGACAAAACAGGGGCTGCTGGGGTTGGGTTAACAATCGTAACGACACTGCTGTCAGACAGGGGGCAGAGCAAAAGATAAAGACAGTGGACGAATGAATGCACCTGCTCCCTAGAAGAGCCACACATAGCTTACACTTTGTTCAGCCAAACCTTGATGAGAGAGAGAGAACGGATAGGGAAAGTGCCGATAGTGACTTTAAAAGCTCCCTGAAACAACAATATTGAATGCTTTCATATAGCCCACCTCTGCTTTGCACTAATAACTGTCTGCCGCATTGACAAAGCTTAATACAGCCACTCTATTTAAAAGGATGTATTTCTTTGGAAACCTTGAACCAGTCTTTAAACAGAAATTTCTCATACAATTAATTTTATTGTTAGTTTATTGGAGATGTTTCACGCGAACCCTCTTAGCAAATGTTAATGTTAATGTTAAGTTTTGGCTGAATTATGTTTGGCTTTATGGAACGTCTGTGTTATATCTTTATAAAAACATTAATTTCACCTACAGACTTTATGTATTTTTCTTACTCATAGTACAAGTTCTTTCTTCTTTATAGTTGTTACAGTTGACAGACTGACATACAGAATACTGAAAAAACGTCCAGAAGAACCTGAGGGGAGCTTATTGTGTCCTAATTCTCCCATTGGTATGAACAGGGTGGTACAGTTTCTGCAGCCCAGTAACGCCTCAGTGACTCTGTTCTAAGAAACAAGGCAAGAATCAAAACAGGGCAATCTTTTTCTTCAAAGCCAAATTGAACCACAAAAGTCTGTAGGAAGAGAACACACTTGCTCTGTGCTCTTCTAATGTCTTTTGAAGGCAAACTTAGAAAGGAAACACAGGGGGAAACATCTGAACAAGAGAACCTGAGGGCTGCTGATAACCTCTCAAAGGCTCTTACTTTGTCTTTTACCCTCACATGTACAGTAAATACCAATAAATACCAGTGGAAAATTTTCTAGGTAGGACTGTGCCACATCCAATCAGCAAACATCCCAGTATGATTTAATGCAAAAAAAGGGACGGTATCAAAAAGGAATTACTACTTAAATATTAAACAATTATTTTCTATAACAACATAAAATAAAGCAGTAAGTAACGCCTTTACAAACGCATCAGGACATCTTATTATGGTCACCCACACATGCGCATTCAGTATAATATAAAACATGTAATTGAAAATGTTTATTTCTTGAGATGTGCTATGGACCTTGTTGTGTTGGTGAAGCCAATAGGGAGGTAAAGATCAGAATAAGTGAACATGAATTGCATTTAGTGGTGTTAAGTTTCAGACACTTGAATCGACATAAGCATGGCAGTCAAGTGCTCTGAGGTGTAGAGAGAAAACGCCAGCAGACGTCTGCTTCAAAACCCTCTCACAAGTTAAATAAATTGAATTATACTCAAAAATTAATTGTGGGGTCCCTGATAATCACTATTATCAGTACACATTCCACAAAAACACGCACTGGGGCTGAACATGAACATGAGTGCACAGCAATGCGTGCGCTGTAGCGATGTTGTCGACGGTTGGTAATGAACTCGAGAAACCGCTGTTGCATGTTACCGTTTGCATCGATGTACCTTAGTACAAGCACCAACTGGCAGTGGGTGTAAATGTCATGTTATCTTGTCTGCTTGAATGGCGATAAAATCAGCGCTCTTTACTTCCTCCAGAAAGTAATCCTTTGGCACTGACAGCATGCAGCCCGTTGTGTAGTCTTTGACGTGCCTTTATAAACGGTAAGTTAGCTGTCTTAGGTGCTCCTTCAGCAAAATGTGTAGCGAGGCAACAAAATCCACCAACCCCCTGAAAATGCCAGGGTTGTCCGAGGAGTCAGTTGTGTCACGCCCTCACAAGGCCAACACAAAAGCCCTACAAAATTCCAAATAATCGATTATTTTTGATAAAATGTGCCTGTTTTTATCCACTTCCTCATTGTGTTTCCTCACCGTGATCCTCTTTCTGCTTCCCTTTCTCACTAACCCGCTGCCTGATTGTGAAGTCAGGCTGATCTGAGCTGGGTCCAGCTCTTTGACATGTAGTTTCTCCTTAAAGTTTCTCGTCAAAGTTCTCCTCTCAAACAGATCTTGGAGGAGAGAATTTCCTGAGTTAGGGTTGGGTCTTGGAGGAGTAAGTCAGTGATCTCGCTCGCCATTGTCACAAAGTGAAAATGGCGCCTGTAGACCTACTAGCAGTGGCTTGCTTGGGGCGAGAAAATAATCGCTGATTGGATTGATGTCATACGTTCATTTGTTTGGCTAAACTGATACACAGACCTGCATCCTGTGGGCGATAACTCCATCGCCCCAGAGCGAGACAAGCGGAGGGGACATGTAGGAAAAGCGTGTGTTGCGCAGATTATTTTCTGTTATATTTTGCACATATTACTGGGTGCATTCTAAATTTCAAACACACAAATATTGACAATTAGTATAATTTCTTCTTCTTATTATTATTTATTGGTTATTTAAACTGTCCTCAGGGTTATTTTCTGTGAAGACAGGCCTTTTATAGGGATGATCCCTGAAAAACTCCATAAAACCTCACACAAATATAGCATTCAACATTTTTAAGTAGCTTAATGCATACATGCAAACTAACAGTAAGAAAATATACACAGTTGTCAAATGTAAGAAAATATATTCTTATATATTAAAAAATATGTTAAAAATATGAAATGCTAAAAATATAAAATGCTGTTTATAAAAACTGAAATACTATTTATTCATATATATTCCAGTAATTTCAGGCTCAAGAACAAGTGCATTGATTACACACTCCACTGGTTTTAAAGGATTAGTTTGACATTTTGGGAAATGCACTCTGGCGGAAAGTTAGATGACAAAACTGATACCACCCTCATATTTGTCCGCTAAATATAAAGTCACAGCTAGCAGATGGTTAGCTTAGCTTAGCATAAAGATTGGAAATGGGAAACAGCTAGCCTGGTTTTCCTTCCTGGAATCTACACTGGTTGCCTGGAAATGGCTCCCAGCCAAGGATGGTTGTATTGATCTACTCATCTAATTCTCCGACAGAAAGGGTATAAGTGTATTTTCCAAAATCTCCAAACTTTTAATTTTAACTGGTCTTTGTTCATGTGGTTTTTGGAGTATTTTGTTGTTGTTTTTCTTTTGGTAATATTGTACGTTTGCATCAGTAAGAGCAAACAATATGAATCCAGCTACAACCCTTGTTGCATCTCAGTCCCCCTCTTTATAGCGGCAGAAAAGAACACTACATGGTGTGTGTATGGACAGACGAGATATTACACTAACATAAAAAAAACACAGGAAATGACATGTTGTAGCATTGTTGCAGAGTTACAGGTGCTAGTTTAACTATGTAATTTTGTTACATCCCGTTTAGTAAATTTGCATAACTCCAGCTGATGTAAACACACATTAGTTCATATTTTATTTTGGTAACTTTTTAGAAATACATTTGGATGGAATCCTATTGCTTGAATGTGGCATAATTTGACTTACCTCAAACCCCAAGATATATTCCCGAGCACTTTTCATGAAGTTTCTCTAGACAGAATGAAAAATGTCAGTACCATTAAAGAACAATGTCAACTTCTCTGATGCCAGTCAATTCTCCTCAGAGACTTTTCATTTTTCTTCTCCCTGCATTTTAGCAGTGTAGCCATTTTGAGCATACAGGAGGGCTGTCTTTTGCAGCATTTCATAAGTTTGCTTAAAATCCTCTTGACAGCAGGATTGAAACGTGTAGCGAGTCCAAAGACTGTGTAATATTCTTAACACTGTGCTCAGTCATTGCCTATGCTGGACCTCGACAGCCTGCCCACTTCACAGCCTATATCAAGGTACTCCTCCTTCACTGTAAACTTTTCTGTGGCACATGAACACAGGCCTCTTCGGGCCTGGGCTCACATCTAACCCCGAAAGCACACAGTAAAAGCTGCCTTCAGGGAGACTGACCCCTTTACAAGGTACGAAAAACACAGAGAGCAGCCCTGTTCCCCCTCTGGCCCGGGACACAGGGGCACACTGGAGCCTTCAGAGGGATGAAGGTAGAAGGACAGGATTGGTGGGAAGGACACACATTGGAGCTCTGTATTTCTGTATTTAACTTCCTCCTCCACCTCCTTCTGGCACAGCCCTCTCTCTGCTCCATCCCATTTCCCTCCTGTCCACACATACGCTTTTGAGACACCTAGCCCTAGAGTTGCGTCTGATTTTAGCGGATACTATACCTCCTGCTTTCTTACCTGTTTTTCTTGTCTGCTGTATGCTCTCCCAAGCCCAAAAGCTCCAAATTGATCCAATTCCTCGGTACCAGTGAGCCCAAGTCTTTGTAACCGTGTGGACATACAGCTCTTTATACCAGAGAGAGTGAGTGAGGAAGTGAGAGGAAGTCTGTCTTTCAAAGAGAGGAGTAATGGGCCCTGAGGGCACTTCTCAGCTCCCATGTAAGCCTGCTAGCCCTTGCTTACATGCCTGGAGTGGTGTTACATAAATGACATAATATCCTCGATGGCCACTTTTTGTTAAGCTAAAAGCCTTCTCCCAGGTTGGTGTTTATGTTAATGACTTTATTCAGCATTTGAAGTGCCTAGATGATGAGCAGCTAGCCTAGAAACGAAAGGAGTGGCTCTGACCTTGGCCCATTTGAGGGAAACGCTCTGGTTTCTGACTAATAGAGTATGCCCTATTCTTTCTCCCACAACATGCACTCAAAATAGCTCTGGCATGCCCCATTAAGCAGCATTTTAATTGTTAACATGGCATACTCTGTCCTTGGCACACATTAACTATTTAATTTAAATGTCAATCCCAATTAAAGAAGAACTGAGGAGACCAGGAACAAGTGTGGCGCTGCAACCACAATTTGGCTTTTAAGGGCGTTAGCGCGCAACCTCAAACATTGACAGTTTTTTTTGGTTCTCACTTGATGATGGACATATCACTCAGGGGAATCAATTCTGACATAGAGTAACAAAGTGGAACTTCACTGTTTTTACACTTCAAGATCCGTTTACTAGTCATTGGGAGTACTACTCAGCCTGTAAAACAGTCGTGGGGGCTCTGGAGAGGCTTTGTCAAGAGAAAATAACTCTGGTAAGAGAGCTTGAGAGATAAGTTCAAACCCTGCATAGTTTCTCATCGCCGCACACCATACCAATCATGGTGTGGTGGTTGTGAATGTTGGATGGTCAATTTCGGAAAGTTCCATACATTTTTGGACACAGTCCCCCCAATGGTGATGTCCGGAAGGTGTGGGCATAGGGGGTTTCCCCAATACATAAAAGTTAGGAACATCCCAGCCTTGCCTGGCTCAGTTTCGACCATTAAAATCTGTCTCTTGTGATTACCCCAATTTTATGGAAGTGCAATACTAAATTGCTGGAGTATTCTTTCAAGAGAAACAGGGGTCTATGGGGTAAATGTGGTCTGATGCATGTCACTATGCAGGACTGCAGTTTTCTGTCCCAGGCTGCTGCAGTGCTTGGCTATTGGAAAGGAGGTGCTCGTATTTGTCGTAATGCAGTGAGAAAGCAGAAGCCTGTGACGGATGTTTGTTTCCTATTGTGTACAGTTCCTCCCTTCCTTCCTCTAACTGTCGCCATAGGCCTTACCCTCAGTGAAAACTTGGCAACCCCCCCCCCCCCCACACACACACACACACACACAGTCTGTAGCCTGTTCAGCTGTGCTGGGACACAAACCCTTTTTCCCCTGGAGAGCAATAATGCTAGCATTAGGTTCTGCACAGTGTGGTGCCAGCCCAGGGGCCTGGCATGCAGTCGTCTACTGCTGCAAACAGAAGCACACATGCACTGAATCCATTCCCAGCACTGCTGTACCAGATGGATGGCAAACAGGGATGCTCCCAGGTCCAAATCGCCTCCTGCAGCTGGGTGATAGAGTCCCAGAGCGGTGAGAGGGGACAGGCAGGGATTGGGACCCTTTGCATCTGCTTTTGCTGTTTTGTTGTAGCACTCCCATTAGATGAGTGTGGCGACGATTCAGAATGTAGGCAGCTTAAAGACCTATACTGCAGCTGTTTGTCTCAGAGTGTATTTGTATTGCTATGTTGTTTTTGGTGCGTATTTTTCTGTGAGAGTCTAGCTCCTTGTTATGCACCATCAAATAATTGGTTATGCATCGGTGGCTGCCTGCCTAATGACATAGATAGGTAGAGGTGCTCATATTGGCAAGCAAGTGTACTCTTGTCATGGGGAGGATGTGTGGGCCTCTCCTCCTCTACTGGAGTGAACCAGTAAGCGGTGCTTGACTGCCCACCAGCAAAAGGCACAACATTTCTACCACACTCATGCTTGTACACACAAGTACACATGTATAAGTACCAACACTGCAGTACTAGCAGAGTGGATGAATCAGTGAGCTCTCTAGCATCTCAAAGAGGAGGTGGAGAAGGGGTTGTCTGGTTGATCTAGTCACATAGCGCAAGCAACAATGAATCACAGCGTTACCTCGGTTTTAATCAACACACTTAGGCTACAAAATGACTCACTCGTGGAAACGCACATCATTTGCATTACTGGTTGTTTGCTATTTTAATGCTAATGTGTTCTCCAGTGCCCACCAGCCTACTCGAACACAATTCATCATTCAACCTTTCTATTTATAGCATCTCTCTTTCTCTATCTGTCTCTCTTGCTCTGTCAACCCCCCCCACGCACCCCACCTATGCCTCTCCTGTCCCACAGCCCCCATTTCTGTCTGCTGCCATGCTCCCATGTCTCCCATTAGGAAAAGAAATGAGGCGAGGTACCGATGCAAATATCTTGGACCCCTTGCTGCTCCCTGACTCATCACCCAGAGACAGAAACAAGGATGGAGGCAGGAAGAGGTGGAGGGGTACAGCGATTAAACAGAACAACAGACCTACACAAAGCATACAGCTGATTGGTTGGTACACAATAAAAAAACGTGAAAAGTGAGTGCTGCTATGTGAACGCAGAGTTTATTATCTTGCAGAAAGCTTTCTCCGGCAAAGTAGAACAACAAAGAGAGCATAAACCACTGAACACACTGCATTATTTCTCACTTTTACCCTCCATCCTTCTTTTTTGTGGTGTGGCTGTCCTATCATTCAGCCCGCAGTGCTATTTCAGCAGTTCTGAGGGGTCATTCCTTTTCTCTGCCTCCTGCCTTGTCTATTTCTAGCTCACTTGATTGTTTTGTAGATTATACTGTAAAGTGCTCAGCAATGCTGTTGAATGCACAGTTTGCTATTCATTAGTATCTTACTCTGTTGGATTTCTGTGTGCTTTCATGGCCAGAGAGGGTCTGAAAAGAAATTAATTGAGATTATTGCCATTTTAAGGCTGTGTATGTGTTTTTGTGTCTACACCTGAAAAGAGTTTCTGTTTCTTAGCAATTCAAGACAGACAGGGTGATGGGGGGGGGTCTAATCAACCCCACCAACCAGACGTAGGTTGAACACCATTCATTCACATTCATTGTATCACTATCAGAAGCTGCTATTGCTACAGTATTCAGACGGGAATACTTTAATGCTCTTCTCTGGGATGTTACCGGCCTCCTCCCTTATTGGCCCTAGAGCCATGCCACTAGCATGACTAAAAATAAGATTGAGTTTGTAAAGAAAACTGGAATCTTCCTTCAAGTCTAGTTGTTCTGTCAATAAAAAGACAGACAATGCATTGCCATGTGAAAACATTTGTCCCAGCTGGGTGGCTGGCCCACAATGCCTGACCATGCTTCCAGCATGACAGTTTTGCTCTGATGGCATGGGGTGCCCAATGATTTGAAGACAGCACAGTGGAATCCTAATGAGTGTAATGATTATCTCTGTGGCCAGCTGAGCCATTTTCACGGCTGGACTCTGGCGTTGCTGGCTCTCCTGCACCATTCATGCTGTTTGCAAGCTATATATGAACAGAGAGGGGAACGTTTTCCTTTGTCCTTAAAGGGAAAATATCTATCATCCAGACAAGAGCTGAAGCGTCTTTTCACTGCAGTGCCTCCTGGGAGCCCCACCTGTGTGTGTGTGTGTGTGTGTGTGTGTGTGTGTGTGTGTGTTTGTGTACATTTGTGTGGCTACTCGTGCTGTGTAGACTGCAATACACTTTATCTCAAGTGTCAACTCCAGCCATGTTGCTGCCTAGTCATACATTTCCTGTGAATTGTCTCTCACTCTGTCTAGTTCGCTCTCTGTTTAGCACTTAGTCAAGTCTAATTGCTGTGTTGAGCGCTAACTAAAAAGTTAATTAGGCCAGTGATTTCTGGTTAAAGAGGAGGAGGGTAGTGAACAGAGACTTTCTATTACAGTAACAGGGTCCCCACTCTCTGCACTCCCACCCCAAACCTCGACAGTGCTGTCGTTGTCTCGTATTTATTCCTAGTACCAAAATATCAGTGGACATAACAATCTCTTTGATAAGTTGTTTGATCTATTTTTGCGCCTGCACATAGAAATGTTGGCTCAGGAAGTGCTAGATTGTGTCCACTGAAATTGCACAATTTGGTAATAATTCACAGAGGAAATGGTTTAGATATTCAGAGAGTTTTGTGATTTATTATTTTCATACGTAATAAATGCAGTCATATTTAAACTTCTCTCTGAAATTGATTTTTTTTTTTTTTTTTGCTGTTGAATGATCCCTGCCTCCATTTCATGTGTGCCCTAAATCTGCAGGGACAGTGTCCACAATATACAGTAGCGTGTGTCCAAGTAAATGACACTATGTGGCATGAGGACTAATTAGGTGTCACTGTCAGCATGTGTAATATGTATGTGTGCATGTATAGGATGATGTCTGCCATCTTTATTCACTCAAACCCTCAGAAAGAGTCTTGTCTGTCTGCCTTGATGTTTTAAATTTTTGTTTTTTTCATTGGTGAACATTGCTTCCTCTGCCTTTTTTCAGCACGGGCAGCGTGAATAAATTAAGGCCTAGCTTATGAGCCTTTAAATTACTTTAAACAGACTGGCCTTGCATGCATGGGTGACTGTCAGAGGCCTTTCCCCTCCACCTCCAGCAAAAAACAAACACAACAGGGAGGGGCTGTGCTTCACTGTCCCTTATTTTATTCCATTCTCGGAGAGTGACCTGATCTAACACCAATGTGTTTCAGGGTGCTGTAAGGGTGATTTAACATGATGCTGATGTACTGAGTAGTGTGCTTGTTTGTGTGTACCGCCTGTCTTTTTGTCTGTTTGTGTAGCGTGTTTTATTAGGCGGTGGGTAATGAAGGCGATTGTTGATGCTTTTTCAAAAGCCTTCCTTCGTGCAGGGAAAGTAGTTTTTGTTTGGCTTGATTGGGTGTGAAGCTTGACAAATGTAAAAGCCTAGTTTTCATCTTTCGTAAGTTGCTGATTGCTGTTGATGTTCTACACTTATTATGTTTTGATCTCCTTGTGTGGAAAGCAGATTGTTTGCCTGTGAGAAATGGTTTAATGTAGAAACTGCTTTTATGTTAAAGTCTATATTTTGTCTCATGGAGCCTTTATATATTCTTATCCTCTCTGTCGTGTATACTTGACAGTGGATCTCAACACCTTAAATGTGTTTAATAATCAAGAATCGCAGTTCAGTTAAAGATCAAGTTATTTGCAGGATTTTTGAAGAAAAACCAATTAAACAAAAAGCAATTTAGAGCTTGATTTGAAGACTTTTATCACTGAATGAGTAACATTTTGTTAGCTGGGAATAAGTAGGAACAATGAGGCTTGAGCTTGAGAACACAAAATGCAATATTGACTCAAATGTGTATCCTCCTTTACTACTGAGATTAAATATTTTCAATTTCCGCTTTTTCAGGAATGTAAACCCTTAGCAGTACGTTAAACTGCAGTACATTTGCTTTAAACCCTCCAGAATGTGACAGAATATATTATGGGGATAGATTCAGAAGAGCAAATAAAATGCATCGATCCATTATGTACATAGAAGTATGACAATAACTAAATCCACAGCAGCTTTTGACATCTCATCTCTCAATGAATGAAATAAATGTGAGTTTTCTTTACAGAAAGATATGTGACCCCATGATTCCGAATTCTATTTGTGGGGTTTTCACTACGCTTTGACGAGCTGGTGCGTTATCCTAGATGTATTACATAAAACGAGGAGAGGGTCTCACTCATGGGTTTGCTATTCAATGAAGTATACTTAATCATCTGTCTGTTAACATACAAAACGTTTTCAGCCATTCCAGCCTTCAGTGTACTGACGAAGGCCGGATGGCCAAAAGCGTTTTACCATATCTTTCAATTGTTGCTGAGAAGTCCTCCCAGCAAAATAGTGCACAGGATCTTAAACACACTAAAAAAGCCTCAGGTTTAATCAGTGTGGATCTGTAGTTGCTCTCCCAAAGCACATGCATTATATCTCAAAACTCTAGTTTTTAAGCTGAGATTTGTGAAAGTGTTCCGACTCCCTTGGTGTGGTTAACAACTTTGGGTACTGTAGGTGGGTTTTAGAGTACTTTTGTCAGCTGAGCGTGGGTTGATTCGGTGGACTGCTTCTTTCTAATATGAAAAGGAGTGGGGGGCTCAGGAGGAGAATTAGTGTGGGAGGAGTAAAACAAGCTCTCAGGTCTGCCCTGAGCCCTCCACAGGGTTGAGACCAGCAGTGTGGGCATCTTCCAGCTCTGACACTGTGTCCTCTGTTGACATTGTATGTTCTGCCCGCCACAAAAGACTGGGGGACCTGCTATCAAATAAAATTAAGTTTTTATTTACACCTACTAGTGCAAATTATGCATTATAGTAAATGACAGTAGTTCCTATTTCACAGGGCCTGTACTCTTCCACGCACAACAAAAGCTTGTCAGTTCATTAGCATAACATTTGACAGTACAACATTCATATGGACCTCGCCTAAGGCCCAAAGTCACTGGGAGAGGCTCCAGTCACCCGTGACCCCTAACGGGAACAAGCGGTAGAAAATGACTGACTTACATTCATATGGAACGACTTTGGGTATGAAAAAGCAGTGAAGTCGAAGTTTTGATCAGTGTTTCTGAAAGGCCACAGTTGAGTTTTCATTGTTAGTTTTGTAACCCAGTAAGCATGGATTTGCTAATTTGCAGGTGAAAGGACGTCTAGGAATCTAGATGTGTATATATATATTCTGTGTATATGTATATATGTATATATCTACTGTATGTATATGTACAGTATGTACACTATATGTATGTGTATGTATGTATGTGTGTGTATGTATGTATGTGTATGTACAGTATGTATATGTATAAATATATGTATGTGTATATTTATATATATGTGTGTGTGTATATGTATGTACGTACAGCTGGAAAAAAATTAAGAGACCACTTAATATCGAGAACTCACTATCAGTTTTTTCCAAAGTTGTATATATACAGGTGCATATCAATAAATTAGAATGTTGTGGAAAAGTTCATTTATTTCAGTAATTCAACTCAAATTGTGAAACTCATGTATTAAATAAATTCAGTGCACACAGACTTAGTTTAAGTATTTGGTTATTTTAATTGTGATGATTTGGGCTCACGTTTAACAAAAACCCACCAATTCACCATCTCAACGAATCAACTCAAAACACCTGCAAAGGTTTCCTGAGCCTTCAAAATGGTCTCTCAGTTTGGTTCACTAGGCTACACAATCATGGGGAAGATTGCTGATCTGACAGTTGTTCAGAAGGCAATCATTGACACCCTTCACAAGGAGGGTAAGCCACAAACATTCATTGCCAAAGAAGTTGGCTGTGCACAGAGTGCTGTATCCAAACTAGAGCTTAAGATCTCGGGCTCGGTAAATGAGCAGTCAGGTGATGCGTTTCGATAAGCGCGAAAATGGATGCTGAGGAGGGGAAACGGAGTCTGGCCTCTGGCGATTAAATTTTGGTTGCACCGGCAAAGCGTGCGCACAGACCGGTATAATATCTAGAATATAATTTCTTCTTCTTTTTTTTTTCATGTTAAAATGTCATGATGTTACACACTCCGATACAGTAGGTGTTTGTATTCTTTAAAGTTGGTTTGTAGCCCGCCAGTAAAATCAAAGAAGAAGAAGAAAGCGTGCGCACATTTGAATAATGTCGGGCTGTAAACGGGTTCGGGCTTTTAAAAAGCTGTCAGTCAAAATGTACTTGTTGGGCTCGGGCCAAATTCTGTCGGGCTTAGTCCTTGTCGGGCCTAACTTTTGAGGCCCAATTACAGCTCTAATCCAAACATGTTAACAGAAAGTTGAGTGGAAGGAAAAGCGTGGAAGAAAAAGATGCACAACCAACCAAGAGATCCTTATGAGGATTGTAAAGCAAAATCGATTCAAGAATTTGAGTGAACTTCACAAGGAATGGACTGAGGCTGGGGTCAAGGCGTCAAGGCGTCAAGAACCACTATACACAGACGTGTCAAGGGATCTGGCTACAGTTGTTGTATTCCTCTTGTTAAGTCACTCCTGAACCACAGACAACGTCAGAGGTGTCTTACCTGGGCTAAGGAGAAGAAGAACTGGACTTTTGCCCAGTGGTCCAAAGTCCTCTTTTCAGGTGAGAGCAAGTTTTGTATTTCATTTGGAAACCAAGGTCCTAGAGTCTGGAGGAAGGTGGAGAAGCTCATAGCTCAGTGTTGAGTTTTCAGTCTGTCATGATTCAGTCTGTCATCTGCTGGTGTTGGTCCATTGTCTTTTTTGAAAACCAAAGTCACTGCACCCATTAACCAACACATTTTGGAGAACTTAATGCTTCTGTCTGCTGACCAGCTTTTTGAAGATGCTGATTTCATTTTCAAGCAGGATTTGGCACATGCCCAAGCTGCCAAAAGCTCCAAAGGTTGGTTAAATGATCATGGTGTTGGTGTGCTTGAATGGCCAGCAAACTCACCAGACCTGTACCCCATAGAGACTCTAATGGGTATTGTCAAGAGGAAAATGAGAAACAAGAGCAAGAGCAACCAAAAAATGCAGATGAGCTGAAGGCCACGGTCAAAGAAACCTGGGCTTTTTATACCACCACAGCAGTGCCACAAACTGATCACCTCCATGCCATGCAGAATTGAGGCAGTAATTAAAGCAAAAGGAGCCGCTGCCAAGTATTAAGTACATGTACAGTAAATTAACATACATTCCAAAAGGCCAACAATTCACCAAAAATGATGATTTCTTTTTTTTTATTGGACTTATAAAGTATTCTAATTTGTTGAGATGGTGAATTGGTCGGTTTTTAATAAATGTGAGCCAAAATCATCACAATTAAAAGAACCAAACACTTAAACTACTTCAGTCTGTGTGCATTGGATTTATTTAATACATACGTTTCACAATTTGAGTTGAATTATTGAAATAAATTAACTTTTCCACAGCATTCTAATTTATTGAGATGCACGTGTGTGTGTGTGTGTGTGTGTGTGTGTGTGTGTGTGTGTGTGTGTGTGTGTAGACCTTTTTCATTGTTGCCATCTTCCATTATGCGATAGGACCATTAGCTGACTGGGGTCATGCAGCCCCATCTGTAGCCCTAAGCCTCCATACTGAAGATGAAAAGTAAACGGAACCCATAGAGATATATTGGAGTAGGCCCTGCCTGGGAAGCTGTGACCAATTTCCCAGAAAGTCTTTCCCATCTTGTATGAAAGATAATCACTGGCTCGAGAGAGTGTGTGTGTGTGTGTGTGTGTGTATATATAGAGACCATTCATATAATAAAACCACCAAAATATATTCCTAAAATACAGTCAGGCTCATCCAGGAATGTCAGCAGGCTCACAGAGGCTGATGTTTTACTTCGATTTCTGATACTGCCACATTCTCAGACTGAAATAACTTTGAAAATGAATGGCGTGACATATTCCTTATTTAATCCTTTGTGTCTGCGTGTGTCAGTGTGTGAGTGTAAACTAAAACCAGAATAATCCACCAGAAAATGCTTAGCTGCAGGGCTGTGGTTTGACAGTGTGGAGGAGTTGAGCATCCATGAGGCACAAATGTTATATAGGATAGGTTATACATAGAAAAGTGTTCTTACATAAAGGCTCTGAATTGTGTAAGTGTATGATTTTAGTCTGCTGACACATATATGAAGACACTGGACCCCAGGAAGAGTAATGGGGATCCCAATAAACAATTTACATACTCCATATAATAAAAACTGACTCTCTGGGATAAGATGCAGCTCCTTTCAGATGTTGCTTGGACTAAAATCATGCGAAAACATCTATTGTTGCAAAATGATGAAAGCTAATCCACTTTGATTTACACCTGTGTGTGTGTGTGTCACTGTTTGTTTCTGATCAGCATCCCTCCGCACTGATGGCCCAGTCAGAACAGCAGGTGCCCTCCCCATTGACTGGCATGTTTAATCAGGTGGGATTAGGGCTCAAGTGAGTACAAATGTGATGGAAAATGGTTTGAATTACATACTAAGCCCCCACTTGCCTGTAATCCACCGCCCTTCACCACATGCGATCCCCGCACTCTCCCCACACATGAACCAAATCCTAATTGCTTACACTCCTTCGCAAGCACATCCATTGTCATCAAAGTTGTTTTGCTTGGAGTGACTCCATCTGCTTATTCAGGCTCTCCTGAACAGACACATTAGTTAAGAACAGTAACAGAACTGATGTATGGAGGGATTGAGGGAGTGAGAAAAAGAAGGAAAAGATGGAGACAGGGATGGTCTGGCTGGCTCAAGGCATCCCCTTGGTGTTTTTTGAGCGGCATCTAATCAACGTGTTGGTCCCCTCTGAGCCACAGACGGCCTAGATGAAGATAGTCCTGCCAGCAAAGTAATAGATCAGTATCTCAAGGACAGTTTACCCCCACACCCATCACACATTAAACAGAGCACTGGCTTTGGGACAGTTGTTTTTATCCTTTTCCCGTCACTCTCTTCATACCACCTCTTAACCCTCTCCAACACAGCATAGTTTAAAAATCCTTCTGATCCTTCCCCCTTGTTGCTTTTTGCCTCCCTGCTAGGTGGTCAAGGTTACATTATCATCATGATTAACAGATGGTAAATAATCTGCACAAAGAGGACTGAAATCCCTTCACCAAATGGGGGAAAGGTGAAGTGTTTCAGATGCGGCCCAGTTCAAGAACTTTGTTTGTGCCTGGAAGATGTGCGTAAGGAAAGTGAATTAGTAGTGCTGTTTCCTACCTTAACAACTGTTACGGACGTGCCTTTGAGCAAAGCACTGAATCCCAAGCTGCTCTACTGAAGCTGTATCTGACAGCATAAGGCTGTGATTGTTCTTGTCTAAAAGGTCGGCTCACCCAAATTTCACACAGCAGAGCTTCAAATCCTGCGGTAGCAGCAGATGAAAACAGCAAATGTAGCAGTGTCAGTAGTCGTAGTAGGGGTGCGGAAACAGTTAAAAAATCTTAATAGTACAGCTGCCAACGATGTGTCGTCAGAGCAGCATGTTGTGACAGAATTAAAGGTGGGAGTGGGTCCCGTAGACCCTAACATCTACTGAAGAAATAGCCCATGTTGTCAGTGAGGACACTGTTTATAGAGATTTTGTCATAAAATTATTTATGCTGTTAGCCCCACAAATGTCATTCGCCCCTGTTTTATTTCAGTGAAGGCAGCAATCTCAGTGACAGGTAGCTCAAAAACTTCAGCTTCTGGGAATTAGAGGCATCTGGGCTTGTGAAAAAACATTTTTGTAATTTAATAATAATTTTAATAAGAATTTGTGCAGCTATACAGATATGAAGCGGGGGTTTCTGGAAAACTGTGCACAGTTGACTTTCCTTGACTAAATAAATTTCTTAAAGATTTATTTTCACAAGCCCGGATACTGATGTTTCCAGAATCTGTATGT
Source organism: Coreoperca whiteheadi (assembly GCA_011952105.1). NCBI lineage: Eukaryota > Metazoa > Chordata > Actinopteri > Centrarchiformes > Sinipercidae > Coreoperca > Coreoperca whiteheadi. The sequence goes on along the minus strand of CM022470.1, from coordinate 6,367,116 downwards.
ACAGTATATTGGTCTGTGTGTGCGTGCGCGCTGTTATAGGCAGATATGAGCACAAAGAGACTTCAGCATACACACACACACACATTATCAGATGCCTCATGAATAGATAGTAGGGTCATTTGAAATAAGTGTTCATGTGACAAGCAGAGTGACTGTCCTCTGTGGAGGAGAGGGGTAATTCTCTTTCACGCATCATTAGCTCTCCTCATCTCCCCGCGTGTATGTGTGTTCAGCATCTGCCACAGCCAATCAGAGCTGCTCATCAGTCCTGGGCCACTCCAACTCCCCATCTCTGTACGATGGCATCTCATTTTTGTCTCATTTCTGAGTCGGGACCAGCCCTTGTTCCTTCATTTTTCTCTCCCTCATTGTGTCGTTCTTTCTTCTTCCATGTGTCCTTTTCCCTCGCCATCTCTTTCTCTCAGTGATGGAGAGACACAATCAGAGTCACTCTTGTTTTTACCTGACAGTCCATTTGGTGTTGGAAAAGTGATTTAATTTCTCTCCTCTCATTCAGCAACCTCCGCTGCTGTTATCATTTGTAGTGTAAAATAGGTTGTAATGGCCGCACAGTGCCATTCTCCTACCTGGGGTAATGACTGAATGAATTCATGAGTAATGGGGTGATAATGGCGTAATTGGCTGTAGAGTTAGTGTGTGCTCCCTGTCTCCCTGTCTCACAAACCACAGATTGTTTGTGAGCCAGGTAGTTATTGTGAACATGTGGAAATCCGTTCTCTTCATTTTGGCTGTACAGGTGCTGAGTGTACTTTTTTCACTGCTGTCCCATGTATCACCATCATCATTTCAATGATTACTTTGACAGTCACAGTGGTCATAATCATTACTGTGCTAGTTGTGTATCAATAGTCACACACCACAACCTTCCCCTGCCCTCTCTCTGTGATCTATGTAATTCTGTTGGTCACAACTGGCGAATATGAATACTGTGAAGGCTGTGAGCCAGCTCGGGCAAACATATCTAGCCAGGAGCAATGTATTTAGTCATATTTTGAGTATAACTAATAACTTTTAGGAATTAAAATTTGTTCAAAAGACATACATGATACATGTCAGTACAGTATGTTTGTTGGCCAGAAACAAACAGGACATCAGTGATGCCAGAATCTTACAAAAAGCAAGATTCCCGTTCATCTGCTGTTCTCTGTTTAAAGTAAAATGTGTCGAGACTCTTTCAGCCAATAGGAAGAAGTGAGAAGCAGAAATGTTTTATTTTGTGAAGCAGCTCAGTGGCGTGTTTCACCACATTTCTATGTTGTCACTGTGCCTACCGTGGCTGCCCCAGTTATGGAAATGGGCCGGGGCTAAAGAAAATCCACCCACGGCATTGAATGGCCTTAAGCACATCATTAGAACATCTCTGCTGATGAAGTCGATGGAGAAGCTCATAATAACAGAGTCTGTAGAACAGGTGGGGAGATTGTGTTGGATCCCTTTTAATTTGCACCAGCAGAGGTTGTGGAGGATGCTTTCATACTCCATGCTGAATTTCCAGTACAAACATCTGGAAGGCCAAAAGACTCATGCCAAACTTCATTTCGTTGACTTTCAAAACTATCTTCCCACACATGCTGGCTGATAAGATGCTGTCATATTTCTCTCGAGAAAGATATCTTGTGGGATGGATGATGTTGACTTGATTTCTCGATCTTTGCTCTCTACTTCCCTGCAGCAGCTCCATCACACTAATGTTTGATATTAAATAAAAGGCAAACCAGTATCAGTCCAACACTATTTGATCCATCCATGCCAGGTGGCCTGAGGGGTTTAAGCTCCAGGGTTTGCTATTGTCCCAGGGGGAGAGATTGAGCTATGTGGCAGTGAGGCAAGGCTGAAGCCTGTCTGCCTCACTCCCTTGTTTCTGTGTTTGCCAGTATGTTTTTTTTTAACTGTCTTTCTGTTTCTCTGTGCAACCATCGGGGCATCAAGCTTGTGCAGTCAGAATCAGAACAAACAAATTAATTTATTTTCTATAAAAAACAAAAAATGGATCAAAACAAACTGGACAGCAGGAGTGACTGTCTCCCAGTATGAGTGCAGAAGTTAATCAGAGTTTAACTGGTGGCTGCTGCTGCACTTGCGCTCGTTGGTGACCCAAGCAACAGCACTAAGCCATGGCCAACTTTCAAAGAGACCATATAGCCATATATCACACAGCACCTAAGTATAGTTCTGCTGTGACACCCAGTGACATTCTCACTTGTCACCACTGTATCCACTGATCCATCACACTATTCAAAGTGCGTATCCTGTATAATAGCCAGCGTGGAACAACAACAGCAGCTCATCATTGACTCGCACTCACTTATGACCCACTGATGTGTTAAACTTCTGATGGCCTGCCAGGTTGAAGACGCATTCCTTTACAAATGATTGTTACTGTCTCATTGTGCTGTACTGCCAAAATTGGAATTAGTAACACATCAATCAAAGGGATTTCTTAAACTCTGTAATCATTCTGTTTGTGTTGTGTTACAGTACTCGGTTACCAGCGCCTTGATGTTTCAGTTTAAAAAAAAATAGCTAACATAACTAAACTGTCAATGAAGCAAAAGGACTTTGATTATTGTAAATTGTAGGGATCAGTGTTCTCTTAGAGCAGGAAATTTAAAAGGAAATTCTCGTATTTTTAACCTGATCTGTGGCCATTCTATGAGTCATGCACTTTGCACTCCCCACCTCCGTTGTAAAGATTCAGGAAATGTGACTTGGGCACACCAGTACCTGCAGCTTCCCTCTGCCTGAAAGAGCTTTATAGGGAGTTTCAGCTCATTGTTTAGCTGTCCAGCTGCAACTTTACTGTTTTGGTTCACTCTCACTGCTCTCATAGTGTCATTTTTAGTTTATCCGTAATCAGAATACCTTTAAGTTAATTTAACTTAATACAATTTCATATTTTGAATATTTAAGTGATAAACCATTACCCAATTCCAAGGGTCTATTGTCTATACATCCCTTCTCGTCTCTCTCTTCTCATTTAATGTAAAGGAGGTCCTGTATTTGTGCCCTAACTGTAAACTTCATTAACACCTCCTGAGCTTTTCTCAGCTACTGGAAGTTGATCCTCTGCTTTTAAATAGCTGTTAGTATGTTTATTCCTCTGCGGTCATTTATCGTGTGATCGATGAGCACCAGTTGGCTCTGTGACTACCACTAAGACAGTGATGAAGAGGGCCCTTGATCCTAGCTGTTATCCAAAAATACATTAAGAAACAGATACATAACCAACAGTGAATTGTCTGTACAGTCATAAAGAGCAAGCAAATTCTGTTTACTGCCAAGTGCTGAATAATTGATATGGTGATAAAACAATTTTCCTTCTGGAGTCTTTTCGGCAGTTATGGCTGTTGTGGAGGCAATAGCGGAGTGTTTTGTTATTAATAGCCTGGTAATTGTGAGTGGCAACCTGATTGATTCACTTCACTTCCTGTGAGAGCAATTGACGACGCACAGACATCATTGCATGTCATACACAATCATGCAAATGTGTGCTTTCTCACACACGCTAATTTAATGCGCGCACACTTTCTCAGTGTTAAAAGTGTCTTCACCATAATTAGCCTAGTTTAACAGTGTTAATAGGTTCCTCTGGGTCTTTTTTTTCGTGCTGATAGAAAAAGTGGATGATGTGCCAGCGACTGCATAGAGGGTGGGGGAAGGCTGTGTGTGTGTGTAGGTGTGTGTTGTGCTGTATGTAGAAATACAGCTGGTATGTTTAGCATTACATCATTTCATTACACACGCACTGCAAAGTTTTTCCTCATGAGCTTACTCTGACCCCAGTTTTAACACGTCCCTTGACATTCTCACATCAAACAGGCAAGGCAATGTGTAAAGCACATTTCAACAACAATGCAATTCAAAGTGCTTTACATAAAACATAAAAGCAACATAGAGCAATATTAAAATACATTTAAAAACACTATTTTACAAGAGTTAAATAAAAAATAAAAACAAGGTAAAATAGGAGAGTAAAAGTTACGGCGCAGTGTAAGATATTTTTCATTTTTAAGTTAGTGGCAAACAAAAAAGTCTTCAGCCTTGATTTAAAACAACTGAGAGTTGCAGCAGACCTGCAGTTTTTTTCCAGATATGTGGTGCATAAAAACTAAATGCTGCTTCTCCATGTTTGGTTTTGACTCTGGGGACTGAAAACAGACCTGTCCCAGACAACCTGAGAAGTCTGGATGGTTCATAATGTAGCAGATCAGAAATGTAGTGTACTTTGAACCTAAACCATTCAGTGCTCTATAAACCAATAGTAGTACATTAAAATAAATTCTTTAACAGACAGAAGGCCAGTGTAAAGACCTTAGAAATGGATGTGATCCACTTTCTTGGTAGCAGCATTCTGAATCAGCTGCAGCTGTCTGATCGATTTTTTTAGAAAGACCTGTAAAGACACCATTGTAGTAGTCAAGTCTACTGAAGATAAATACATGGACAAGTTTTTTAAAATCCTGCTGAGACATAAGTCTTTTGATCCTGAATATATTCTTATGGTGGTAGTATGCTTGCGTTTTAATTGTTTTAAAGGCTGTTGAAATTCAGGTCTGAGTCCATGACTACACCAAGATTTCTTGCTTGATTTATGGTTTATAACATTACTGATTGAAGCTAAGCACTGACTTTTAATTGTTCCTCCTTGGCTCCAAAAACAATGACTTCAGTTTTATCTTTGTTTATTTGAGGAAAATTCTGGCACATTCTATCGCTGATTTGTTCAATGCTATTACTCACCGCTTGTATGGGAACATAGTCCCCTGGTGAGATTGTTATGTAAATGTGTGTGTCGTCTGCATAATTATGGTAACATATTTTGTTGTTTTCCATAATCTGAGCCAGTGGTAGCAAGTAGATGTTAAACATAAGACGCCCCAGAATGGAGCCTTGGGGAACTCCACATGTAATTGTTGTCCACTTGGATGTGTAATTACCTATAGACACAAAGTAGTCCCTGTCAAACTGTGTCAAATGCAGCACTGAGATCCAATAATACCAAGACTGAAATTATACTACTGTCTGTGTTTAATAAGTGGCTGTCACTGAAAACTTTAGAAGGAGCAGTGTCAGTGCTGTGGTGTGCTCGAAAACCTGACTGAAAGACACCAAAACAGCTGTTCAATGCCAAGAAGTTGTTCACTTGGGAAAAGCTTTTTTACTGATTTCACTTTATAGATGTCTTAATGAACCTTGAGATTTGTTTTTCACCACCTGTGTTCAGTTTTATGACACTCTCTTTTTTCTATTCCTACCAGCGTGGCATTTCTCCATGGAGATCTTTTCTTACGAGGGACAGCCTTCACCTTAGTGGGTGCAATGGCATCAATGACATTTGTAATTTTAGAATTGAAGTTATCTACAAGCTCATTGACTGAGACTCAAGAGAGAGCAGGTGTGGAAGAGAATGCTTTAATTAATATTTCACTGGTGTTTTCAGTGAATGGTAACACGTGATGTTTAGCTATTCAGATACTGATCTGGTCACAGTGCAAAGGAGGAATGTTAAGGGGCAACTTAATTGGCCTACAGAGTTCAAAGGTCAGGCTAGTTTGTCTTTTAACAACGACATGGCAGTTTGTTTATTTTGTAGACGTCACCAGAAGGTGACTTCAACAAAGTGCCTGGTGTGTGTACAAAGCGTACTTGTGTGTGTGTGTTAGCACAGAAGTCTGTGTGTGTTGCTGTAATTGCACTTTATCAATCATGGCACAACCACAGTGTCTCCCAGACTAGCCATGTTTCTCTGTGTTAAAAGATTGCATGTGACCCAGATACCACAGAGAGTTTACTGAAAGCTGATTTATGACTGTGAATGTGTGAACGTGTCTATTCATTTGTCTGTTTTGCTATGACTGCTCATCAGCTCTGACCGTGCTTATGGACCTTTTTGGAACGCATCCAAACACAGAATGAGTCCGTAGTCTTTATGTCAGAGGGTTAACAAAGCGGATACACTTCCTCATCAAAGACTTGACATGGATGGTACTCAGATTACAGGAGCGTGCCCAGTGTCATTCACCCTCCACCCTTACTCCCACTGCTCTTCATCTCTGCCTTTACTTTTGGAGTCTCTGCAGGGGCAGCGAAGTGCAACCGCGCTCTGATTGCTCTGACTTTGTCGATCACAGCAAGGATGCCACATTAAGATCACAGGCTCAACCACTTGCTCACATACAACCATACCCTGATTATAATCTCTGCCATACATATGCAGCAGATGTGCAGCACGGGGTAGAATATGGAGATTCCAAAATGTGTGACGCCTACTCTTGATCACACAGAACGAAACAAATTGTAGTGTTTTTTAAAGGATATCTGTACATTTAAATCTAAGGCTAATATGTCTACTAAATGGACCTGCTGTGTTGAGCAAAGGCTATGTACTCTAAAATGGAAATCTAAAATCTAAATGAAGTCCTTTTAAGGTTTTTCTAATGCTAATTCTTTGCTAACAACAAATGACTTGAATTTGCACAGCCTTCTCCAGCTTGTACAGATTTGTAGCTGCCAGCAGCTCATTCTTCACACTTGAACTCTAATATATCCCCTTGCTAAGGACTTGTTGACAAAAAGATCTGGATTAGGTAAACCTAGATTACATTAAATCAGATTACTGGATTAGATGAAATCAGAGATGCAGACATGGTAAATCCTCATGATCAAAGGGGTGTTAAGAAAGACGAACATCGTTGTGAGCGACAAACAGCTGCGGCCGAATAACGGCAGAGATGTACAAATGTTCTGAGGGACGTTTGTGTGTATTTGTGGTAGGTGACATGCATCGTGATATACGGTAGTGGATTCTGCAGGAGCTCTATGGCAGTGGCCAGTGTTAGTGTGTTTATGGGTCCAACTGAAATTAACTCAGCAGGAACTATTTGCGTCACTACCTTTTATTCACCATGTCAGTCTTTTTACAACATTGTTTTCCTTTCACCAGGGTTTCTCTCTCCTGATTACATTACACAATGGCAATTCAGGAAACTCATAATATCTCATTTTAGCGTGATTACAGTTTTAGGTTAAAAATACTTTCAACCACCGTCTGCATTATGTTATTAAACTTGTTTCAAGACAAAGGTATGCCAGACAGTAATAACACTTGAAGCAGCGCTTAAAACAAGGAGAGAGAGCAAGCTCTCTCTTTATTCTCAGAGGACACAACTTTCTTTTCAGCTTTACTGTTAAATACACCCATGTCGGAGGGGAAAATCACAATTCCAGCTACAATAGCATTGGAGACTTTTACCTGCATGGAAGAATGTGTGATGAACAGATGCACAATGTAATACATTATAAATTACTAGTTACTGTAATTTGAAAGTAATTAGTTATATTACAATATTACCATAATGCTTTACACTACTATTGCTTTATTTTTGAGTTACTTTCACCAAAATAACCGCGGACGTACGACTTGGCATTCTAAAATGCTAAAACTGAGTTTATTGCACCTCATTACATCCAGTGGAGGGCAATGTGACGAACTGAAAAGAATGGGAGTATGTCCATCTCGCAAATCTAGAATCAGTCTCTGCAGTTATCATCTCAACCGTCGAATTCCAGCAACAATAAATAACGTTACTCTTTTCCTCACAGATTTTTATTTCTCGAATGCCGAAATGTTTCGCGGTGTTGGTGAATTCTTTAAAAAAACAAAACACCACTTAATTTCATGAATCGAATGTCTGTGTTATGTGAAGGTGGCTGCTTGCAGTGACAAATCCACAGAGTATCATCACCCAGTTTTACAATGTCATTCAGCTCAATGGAGCCTTTTTAGTGTCTTTCGGCTCACTCTTTTGGCTTTCTGGGCTGCAACTCTGCTCTTTTCCACCCAGTGTTTGGCAACAGAAGGCAGCTGTTATAACAGCTGTGATAACACACTGTACTCTACCTGCCTAACAACAAGCTGACAAACTTAGCAACTAGCTAGTATGATCATAGTTGAGCTTTTTGCAGCTAAAGAGCCAGGTATTTTTTCAGCAGTTGGTGGAACAAATAGAGCTAGAAGGAGTTTGAAAATAGGTCTTACATTCATCAGATGGCCAGAGACACAAATGCAGATGAATGCTAATATTGCTCTGCAGATGCTAGATGTTTGAATAAGTAACTGTTTGCTATATCAACTCTATAAGGTGATAATATGTAAATGTTGTGTGGAATGCAATGCAGCTTTAAGTAATTTTTCTTACCATGCTGCCAGATTTATTGTTGGATACTAGCAGTTGCTCTGGATTACACAACACTTGTGTGTAGAAGGGATTTTATGCAGTGTACATATAGCATATGTCAAGCCCACTCTCTTTACCATTCTTCTTATCCTACTTTCTGTCACTGTACTCATCTTCCCAGCACCATCTATATATACAAAACACCTCCCTTCTAGTAATTTATTTTTCTTCATTGTGTGTCCCTGTGAGTAGCATGGCAACATAAATAACGAGTACTCGAAGTTCTGGGCAGATAATCCTTCCTCTTGGTGGAGCTGGCACTGGTGCAACGGGGACTGATGGATGCAGGGGCAACTTATTGGCAAGCACAGCTTGCATGCAAGCGTCAACACCATAGTTGATCCCTGGATAATACGGTTGGATACTCACTCTTAGATACCACAACACACACGCACACATAGATAGACATGTGCAGCTGAATCACACTCGCTTACCAATGTGCTGAAACAGCACTTCAGCAGCAGCAGCAGTAGTGCTCTTTATCTCCCTTTATTGGGACAGCTCAGCCTTTGGTTTTTCCTCTGAGACCACTTCCTGCAGCGCTGATGGTGTGTCTTTGTCCGTTCGTCTGTGTGAATGTGCATATGTTTAGTTTTAAATGTAGTGTCTCATTTGAAATCACAGCTCCTCAATGTTAAGGCAGCCATTTTGCTTCCTTTCCTGTAAAAAGTCAACGTTTGGTGCCAGATGCTTTAAGTCAAAGTTGCTCGGGTGTTTGTGTTTGTTGCATGAATACCCCCTTCACTAAATTACATTTGTTTACAGTGGAGCAGGCAATTTGTCAGTGTGTCTAACCGCATGTGAGGGAGCCGGACTCAGCTCTCTGTGTCTAATGAATTTCCTCCTACAGACCTCATGTCATTAAGGACAGGTAAGGATGAGGCTAATGCAATCAAATCCTCACAGTAATTACAATTCTCACCAGTCAGGCCCAGATAAGCCACACTGATGAAAAGAAGCAGATCATTAAGAGTGCTTGTAAAAAAAAAATACAGCACCGACTTCAACAAAGGCGCTTCCTGCCTTGAAGGTGTCATCAGGTAGATCGAGGGAGAGAAACATAAGAGGTTGAATCTGGCAACGCAGAATCTATTTTTTTCTTTTTTTAATTGGGCTGGACATATGAGGATCAGTGTCTCTTACTCTCTCATTCTGAAAGTCTGTTTACAGTCTGTTTGCAGCATGTCATGGTAAAAGGAGGAGGAGGGCGGAGTGAGGTGGCAACTGTGTCTGTGCACTGCTCTCTGACCTGTAATGGGAAAACAGGTTGGCAGGTGTGATGCATGATGTTTGTTACATAGGTGTGCCCACTAAGGGAAACACAGGGGATCTAATGAGGGTGGACAATAGAGTAAAACAGAACATAAGGGCAAAAATCTGTTCAATTGTCAGCTAAAATTATATGATTGAAATATCTGTTACAGCGCAACAGAACTTTGTGATCATATACACTAATAAAAGGTGATTGATGTGGTTGTTTGACAATTCCTGCATCAGTTTAATGCTGACATATTGTTTAATTAGCCCCCTGCAGTCACAACTCTATAGTGTGTGGTCAACACACCATGGTTTCCTCAGTTATATTTGGTTTATAAGAAGCTCTATGAGGGACCGTCTGCTACACGCATCTTCTCTGCCCCTCAAGAGACGCACTCCAGAAGCTAGTCCTAGCCACAGATGCCAGCTGATTCACTGCGGTGTACTTTTTGTTCAGATTTAGAATCATCTACCCACTTAAAAACATATTAGTGGAATAACATATTTACTTGGAGGGAGGAGTGTGTGCGGGTGTGTTAGTCTTCGTGTGATGATACTGTGTGTTGTGCATGCGGGAATGTGCAAGTAGAAAAGGAAGTTCCTTAGCCATTTTCAGCGCCCAGTGTCAACAGTATGAAAAACAGTCCTGCACCTGTGCCCAACTTCCATCCCTCTTCCTCACCTGTACGGTCCTGAAGGCAGTCTGTTTCCTCCCATCTCCATCAGTCATGCTATCCAGGCTAGATCTGCTTTGTCTGTAGAGTCCATGCAGTACCGGTTTGCCACACAAGCTGTGTGGGACAATTACATGATTGTCTCACTGGAGTGTGGGAGCTTGTATGGGCTCGGCAGATGACTATTGGAACGTATTAGATAATAATTGCCTCGGTGTTTAGAGAAGGAGATGAGTTGATAGGAACGTCATTCTTACTAAGCCAATTTTATCGTTTTTAAATATATGCAGGATTAGAGTCTTATCTAAAAGCAAAAATCCATCTATTCTGTCCAGTCAGCACTGAATTAATCCCATTCCCCAGACATCTGACAAAACACACACCATCTGTATGTTGAGTCTGATACATCTGACTGTAAATTTATAGTTAAAATGAAAGAAATATTAGCGTAAAGACTTTCCTCTGGGATGGTGAACTGAAAACCTCTGACATCATTTACAGTAGAAGGGAGTGAAGAGGAAGCCAGTGCTAGTCAGTACTAATAATTCTGAGTGATTCTTTGAGCCATGCGTGTTTAAGCCAGTGGTGGCAAATGTCCTTGATACTATTTCTGAATCTGGTAATCAGCATACCTCCAACACCACTGGCATGGCTCTCAAACTGCCAGCCTTTTGTCAACAGATGCCTCCTGGGATAAAGACGGCCACGCATCATTAGTTGGATTTATCCCTGGCTAGGAATTAGTTCTTCAGCAGGTCTTCCAAATATTGCTGTTACTTTGACCATAACTCATAACTGTCATGGGACTGTGTGTTGTTCAGATGTTACGGATTGTGTCAGATGCAGGCAGAAACTGGCAACTGAGGTTAAAAGCACTGGCCAAAGCAGACTGTACAATAAATACCTCTTAGATAGGCTGAACGGGACAATAAAGATTGTGGCTCTTCATCTGTGTGTGTGCAGCTGGTTGACTGTGAAGTGTATGTGTTTACGTTGTGACTGTGGCTGAGCTTGGGTCTGTCCATGTCTAAGTATATCCAGTGTTTTATGGAACCTCTCCCAGTGTCAGTGGTTACTCCTATTGGGCAGTTCCCCAGTTAAGTTTGTGGTGAAATGTGAACAAGGCAAATATGGTCCTGTTTTCCTGTATGGGCTAACTTTAGCACGCATGAGGCTGATGGATGTTTGAATAGTAGTGCAAAAACTGGACTGGTCGCTTTTTTGTGGTTGAAAAAGAAATGGGGCCACACTGGATGGAGTCTGCCTATTCAGTACAGTGGTTGTGTGCCTTTTGTAAATTGTGAAACCTTTCTGACATCCAATTCTCTTGCTAGTCTTGATTGGGGGAGGAAAGGTAAGTCCAGTGAAATGTAATGTAATTTAGTAATAAGACAGTAGAGAGAGCCAGGCCACACAACTAGCGCTTGTGAGATTTTGAACACAAGGCGAAAGTCAAAGTCAAAGAGAAAACATTTACTAAATACTCATAATCCCAAAAATACTGACTCATTATTCAGGGGTTGGGTATATGCCTATTAAATTGTTATTAAAGTTCAATAAAAAATGCATATTTTGAATTTATTTTTGATTTTGACAAACAGCAATATGGATATGATTACATGCAGATGAGCAGATGTTTCTCCTTATCCTTTTATCGACATACTGTTGTTGTGTGTGTGTGTGTGTGTGTGTGTGTGTATGTGTGTGTGTGTGTGTGTGCATGTGTGTGAAAGAGAGGGAGATATGTAACTGCTTGTTGACTGTGTGCTTAGCATGGAAAAGGAAAACAGCATGAGAGGTTGGAAAGAAAACGCATAGGGGAGGGGATGAAGCTGCATAGCCTAGCAGGAGTCAGTTGACCTTAGACAGAATTGACACAGTCTCTGTAGCAAGTATCTACTCTAAAAGCTTGTCTTCATCTGGTTAAATTACTGCTGCAAGATAAGAGCAAATGATAATATCTCCATCTAAACAGAAGTAATTGTCATATACATTTAAAATATCAGTTATAGGTATGCCAGCGCCAGGGATGGTTTCCCCGGTCAGTCTTTTAGTCTGTTGATCCAAGAGTGAAAAATATTGTCAGGGATTGCCATGACAAGATACCTCAGCTCAAAGAACGACTGAGGCTGAAGGAGCGACTGAGGCTGAAGAAGCGATTTAGGTAAATTGCCCTTTCATCTGATGCATCAAGCTGAACTCAAAGCTCCAGTGTATGTGATGGTGGTGGTGGCCGCACAACTCACTAGAAACGTGACTGGCTCTATCTATAGCCAGTGTCTGGTTTGTCCCTTCTGGGCTACAGTACTACTACTACTTAAACATAGCATTGTAACATGGCAGATTTCGAGGAAGGGGACGTGCACCCTGTGAAGGTACACTAATGAAAACATACTTATGAATATTCCATTTTTGCCAATAACTCCTCCTAAATGTTACACACTGGACATTTAACATTTTGAATCCATTAGTGACATGTTTTTAAGTGAGCTAACTGAGCATTGTTATAGTGCAATTTCTATCCACAGTATGTGTATGCAATGGACTGGTTGTAATTTCCCAAACTACAAGAGTGCATTTATGCTATTGACATTAATCTACGTTGGCTCCAAACAGGGACAAAAATGATATTTAAAATTGTTAACCTTTGCATATCTTTTCCATAAAGGTGTTTGCACTTGATGGAACAGATAATGAACCTTCATTGTATTTATTTTTCAAATTTGGTATGTGGACACTGGATGTGCAGGTTTGTTTACTTGTTACTTAAGCTTCCCTTTCTTTATTAGCCTGGTTCTTTAATCAGAAGTCGCCCTCCTATCCTGCCTATCTCCTTCTCTATTTTACTCAAAATTCTTGTTCTTTTATCTTTTCTAATACCCTCTGTCCGATGTGTACTAACCTTGCACAGGCGTACACACATTATGCAAGAGCAGCCACACTGACGTACGCGCACAAAAAACGCAATACAGCCTCAATGATAGGATCAGTGTGATGCGGTATAAATTTCCCCCGGTGAAACAATTTTTTGCTAGGACACACTGACACACACTCATGCACAAGCAAACACATGCACGCGAGTAAACACACACACATGCACACACTGAGAACAAATGCCCTCCCTGTGCGCTGCCAAAGAACTGCTGCAAACAAAGATTAGAGAAAACACATCAATTTATGTGCCGCTGCTTTTTATTTACTCTCGGGCTCAGGCTGGGGGTGACAAGGACTGCAAACACTCGGTCCTAGCTTTCGACTCCTAAGCCAGCCGCACTATAGGTGAAGCTTCTTTTTCAATAAGCACAGAACTGATTCCTGTATAATTACACTCATTAGCGAATCGAGCCTGGACTTTCCATAATCAACGCTGATACACTGGACACGAAGACATGGAACTTCAAAGACCTCAGGCCCGTTCTGTAGTTGCAGTAATGACAAAACAGCAGTGATAACAGTAATGATACTTTGATAATGCCAATTATACAAGCGCCTTTGTGCTCCCTTCACAAATCTCTCTCTCTTTTTCCGTCTCTCTCTTTGCCATATTTCTCTCTCCGTCTCTCTGCCATCACTAGCCTGATGTGGTGACATGCCTTGAGCTCTGGTTGATTGTCAGGAAAATTTGGATCCTTACCTGCCTGATAAATGTCAGACAGGGAAACAGAATATCCTCGCCCACAGAATATCACATGCATTTTTGCATCCAACTATTTAGTCCGGTGTCTTTTCCTCTTCTCCTTCATGCATGTATATCTGTTTATCTCCTCTGAGGCAGTATACCGAACATGTATGTGTGTTCTGGCTACTGTGATGCTCTTTGGCTTGATTGGATTTCATTTTTTGTTGATTGTTCTTGTTTATATTGCTGAGGTCAGTCCATGTGCTCTGGGCAGAAGAGGATAAATTTAGTCAAGTCTATTTATTTGTGCATGTTTGCTGAAACGCTTACTCCTTGTTTACAGAATCCGAAGGGCAACTTGTGTTTGCAACTGTAGGCTAGACATGCATGTGTGAATGTGAGAAAGTGTCATTTTGAAGTGACTTTGTGAAATGTCGTAAAAAAGAAAATGTTAATTAGGTGCATTTCCATCAACTGGTTTGGAGCGAATAATCTAGGATAGATTCGTCAGAACTATAGGCTACATCATGCTGTAATAAACAGAGTAGGAGAAGTAGAGGTTGTGAAACAGAAACAAAACCAGTTGTTTGCCAACCACCAATAAACCTCAAAAAGAACACATTTTGCCGTTTCCATCAACCTTTTTCTAATGCCATACTTCAAAATGTCCATAAACATATGTTGATGGAAACACGGCTAGAGTGATTTAGGAGCTACTAACATGCCTGCAGTGTTTGCACTGGCCCATCTGGAGGCAAGTTTCTGCCTGCACCACGAAGAACCGATGCCCCAATAACAACTGTGGATGGGTGGGGGTGCTCGTCGTGGTGGGCCAGTGGTTAGAGCTGGTTTGAGCTGGGGAAAGTGCTATAGTATTTTAGGATCAGTGAGCAGCAGACACAAGATCATAAATAGAGTTTTTATTACTGAGCTGCTTTGCTGGGTGAGCCTGGGTCTTTCAGCAAGATCACAGCAGTGATTGATGGTTCCCATGTGCTGAGGGAGGAGGGTGTGCGGTGTAGGCGGAGGGGCACATCAGACAGCGGAAACAGCGGACATGGCAAGGCTGGCAGAGCCTCCTGCCCTCCCCCTCCTCCCCCAGGGTTACCCCCTGAAAATCTACGGTCCAGTGTCAGCCAACAGATCTCTGTGTGCAGACACAGCTTGGGCTCTTGTCTCACACAGCTTCTACCTAAAGCTGGAAGAGTCTTTCAAATCTCTGCAGGCTCGTATTTTATGCATTCAATATTCATGACTAAAAGGCAACAATCAAAGTTACAAAACATCTTTAGCTATTATTGATTTGGAGTTTAACACTCAAAATCTCCCCTGATCTGCTTCACCAGCCTTGTGTGGGTGTGGTTTGATCACATTTTATAGTCAGTCACCAAAAAGACCCACCACGTGTTATCAGATTTTGATTCAAATGTTGCTAAATCCTGATTGGTGGACAGGGATACATGCACAGATGATGGGGGGGGAAAGAAAAACAGAAATCTCAGAAAATAGCCTTTTCATGCCATCGCTCATAGTAAAAAGCTGATTGAGAAAAAAGGGGCCTTGACAAAATGTCAAAAAATCTGTTGGAATCTGTTTGGTTTTTTAAGCCTAATTGCACCTGAATTAACCCAAAATAGCACAGGTAGTATTTTAAACAACACATGTCTCAATTTTTAAAGAATTGAGTTAAAAATATATATTTTCACTTACCAATAGATTAAAAATATGAAATCCCTGTTTAAAAGTTTTCCTGTAGCTCTATAACAATGCGAATCACATTCAAAATGCAGATGGTGTAGCAGATAAAAAATACTTTTCTCTCTGCACTCTGCCCAGTTTTTGTGTCATGTGTACCCTGTGAATCTCTGAGGTAAGCTTCATTTACACCAAATTGCACAAAAACAAAAATCACCGTTAACATCCAAAGCTGAATGTGGTCAAAATAAACTGACTATATTACTGGGTGTACTGTTTTTACGTTGAGAATATTTGGTCAGATCTGTGCCAGACTGGTCTCTATGGTAATGGTCATGCTTATGCCATTTCTGTAGAATGCCTAAACTGTATCACGAAATGGGAAGCATGAGGTTAAGACCCACTTTATAGGCTGGACACTGGACCTGCTTTTTGTCTTCAAAAACAAGAGCAATCTTTGAGATAGTCTGTGAGTCTATTATGCAGTATATGAGTGTTTTATGTTCTATGAAGATCTGATTCTTAATACAAGTTGTGATGGACGGCAGAGCGATGTAATATGCTCTGTGTGTTATGATCTGTATAGGTCTTCATTGAGGGTTTTGTTTTTACAGCGATGCTTATTTGGGGCGGCTAGCTGAACAGTTTGGCAGGAGTTTGAGGAGGTTGCGTGGTTAAGGACCACAGAGATTTTTTTCATTCAGTGCCAGAGAGCTGCATTGCTCAAAGCTTTTGAGAAAACATCTGATGGAGCCTCTTGAGTGCTCCCAGATTGGCAACGTGAATAGTAGCTTTCATGAAGGCTGCTTGCCCTTAATGTGTTTTCGCGCACTGTGTGTGTGTGATAGCATTTGTGTGTGTGAGTTTTTTCATCCATGTAGGTATGTATGCATCATAGACTTCACTTTACTTTGGTGTGTGTGTGTGTGTGTTTGTGTCTGAGCGGTTTGGCTGTTTACGTAAATAACTCGAGGCGAAGGCAAAAAGGCAGCAGCAGAAATGCACAGCTGGGTGTATTTCAGGGACTTTTTCCAATGGTGATGTCTCAATCCTTCACAGAGCTACTGTAGACCTACAGTACCTTTTCATTTATTTATAGAGACAGTAGTTGCATACGAAACAAACAGCTCTTCTCTCTGTCTTTCCTGGGAAGGCTTCTTCTCTGACCACATAGCCCTCCATGGAAAAACTGAGGTGTCCAAGCGGCAGCCTTTTTTGACAGTAATCACTACCAGCCCACCGACCCCCCCCCCCCCCCCCCCCCCCCCCCCACCTCCAACACTCCACTACACATCAATACACAACA
>CM022470.1:6331601-6350282 GCA_011952105.1 Coreoperca whiteheadi | reverse complement strand
CCCCCCCCCAGCAGTCAGGTTTTCATAAGTCTTTACAACTACTTGTACAAAAATAGTAGATAGGGAAGTGTTTCAGCTTAAGCTCCCACATTGTACTTGTATATTTAACGCAGTTGCTGTTGTGATGTATCCATAATTCAACCGTTCTAATTTGAACCTCAATGTCAGCTAACATCATCAGAGCTGTTTCATAGGCCCTATACTCCCAGTTGTTTTCCTGTTTGCATTCTGATCTAGGCACCGCTTGGCTGAGATCCTCCACAGAGGCAGCCTAGCTACTGCTGCAGCAATTTGGCTTGCAGGGGTGCACGGACAGCAAGCAGGCATGGAGTCATCACAAGTGAAGCAGGTTGACAGAGGGGCCTCATGCGTCCTCAGAGAGCCACACTGCAGCACTCTGTCTCCCCCAAGTGGCGCGTCATTGCACCCTAGGACCCACCACCACTTGGACGTCCCACTGTACAGTGTGATCATGTACACATTTGTGTCCAGTCAGTCTTTTGTTTCCTGATGTCTTCATGGGTATGTGTGTGTGTGTGTTTGTGTGTATGTAAAGTGCAGGTGTCACTTTCTTTGAAGGGTGCTGACAAGCATGACTTACATCAGACAAGAAAGAGGTCCACACACTCTTTGGGAATCAGGGGTATTTTTGCCTGTGTGTCCTCTGTGGCTCTCAGGTTTTAACAGGCTGGTTTTGTATGCTGGGTGAGCCAGGTCAGGCCAGACTGGGGAAAATGGTACCTCCATCCACAGGAGACAGGGCCTCACTCTGTTCCATGCTGTGTTGCACATGCTAAAGCTGGGCTGCTTCAGAAAGGGAGGGATCATCAGACATGTGTACTCTGAAAAAACGTTTGCGCATGGAGATGTCTGACAGCTGATCTATTGTATTGATTCTGTCCCCTCCTTCTGTCACAGGTATGAAACGTCCGTTCAGTCCATCAGCTCTGCCAAACACCAAGCTGGACAGGAGAGGGTTTGGTGCCGGGCTGGGAGTGCAGATGGATGGCGAGCCTTGCTGCGACACCCAGGATGAGGGTGCAGTACCTGATGGGCAGACACCAGGGGGCGCCCTGCCTTCTGCACTCAACAGGCCCAAAAGGGAGAGAAAGCAGCGGAGCTACACGTTGTGTGAGGTGTGCAACATCCAACTCAACTCAGTTGCACAGGCCCAGATCCACTACAACGGCAAATCCCACCAGAAGAGACTCAAGCAGATCAGCAATGGCAAGATGCCAAGTAACACAGGTAGGCCTGGAGCACTGCTTGGGTGACCACATTGTTTGTTTATAGTTGCAAAATCAGATATAAATTCTGAACATTGGATAAAGTGCTCTGCCACTGGATTTTGTAACCCAAGTCTAGCACAATAGGGCCATGCAGATTAACAGAATCCCACACACTGTTCACAGTACACTGTCACCAGCCTCTGTGTGCCAAACCCCCCTTACTTGTATTCAATAGAAGTTAAACAAATTGGATTCTATTTGCTGAAATGTGTTCAGACAGAGCCTTGGGCTGAGGACACACACACAAACACACGCACACACACACAAGTGGAGCAGAGCTGAATGAAGTCAGCAAGTGAGAAGCTAATTAAGTGCTGGTTGTGTTTGATGGGTGTGTTCCTGGGAGTGATGCGGCTGGAGTAAAGTTGGACATTTTGTCATTCTAGTCACAGCCTCAATTAGGACTCTTCTCCGGGGGGAATCAGTCTCTTAGTTAAGTTTGACTCGTTCACACTCCCGCTCTCTCTTTTGCTCTTTCTTCAGCCTTGCCAAAAGGATGCAAACACACACACGCACACACAATACTCTTAAAACACACAAATATAAAAGTATACAGGCAGGCAGTAAGCTTACATGCCCCTGTAAAACATAAATAAATATGAAAAAACATTTGGAGTTCATATTGCCATATGAGTAGAGACAGGTCGACTGAGGGGTGTACGTGGCTGTTTAGTTGATTCTTGACACTGAGAAACATGGTGATTGTGTCTCAGCACAGCAGGTTTCCAAGCTGGAAGTAATCTGTCGGAATTAACCAATCACAAGGCCTACATCTGCCCTTCAGAATTGCACACTGTCAACAGCCAACAGGGTCTCGCAGATAATTTGGTCGGATGGATGTGTGTTTATATCTGTCTATTTTTGTGTGTCTTAGTCAGTGTTTCCGAAAGAGCTTGGAAATATTTGAACCAGCACTATCTGGAAAAGGCATTTGGTAACATCAGGATATACAATCTTTCAAAGCTAGTGAAATAATCTCATCCCAGCAGTAGATCTATATTGTTAAATGTCAAACCCTGAAAAGATATTTATTTCTGAGGCAGCACTGGACTGATGCTGAGCGAAGTAAGCTTGGTCAACAGTTAAATTCAAGATAGCTGGGCATATCTATGTGGAGTCAATACACCCTTGAGCAAGACATGTAATTAACCACTAAATGCTCCAACATAGCTGCTCAGTGGACAACAGAAGGGGGCAGTTTCTATAATGCTCACAGTATTTATTTCGGAAAATGTCCTTTTGTAGCATCTGAAGCAGGTCTTAAGAGAGCAAAAATGCAATGTTAAATAAAAATGTTAAAGAAGCCATTAAGAACACTTTTTTAATACTGAAATTCCCTGTAGCTGATGTCTGAGCAATGCTAGAGGAAGAGCTATTTGTAAAAACCCATTGTAGTGCTGCATTAAAAGTTGCATAATAGATAATACATTATTTGTCTTGATTATTTTAATAGTCAAGTGATGAGAGTAACAGGGGCCTAAAACTGTCATGCCCATGCAGGGCTAAAAAGGCTAAAAGTGAGGGTTTCCAACCTCTTCGTTTACAATCAAGAAACTATTTCAGTGTTGAGTAGTAGTTGAAAGCCAAGGATAATGATTTATCAGTGGCTCTGCGTCTCTCTTTGTATCTATGTTCTTGCTAGAGATGGATGTGATATTGCTGTCCTCACACTGTTTCACTGTACACTGTAAGAACGCTGTAATTCATTGTGCTTCAGCTCACACTGTCTTCTTGGGATCAGTTTTGTTAAATTTACTCTCCATGAAGGACTATGCAAGAACTTCAAGAAATATAGTTTGTGAATAATGTGCCTAATGTGTAAATCAAATTGAGAGTATTTGATTGAGAGGGACTCGGCTGCAACGCACTGTAAATATGCCAAAGTCTAAAGCCCTCCAAAGCAAAGCGGTTTTGCTGAAAAGCATTAAATTCAAGAATGAGTACATATAATAAACTTCCCATATTCTGTCATAAGTGTAATTCTCAATTGTGACATGTGAGTATAAAATTACAAGAAAAAACACAGATGACGAAGGCTACATGCTAATGCGGATCCACTGAAAAGCACATCTTTGCCCTACATCTACACTACGATGAGTTTGGATGCTCCATAGTGGCTAAATTGCTGTGCAGACATGAAAAACAGAGAATTTTTTTGAACATGCTGACATATGATTGTCATATGAGGAGTTTTTCATCAACTTGGCAGTGATGTGAAATTGGCCGTCCTATGTCGCCTATGATTCTGTGATTGCTTAATGCAGGTTTTCTCACTGACATATTTTTCTGTTTTATTTTGTCAGAAGTCTGCATGAGTATGAAATATTGATTTAATTCAGGAGTTCTATACAGCACCTAAGGAATTTGTTAGGTAGCAGTTATGAGTAGTTGTGCTTCATCTGACAATAGACACAAAAAATATGTCATCAACAACACACGACCCTGTTGAAGCAGAAAGTTAACGATCACAGAGGAGAGTACTTTGACAGTGATTTTAAAAAGTGTAAATGTGGCATTTTGTTGTTTGTAAAGCAAAAAGAGGAGGAAAAAGAGGACATTTAAACATTCTTGTCAATGTGGGCAGCAAAACGTTTAGAAATTTGTTCTGAAAATGCCAGTGTTCATAGAAAACTTTCAAGGGTAAACAGTGGTTTCAGATTGAGCTCCATTAGTGTGGTCAAGGGCTGAGATCCACACGTAAGAATTCCACTTATTCTGAGCTGAAAATTGGGTATTAGCATTTATACACAAAGTGCTTTGGGTCATGCTTTTTGTTGAGAACTTCTCCACCCCGAAAACTACCATGACTCTAGAATTTCTGAGGATTTGTATGCTGTTTGCCCTCAGAAAAATATGGATTCATAGAAATATGGATTTCATGTGTACATGTACATGTCTGTCTTCTATGTGCACGTGTGTCTGCATGTGTGCATGTTTTGTGTATAATTAAATACAAAAATAGCATACACACACTCTGAAAAGGTGTGTGTGTTATCCTTTTAACAAGACACAAAAATATGTATTCAGTCAATCACATGCATCAATACACACAATCCACCTGGCACTGTTGGTTCTAATCGGCCCTTATCAGGGGCTCTTTGCCTGATTCAGCATATTCATTCTGCAGCAGAGGCAGCTGGGGAGATGGAGCTGTCTGACTGGCTGCTCAGCCTAGCCAATCGGGGATTTTAACATGCAGTAACTCCTTAATTGTCAACTCCACCGTTTCTTTGTTTTATTCTACAAACAAAAGACTGCCGACTGACCACATACTTCAAAGCAAAGCAAAACAAAACTTTTCCACTTCTGCAAGTATTTATCAGACATATTCTTGAGACTGATTCCCAGTGGTGGTAACATGGTAGGCTACTTCGTTTTGTTTTCTTTTTGGATTACAAACTGATCAGTTATTTCTTCTCAGAGACGTGCAGCACACGTACAGCGGTCAGCTTACCATCGGCTCTAGTCTTTGCTCCGTGTTCAAGTGCAACTTTTAACAGAAGACATGAGGCGATGCAAAGCGTTTTAGCATTCTGCCTTTGTCGTCACTAGCTCTTTGAGGTCGATTTGGTGTGTCAGCGTGCTTGGATGCAGCAGACCGGCAAGCATGGAACAAATTTAATAAATTCTATAATATACCAGAAACTGTCATACACGCAGGCCACGTGCTGTCTAAATTCCCTGTTTTGGTACGCTGCTGCAGGTGATGCAGACTGCATATATAAAAGTTTGTGGGTATGTGTTTATGTGTTGTGTAGTGTGTGTGTGTGTGTGTGTGTGTGTGTGTGTGTGTGTGGCGCAGGGAATGCTGAACTCTTGTGGTGTGCAGATTCTCTCTGACATGCAGTCACAATCACACAGCCTTATCTCTGCTCACCTTCTGCTGACTCCCTCAGGCAGCCAGCCCTGCTGTGTCCTCAGCTCCACCACAGCTTCTCCGCTCTGTATGTGTGTGTCTGTGTACGTATGTGCGCATCCTGCATGTCTGGTTCGGATATTTTTAGAATTCATAAATGCTGCAGAGTCTGTAACTTGTGCGGTGGAAACATAAATACGTGCTTTGGTGCATCTTTGTTTTTGTCACCCCACATATGTACAGTAAGGCATCTGTGCCTCACATGGATGTCTATAGGTTTATAGATTCCATGAATAACGACTATAACCGTTTTTTCTTTCAAATCAATATGTGTGTGTGTGTTACTTCCAGCGAATCGTCTCCATGTCGGCGTGCTTTTCCCTCCCTCTCTGCTTCACTGAGCTGACAGTGGGTTCAGGCTCTTATTTCTCTCTGTCCTGTCTCCCCTCCCTCCTTCCTCTCTCTTCTTCCTCATCTCCCCCTTCTTCTGGCATGGATGCTGGACATGTGGCTACTGAAAGATGAATGTGCCACTGATTAAGTGATTTCACTCCGTTATCATGGAGAATAATATGTTGAGAAGCTTGCTGCAAGATCTGGATGGAGAGAAGGAGTCCAGATGCTTGGTGGACAATACGAGTTCAGGTGTTAATTTATGCAGTTTATGTCCATTTACATCCATTTACGTGATATTAAAAATTCACTGTGAATGCATTATAAAATAAGGTGGCAATGAGGGTTGATCCTTTTTATGAGACTGTTGATGGTGTGGAAAAAAAAAAAAAAATCCAACACCAATTAGGTGTTTATCCATCGACTAGGCTGAAGCAAATAGGTTTTCTGAAGATAGAATAAAGCTACTTGAGAAAAACAAAACAAATCCACAACATTTTTTTTTTTTTTTACGTTGTCATGGTTCTTTTATGGCTGCTAATGCTGGCTATACTTCATCCTGTCCAAAAAGAAAAACAATCACAATGCTTGCAATCTTTCAATGCCATAGAAATTTATTTTTACCAAAGAGAAAAACTGGTGGTGGATAGATATTTTACACATGTTGATATGTCATTATTTATTTGCATTAAATGTGTATGCATCATTGATTAAAAAAAAAAAACACCTTTCCAACTCAAGCACTTCAACCTTTGTAATTGTTCGTTATTTTCGTAGAAATACAAGAAAAAAAGCCCAGGTGACATGGGTGACTCATAGTTTGAGTCTAACTAATCTAATCTAACTTCAAGTTGAAAACAAATTAAGTCCAGATGATATATTTCTTGTTCTCCCTATCTCATTATGTTGCTCTCTCAGGGGATGTCTTGCACGAGACTTCGCACTCACAGCACGTTCCATGTCAATGCGTCACACTGTATGTGTGATATGAAGCTGCAATGCATCCCAACATGTGCACAGGGAGATGTATGTTTACAATACACCTTCAAAAGGACTTGTGGGTGGGTTTGTATTCGGGCTTCTTGATTTACATCCCATCTTTCACAAGGTTATATAAGTGAAGTTGGTTGTGTTATTGTAATTATTGTTACATTTAGTTGACACAAGCTGCTGACAGGAGTTCTGTACATTGGTCAAGGACACAAAGACACACACGGTATGTTGCAGAATTCAAATCTGTGACCAGTGTTCAGCAAAACAAAAACTTGAAAATAAATTCCAATTCGACTAAATAAAATATACATTCTGCTGTTTCTTATCTAAACTAGCTCATCATGAGAGTGAATTGGGATAATATTATTTGGGGCAAGTCCAAGTTAGGTCTCAAGTCAATCAAAACAAATCAAGTCTCCTGTCTTGTCAAAGGCAGCCTCAACTCAATGGAAATTTCAAGTCAAAGGTACAAGTCAATGTAATTCAAGTCTTCCTGAGACCTGAAAGTACTTGCAAGTCAGTTGCAAGTCCTTCAGGTCTTTGAATGCTGGCCATGAAAATGACACACCATTTGAACATTTTCTTTCGTATTTTTTAAAATAGCTGAGATCAATGCAAAGGCCTAATAATTAAATATTCAAAGTGTCTGGCTACGCAAAACTTCTCTGTTGCTGTGCCTTTTTTTAGACGTGTATGTTCTTTCTTCAAACTCTCAAGTCATGTTAAAGGTACCCCACAGAGCTTTGACCGAGTCAAGTCTCAAGATCAAATTTTTGGGACTTCAGGCTGCAGCTCTGGCTATTACTTCAACTGGAATAGTAATTTTGAAATCGTTAATAAATTTCTGTGATGCATCACCGCATGTGATCTTTTCTTTATTAAAGGACACTTTCTGTAAAAAGCAGTCAACTCAAACACCCACGTACACTTTCGTCTTCACTGTTTTCAAGTGTGTGCGTGTTTCTTAGCTAGTAGCTACATGTGCGTTGGTGCATGAAACCCCATTTACTTCCTCTCTCCTTCAGTGTTGCTGTTCTCAGTGGAGATGTTGGGGGGCCTCGGACTTCCTCTGACCCACCAATAAGCACCAAAGTGTCCAAACCTCTGACTGGCTGTAATACTTTATAAATAGCATTGTTATTAATGTTGGCCAAGAACACATAGCCAGATACACCAAAATGTGGAGATTGACAATTAAAACATACCGCGCCCCTGATGGAAATGCCCTTTTCACGTCGCCTCACCTACTTGCTCGTACTCACACAAACAAACACACGGCTACATTGTGTTTACTAAAAAAAAAACCCTCCGTTTCAGAACAGATGATCAAATGATGATGGAAAGGTGTGGGGAGAGAGAGGGAAGAGAACAGGGATGGAAAGAGTGGACAGCAGCCTTGTCTGAAATGACCCAACAGAGGCGCCTGTGGCTCTATAAATCAGTCTGACAACACACTGTGTGTGGTTGTTTGTATTTTCCTTTGTGTTAATGTTCCTTAGCTTTGTGAGGAGGTTTAAATGTGTCATGTGTGGAATGTATTTTCTGTGAGAGACAGAACACAAGCGGAGGAGAGAGAGAGAATTTGCATTTGTTTTTTTTCATGGTCCTCCATATCTCATTTTCCTTTTTGATTTGTGCATATTTTTTGCAGTGTGTGTGTGTGTGTGTGTGTGTTTGTGTTATGTGAGCTTCCTCTTCATGGTTAGTCCCATCATCACGGTCCCTGTATGACTATCTCTCGGGCTGTTTTAATAAAGCGTGAGGAATTGGATTAAAGGCATGGATTTTCTGCTTGAATGCATTTGCGCATCTGCGTTTTATTTTTGTGCTGCCTTGCCATTTTCCTATTTTTTCCCCAGCGGAGAGTGAAATGACTTCTCCCTCCACACGCCTTTGGACATACAGTACATGCGCATACAGTCTGTTGACTGTGTGTGGTGTTCAGGCCTAAGCGGCCTTACTGTCTGTCTTTGTACATCATCAACTGTTGCCTGTCTCTGGTTGGTCTATTTGATGTTTTTGTCAGTTCATCAATTCCAAGCTCAAGGATAAATTACTATGCAGCTGCTGGTTGTCGGCTATGTCTAATTCCAGAAAACATTTGCTTCCTCTTTGTCATTTGTGCAAACATTAAAATCTCCACAAACAGTAGTACAAGATCAAAACTATTATAAAAACTAAAAAAAATGTGGTTTAAATGAATGAGAACACTGTACAGTAAATTAAAATCACGATGCGGACCTATAGGAGATTGCAGTAACCTATTTTATATCTGCCTGAGTTAACCATCCCAAGTCATTTTTAAAAATTTTAGTAACTAAAAACCCCTTTCTTCCCCTCGGTGTCCTTTCCTGGTGTTGGAAGTTGTGTAAATCTCATGAAATGTAATGTGCCTGTGGAGTCCTGCACTTTGTTCCCACCCTTCCACCTCCGATCCCCGCGCTCGCTGTCCTTCTCTCTCCCTCCTCCCTGCTTCGCCCCAGGGCGCGCCCCCTCTATGTGACAGCAGTTCAGACTCTGGAAAAAGGTCGTCAGGCATACCGGGTCAACACACAGGGCCCAGTGGAGCGAGAAACATGAGGAGCGGCGGTTATAAAGCCAAGGGGAGAGGGGCACATCTCTCCGAAATCATCCGATGTCTGTGTTTACCCGGGCTCTGACAGGTCGACCGGCTCTGTCTGTGGAGAAGGCCAAGCAAATCTCACTACGAGCCCTTATCTGGCTTGTCTGATACACAAACCCACATTGCCACAGCTGCCACAGACATATCTGCTAAATGAACTGAACTGTTTGCCAGTTTGCTAAATGTCAGAAAATATCAGTCAGTTTCAACAGTATTTTGTCAATTCGGTCACCTAGCACGTCCCTCTCTCTCTTTCCCTCTCACTGTGCCCTTTTTGTTATTCTTAATCTGCGGGTGTTACTCATTGGGCTTTTTATTGGCACAAAATTGTTGTAAATGTGTTTGTGTGCACGTCATGGAGAAAAAAGTTTTTTTTGAGGCTCATCCAACACACACTGAACATCACTAGAAATGTTGTACATTTCATGTAGAAATAACAAAGGTACAATGTGACCTGATGAGCCTCTCTCTTTCTCTCACTCTCTTTCTCTTTTGGCCAATTTGGCCCTCTTCCCCCAGTGGCTCATTGCAAACAAGCCCATGAAAGGCTTTCTTTCTGGCCAGAGAAGAGTCCTTTTAACCCCCCCCCCCCCCACTCATCTCGCCTCCACCTTAGCCATCCTCTGAGCCCCATCATTACAGGCCTTTAGAAGGGCAAAATTACAGCAGAGTGACTTATTACCAGCTGTATCCAGGGACAGGGATGGAGGTTAGCGAGGGAAAAGGTAGGTAGGAATAGAGGGGAGATGGAGTAAAGCAGATGAGGGAGATGAACAAGGAAGATGGAGGTTCTAAGAGGGGAAGGATCACATCGGCGAGATTGAGAGAGAGGGAAGGGGTAAAGATTAGAAAGAAGATTGAGAGGCTGGCTTGAATAGAGAGTGAGAGAGAGAGAGCGAGAATCAGACGTAGACAAACACTGTCATTTACCGAGAGAGGCTGAGCTGCCTGCTAATGGATGCATAATATATGGCCCCTGAAAGTTTGCTCTACCTCAGTTCCTAAAGTTCACATGTACTTCCCATTCTTCATGTCCGGCGCCTTGCCAACGGAAGCAATGCACTATGGGATGCCAGAACCAGCTCTGTGGAGGGTTCACTGAGTTTTTGGTCTGCCAGCATTGGGATGTTAGAGCATCATTTTGTGGAATCTGATCTAATATCATGAGACCCCTCGTATCACATCGAATGAGTAGAATCAGCTGAAAATTAGTCTGACAGTGTCGAAGCGTTTGCTAGTGCACAGCATGGTGGACCTCCGGAGACCCTTGCTGTGTCGTACACAAAACTGAAGTAGACAAGCTTTAGTAAACAGATGTAAACTAGGTGGAATGGGGTGAGCGTGAGAGTGGGAGGAGGGCACGTGTGATGCACTAACAAACGCAGAAATAGACATCTCACTGGCGTAGATGACAGTAGCGTTTCGCCTAACGCACCCACAAAGGAAAGCACACTCACATCCTTTTGCCTTTGTTTCAAACTGAAAAATAAACAGATTTGTCACATCTGTGTTTGTAGCAAACTCAAACTAAATCACACAATGCACAAACTTAACTAAGTTAGTGAGGTTACTGTAGAAGCGCACTTTTGTTTGGTTGCTTGCTCAACAACAGCGCAAGACGTATGTTCATGTTTGTAAGTTAGATAAGAAGGAGACTTTAGCAGGGAAGATAGTGTGGGTGGTTGTTCAAAGTCTGTGGCTCTTGTGTCGTTTAGCAGGCTGCTGTCTGGCTGTTCATCAATGTTACCGTCTATGATAGAACGCTGACGGTACTGCTTTAACCGACTACGATTTAAAATGATGCTATTTGATTGGCTGTTTGGAAACACGTTCTCGATCTGCATAGACGGAGAACTAAAATTTGAATGCGCCATGTGATTTAGTAAAAATAAAATGCATGAAGCTTTATATCAGTGGGTCTTTTAGAAACACAACTAAGAGGAAAAACATTAATTCAATTAAATAAGTTAAAGCAGTCAAGTCAGTTTTATTTATGTAGCCCAAAATCATTAAATTGTCTCAGAGGGTTTTACAATCTCTTCAACATACAACACCCAATATCCTTACCACAATTGATTTGAATAAGGAAAAACAACCACACAAAAAAACCTCTTCAAGAGGAAAATACTAGAATAATAAAAAATAAAAACAGGCAAAACTAAAATAAGGAAAAATTCAAATGCACAGGGTAACGAGTGATTTTAAGAGGAAAAAAACATATACTTTCCTGGAAATATAAGATTTTGGTTTTAATGTCTAACAATGATGATCTGTATCACTTCACATGATGTGAAGTTGCTATGGACAGGACTGAACTTGAACCAGTTTGTGTCCCAACATTCATTCACCTGACTTGTGATCCTATACTGTATTGTATGCCAGTTCTCAGAGGTTTTATGCAAATACTCCTAGTCCTCTGGTAAGCATGGCCAAAAGTGACAACTACAGCTCCTCCGGACTCTCCCACATAAACATGCAAACACACATACACGCACACACATACACGCACATTGCCATTTAGAGAGCGAGCGAGGCAACTCATGGATGATTTTCATTGTTATTCATGTATTAATTTATTCGGTCATGGCAGACGTGAAACAGGGCTGTAATATGCAGATGTGGGTTTGTTTCTCGATGGGAATTTTCCGGTCCACTGCCTCTAGCTGCCACTAATAATAAAGACAGGCAAGGAAGGTGGAGGAGGAAAGGGGGGAGGGGAGGTGGAGAGAGAGAGAGAGAGAAAGAGAGCGAGAGAGAGGGAGGGAGAAATAGGAGTTAGAGAGGGAAGGTTGGAGTTGTCAAGATGCCTCCAGTCATACACCAGCTCTCAAACAAATCCCCCACTCCCTTTTTCCTATACATACACACACACACACACACACACTCACTCAGACATACACATGCAGGCAGTGACCAGGTGTGATCTTGCTGTGAATGATCTTGTCCTTGACATGAAGGTGAGCATGTAGAGTTGTCCTCTCTCTATTGTTGACAAGACGCCTGTGCAGCTGCAGGTTGTTGCTCCTCTGTCTTTAGATCAGCAGTAGGAGCTTATTTTAAACTGGCTACGGTTAATGTAACAACACATTAAGATATGAGGCAAATACTCTTTTTTTTTTTTTTACCTGCTACCCACGGGACAATTGAAACTCACAATGTGGCTTAAAATGAGCCTTAAATTACTACAGCCAGCTACTTTTTTGACCCTCGTCAACATCAGCGTTTATTTCCCAGATCATAAAGAAAACAAATATCTTGGTCATGCAGCTGCTAAAAAGCTAATGCATTTTTATTTGCTGCTTTATTGAAATGCTCGCTGTGAGTGCTGCAGACTTGGTTAGGAAATAAGCAGTTGAATAAACTGACTGTGTCACTACCCAAGACATATATAGCCAAGGACTGTAAGACACCCTGTAGGCAATTGGCTGTGAGACATGTTGTTTTCTGTGTGTGTTGTGGTGGCGTTGCAACGGGGTTAGTTCCTGCGGGAGGGTCATAAGCGTGGAACATTGCCATGCCGGAGGAGTAATGATGTCAAAGACAAGATGCTAACAGGCAGCGAAGGATTCTCTCTATTTTCTCTTCCCTGCTGAATTTATAAGAGACATTAACCCCCTCCTGTCTGTGTGATTGAGTGGTGCAATGGCAGCTAGAGGAGCCCCAGGAACCCTGGAAGAGTTCATATACGTAGAGATGTTATTTCTATGTAATACTATCAAAATAAAAGGATAATACTGTCTTTATATACCAAAACATATGAAATAGGTAGCACATCTCAAAAATTCAAGTCAAGGAGGACAAAATAATTTCATTCCACTTGTTTATTTGGCTTACATCATAATAGAAAAACGCTCTGGCATGGCTCTGTGCCGTTTTCGGCACAGAGCCTTCATCAGAGAAAAACCTGTATACCCTCAAATATAAACCAAATAAACAAGTAGAATGTGTATATTTTGTCTTCCTTGACTTGAATTTTTGAGATGTGCTAACTTATATGTGTTACCATATTTTTTGGAATGTGCTCTTTGGATATTGGGTCGACCACTCCTCTGGGAATCCTATTGTTGAAGCGCAACCTCTTTTGTCAATACGACTATCTTTATGTAGTTTTGGAACTGCTTGGAACCATATCCTTTCATGCACTGTATATTCTCAATTTACAGGGAGAGACAATAAAATGCCAACTTAATTAAAAAGGAATTTAACATTTAAAAGCTTGATTACAATTGTGTAGCAATACTGCAAAGCTTTCAAAGTAACATGAGATCACAAACAAAGCTCCAAAGAGGCTGGAAAAAAGCAAAAAGGCAAGATTCAAACAAATCAAAATTGCTTAATATGTCAAGAGAATAATTGCAGGAATCATGAACACAAACAAATGGCATCCACAAAGAGGAACGGAGTTGCAGAGAGATGACGAACATACACTACTCAGTCAATGTATTTTTGTCATGATGTGTTTGTTATTTTGCAAAATTTTGTAACAAGTGGGTAAAAGGCAGGTTTACCCTCATACTACTAGTCTATACTAATACTACTACAATACACCAGTGGTAAAGCAAGTATTTAGATCCTTTTCTTAAGCAAAAATACCAATGAATTGTTACATTACAAGAAAAGGTCTTGCATTTAAAATCTTACTTGAAGATGCCCAGTAAATATACATTCAGTGTTTCTCACCAAAACGCATTGTGTGTCTTTGAGGTCTGAAAAAATATGTTGAATGCATTTCTTCCTCATAAAACGTTTGCAAAGCTAGTCTTTGGGCATTGGTAGGTTTCTTCGTGCGTTACCACTGCCAACTGTCAATCAGCAGAATAGCGTAAGAATGGAGGCCGGTGTTAGGCATGCTCATGCATGTGCATGTGTGTCATCCAAAACAAAACAAGGGGCCCACCGTAAAAACATTATCCGTACTGGTACTAGTTATTAAAAATTACACAGGCAAACTTAAAATGAAAACAGAGGTATTAATAGGAAAGTATATTTAGAGTGTCCAAAGTAAATATACATGTAATGCAGTTAAATGACCCCTGTTAAGTTATATTATATTTTTGCATAATTATAAATGATGCATAAATATGCAAGCGGCATTTTAATGTTGCAGCTATTTTTTTTTATATATTTCTGCAAAGTAACCATTACTAAAGCTGTCAAATAAATGTGGAATAAAAAAATCCAATGGTTTCCTTTGAAATGTAATGGGGTAGAAGCATACAGTAGCAGAAACTGGTAATAATCAAACTACTACTACCTTACATTCCACCGCTGCTATAAACACAAACTTCACAGCATCCATCACACATGCTGACGTCTTGTTCTCCTGTGATTTGTAGCCCACAGGCATGCACCAAGGCCGTAGTCCAAGCTGTGTCAAATCAGCAGAGTCTTCACCAGAGGCCAAATCTGTAGCGTATAATTAGCTTTTAATCAGCACCCTCATTCAGGCGAGCAGCAAAGATTAGCCCAGCTTGGGCTCTGCTTAAAATAAGCATTCATAAATGTGCGTGAAAGCCTCTGACCCATCGCATCCAATCATACACGCACAATACCAAGCGCCCTCCCTGCTGTCCTCTCTCTTCTTGCTTTCCCCGCTCATGCCTGTAAAGCTCCTCTTTATTTTCCCCTCTCTCTACTCCTGTCTCTTCCCTGAATTTATTAACATTTTCCAGGGATGTTGGTTTACCAATCCCTAAAACCTCTGCTATTGAAATCCAGTTCATTGTTTGCCAGTGTGCAAGGGCACAAGGACACGCACTTACGCGCAAGCCTATACATAACACCACAAGCCCGACCTTCATGACACCTACTGCGCTGGAGGGTCTATTTGGATAATCCAATATGAAGAATTTAAAGTGAGTGTCTTTATTAAAAAAGCTGCTGGGGTTCGAGAGTGTAATATTTTAGATGAGCTCCTCTCGTCTAATCCCTGCCTCTCTCTGGGGTGAGCTGCAGCATTTATGCCAGTAATGAAGTGCAGTGAGATGAAAGCGTTTTTAATGGGATTTAGTTGAACTGGGACACAATCCAGAAAGTCAGGCAGAGTAGAGGATAACACTTCCTCAACATCACAGCCAACGTCATTGTTATTTCTGCTCTCATGCATGACTGGCTTGCATGCTGCTATTATTTAATGAATGTGTGTCACCTCTCTTTTCTATTGGCTATGATAAACGTCAGTCACAAACCTCCTGTTGTAAAATTGTAATCGTATTGCTCCCGTGTTTTCTTTTTTTTCCTCCTGTTTAATTTTTCCCCCTTTCCTAGCTCTCTGCTCACACGCCTCATCTCCTGTTGGTCGACAGTGAACAAGGAGTGACTGTACTATCTTGCAGGTTGAGTTGGCATTTTTTTCCGAGTGTATGTTTGTGGATGACAGGGTTGGCTGGGTGGCTGGCTGGTTCAGGTTCATCCAAATATGTTCTGCATCACATCTACATCATTATCACAACAACACACATGCACAAACACACACACAGTACGGCTTTATTAAAGCGCTAAGAGGCCCAGCGTAAAAGGTACATAACTTTTCCACAAAACTCTGTACAGAATTGTTGATGTTTTAAAATGGAATGACTTGAGAGGGAAATGCATTAAGAGTTTTGGGCTTATTATAGTTAGATTTAGACATCATGACGCACATTTGCACACAGATTTAGTCTGTGGTCTGAACCAGTTGCAGTTGACAGTTGGGGGAAAAAATGTAACTGTGTGTCATGTCTAAGGATTCAAATATTTTGCCTTCTCGTCCTATTGATGCCAGTTTTTCCAGTGTGATTGTACGTGTTTTATGGCCGGAACTGGGACCATTGTTGCCACTGAGGAGCAGGGGAAATAACATAAAATGAATACTGAAAAATGGGACATGTATATCATAAAGATATGATATACATTTGATTGGTCTCAGTGCAGAAAAACTGCTGAGATGATGTTTAGCTTGGTCTTACATACTTCACTAACCTTCAGCTCTTTGCAGAGTCACAAACCTTGTTGCACACATCACACCATGTACTATATCACCAAAAGTTGGCTTTTTCTTTTGTTTCCTCACCTTTTCTGCATAATTTGCAGTGTAAATGAGCAAGGCAAATTGTTTACTGACAAATGTCTCTTTCTATTTTGGTAAAGTAAATTCATGTTTTGCAGGATTTGGGGGGATTGCCTAGATGCAGACATCTAATTGTGGTCTACATGTTTCTCATTGGGTTGTCTAATGTATTTCTGAACATCCTGACTAAAAACGATCTGTGTTGGTGGATGTAAGTGGTTATGTGTGGCATGTCTGAGCTCTGTATTTATTTTTTTAGTGTTCTTCAGGTCCGTTCCCAGCTTTAGATGTGCCCAACTCTAGGCCCTCTGACACTACAGACAAAGCAAAATGGGATTTGCATAGCAGGAAACAAATCACTGTGAACGGCTGTAGCAGTGAAGCTTTCAGCCTGTGGGAGCCAGTGTGTGTGACCAGCATGGACTCCAGCTCTCTCCAGCCAGCCAACGATCCTGCTGCTGCTGTGATGAGTTTGGCTCATGACCTCCTCGGGGCCGCGCTGCCATATTGGCCCCCCGCTTATTGTTCTGTCAACAGCATCTGTTGGTCCCGATAACAGGATTAGACCAGCCCCCTATAGGCTGGCTGGAGCTAGCCTGGATTAGCCAGCAAGGCCTATGTTTTCATACATGTGAGTGTCTCTGTTTGCATGTGTGTGTGTGTGTGGATGTCATTTTGACTGAGTCTATCCCTATCATGTCAGAGAACTGAAACCAGCAGATAATGCCCATTTTCATTTTCCTATCATATTTTTCCTCTATCAATACTATACTTTACAGATCTCTTATAGCACAGAGAGCCTATACTCTATGGGTTGACTGCAAGAATGGACATTTGTATTAAGAATGGGCTCTCAAGTGCAAAGTAAATTGAGCATTATTACCCCGACCAATGGATTGAAGGTCATGTTAAGGTCAAGTAGTGTGTTGCTCATGAATATTACATGTTCCTCTCCAAAATCATTACACACTGTCCTGTTTTTCCAGTTAATAAACAGTTTCCCAGGTCAGAGAAGAAGGCGTACAGATGAATCCCTGGATTAGAATCCCATCGAAAGTAAAGCACTATGATAACAATCTCTTTCAAACCATTGTCTTGTTCATTGTAGCGCCTTCCAGAGTCATTTATCAGAAAATCAGTACAAAAGACAGGCCAACAATAGGTCTTAAGGTCTCGGACGCCAACACACAGCCACAGGTCGATAATGGCCTTAACACCCAGCAGGGATGTGAGAGGAACACAGGAAGGGCATCCGATCCCAGGATACACAGTGGGAATCTCACAGGAGCATGGCAACAACGTTCCCAGTCTCCTTGACTTCCCCCTGGGATACACAAATCCCACTTCCCCCTCCCAATGTTTTTCCCCACTGAGAATATTACCTGCCAATGTGCTCGTGCTCCTGTGACATTCCTGCCAAGCTGCGCACCGGCTGATCTGTTTGGTTCCACTTGACCCAGGAATTTAGCAGTATTTTCTATTAAAAGTGGAAAACAGGTTCTCCACTACATGCAAGACATGGTTTAGTGTGTGTTTTTCCCAAGTCTGTGTGTTTTTGTGTCAAACAAACAGGTGAGACCTTGGGTGGAAAAAAAAAATTCAGAGCTACCATCAGTGTCTCAGAACAGAGTAGGGACTGTGAAAGAGAAGCTGAGGAGAAAAGTAAATAAACTAGTTGCCTGTCACTTACCTACCTCCCCATCCTCTCTTCTCTGCACTGCCACTCTAATCTTCATGCCGCTCTCTTCTCGGAGCCGTAATCAGGAAAAGGACTTCCAGCTGCTTAAAAGATGAAGCTATTGTGCGGCTTCATGTCATGACACACTATCATACCCACAGTTATTGCCCTCCCGTACCTCCATTTCTCTCCCTGCTCAAACTGACACGTGTGTTTCCATGAAAATGTTTTTCTGAGACATTTCACAGAAAAGCGGCTTTCCCATTTCCTCTTCCATGCCTGCTTGTCAAGACCTGCATTTAAAATGGCTGGCAGATGCCACACTGCAGTGTGGTGATTGTTGGCATGTACGGTGTGTCACCGCGACTCGCTGTGTCAGGCTGCACCATTCATTTCCGACCAGTCAGATTAACCAGACACTCTTCAGAAGAGGCCACTGGTCACTGTGCCTTCCTCTCATGCTTTCTAACAGAAGCAGAGCTTGAGCTGAGAAGCCGGTGAAGAGTGGCAGTTTTAATCTCTCCTGGCCTCCCACTCAGGCCAAACCGGTTGCGATTCACATTGCAGACACATTCTCAGTATTCTACTCGCTGTATGGACTATATTTTAATTTATAAAACATCGGTCCTTAGTTTAATAAAATATGCACAGTGTATACACTCTGAGTTCACATTTCTAGGTCAAAGCCCTCCAACTAAATACACATGAGGCCGTGGATCATTGATTCTGTCTGAGAAAATTGTTGCTGTGGATATCCAAGTATGGCAGGACAGGAAGGGGAAAGAGACCCCCCCCACCCCC
>CM022470.1:6318072-6331576 GCA_011952105.1 Coreoperca whiteheadi | reverse complement strand
GGGGCAGGGAAGGGAAAACCCCCCCCCCCCCCCCCCCCCCGTTGACCTTATCAGGCCTATTTCCAGATTGTGTACTGCCCCAAACAGGGAGCGATAATCAGGTGCTAATGTTTAGGTCTAGGTCAAATGTACTGGCTACCTGTTGTAGCCCATTATCTTGCAATTATGTTTATATCAGATAATTCTGCAGGCACATCCAGTGCCAATGTTCAGTGCCTGTGCAGCAAGTATCTGACATTCATGCAGAAGACCGTAGTTCGAGGCCCATTACAGACTTATGAATTCACTTTTTACACTGTTACCACGACCTTTCACCTCAACATATCCAGGGGTTTTACTTGCCTAAACCTAATCATACCTATTCTAACCTTTTTCTTTTAAATTGCCTAGCCTTTACCATAATTTCTTTGCCATAACAACAGTGTTTACCTAACAATACTGTAGTTGCCATGCACAAAATAAAAAAAAAAAAGTTTTATAAACATTGGCACTGAATATAAAACACTGTCATTATATCAATATATAATCAGCAGAATTGTCCATTATAAACATTCTGTCTGGTGATAGTGTTGTATCCAGAGAGTACCCCAGCTCTTTCCCAATGTATTCTTTGAGAGGCTCCAGCCCCTGCAACCCGGTTCAATTTCATCTAGGGACAGGTGTTGGAAACTAGCTTAGGCTATTGTAAATGCTGTGGTTTGTTGCATTGGACATGTGCCTGTATGAAAGGATTAAGAGTGTATGAAATGGATGTATGGTTGGACGGCTGGATAGATAGAGTTAGGGCCATGGCTGTGGCCTGCCTACATAAGCAAATTAGGTTGTTATTGTCCACAGCCTGAGAGACTAATCTCGGGGTACGAAATGCTCTGAGGCGACAGAAAGAGTGAAAACTAATCAATATAGACACTTCATCATCACTCTCTCACTGCCCTCTCTTCAAGCCAATTAATCAGTAATCAATGATAGCGAATTATTACTGTGAGAGGGTGATGGCATTGTAGACTAATGTGAGCTTGAGTATCTCTCGCTGTCTCTTGCGTTGTAAGAGGAGAATGCTGTAAGGGCAGGCAGAGAGCTTCAGACGTTTTGCACCTTTGAACAAAAAGGCGCAGTTTCCCGCTGCGCCTCTCCCTCCTCCTCCCTGCCCTGACAGAGCTCGTCTATCTGTCTATTGTCTCGCCATCACATTGACTCCCTGTCACTGCCTCTATCTATTATTCGAACTCTTCTGTCTGTCAGTCTCTCCTGTGCTCTTCCTCTCCACACTGTTAGCCTGTTTCTGTCAAACAGTTTTCCATTCTGTTTCTTCTCGTCGGCCCCCGCTCTTTATTCCCGACACATGCTCGGTCTCCTTTTTAACAGGCATTTTATCACATAGAACCACATCTGCCTCTGTGCGTGCACACACACCCCGGGCGAGTGTCTATCCTGGGTCGTCTTGTTGATGAGTTCACACATGCAAGTGCGGGCACACGCGCAAAGGGCCACGTCAGCATGCGTGCTCGCACACGCCGACACACACAGATGGTGTGCAGGTGTAAGATGTGACTTAGTCCAGATAACAGGCCATCGCCTCCTCCCGTCTGCATTGCAATGTGAAACAGCTGAGGTTGGATTCCAGTGACACATTCTCTCGCTGCCTCTCACTGTCCCTGCCTTTGTGGCGCTGTAGTTTCTTTTTGCCTTGTCCTTCCTCGAATGTACTTGATTTGAGTCTATCTGCCAGTGGGCCTTGTGCTGTCCCTAGTGATCGTCAGTCATATTTTGTCTGTATTCTGACCCATAGCAGGGCAACTAGACAGTCTGCAGCATCCAATCATCCATTCCATACAACACTGAAAATGAAATACTGTGCTTTCACTGGTTTATGTTTGTTTTTAAGCCTTCAATTATGATATGATTATGTTTTTAATAGTAATGATTCATAACTTCTACCACAAAAATACAGCCAGCTTCATAATGCACCATTATGCCCTCTAGTATGATTCATACTTGTACTGTCGTGACACGGTTACGCATGCATACACACTGGATTTGCACAGTGGTGCTCACACACTGTTGCCATGTGGTTTGTTCTCTACAATATGTGTGCGTGTTTGTATATTTGTGTGTGTGTTTGTATGCAGAGGAGGGGTGGTGGTTGCAGATTGTGTTCGGTCCAGTAGACCCCTCCCAGTCAGAGCGGAGCTGTCTTAGCTCGTCAACATTAGACTCGCGTGGCACCCTGATCCGCCCCGACAGTCAGCCACAGGAAATGATGGGACATGACACCGCCCACATGTGACCCAGCGTGCGGGACCCAGCGTGCGGGAACCGGCGAGCGGGCAGGAGGGTGGTGGGAGTGTTGGATTGGATGGAAAAACAGGAAGGCAGCGAGGTGATGTGTCCTCACAAATAGCAGAGGCAGAAACCATAGCCCCGCCTGGCACAACACAGACAAGACGCATAACACCTTGGCGCACACACATACGCAAAGACAGACAAGTCTCACACACGTACACAAACAGACACGCACACAGCAACTGTGGGTGCAGGCCACGTGATATTTTATCCGGTTGAATGGCGGTGAAATGAATCTCAGCATGCCTGGCTCTAGACCTTTGGGATCATGCCATTGTCTTTAACTCCACATGCCTCAGCTGCTTCAACCAAACACAAATACATACACGTGGGTCCAACCTGATTATGGCATAGACCAAGAAAGCAGCCTCCACCGGAAGATAACTAATTTAGTCTATTACTAACTGTCTTAGATGCAGAGCACCTCATTGTTCTGGAAACAAAATTAACCACATGTTCTTCCATTCATTCATTCCTTCAGTGAATCACATACTTGCTCCGATATGGTGGTCAGCCAATGTTTTATTGGTAAGTAGCAATATTGGATTTTTTGATAAAACAATTCAAAAGAAGAGCTCTCAAGAAGTATTAAAAACGCTTCAATACAAGACCAGACATTTTTATTAACACGCTCACATGTGAAGTTAAATGAAAACTGCTTTTTAAACACAAAACCGTAGTGTACAAAATTTTAACAAATTTTGCAATTGATTTAGATCCAGAAACAAAATGACATTTTTTACTGAAGTTGCCTAACCTTTACTTGAAAAAGGTGATTTATTAAGAGCCCCTTTTTCTGTCTATATGGCATTCAGGGTCTCTCCATGCAAAGTAATTCCTCCAGGCAGGCCACAGACAGGGCAGAGTGAGTTTATGGGCTGGGTGGGGCTGGAACTCGGGCCTCGGTGTGAAGGAAGAAGACAGGGAGATACAGCATGCATATACAGGGTTTTTCCATCGACCAAACCCTATAGCCTTTCACATTTATGGCCCCTTTTTTTACAGATTTTCCAGGCCTACCATCAGGTGCGTCAGACGCTGTCATATTTCCAGAGCAGAGCGAAACCCCAGTGTTTCCACTGGGCCAGCCGTGGCTTGGTGCATACCTCTCAGAGGATTTCTTTCCCCTCTCACCTTCAATATCCTCTCTCTTTAGATTGAACCGCATCTCAAGTAATAGCTGTTTCTCCTCTCTGTGCCTCTCTTTCCATCCTCTGTATGATGGTCTGCTTCCATACTGTCACTTTGTGTAAATCTGATTGAGAATGCCATAGAGCTCCTTTGTTTCTTTGTAGTAGTCTGTTTTTACTGTCATTCCTGCTGCAGATTTGATGTGTGGCACACAGTAACCACACTACAGCCACAATGTCTCTCTGTGGGCGGTTTCAAGTGTAGAATATTTACACGGATGCTCCTCTAAAGCACAAAGCCTTGTTCAACAAACCGCACATACAAACCATGCCAATGTAATGCTCATCTTTTCATTTAACATACAAATACAAACAAATGGTAAACACACATGTCCACAAGTGGTTTAGCTGTTATGTAGCGTCTAAGATACCTCATATGGCCCCTCATATGGTCACTTTACCTAGATAAATGCTAAGCTGACTTTACTGATTGTGAAGACAGTCACTAGCCACATTTATTATGTGAAA
This sequence comes from Coreoperca whiteheadi, assembly GCA_011952105.1. Classification (NCBI taxonomy): domain Eukaryota; kingdom Metazoa; phylum Chordata; class Actinopteri; order Centrarchiformes; family Sinipercidae; genus Coreoperca; species Coreoperca whiteheadi. The sequence goes on along the minus strand of CM022470.1, from coordinate 6,327,575 downwards.
GCCCATGCTTTCAACTTTGAATGGCTTCATCTTCAGTGTACAAAGCAGCATTCTGCCACTGCAATGACTCTCCTTTCCTTTATCTGAGTCAACGAACACACCCACATCCACCGACTGCCTTTTTGTATTATTTATTGAACCCAAAGACACAAGTTCTTTCAAGGTTGATACCACCAAAATGTACACATATTTTAGTGATTGCTGTGCCTAAATATATTCACTCTTCACATACATATAAATATATATATATATTATATACTCAGACAACCAACGTGTATTATCGGAAATTATTAGCCCTTTGTTTTTACCTTGATTTGACTGATTACCATATACAAATTAAAAGTGAAAAAGAAATGGTTTAATGAGTTTTTCAGTTGTAGCCTTAAGGCAATAAAAGCTGGAAGATTTTAAAGCATGTGTAGACATTTATGTAGGTTTTTTTCTTCTGAATACATTATGGGCCAGGGCACTCTAATCAGTATGTGTGAACGTGAGCAACCCTGCAAAAACAAGAAAGCAAGAGCCTAATATGTGGTAATGTACAGCCCGGAGCCACTCGACTGATAATGAATGAGAGATTGATTTTTGGCCTCGTGCAATGTTTGTCCGTTATAGTAGAGCACTAAAGCAGAGAATGATCTTTCATTCAACGTCAGTCAACCTGGATATTGTCACTGGAATCTTTTCCGTATTTTCCAAATGACTCACATCGGAGCTCTACATCAACCTGACAATACAGAGTAAATCAGTTTGTCAATTTCTGCCTTGAAGAAATACTCATGAACATATGCTAGACAGCCTGAACCGTGCTAAACATAACAATAATACATTAGGCTAAAAAGCAACACTATTCCCTTTCACACTCTTTCTCATGTCACAGCAACACAGCTGAACTCAGTCTGAATTTTTTTTTTTTAAATGTATAACCCCCTTTAATTGCAGTCTGGAGTGCGAAGGCAGCAATTAAGGAATAAAAGTACAATCCAGCAGTCCAACGAAATCATTATACAGCATTAGTCACTCTCAGTAGCCTAGGGAGTGGGAGGGTGAAAGATACATAAAAAATGAAAATAATAACACAAATGAAGGGAAACAACGATCCACACTTATATATAGTTGTGCATTAAGGGGTTACATTGTGGCACGTAGCTACGCCGTATATTCAGTAATGAAACAAGGCGGACCTTCAGTTCCCACTGTCGCTCATATCAAAAAGTACTGAAAATGAAAGAATGTAAACACAGTTACCGTGGTAACCTCTGTCTCATGTTGTTGTAGTGATAAATAATAATAGTAATAATACATTTTATTTATAGGCGCCTTTCAAAACACTCAAGGTCACCTTACAAGACAGAATTAATTGACAGAAATGACGTAAAAAAAACAGGTAGAATCAGACAATGAACTGGAACCCAAAACTATGCAGCACATATCTACAGTGGGACTCCTGTTCAACCCTTGCATCGACCATAAATCCAGCTTTGGTATAAAAGTTAAAAGTAAGCATTTGTATGTATCTGGACAATGTATAATTACCATCAACATGTTACCAGTTGATGCTATTCTTGGGCAAAACATTTTCCCTTGAAGGTGGACGGAGGAAAGGCCATTGGGTCAATAAAATCAAAATGGATCATCCTTTTGGGACCATGAACGTGTCAGTAACATTTCATTGAAATCTGCCTATTACATCTTAGATAGACATGTTAGATTTTTAAATGTTTGCAAAGCTGACAGTTTTCCCGATGGAAGCACTTGCCAAAATGTCAGGGGTTACCTAAAATATTATGTCTCATCCCCCAGGGATCATGGATATCCACAAGAAAATTTCATAGCAATCCAGGAATTTTTTCATGATACCTTGTCATCGGCCAAAGCGTTGAGATGACATGGCAGTGGTAAACAAAGGGTCAAAGTATGGGACAGTGTCTTGTAGTGTCTTGTAGTGTCTAGTGTAGTAGTGTTGTGTAGTATGCAACACCATAACCTTCCAAGGAAGACAACAGCAGTGAATTGTTTTCCTGCAAGCATTTCAGAGATAGCAAAGCACAAGAGGGGGTCAAGTTCAGCATAAAACCAAATGTGTGCAGAAATGTTACATTATAATGTGTAACGGTGTGCATGAGTTTTCACACAGGTCTTCCACTCAGCCAAGTTGTCCGGTTATTCTTGGCAGTAATTACGTCAGTTTGACTGCGGACATTCTTCTGTTTTCGACTCCACTTCAAGCCGGAAGCAGACATTAGGATTTCCACCTGCGTTTCGTTCACCTCAGCCAGCAGTTTCCCTCTCCACCTGATCTGCTTCGCTCTGCCCTCACCTCCTCCTCATCCTGCTCGTGTCCTTCATCTTCCACTTGTGAACCCAGCCATGGCAACGAAACACATTGATGATTTATTTATGTTAGGGAACCCAACTTCCCCTCATTCCTTACAACTCTCTTTCTCACACAAACACAAACGCGCGCGCACACACACACACACACACACACACACACACACACTTTCACTCTGTCTCTTCTCGTGTTTGTCTGTGTGGGAAACCGTATGTGACAGTGATGCTAAATGGGGCGTCCCCTCTCCCGTTGTGATGAGATTGAATGTGCAGGTGGCAGAGTTTACAAGCACAACACACACACACACACACACACACACACACACACACCCCTTTCCTCTGCGGTATCATGCTGAGATGACAGCATATCCCTGCTCTGGGGTTAACACACATGATCTAGGTATTTGACACTATCTGCGCCATTTTTGAGAGAAACACATTTTAGCAGCCAATGCGTCAAGTGACACTAGGTGACGACATCATCTGCAGTAAGAAGAACTTTTAGTAACGGACAGGTGTTAGCGCTTTTAAAATATTTCCATTAGTTCAAGAATTTTAAAGATCAAATATAATCAGCTCAACATATCTGCCGTGCCCAGGTTTGTTTCTGGAACAGTTTATGTATTCATTCCCTCCACTGTGACTGCTTGCTGCATACAGTCCCGCCAGCCGCCGCCCACAGCATTCCACGACATGAGCCCACGTCTTATGTTAAGAGGGGAAGCCTGGTGAATCAAAACCTTATGTTATCTGTACATTTAAATCGTACTCAAAAGCAAAACTGACAGGCTTGTCTTTTTATCCAGCTCTTTAATTCATCAGTCACACCACCTTCCTTCTGTGAACCAAAATGGATTTGTTAACAACTTATAACTGCAACATTTACAACCCCAGATGTGATGAATTATTAGAGTGAGTTTCTGAAACGACAAAAGGAGGAGGACGTTCACCTGAATTGTAAATGTTGCTGTGATAACTTGTTTATAAATGGACTTTGGTCCGATGCCCTGCAGCTCTTTTAAACAGGATGAGCAGTGGTGACTTGAGTTGGATAAAAAGACAAAGCAAGTTATGCTGGAGGAGGACACCAGCTAAACCTTGTTTTACAACCTGGCAACCCAAATTTGTTTTTAAAACACTGATAAATGACGTATTAAACATGTTAACCATCAAGTAGTCCCTCATACTGGCCTATTGATCTATAAAGCATCAATAAAACAATCAGGTAGCTTGAAAAACATTCTTAACATTGGTTTATCAGCTTTATAATTCAAGACTTTTCCTAATTTCATGAGAATTGCTTACATGATTTTGAACTGATGACATCTTTCGGAAGTCTGCTACAGAAAATAATGCATTACTTCTGTTTGGGGTCTGTCGAAAGCGGTTAAATACAATGGGTTTTTTTTGTTTCTATATCTGTGATTGGTGTTGACAGGACTCTTTACACAGCACTATCAAATCCTAAATTATCCCAGTTGGATTTCTATTATTGGGATTTTATAACATTTTATACATAAGAGGTTTAAAAGAGAGTTTCTTTGGGATCTAATTGACCTCAAACATCCGTAATGTCACTAGGATAATATACTGTGCATTTGTTTTTGGTAAACAAAAGAAACATATTTGAAAAATGCCTTGAAAAATGCCTTGAAAAACACGATTTGATTATTTGGTATAATAACAAGGCTCCATGGTCATCTCTGTATTTTATCCCCTTCATGAAATGTGCCCTGTTTGGTAAAGTGAAGGGTTATCAATTCAAGTTAATACATATTGGGCTTTAAAGAAAAATATTATTATTAAATATAAAAGTTTTTCGGGGGAGCTTTTCTTACCTTAATTGAGAGGGTCAGCTGATGATTGACAGGAAATGTGGGAGAGAGATGGGGTGCTGACATGCAGCAAATGGCCGCGGCTCAGACTCGAACCCGGGTCACTGCAGATGGGGACTAGGCCCCGTACGTGGGGCGCCAGCTCTACCAACTGCAGTGGGGCCCCTAATAATGAGGAAGTAAAGCACTCTCACTATGATTTTCTCTTTTGGAAAAAAATGCTTGTTGAGTAAACAATATTTCAGGGACACAGGGATAATATTCTCGTGTGCAAGTTGACCAACAAGCTAATCACCTAAAACTTGGTTTAATCCCACACACGCCCTGTTAGAGCTGCCTTCAGCTGCTGTTATATGACTGAGCATCTTACACCGCCGCCCATCAGCATCTGTCTTTCTTGTCCACCCATCTTCAGATTACTTTAGCTCCTCACAGTCAACCCTCTCAGTGCTCCTCCCACCTCCTGTCAGTCTTTCTGTCACTCAGTTAGTTAGTCTCTCTGTCAGTCAGGTAGCCAGCCAAGGCATTACGCTCCGAGGGTGTTCCCTCCCAGTGCTCTTCAATTCAGTTGTTTGTTTGTGAGAGAAATAGGGTGAGAGAGGTGTGGGGAGACAGAAAGCGAGATGGAGAGATTTTGGTCTAGTGCAAGATAGTGAAGTGGAAAGAAATATGCCAATGAAGTAAGCAAATTGATAGAGGGACTGAGAGAGAGGGAGATAGAGAGATGTTAATTTAGATAGTGAGAGCTTAGTGTCAGAGTTTCAAAAAGAAGAGTGTGAGAAACAGAAGTAAATGGAGAGAAGGTGAAAGTTTACTTTAGACAAAGATGTTATTTTACAGCGAGTTGATGGGCTAGAGAGAAAAGGGGGAGTCTGAAAGCTGTTAGTTTGGGGGGAGGGGGGGGGGGCAGAGAGAAAGGAAAATTGTTGGTTTAGAGAGAGAGAGAGTCAGGGAGAAGGATAGATGGCTGTTTGCCTCGTCTGCTGCCGCCAGTCATTACCTAGTCGGGCCTCAGCAGCAGGTTGGCAGAGCGAGCTCTAATTGAGGAGGCTGGTGGCTCGGAACAGCAGAGAGAGAGGCAGGGCTAGCTTGTTCATAAATTAGCCTGTCACTCATTCTGCCCTGGCTTGTAGTTGGGATCAGAAAACACCATTTCCAAACACATTTGCATTTGTCACAAGTTCCCATACTAGAAAGCAGAAGCTCACAAAGCCTGGATGTTTGCATTTTGAACATTTTTGTTGTATTTACGATGAACATCCAGTAAGCGTCCAGTAAGTTTTACAAAAGGTGACTTCTCTACAATGGTGTTTTAATAGAGAAGATAATCTACAGCTATGTATCAATATCCATTAACCCAGAGGAATGGCAGCAGCATGTGTCTTGTCTAGTAAACCACAAAACTCCCAAACCCACATTCCCGCACTTCAGCCATGTCGCTCCCACCACCATCTTGCTTTCCCGCCGCATATCGGGAAACAAAAAGGTGAACATTACGAGGCTGTCACACCTTGAAAGGTATTGATCAGGCTGCTCCTGTGAGACAGCTAGATGAACTTCCCATCAGCACCAGAGAGAGGTTTTCTGGGGTTTTGTTGCCATCTGTTAATGACTAATGCAAGTTGAGCTATGTGAAGAGAATGTGGACATAAGAGGGAGGGGAGTTGTGTGGGAGGATGTTGTAGGGATGCCCATGTCGCCGATAAAAAGATGTCATGTTGTTTTAGGCTTGCACGGCGCTGCACGGCGCCTTCTCGGGTGACAGCAGCTATCTCCATATTTCACGCTTCCTCTTCCTCCCTCTCCTCAGATCTCGTGCCCTCGCTGTCACGCTGTCCCGCAGCACCCAGCACCTCCGCCACTCTCTCCCACCCAGCTATACCCCCGCCCACCCCGCAGCCCATCCACCCCAAACCAACCCGACCCACAGTGCTGACAGTGCCGGCATGCAACAGGGAACACACACACCGCATAATAATTACAAGCCGCTCACCTCCTCTGTAGTTTCCACCTTACCTTCCCATCCTCAAAATCACACATACAATGTGAACAGACATCAATGCACGTTCAACATGTCTGTACATCTGTCACATGTAGCACATATCTTTCATTTAAGTTCTAGCATTGAAAACCAGCATTGAATCCTGTTAATATTTGCAGGCATATGATTATTTAAATTTAATTTAGGCTTGCATGCAAATAAACACACCTAAACACGCCTGTTTTTCCACACTCAGACCACCCAATCTTGCTCCAGAGGCTGATTATCAACAGTGTAGCTTAGCACAAAGTACAGAAAAGAACAGAGTTGTCGAAAGACAACACAATTTAGTTGGTTAGGGTGTGACAGCTTGACCTTCTCTTCTCTCCAGGGTCCGTCACTCATCACCATAGATACTCGGCTCTCGGCAACTCAGTAAATACCATTAGTATTATCAAAGTCCACCAGTGTTCACGGCAGAATCGCCGTCGCCCCACTCATGAAGAGAAACAATCATGTTGGAGATTATTTGATCGGCCCAGCTGACCTGACATGCATTACAATACTTACACCGTGGCATCTTGAAATGAGCATAAATATAATATGATATGACATATATGAAAAAATCATATATTTTATCATGACACCGTTTTAAAGTATGACAAGTATTTGCAGTCTCTCGCCTGGCTGGACAACGTGAAGGGTGTTAACACACGTTCTCTCCGACTCAGGAAGAGCACTGCTGTTGCCGCTAACCATTGGCCCTCTTTGAGTTAGAAATATCCAGTTATTCCAATCCTTAACACTGAAAAAGACAGAAGGTTACTTATTCACTGGAGGGGGACTAGATAATTTGTGGAAGAGATGTTTTCCATTAACTTGCCTTAGTCGTTTTAAGAAAAATCCAATTTTAGGACACAGAACTACAATAATACCTGGATTATGTTCCCCTGGCTACATTTTCCTAGTGTAGGAAGTGCCACATTTATGGCCCTGCGCGTGAGTCATAGGGATCAGGCTGGGTTCCTGAGTTCTACATGTGGCAGGTTTGGGCAACAAAAGCACTTTGGTTAAGGTTACAGAAAGATTGTGGTTTTGGTTAAATGCTAATGAAGTGAACATGTCGTGTCTTAAAGTCACTTTTTCAGTAATAAAACAAGACCACGATATTTTCCCAACCTCAACCAAGTGCTGCGGGTTCCTAAAAACCATAAAAAGTTGAATGATGCTTTAGTTGCTAAAAGGATTGTATTGCAAGAGTGCATATTGTAGGTAAAGCAAATGAAATACAAACACTTTTTTCAGGATGGACATTTTGCAAATATGTTGATTAACAACATATCCTTGTTAATAGAAAATGTAACTTTACATGATATACCGCACATATTTGCACTTGCAAATTAGTAGTATGAAAATATTATTTCTAGGAGACAGGATTGTAAAATGAACAGTGGTAACATGGACCTTAAACAGTCTTTAAGTGCCCCCATTGAGAGATGTGACCATGTATTTCTATTCCAGTGGAGTGACCGTCTTTTAATACATAGAACAAATTGCTTAGAACAAATCATCTTGGCTGAGGCTGACTGATGTAAAGCTTGGAGCCTTGCCCGTGTTTCTAATTAGCCCTGGCCCTGGCATGCCAGCCAGCAGGCTGATGGTTGGCATGAGGCATCAGGACAGTCCAGCTGCCCCTGTGTCCTCCACTCTGCCCCAGGGGAGAGTTGCTGGGTCCACTGCTGCCTCTGTGAATATCGAGGAACAGAAACCTGGATCAGAGGGGAAAGGTAGCTCACACCCCACATAACACTCTGTCAGAGGCAGTATTTCATGTTTAAAGGGAACTCTCCGTCAGCAAACTGATCTCTACCACCCCTCAGTGCTGCCACACTGCCCTTTCACACTTGTGTAACCCTGTGGAACGACACTCTAATTACACCATAAACTGACTGATAAATGGCATTATGAATGGATGCAAAGCTTGAAATTAGAACATATGAATACACAAGAGAGACAGCTGATGAACCTTTTATTATTTGGGGCTTTACAGTGCATGTCAGGAACAATTGAGACCCATTTTGAAGGCCTTTTCCCACAGTGATGACATGAACACAGCAGCACCAGCAGGCATTTCTGCCAAACCAGCAAGGGCAAGAAAGGGGGAAAAGAGCAACAAGAGATAGAGGCAGACAAAGAGAGAGACGCTAGTGTATCATCAGATGGATACACAGTTTAAGGAGGGGAGAGAGAGTGCAGGAAGGGGGAGAAAGGGGGGGGGGAAGGGGAAGTGAACTGAGAGCAGGAGAAAGGCAGAGAGGGAGCAATTTAATGCTGTAATTAAGTTCCTGATAGCACCCTGGGAGATGTGCTTTGGCGTAGCTCCAGGACAGTTTAGCATTGCATCAAGGCTCTTCAACCCACAATCTATGCTTGCACACACGCGGTCTCACACACGCGCACACACACCATTTGAAAAAAAACAGAAATTGAATACGAGCAGGCTCTCCGTGCTCTCGAGCCAATTCCGAATCCCTGAATATGTGTTAGCTTCCCCAAATGATGCATCGACAAGAAGAGACGCAAAGGAGGAGCAGACTGGCAAGAGAGATGGCTGTGAGAAACCATCACTTGCAGTCACTCTCACGTCGCGCTCACTCTCACAGTCGTGCACACAAGGCAGCTGCCTTGACAAGTGCACACAAATCATCCTTATGAGAGTACGAATGGAAACCTGTCTCAAAAAACATTCTTTTCTTTCCCTGAATGTTTACAGTGATCCTGCCACCCCAAGCGTTTCACTGCTGTCGACAGCACCTGGTGTTTTTCTTTTCTTCTTCTTTCTTTGGCTGCAGTGCAGGACACACGCATGATTCAAACATATCAGTTACAGGGCTGCCCTGTAAGACAATAAGTTTGACTAATGTGGAGCCAAGTTGTACAGGTATGAAGACTATGGGGGGGGGGTTGCAGCTAATTTCTCCTTCTGTGCATTCCTGTCAAGTTAAAAGGCACTCACTGAAAGGAAGAGGGAGAAAGAGGTAGGACTACAGTGGGATGACAAGGAGAGAGGACTGGTAGAGAGCAGAGGAGACAGAGGAGAGAGAGAGAGAGAAGAAACAATAACACCCAGCCCTCCTCCAACAGCCCAATTTCTCGCCTCCTTCAGGCCAAGCGGAGCTGCAGCACGAGCAATAGGATTTTAACTGAGGATAACGCGCATCAGTAGGAGCTGAGATTTATCGGGGTTTGGTCGCCAAAAACGCAAGGGGGGGGGGGGGAAGGATACAGTATTGCAAAAAAAAAAAAAAAAGGGGGGCCCTTACCGGGACCATACCAACCCACCTGAGGGGGTT
>CM022470.1:6230344-6318047 GCA_011952105.1 Coreoperca whiteheadi | reverse complement strand
AAAAAAAAATTAAAAAAAAAAAAAAAGAAAAAAAGAGGGGGGGGAAAGGGAGGGGGGTGGGGGAGAAAAAAAAAAGGGGGGGGGGGGGGGGGGGAGGGAAAGAGAATTAAAAAAAAAAAAAAAAAAGAGTTGTCATTACAGAGACAAGACAAGCCACTCGGAGTCGGCTCTGACATATTTCGCGGCTCTTTACAACTACAGGACGCCTCCGGTTTGCACCTGTGCGTCGTGCATGTCCCCTCTCTCTGGGGATAAAAGTACGTAACATTTTGCCGTTTTTACGCACGGTTGACACGAGCCGAGCTGGAGAGACGCGGATACGGTGCTGGACGCACGATGCTGATCGGTAAGTGTTAAACACCTCCAGCAGGCTACTCCGCTCTTTACCGGTGAGGATGTGGCTACTGACGCTATCTTTAAGTACCTCTATTCTGCCACTCAAAACACAGAAAGTATATGTCATTCAAAACACGTTATTGAGCGGGACAAGCGCACTGAAAGCCGCCGTCAGGGATATCAGAAATGCTGATGATTCTGATGAAGTAGCCTAATAAATCGGGCGCTGAGCGTTTAAAGAGAGCCGTTTTATGAAGGGATTCCGTGAGGAATGACTCGGTAGCCTCGGACATGTACTCGTTTTACACGCCACTGTAACTGCCACTGCTGCAGAATTGAAGCCGTATCGATAAAGTTATTTGGAGCTCAACATAGATCCCGAATACCAAATGTGTGCATCCTGACCGGTGCGGAGTTACGGCCACCTCAGCATCCTCGTTCCTCTCGATCCGTTGCTGGAACTTCGTGCTTTAATGGGAAACGGAAAGACTACTTCTCTGGTAGATTACTAATACTGATGGTGTTGTTTTTTGGGGGTTTTTTTTGTCTCTTTTGAAAAGTGAGAAAGTCCGAAAGAGTATAAAATGTAGGCCTACGGAAATCTGACCTGCGTGTCTTTTCAAACATCAGTCTGTCACCAGTTAAATAAAACGGCCGATTACCTCGATCAGCAAAATAGTCAGCAAAGACATTTTAGTGAGAAATTGATTGTGCTGGGATTATTGGCTTTTTGTAAACCAGAAATGATTTGACAGTGTGGAACGGGGTTATGGGAAGGTGCGCGCGTAGGATCACGGTGAACAGCGAGGATTCCTAATATGTTTTGCATCTTTGCTTAATAATATATATATAGGGTGAGATATGCTCCTAAAATAATCAATAAACATTCATTTGCAGATTTCCATATGCTCCATTGACTGATTTTTTGTTTGTTTGTTTGTTTAATGATAAAATAGATCCCCTTGACTCATTAAAGTAGTGAGGTTTAAAAGGAATTTGTCAAGATTGGGGAAAAAAATATTCTTGAATGCATTTGCTACTTTTGATTGGATTTGGCATTGGCTTAGCTGCCAGTGAAAAAAAGGAGCAATTCAATCCAGATTAGAGAACTTCTGTACTTAATTTGCATAATGAACTCCATCTTATCTCTGATTATATCAGAATGAAGGTGTACATTTCTTTTGTGTAGGCTGAGCTGAGGGATGGACCTGCGCTGCTGTGCTTAACCTGAAACACTGATTTATAGCCATGACCCCATCTCCATTTCCTCTCTCCATATCAGCGTTTCTCTGGGTGGATTGAGCTTTGAGCCCTTCCTTCCATTTCAGAGACGAAGAAATGTGAAAGTGAAAAAGATGCGATTATTACAAAGATCCAAAGGGAATATGCTGATAGTCTTGTTTACTGACTTGGATCTATACGCACACACACACACAGGCATACCAGGATTTGGGATGTGATGGATCTTGCTAAAAGTGAGATTGTGGGGTGCTTTGAAATCTCGGTGCTGTTAATAAAATGGCTTCGGTGCACGGGCCAATGACTCATGCAAATGGATGCCGCATTTGCATTTCTTCAGATATTTACTTCTCCTCCCAAACCCCACCTCCTAATCCTTCCGCCATGTGAGGATGGACACACGGGGCACCAAAGCCTTCGGCGTTGAGGTGTTTGACGGAAATGTTGTCTTCTTCCCGCTCGTGTCAGTGTTCTCTCCCTGTCGCCCGTTTAGTCAGCTCATAAAACAGCAGCTCCACTGTCACATGGAGCCTTAAATACTCGGGCCTCTGGTCTTGTGTTGATTTCACCTCGGCCATTATGTCGTCTTAAAATCTGCTTGGTGGGTCACCGGGGAGCTCTGTGGTTTCTTCTCAGCACCACATAAGAGCCGTTACTTGACGACGGCCATGATCATTCACCGCGTTGTTGCCTTCTGAGAAGCTCTGTTCCAATTCTGTTTTGCCTAGAAGAGTTGAGGTGGAAAAAGAGCTGGTGGTGGGGGCTCGACCATGTCTCACTTCACCCATCCACCCACGACCCCCCGCTGTCCCCCCAGGCAGGGGACAGGTTGTGGGGCTGCGGGAGGGCTGATTATAGGTCTGTCCCTCTGGGAGTGGGTGCCATTCTTCCCCTTCCACTCCTTTTTTATCTGCAGGATCTGAAGTGGGGGGTGGGAATGCATGGGAAGCAAGGTTAATCTGCACTAAACAGGATCCCAGGCTTGATCAGGGCTAATTACATGGGGATAGGGTTACAGTCTGTGACCATTGAGTGGGGGCTGGCCACACCCTGAAAGCAGGGCTGTGAGAGATTGATGGGAAATTAGTAGAATGACATTGAAAAGCATGTTTGTTTCTTAGTAGTATGACAAGCATAATGAAAGCATATTTTCAGCTTAATGTATAGCCCAACAGGCAGTCCTTGACCTTGAGATATCTGTGTTCACTTGCCCTGGGTTCCAGCCTTAATGGGGTGAGGCTGGAGGGGTCTGTTTGAAGTGGTCGTGCAGGTGGAGGGGGCATAAAGGGGGGTGTTAATGAAAAGGCAGCCCTGTTGGACTGAGGGTTTTGGTCCACTTCCCACCAACTCCACATCTGCGCCACTATCAAACCATCAGCCTCTCAGACGAACAAGCTGTTCCTCGAGTGTGTGTTTTGCTTTTGTCTTTTTAAAGCAGCTGTGGGCTTCTGTCTGGACTGACTGAGTGTGTGTAGGTGGGTGTGTTTGTGTGTGTGTGTGTGTGTGTGTGTGTGTGTGTCTGTGCACATGCATACAAAAGCAAAGCGTGAGAGGCAATGAGACATTATGATGGATGGATTTCCTGAGCCTCCTGTCTCTTTGTTCATCCCTTGCGGGCCAGAGGGAAGAAGGTGGCAGCTCTCCAGCTCCTGCTCAACCCATTTCTACCTTCTCTCTCTCTTTCTCACTCACAGACACACACACACACACACAGTGAAGACAAATAACCCACTGCTCTATTAGCTCAACAAACACCTCACCTCAAATGACAAATCTGTAGTCAAACTGACTTTTTTATTTTTCATTACCTCAGCTCCTATTAGTCTGTGTTATCTCTTTAAAGACTCCTGTGAGAATGCAAGGAATGTCTAGTATTACCACAAACTGTATGATACATTGCTTCATCTTACTGTATTTTTGTGTACTCCCTCTGGTGTAAAGTTCTATCCCACTTTTATGTATGTGTGTGGCTCTTTTTCACTTTAATGTGCCGTTCAGCCATTGCTTCCAGGTAACATGCAAAATGGGACGTGTCATCACTCCTAAACCCTTTCCATACTTTCTTTTTTTTTTTAGCCTTGCTGTAGTCACTATTCTTGATCTTGTTTAATCTTTCCCTGTAGAGAACAGTCCAGGAGGTGATGTGAGTTCAAAGGAGGATTCTTTTGTTGTATATTGTCAAACTTTGATGTTCAGTGCTTTTCAGGAGTCATTTCGTGATGAAGTGCTCGTATTCGAGCATGCGTACTCATAATACAAGCCAACACAGACTTTGGTCTTTTCAGGCAATTGTGGGAAAATAAGAATATCTGACTCTCCTCTGATGGATGCCTTTCTGTGTGATTGCATCATGTTAAAGGGGAACTCCACCAATTGTACACACCAAAGTCCATTTTCAGGTCTTGGGGAGTTCTGCTGCATATGTGAAAAAGGTAATGTAAAGCCTTTTGTGGCACAAGAGGGAGCTGCAAAAAATCGGATTCATTTCGCATCTTTGAAAATGAAAAAAAATCCGGGGGTGTGGAGTTGGAAAGAAGTGAGCTTACCAGACCTCTGTAGTCCGTGCCTCATCTCTGCTCAATGCTACATTAGCCTCTACTAGCAGAACTTCCGAAATGTCCGACCACTGTCAGAGTTGAATTATGGGGAATGTTGGCGCCAGAGTTTTAAAAGGGAGAAGAATGCATGGAATAAAAAAAGACGACATCTCTGGTTCAGCTGCATTGATTTTGATCTATTTTCAAACTGTCCATCGTGAGTCCAGTGTTATAGGAGGGAAATGTAAGTCGGTGGAGCACTATTTGAAATGTGGAACGAAGGCCTTGATCTGATTCCAAAACAGGGAGTGACACCCACACAGAAAATTTCCATTTATTTTGTGTTCATTCACTTATTTTTGTATCAGGGTTTTATTCCTGTATTCGGAAAATGGGGAAATATCCTGAAAAAGTTTGTATCTCTACCAAACTCCACTGTTGCTGACACAACATCTACGATTAGCTGGATATACAGTATGCAGGATTAAAACACTTCCAGTCAAAGTGAACACACCTCGTATGTGTTTAGGGTGGATTTTTGTATGAATTGTATTTAGAAGGGGTTAGGGAGCAGGGTGGGTGGGGAGTGGGTGGGCTGTTGCAGTATAAGTAGACCTGCCTACATGGACCTGCAGGCACCTTTCAGACAGGTCAAAGGTCAGCAAAGAGCAGAGGTCACAAGTCAGTGAAGTTACTGAAACATTACATATTCCATAGTTTTCCCCCGACTCCGTAGATATTCATTGATCTTTTTCTTTGTATGTATACACACGTTTGTATGCTATTTATAGTAGAGACTACTAATATGTAAGTGTGTGATTTGCATTGTGACAGAAACTACGTGTCTGCTTTTGCACGTACAGCGTTTGTATGCACAGTTCGTAGGTGACCCTTTCTGGCCTCGGGCCCCCCTGTCGGGAACATTTCTGTGTGTGAGTGACAGTTCAAGTTATTTCACTGAAGTGACAGCGTGGGTTTGATTGGCCCGCCTGCTGAAGTGATGACTTCTGGATGCTGAGAGCTGTAGGCATATGGGAGGCCCAGCGGGAGCTCTGACAACATGAGAAATGGTCCCGTGCTGCACTCTGCATCAAAACCACACCACTTAGCCTCTCATTCCCTGGGTGCTAAGGCTAAGGATGGAGGCCATGAAGGGAAGCTGCAACACAACACCTCCCAGTGCTGCACGTGTGTGTGTGTGTGTGTTTGTGTGGTTTTTCTGCGCTTGTGAATTTATCAGTCTTCAGCAGGTTAGGCAGCTTTCAACTGAAGTGGGCGTCTAGTCCTCTTCTTGACGCTCTGACCTTGACTTAAATGAGCGAGAGAAGAGTTAAAGGCCTTTAAGAGCGACAGACTGAAGGATGAGAAGAAGCACATAAAGAAAAGAAAAAAAGAGAGAGCTAGAAATGGAGACAGGCAGAAGAGGATTGAAACATAATGGGAATATAACCTGAAAAGGAGATCTCCCGCTTCTCCTCTCCTGTGGTCCTCGCTCTGTCTCAGATCCATTTCTAAATCATCAAACCAGACTGCCTATATAACCTCCTCAGCTCTCCAAGCACGAGGATCAGCGCTGAGAAAGTAACACAGGCCATCGATTTTACAGTCAACTCCAGCCATCAGAACCTGTTGCCCTGACCACCGATCTGCAATACTCCAGGGTCCAATGCGCATAATAGAGTGCAGCTAGTGTGTAAACGGTAGTAAGTGTAAACAGAAGATGCGGTGATCCAGCTCTAATGGCTGTCTTTGCTCCAGCTCTTTGTTAGCCGTCGGGATGCTGACCTCCGCCTGTACTGCACCCCATCTCATGAGCGTTTAACAGCTCACCGCTCGCCGGATTAATTACAGTGGCTGGGAGTGAATGTCCAATCCTTGTACCAAATGCACAAACACACAGGCACAAATTATATGAAAAATACCGGATGGACAATTACGACTGTATGCACACACAAAAGACAAAAAAAGCTGTAATTTAGCTGCCCTTTCACCAGAGATAAAAAACAAACAAGATTAAAAGTAGTCATGTCACAAAATCTCTCAAAATGATTAACAGCTCTTTTAATATGCAGAATAACACGAAACAACAACTAAATCTAACTTAATGTTTGCTCACACTGTTAAATTTATTTTTTTTTTACATCAGTAATGTGTAATGTAACAGCCGTAAAAAGAAAGTCAGTCGACAAACTCAGAATCTTGTAACTCGTAAATAATAAATGTGAGTAGACTTATTAAGGGTTGGGATTTTAAGAAATGTATAATTAATTGTAGTATACATTTTTTGAAGACAGAAAAAGTAGAACTCAGCTCTGAATTGCTGTGCCTAAAAAAACAAATGAATATACATAAATCAATTGGCAAAATGCAATCACCAAAACATATGGTTTGCATTTTCTGTACCCCCACACACACACACACAAGATGCAATCCCCAATATAAATAGTAAGCATTTTCTATACACAAACACACACACACACACACACACACACACACACACACAGGGACACATACAAATTGGCAGAGCTCGTGCACAGAAGAACAGACTTTGCCAATTTATAATACACATAAATCAAATGAGAAACCACAAACACAAATGCATAAATTCTAGCAGGCATTTTTGTTCACAAAGATGCACATTTAAATGCAATCAATGGTATAAATGTGTTGTGTAATCGGACTGCAATGAGTACACACAAACGGTATATGAATATGCATAAATGAGTTGATGAAATGCAATTGAAAATACATAAACACAGTTGGTGTTTTGTGGCACGCAAACATAATTATATATAAAACATGTAGAATATGTACAAGCTCTGTACATAAAAGCATCTCAAGTCATCTAAAACCTGCTGTTTAGTTCAGCTCTCTCACTTCTCCTTGTTGATATTTTGCACTACAAAGGTGCGTGTGTGTGTGTGTGTGTGTGTGTGTGTGTGTGTGTTGACTTGCATCTCTAACAGAAATTGGCATTCTCTCTCCCTTTCGTACTGAGCCGCTGTAGAGAGAGCCTGGCTGGGAATGATCAGCCCTAATGATTTTATGAGAGTCTACATGATTAATGTTGGCACAGCAGTGTGTTTGTGAACAAATCTCTCTCTCTCTCTCTCTCTCTCTCTCTCTCTCTCTCTCTCTCTCTCCCCCCCTGCTCTTCATCCCCTCCCACGCCGCCCTTCCTCCCCCATCTCAGAGGGACTCAGAGGGAATATCCAGTCTCAGTGTGTGCTGATTTCCGTGGCGCTAGCTGCCGTTCGCCACATTAGTGTGTGACAATGGGTCGCTTTGAAGTGGGTTATTCTAGTGCGGCTCACAGCCCAGTGCAGTGAAGAAGATGTGCCAGCTCACTGTGCAGACAGAGCCAGCTACGAGCACAGGGATAGACAGAAGGTATAGTCGCACACGTGCACGCCCGCACAGCCAAAATACCGAGGGTCAACACAATAGCTTTCACACCCACATCCTCTAAATACACTTCATAAAAGCACTTCCATCGCAGACAAAAGCCACAAACTCCTCGGTATGCACGCATCTGTCTCAAAGCACAACACAGCACCAAATAACAGCCTGCACCATCCTCCCATCACTTCATCAACAATCCACCATCTATCATCCACCTCGTCCTCACAGCCGTCCATCCTCTCCCTCTTTGTTTTTTCCCGTCCTCCTCTGTTCCCTTTGTAGGCCCAGTCCAATCTGAAAGCTCAGTTGAGCTCCGTCTCTCTCGGCTTATCTCCAAAAGCTGCCTCTTTCATTTGAGTAAATGCCTTCATTCCCAGCTCCTCTATGAGGAAGCTGATAAGGGATGTCTTTTATGCACGGCAGATAGCCCCCCCACCCCCACCCCCAGCCCAGAATGGGTGCTTGTGTGTACTTATAAGTCGGCACGGCGTATGCAAAATTATGTTTGAGATTATATTTGTGAGTCTTATGTGAATGTTTTTTGAAAAAATATGAATATATATTTGTGAGACTTGTATGAATATTTTGTAATTTATGAGAATAACGGATTATTCTATGCCTGGTGTAAATATGCAGCACATCACGTTTTGAGCCATCGTCTCATGCTGCTTATCATTCAAATGTGACATTTCTATGATTACACATAATCACACAAGACTGCTGCAACTTTGCAGGTGTCTCTAATAGGAAGTGATTAAGTGGGACAAGCTAATCATCGCAGTGCCTCACTCACGTGTGTGTGTGCGCGCGTGTGTGTGTGTTTGCCTGTATGTGTTCAGAAGAGGCTGTCTAACGAATTGATTAGGGCTGCAGAGTGGATTTGTTGCCAGGCATGGAGAGATACGTTTTGTCTGTGTTTGACTCCGTCGAAGCTGTTGCCAAATGCTGCACTTCTGTCCTGCTCTAACACAACAATTATATCGATTGGCCTTTGATGCCGCAAATGTCACACCTCATTGAAGACATTTTTAAGTGTTTAGAATGACACTCAAGGCAGAAGTCTGCTCTGGACCATCAAACTAATACTCATTCTCTATGTGTCTTTTTTGCTCACTGTCTTCTTGCCTCTGTCGGTCTCTCATTACAGCTCCAGTGGCCACATCCTGCTGTGTCGTGGACATTTTGTTACGGGAGCACAGAGTGGTGCAGCAGGTGGTAGTAACAGTGTTACACTGCATTTCTCTGATCTGCGTGAAACTCTCTCTTCCTGTACATAGTTTGGGGCCAGAGGAGCTTCCCCAGCTCTCTTTTAGCCTCAGTGGAAGACACAGCTTGTCTTCTTAGATCTGCATTTTCCAACATCGCCCTGCCCATTTGGAGCTCCTGCCCTCCCCTCAAGCATAAGCACACCGCAGCTGGTTCTCTCGGGGGACATATGAATAAAATTTGTAAAGCTATTGGAGCCAGTGCAAGAAAAATACTCCTCACTGCTCCCTGCGGAGCCCCAACCTCATTGACTTGGGTTTGTTTGCTTGAGGCCAACGATTGTGTTCAGGCTGAATTTAGCGGAATGGGGACTGCAGAGTCAATGAGAAAGATGCATTAGCAGCTCTGCATCTATTAAAGCTGCTTGCTGTGGCTGAAACCAGACACGACTTTGAAGAGATTTATCAAGCCGCTTACCAAAGAGAGGTGATTGAATTCATTTGCTTACTAATGACGAGGGATTGCGAATTGTACACTTCCCCAGCTACACTTCCACCTGTTAAAACCATTTGCTCATTACTCCAATCAAATTCGTTTGTTCTCTGTTACAATCAAACCCTTTTTTGTCACCATCAGATGCCTTTGGGCCTTTTTGGGACTCAAACCCATTTTATTTGTGCTGTTTTTTGTTATTAAGGGTGGTGGGAGCTACCTTCTGGGGCTAAGTGATTAGCGGAATTTGTGTCTTGTGCCAACACATCTGTATCACCTCACGTTTTTGGGTGAAAAATGTCACAGGTTTGTGTTTGAAGACGTTCTTGAAATTAATCCAAATATCTTGAAATAAGGAAGAATTTTTCAAACCACACTACTAAGCAGCAGCACATAGAGAGAAAGTGGGAGGTAATTTTCAAAGAAAAAAACCTGAAATTAGCTCATGTGGAGGTCATATTTTAATTCATGTTTAATTCATGTATTGAGGTGATTTTTTTTATTTTGCAGTATCCTATACAAAACACTCAAGTGTAATCAAGTTCAATCAAATAACTGTGTCAGCTCTCGCTCTCTTTCTCTCAATCTACAAAATTGATCTTATTAGAGGTAATTGTTCCCTGTTTGATCTTGATGATGTCTTGATTAGTCCTATTCTCTGGAGTGTTGTTGTGGAGAGTATGCTCTCCTGCTGCTGTTAAAGCCAGATTAACAGTAAATCCTCTTTGTCTCAGTAGACAGCAACAGACAGACTGAAGTGGGTTAGCTGAGGCCCGCACAGTCAGACGGGGGTTACAGTATAGCCAAAGGTCAATGAAGCTCTAGTTACACCAGAGTTATGTCATCAACTGATAGAGAGGACACCCCTGGACTTTGCCTTTATGAATATGGGATTGATCCCCATGATGTTAGGACTGATGTAACCGTTTGGTAAGAACTTGTCCCAACCCACCCTATACCATGCCCAGCTTAATGTTCCATCCCGCGTTTTATGATACATTCATATCTGTTGAAAGTTTTTGAAATACACATTAAGATTTTAACAAATTCTAACGGGAAAGAAACAGGCTTGATCAAAGTTACAGTGCATTCTAACCTGTGCCGCACTGTAACTACATTTGCAGTGATTATATTAAAAATATTTTCCATAATGTCAATGGGGAAAAAAATAGATGATTAAATGTGAGCACAGGACTAGATCGCTAGTCTAGTAATTTCTTATGTTCAATAAATGTAAGAACAATGTGTGCTGGGAAGGCTACTATTATGCTAATTATGTTTCTTTAGAAACTTAATTTAGTGAGTATTCTACAGTACATGTAGCAGTACATTCACTCAACTCATCATTTCAAGTCAAATGACGCCAAGTCAGATTAAGTCGAATTAATTAATTTTAGAAATTTTAACTTTAATTAAATTAATAAATTATATATATTCATGTTTTATATTTATAATATATTACATAGATTTATATTAAGTTAATGACAAAAGATCAGTTGACAGCTGCTATATAAATGGAGAGTTTAGGCAGTGTTGCACAGTGAAGCGGTAATGTTACAGTGCTGCCTTAAAAAAAGGATTTACGTCCATGTGAGAGGAAGAGTTTCTTTCTGCAGCCAAAACTGTGATACTCGTGCTGGTATGAGTGGTGGAAACATGAGATTTATGCTGTTTCAACAGCAGAAGTCCAAGGCTTACCACAGGCAGACTGGGAAGAAGTCTGTTAAATCAAGATTTCACATGATGAGGGCTTAATCTAGTGTGTGTGCACTTAACAGTACTGGCTGCTTTGTGGGTGTTCGTCCATCCCAAATGACCCCACGGATAATTTTCTGTCTTTTCATTGGATCATCTCTACCGTGCTCTCCTGCGATAAGTAGCAATGCTTTGACGCTTGCGGACACCTCAGCAACTTTCAATCGAGATTAATCTGTCTTTGAGATCTGCCAAGGCCTCAGTGGATCCACAGCTGAGAGAACAAGGGAGAGAAAGAGAGGGCGGTTATAGAGATGGGCCATTTGTAGCGGCTGTCTCAGAGATGTGGTTCCATTCCCACTCTGCAACCAGGGGGGACAGCTCACTATATCATTCAGCCGTTTGTTATTTTGTCTGAAGCAGGAGTTGGCCGAAGGGGAGAAATGTCTGTCTCTTTCCCCAGTTGCCTGAAGGTGAAAGACATGCATCATTCTGCAGAGAGCGTGTACGCCTGTTTGCTTTTGCATGCATTCTTGTGTGTGTTCATGCAGATGTCCACATCAGTATGTGTGCATAAATGGGAGGCTTATTCTTGAGCTATCAGGTGTCAGAGACTATTGTTCAGGCTGAGTGAACCAGATTGAATTCCTGTGATTCAATTTGGTATTTCTTTGGTGTTAAACTAAACAAACCCGACGGCCTGCCTGTGTTTTTTGACAACATCCGCCTATTTCCAGCCTATAGCTTCTCTATTTATTGATCTCTCCCTGTTCCTTTTGCTTTCAGCAGTGATTGTCTTCTTTCCTTATCTGCCATACCTCTCTGCTACTACAACTCTTTTGTGCTCTCATACTGATAATAAAGTTTTCATAGAGCTGAAACCAAGTTAGTGTTCGACCTCATGGTGTTTATGGGCTCTGTGTGGCCACGGGCGGTGGGAGATCCATTTGCAATTCCCAGCGCTCCCCAGTGAATCGCAGTGATCCGTGTTTCTGCTGTTTCTGCGCCGGTTATTAAAAGCCAGGGGAAAGGTTACAGTAAATGCCACTCAGCTGATGTGCAACTCAAGCTTGGCAGACCTCCCCAAACCCCTTGCCACCCTGAGTTTCACTCTTAACATTTTCGGGGAACAGTAATTTCACCTTACTGACTTCTTTCCCCTTCTGCTGCACCCCCAAATTGGCAACTGCATCCCCACTCTCCCTTCAAAAACCCTTCCATGTAGCCATACCCAAAAGTCTGCTAAAAGCTGTATTTCATGCCAAAAATTAAAAGCATGAAACGCAAAAGTAGCCCTCACACCTTACCGAGCACCTGAGTCTAACAAAATTGGCAGTTTCCTCCTACCCCCCAAACCCCCTTCCCTTGTCACCACTTCTCCCAGACGCCCTGGGCACTCATCACAGAGGTCATGCACCTGTCGCCTGCTGTAAACAGAACATGAATAATTCAGGAGTCGGCGCTGGTTGACTGAAACAGCTGATGGTCTCTCCGTGATGAGCAAAGATTTATCCCAAGGATTCGCATTATAATCCTCAGCTGGAATCACACTAATGAGAAACGCTCTCCAGAGTGTCTGAGGACCCACTCGAAGCCAGACCGCATGTCCTTGACCTCTGTGGGTGATAAAGTTGTTTGAAATGGCAGCCTGTAGTGGCACAAGAAACTTCTGTCACACACACTGCTTTGCATTTTTAGATGTGCAGGAGGAGCGTGATACAGTAGGACCACATGTACTTGTAACTGGGCTAACTGTGAACAAAAGAGCATCTCTCTTGGCCTTCAGGATTTCACCCCGGTACTGATGTCACTACACTGGCTTCCGATTAAGTTCAGGATTCAATACAAGAGCCTTCTCCTCTTCTGTAAGGCTCGGAATAATCTTTCTCCAGCGTATATTAATGAACTACTAATCTCTTATACCTCTGCTAGCCCCCTCAGGTCCTCTGAACGAGGCCTGCTAATTGTTCCTCGTTCAAGACTGAAAACACAAGGGGACTGTGCATTCTCTGTCCTGAGTCCCAGGCTGTGGAATAGTCTCCCCCTGGGGAGCAATATTGCAAAATGTGCGTATTTTTTCTAACTCCTCCTAGGCCGTGAGTCTGATCTGCACAAAACTGTGCACATAGAATCTATGGACGCTCATGATCAAAAGTTATTAAAAGAATTTTGATGCTCCAAACAATGCACAAGTTATGAGGCAAACACTTCCTGTGGGTTGCAGTCAAAACAGGGAGTGATGTCATACATCCACGTAGCTCTATCCGATTGACGCGAAACTTGGGCCAGTAGTTTCCCGTCTCCCACCGAGGCTCTGTACAAAATGCGGTGCCAATCGGACACTAGGTGGCGCTTTTGTTGCAAAATCATAAAATATTGTCTTTGAACTGAATGTTTTCCAATCTCTGTGCTGATCTCCACCTGCGACTTGCATTGCGCTCGTCGGACTGCAGGTCCGACTTGCGTTGCCTCTGTCGGCCGTACGTTGTTTTTGCGCTTCAGTCATGTACACTATTTTGATTTGTGTTTTGTCATTTTAACATTTTATCCTTTTGTAAAGCACTTTGTAACCTAGGTTTTGAAAGGTGCAACTATAAATACATTTTTACTTACTTACTAAATCTCCTCTCCTGTTTCCCATGCACTCCTCCCCAAGGGAACAGCTCGCAGTGGGAGCTGACCTATGACAGAAAGCCAGTGATATTGGAGAGAAATACACAAGTAGCAGGTGGAGAGGCAGCAAGATGCCAGTTGGGGCTGCGGGGTAGCTGGAGTTATTGCTTTTCGCTCCTTATCGCCACACCAGCAGGTGTCTAAGATGTGGTGTACTGCAGTACTCTGAGGGGATTCACAATTATAACTCCATGGCCACCGGTTCACCCGTCGCCACCACACACACAACGCCCATCCCCACCTCCACCCACCCATCCCTCTGTGCTTCTTTTCTTACTCTCTTCAAATTGAGTGAAATCCTACTGTCCAATAGTAACTTAGGAATCGTGTTATGGGCTCGCTCCTCCAAACACCTGCACAGGCCCTGATAAGAATCCTTATCTGCTCAGTCCCACGTCTCCTCTCTGCACCCAGGCAGAGCAGGAGGGCCCTAAAGCTGGAGTGGAGGGTATATAACACCACCATGGGTGTTCACATTGATTGTTTTTCAGCCACATTATGGTGTCTGGTGCGTCATGTTAAAAAGGGGCTTGGAAGCACAAGGAAGTAGGCAGCTGTGGCAGCGAAGCGAGGTGTTAAATCCTTTGCTGTGTTGAGGTTTTCCTATTTAAAAACACAGCGGCTGCCTGGCTCGGGTGTGCCGCCTGCAGTACAAGGCCTCATATGAAGAGTCATCCCTTTATGCCGTTCTCCCATCTTTGTAATTACACATGAGGAATGAGAGGAGACATCTGCATGCCAACACTTTCAGGAGAGAAGGAAGGAGACAACAAAGGGCAGAGCAGCTTCCCACAAAGGCTTTCCAATTTGCAGCTTGCAGCTGTTTCTCTTCAGAGAGCTTGTCGGCCCGTCCTCTCTCAGCCTGACAGTGGCTCACAATCCCAAACGCTGATTTCTTAGCCGCTGACGGAGGCCAGCGTTTGGCAAACAATGACACTTTTCCTCCTTTGTAAAAATGTGTTGACTGTGTCTGAGCCTGACTCTCCTGCTCCATTAACAGGTGCTTAGAAGTGGACATGATAAGAGACAGATCATTTGGGGATGACAGCTGCGCTAGCTGTACTCACACAAACGCACATATCACCTACTGTTCATGAACAGGGGTCTTTCTGCATCTGTCTTCATGGAGCACTATCGATGCATGTGTTTACACAAGAGTTGGAAACTGTGTGCATGTGACTGTGTACAAATATTGAGCAGTTTGTACATTGTGTTTGCTTGTTTCCTGACATTTCCCCACCGTTATTTCACCTTTGTTTAGCTCCATATGCTGTACATGATTGAAAACCAAATGACGCTAATGGATCCACAAGGCATGGCACTGCGTCCCGTAAATTAAGTCCCACAGATGTGCTTCTGTAGATTAATCTCCACGCTCATGAGCAATTACTCTGGCAGTGACGCTGAGGCATGAGGCTGATTTGAAACAATTACAGCCCAGGTTGGGCAAAATTAGCTCATTCATTTCCTAAGGCCGCTGCTGATTGAGAGTGAGGGCGTTTTAAAAAGCAACCATGGGGTAATTGGTTTTTAACATCCGCGCGTCCTTCAGCCAGCCTTTTAACCCGAGCACGGACACTTTAGGGTTACATTCTTTTAATAAATGTCTCTCAGTTTTGATATTAGGTATTAGTTAGGATTTTGTAAGTTTATGTGGCTTTAAAATGATCTGAATTGAATTATCTTTGAATTGCTACTGTGTTCGTTTTTTGTGGAAGTGTTACCTGGATTATAGAATGTGAGCTAATTTATACATTACCAGTGTGCTAACCTTCACAGCTGGAGGACTACCACAGCCGGTCCTGTGCCATAGTTCTCATGTAACTGCATTTTTGTTGCTCAAATAATAAAAGAGCTGTCTCCCACTTCCCTGCTATGTGTTAAAAGGTAGAAAAAATATTTGGCCCTACAGCTTGGACTTGAAAAGAACAGGAAAGCTTTGCTTTTTTTTTATTGCCAGTACACATTTCCATTAAGAGTTTTAATTGGCCGTAGACACATGCCTGAAAGGGGAATTCAAATTAGGTGTGTTATACGAAAAGTCTAAAACAAAGAACCTGGAAAGACGGAATGAGTGAGGAAAGAGACATTTTGTGAAAAACAAATTCAGGTGGAATGGGAGTAGATGATCAGCAGGCTGTTTGATGGCAAGAAAAAAATCTGCTCTGGAAGGCAATTTACTGGCTCGCTGCAAATACAATTTGCTTAGCTGGAGCTCTTTTGCATAACAATAAATGTAATAATACACAAGTAATGTACAGTACAATTCTCTCTGCAAGCAGTTTGCTAGTGTCTTTAGATTGTGAAGCTTCTCGCCTGCAATACCTAAGAATCTCAGGGAATAGTTGCAGCTGTGTAAATGAATCATTAATTGTAAAGAGCTTTTCTCCTCTGTGTGTGTGTTGTGAGGCACTTTTCATCTCTGATGAGAAATTCAGGAGCGGATAGTTCCACTGCGTTCAACACGGCTACAACTTCATTTTCATTTCACATTCGTCACAGCCTCAAACACCTTTATGTCGCTGAGTGAGTGTTTTCATCTCTTGCTCCTCTCATCAGCCGAGGAGTTAAAATTAGAAAGCAACCTCTGTCTCATGGTTGTTTTCTTCTGTACGCCACATCCTTCTTCCTTGAGGATCCAACTTGCCCACCATATCTAATCAATTTATAATGAGTTGTCACAGTTGGCATGATGGCTGCGTGACGCTTGGTTGACCAGCTTGATATTTATTCATGTAAAAAATGATGTCCCGCTTAATGCCACTTCCACAAATGATTCAATTTGCTGAGGAAATGAACCTCATCTGAGTTCCTGTCAATCCTGCAGAATTCCTAGACCTGGGTTTTTGCATATGTGTGGGCGTGACACAACTTTGAATTAGCTAATATTTGTTTTTTGACATGCCACTGCAAGATGGTAATGGAAAATGGAGACACGGGCAACGTTGACTCGCTCAGACAGATGTTTAAACTGTTGAAAAGGTGGGAAAGGATCAAAAGTAAAATATGACAGTGTCTGTGTTATAAAAGTTAATTTTGTTTTTACCTAAAGGGAAAGGTCGTTATCTTTGTAAAGCAAAGGGGGGAGATTAGAAAAAGTATGGGTGACTTATTAAAGCTGCTTCACCCTAAGGCTTGAAAGTCAAAAAAAAAAAAATATTCAGATTTTTTTTTTTCTTTCTTTGCTGTTTATCGTCTCGTTGAAGATCTGTGTACAGCTGCTGCTGTAGAGCAATGGCTGGCCATCGCCATCATCTGCATAGATTAATGTGTTTGATATTTCCCTTCTCCGCCTCCTTTTTCCTGCGTAGCATCAGGAATCTGTAGCATCTCTGTTGCCAGGCCGTTGCGGGCTGCCTCTTAGGGCTTCACAGTGGGGAAGCTGAGCAATTTGTTTCTGGATGGCTCCGGGCTTATCGTCTCTGCTTGACAGATGGGCCTTGCCTCTGCTCAGGTTGAGTTCAGTAGCAATGCGCTGCTCGCTGCTCGCCTGACAGAACTCATTATAGACACTCCCCGGGAGATGAAGCATCTCCACGAGGTCCTGTTACCACCGTCGGACTGCCACGACTCACAACTGAGCCGAACACCATAGACGCAAACATACTGCTGAAATGTTTTCTGTAGTTTGAGGTCACATTTCAGTTATTCATTCAAACCTGCTTTAAACCAGCAACCTTAAAATATCTACCTTTTCATGTCAAAAATGAAGTTATTAATGTAATGATGTAGAATTATAATAGAGAAATAGAGAAAAGAGACAATAAATTACAGTAATTGCTGGTTCATGTTGACCTCACCCCGCTCATTTTACAGTACTTCTCATAATTGAATTTGAGCCTTAATCTTGTTATTTGTCAATGCCAGTAAGACAGACAAAACTTGATATCTTTCTCTGATAAGGCAGCGTCGCTGCTAAAGCCAAAGGCTGTATATTGATTTTATTTAAACTTCAATGTCAGGCCATATTTTATTTATTAGCCTCCGTATACCTTTATCTATACTGTGATGGGGCTGCCTGGTCTAAATCTGCTTATAAATCTCCTGCACACTTCTCTCACTTCATACTTCTTTTGGGTTTTGCATTTTGTGTTCTGTGATTAATTAAGCACTGAAACAACCCCCAGTGATGTAATTTTACCAGAGCCACCAGGAGAGCAGCAGCATGGCTGAGTACAGGTGAGGTTTTGGGGTTGACAGAGAGGTAAACTCAATGGATTCAGTGTGACTTTGTATAATTCCTTCAGAATTGCATGTGAAGGAAAAGTTATGAAGTCATCTCCCTTCCTGGGAATGCTCTATTTTCAGTCGTGGGTCAAACTGTGCTTAGCCTTGCATATAATCAGGCCACATGGAGCAGTCTGCCACCTCCTGCAATCCAGGGAAAAGAAGGAGAAAGGAGGGCAGAACTACATATTAGGGATTTTTTTTAAAGAGCAGATTATTTTAAAATGAGGGTGGTAGAAACAGTGCTGAGATTAAATATAATCCTCATGAGAAAAATCTTCACAGCCTTATTAGATATGGGCTCCACTATCTCAGCTGGGAATACATTTTATCATGTAGATTTTTGGATCTCTGACAGCTCTTCTACCTTCACATGGACACACAAACTGGAGAGGACAAGCAGACACTTGACTATTCAGACATCAAACGGGTAAAGTTGGAGCTCTGTTGTGCTCAAATATCCCTTGCACATATTTACCGCAAAAAACAGCCTGCTGCACACACAGTGGAATCCAAACTGTCATGTGCAGCACACGCAGTCATCAACTTACACACTCCAGTACACAACATACAGTCACAGTGCAGCCAGCACGACATGCAGAGTGACCCAGAAAAAAAGAGCGAAAATATAATTCAAATAAACAACTTTAAAGGCTTCAAGGTAAGCTGAGGAAATGCGAGACAGAGGGGGGATAAAATGAGAGGGTTCTTTGTTGAAATTTTAAATTGCATGCCATTGAGAATAGTTTACGTTTCCCTACTGAAACAGGAGAGTGGCTTGCAGACATAAAAGTCTCCAAAAAGGTCAATTTGAAAGCAAAAGCAGCTAGAATCACGTATTTATTTGGCCACTTTCCAGGTTTGCATCTCGTATATAGAATAATGCCATATGCATCACGATGAGCTCATACCTGCAGCTGTAGAGAAACCTATAATTCATGCCTGTTTCATGCAACTGAACTAGTCAAACTGGCTCAAATTAATTGAGGGCTAATTGAAGTTCTTTCATCATCTCTGCACTGTTTCGTCTAATCAGTCCAGTAACACGCTATCTTAAACTCAGGTTTGCAGATTATCACCATACTTGAAGGATGAGTGGAAAAGAGAAGTAAGGGAGGAATGGCTGGGGATGGAGAGGAATTAAAAGCGTCAGTCTTTAATTAAAACTGATTGTGGTTAATGCTCTCCGTCCATGCTATAATGGTTCCCACAGTGGCCCTCACGCCACCTCCTGATCAAGCAGAAGCTAATTGGTTGTTAAGAGTCACTTTTCTCTCTCTTTGTGTGTGTGTGTCTCTCTCTCTCTCTCTGCCTCTCAGTGGAGTACATCTGGACATCCAGAGGCAGTGCAATGTCATTTCATGCCAACGAATGGCCGTGAGTCTCTAATACAGCATGAGGCCAATTTACAATTTACAGGCACATGCAGCTATTTGTATGCATAGCACGTCTTGGGTTATTTCCTACCGTGGTCAAAAGAAAAAAAAGCCACTGTTAGTTGGGTTATTGTAACTGAAAAGCTCCAGTTCTTTATTTATGTAGAGGGGGTTAGTTGCCGGCTCTTCCTGCCCTGTCAGATCCAGTCCCATCAGAGGCGGGGCAGCGGCCTCTGGGAAGTTTGCGGGGTGGCTGGGGGATGGTGAAACAGTGTGGCAGCAGCGTGGCAGATGCACAATGAGCAACATCGTGTTATGACTCTGAGTGTGCGTGTCGGGACTAGACTGTATGCACATTTGGTACTGCCATATGAGGACTGTGCTAAACATCATCAAAAAGAGGTTATTATGTGCACTTGGCAACTGACAAAAGAATCATCCACATGGTGCAGAGTAATTATGTTCATATTGTGCCTGCACTTAGTGCTCATCATTTCACCGATCAGCAATTTTCCTTGCAAAGTCCTGATCAACACATTGAAGTTAAGATGTGTAGATATTCATTATCACAGCTGGATAATCAGATCAGAGGCCTGATGGCGAAGGTCTAACTGACAGTCCAACTGTTACTCAGCAGGCAGTTGCAGCTGAGCAGCTGATGTGGTGCATAATGCCTTTAAATTCTGCAGAAATCAACAAAGACAACTCCAATCTCTGGTGTATTCTTTTAAAACTTTCTTACACAAAGGATTTCATCATGTTTTCGTTTCTGCTCAGCTCTATAGGAAACTGTATAATAAAAGTAATGCTTTCACTGAGTTTCCCTTCTCTGTTGTGGTTGCTGAAGTATCTAGAAGCAGGAGTCATCTTGTACTTTATTTTACCTCAACAAGCAGCCTTTTGTCTTTTCATACGAACACTATAGCCAAAGTCACTAGTGTGCTAGCTCAGTTTGTGCAAACTAGTGTTGTGTCGTTCGTAAACATGTCATTCAAAAGAGCAAATCTTTTGGGTGAACGAACTGAACTCAATCACTTCCTGAAACGATCCGCTCGTTTCTCAGTCAGTTCAGCTGAGCCCTCAGTCAGTTGCGAGCAATGTACAGGGATACGAAGTCATTCGTTCGCAGGAAGAATGGGGTGTGTTCAAGACAGCAAATGGGCCTACACGGCTGATTCAGGTTGCCAACATTTAACTGCAATGATTCAACAACATATGTCTCGGAATGCAATCCGGATATATGACGTTAGATGTATTGATATTATATAACTAGACTAACATTTAATGTTACTGTGCCGTGTGGGTGCGCGCACACATACATACCGGGCACACCTACATAATGTTACTGTTAGGGGACAGCTATAAGGATTTATAGAATTATATTTTTTTCATCCAGTACCTTCAGT
Source organism: Coreoperca whiteheadi (assembly GCA_011952105.1). Taxonomy (NCBI): domain Eukaryota; kingdom Metazoa; phylum Chordata; class Actinopteri; order Centrarchiformes; family Sinipercidae; genus Coreoperca; species Coreoperca whiteheadi. The sequence goes on along the minus strand of CM022470.1, from coordinate 6,297,458 downwards.
GTTTGTTTATAGAATTCATGGAGTGGTTGCATTGTTACTCACCTGAGACCAAGTTGTGACACAATATGACAGATGGGAAAGTATCAGAGTGCGTGAACAAAATTGCTGGATCTGCGCTCATTATATTTCGAATACATTGAAAATGAGCTAGGTTATGTTTGACAATACCTGAATTTCACCTTTCGGAGTTTACAATGTGTGGTGAAACCTGCAATATGAAAAACAGGTTGGCTGAGACTGTCTCAGATCCTTTCACTGCATGTTCAGTGATTCGTTCACTGAACGTACACAGTGAACGTGAGCCCTGAGTAATAGACAGTCGCTGATTCACTCAAGCCCGCCCCTCCCTCTCATGTCTTGGAAGTCTTGGAGTAGGAAGCAGTACCAAATATTTTATTTATTATTCGGTGTCGCGGAAATGTACGTGCTCTACATAATAGGGTAGGACTTTGTTATATCAGCTTTCAGTTTGCAAACTAGGATTAACCGAGTATTCGGCTGAAATGACTATCCTGTACAGATAATGTGCTTTTTACCAGTCCAAGTACCATCAGAGTAAACTGTGTCAATACTTGTAAATATAGCAACTTTTACAAAAAATGTTGTTCTGTAAATAGTTCTCCTAGCTCAATTCTGAGGCTGTTCTGTAGTAGTAGTAGTAGTTGTAGTAGTAATATTTTTCTAATAAATATAGCAACTTCTGGTCAACCCATATCAATTTCAGGTTTAAATTCTGGTTAATCCCGCCCTTTTGTGGTTTAAGCCCCACCCATGACCAGTGTAAGCTCCGCCCATTCCAAGTCCAGATAGGGTACAGATAATTAAGGTCGATTAAACAGATACAGACACAGATATAGATAATGGTGTACTTGCTCATCCCTATTGCAAACGGTGTCTTTATCCAACTAAATTCTCAGCTCACTGGCTTATTCTTCACAAACGCCCATTCTCAGCTCACTAGTTATTGAGTTGAACTGAACGTTCGGCTGTGTTTAAGTTCAGCGAGTGGGACTATGCAGTCGGAGCTGTGGTCAAGCACTGAACAATTTTTGTTAGGTTTAGGCACAAAATGACTTGGTTAGGTTTAGGGAAAGATCATGGTTTGGGCTAAAATTGCTACTTCGTTAAGGTTACGCGACAGTTATTGTCATGTTTACAACAATAACCATGTGGGTAAGGTACGGGAATGTTGGTGGTCAGTCCCAAGTTTTGTTGACCCAACCATCCCCGACCCCAACCTCCCGATGTGGACTTTGTTGCTTTATAATAACGTCACCTTACTCCCTCCTTTGCTCCCGTAATAATGACTCTGGCCACTACAGGGCTATGTCACTTCAACGTACAGTAAGTATACAGTATACAGTAGTCGTTTTGGGTCACTCGCTCTAACAACTGATGCTGTTGTTCTTCTTGGGAGGACAGTCTGCAAATGGCACCTGTTTTAAGCAAGTTCATCCAAAGTGAAATCCTGGGCTGTCTTTAAGAGGCTAGACAACAACAGGCAGAAGGAAAAAGAAAGTGGAGATCCACTCCGCCAACTGTAAGACCCTGCTGTGCCAGCATCTATCCCACATAATTACAATGGGCCACAAATAGAAAGGCAGTTTTCTCCCGACCCTCTCCTTTTCTCCTTCCTCTGCCGCTCAGCAGCAGTTTGCAGGGATACACAGAGGACAGGGCCGAGGTGGGGGTATTTAGATGTGAGAAAAGGCAATTTGTGAGAAATCTAAGGGTGCACTGGAGTGATGACAAGAGAATTACAGTAAAAGGACTAAAGGGTTGAATGGCTAATTCTGTGATAGCGGAAGAGGAATGAGGAGGGAAGGCTCCTCATGTTTGCTTGTGTATGTTGGAATCCATATTTTTATCAGATGAGCAAGTAGACAATAATTGAAAAATTGATGTTTGAATTCTACTGCTTGGGTGCACCACACACAAACTTAAACACACCCGAGTAGATGCGATGTGACGGTGGTTGTTGTGTAACCAAGCCCAGTGAGTCATGAGAGGGAGGAATGCGTTGTTGTGATGGTTGGAGGAGGAGGAGGCCAGCCTGGGGAAAGACTGGCAGAGACAGCCAGATCCGTTAGCAAAGTCATCTGGGAGAGAGAGGAGAAGGCTGGACATTTGGTTTCAGGCCTTGCCTCAGCTGAAAGTGGTTGTCTGGACCCTGGACCACAAGTGAGGCGTAACTAAATCTGAGCCTTGACGCAGACTCTGGACAGAAAGAACATATGTGCACATAGCCGTACGTATGCAAACACATACATATGTGCAGACACACACAACATTAAATGAGTAGAAAATTATCCAGTGTGATAGAAGGAGGTTATCAGGGGCTGCGGGGTGAAATAAACCAGCCTTTGTCCTTTCACACACAAACACAAGAAATGCGCTTGGACACTCAAAAATGTATGTTGCTTTGCTTTAAAGTGTACTACTGGAATCACACACACACTATCAGCCAAGTGCAAAATTATACCATGTTTAATTTTATGTGTGTGTGTCTGTGCGTGCATCCCATGTGACCCTGGGAGCTATTTGTTTTCAGAGGTACGTATGCAATTCTGTTTGTATGCGTTTGTGTGTGTGCTATGCGAGTACATCCAAGCCGAGCACACACACTCCTTTGCTCGATGTCGTACATGCCTGGATTCGGGCTGTGCCTCCGTGACAGCGTTATCATCAAAAAAGGCAAACAGCCAGCCCCTGATTTAATAAGCTGCCTAGGGAGTCACAGAGAGGTGGGGAAGCACTATCAGCTGATAACTGTCCTCCCTGCAAGCCCAGCTTTTTCCTCTGATAGCCCTGCCAAGAGAAGACTCAGCTTCTCCTCGTTTTCTGTGTGAATGTGTATGTGTGCTGTGTGTGTGAGCGATCCCCTGCTGGCTGCTGCCCACGCGTCTGTAGGCTGCGTCCGTCCTTTTGCTGTATCTCTCTGGGTGTCAGACAGACAGCAGAGGAGAGCCCACACATGGCAAAGGCAGGCCTTAGCCCAGCACTGAGGAGCATATGCTCAGAGCTTTAGTCTTTCAAGCTCCCCACCCACCAATCACGCACACCCCTCTTCATGGCTGCCAATCCTGCCATACTGCAGAAAGCCATAGGCCAGACTACTGACAGATTCCCCCATCTATCACTCTGCTCTGTACTTCACAGAGGCCATACAGCAGTATCACCATCCTACCACAACCTTGCAACCAATGCAAAGAAAAAAACGCTATTAATATGCCACAGCAAACAAGAAAAAAACACCACAAAATGTTACAGAGCAATTGCTGAGTTATTTTGTTGACTGTGATGGCTTTGTAGCTACGTTCACGTCTTTAAGTGAACGATAAATGTAATAGGTCTATATTTCATCCAGTCCGTTCAGGCTTTCTGGGAATTATGTTCAGAGCAAGCGGAGAAAGGAGTGTGTCCTTTTTGTAACAAGGCAAAAAATAAGGATGAGATGGGGTCTATAGTGTGCTTGGTTTTCTTGCTGAAGACTGGAGTCTGCGTCCTGTCGTAGACCTATAATTAAAATTGGCTTTGTTAATCGTGATCATGATTTTTTTCATGACTTTAACAAAGTGCTTTGAATAACTAAGCTAATAATTGATGAAAAAACATTGGCATTGAACATTTAAAAACATTGGCATTGAACATGATCCAGGGTTTCAGCTCAACATTTTGTAAACTTCTTGACACTGTTGCCATATTTTTTGCTACATGAGTGTTGAATTGCACTGAGTTGCACTGACTGGAGCAAAATGCAGTTCTTTCATTTTTCCAGTCCTTTGTCTTTATTTGAACTTCATGCGCAAAACAATTGGTCATTTGATATTAAACATTTCTAAGACTCATTGTTGAAACCAGTCTTTTGTCATAGTGATAAAGTAATTTATTTCATCAATATGATTGTTCTGTAACAAAAACAGAGTAGTACCCTACACTATCCCAGCAATGAACATATTGCTAATTTTTCACTGCGACTCCAGTGTTTCTGCCTTCACCTTTCTCTTTTTCTATCCCACCATCTGTTTCTGAAATCTTGTACTCCCTCGCCTACCCTGAGAAGGAGATATTCTTTGGCCAAATTTTTTCTATTTCTAAGCCGCTGGTATTATTTCAAGGTCAGTTATTGCTTTTTTTTTGTCTGTGGTGTGTGTTATCACACACAAGTACAATCGCCTCACAGTGTATGTGTCTGTTGCACTAGGGCTCACATGATAGGCATACTTTGGGGTGGCCACGGTGACCTGCAGCTGACACCGATGATTGATCCTGGTGGTGGGATAAGTGCCTGCGCCCCGATGAGCACCTTGGCCCACTGAAACGCAGCCAGGTGGAAAATTAGAAATCTCTTCATCCCTGGTCCATTTGAAATCCGATATCTCCCATCTTCCCCTCGCACAGGCACCTTTCCTCAGCCAATAAATCAGTAATTAAATGATGTGTTTGTGTGTGTGTCCTAGAGAGTGACACAGGAGTGGATTTTCACTCCTGTCCCATTCAACGCCCCCAAAAATACTCCTGTCCCATCCCAATAACATGACAGAGAAAAAGAAATTCCTGTCGTGTTTCAATCCCAGAAGAATGACTCCTGTCCCATCCCGTTCCCAATTTAAAATACAGAAATAAATAAATAAAATGTTAATATTAGAAAAGCATATGTATATATAAAAACGGAGCTATGATTCGCGGTCTCGCCCCGCTCCCTTTGCCTTTTTGTCCTGTCCCGTCCCAGTTCCGTGATGAATAGTGAAATTGACTCACATCCCGCGGCAATCCGGTGACCCACAGGATTCCAGAAAAAAGTCAGCCTCTGGTGTGTACACGAGGGCAGGTAGGGGATCAGTCCGGGCAGTTGGGAGAGTATTAACTCTACCCGTCACCCCAAACGCATATGTACTCCTCCTATTGTCTGCATAAAAACAGAAACACACACTTACTTACACACACTGTATTGTCCCAAATACAAGCACATGCCCACTCACAAGCACACTCGTACACTCACATTTGAGTAGGACAATGTGTGTTTGGAGTCAGATGGAGGTGTAACGGTGCCTCCGGTATCAAATAAATCAAAGTCAGGCCTCCTCTGAGCGCTGCACCTGACCTTTTGGAAGCCATCAGTGCTGTTCCACTCCTACAATCACACCGGTGTCCCTCATGCTAACGTATCCCGTTGTTTCTTAACTTCTAACATCTATCTCTTTGTGTTGTCCAGGTACGTCAGCCCAGGGCAGCCCCCTTCTGGCTTCCCTCCCTGTCCCAGGGCGGCCTCTGCAGCCTCAGCTCGACCTCAAACACCTCCTGCCCTTCAGACTCAATGGATCCTCTCCCCTCAGCCTCTTCCCTAACTTTAACGCGGTGAGTGCAATGGCTCTTTGGCACTTGATATCATGGAAAATAGCAATTAGATAAACATGAATATTAAGTGGAACCAATTAATCTATGAATTTTGTCAACAAGGAATTTCAAAAATAATCTCTAGCAGAGCCCAAGATAGCCTGTAAATAATGCAGTACCTAATTCGATCCATCAGAAATATCACATTAATCGGTGACTCTTTTCACCGTGGAAAAATATTGCCATCACACTGTTTAGTATCGGGCTATTTTGAGCTTTGAGAACAAAATGTCTTTTAACATGTTGTCTTGTCTCGTCGTTGTGTCCCTAATGCTGTTATTCACCATCTCGTTACCTGTTCTGCCAGACCTTAGCCTCCAGCACTCGTCCTATAAACTCTACCACTGTTTCTGTGCAGATTCCCTACCTTAGGTCTGGGCTGCTAATCTTTATTCAAGCATTGTTTCACCTCCCAGCATTGCTGTCGTCACCTCAGTATCAGCATCTCTACACATGAGCTCCTTATTACTTTGTTTCAAACGTCAGCAACAAACTGTTCAGTTTTTAAGCCCCTTGGCTCTGATGCTTACCTTGCCTCAGTGCCTGGAATTAAAAGCTCATATCTTTTGTTCCTTTACTTACCAGTCCCATACCCATTGTCGTTTTTTTGTGTGTATGTGTGTAGGCACTTCCAATTTCTTAGAGCTTAGTTTTACGCTGTGTGTGCGCGCGCGCTTGAGGGTGTGTGTTCACTTCCCTCATCGCGCACTATGAAACCATCTCCAGTTCCGCGGTCTGTAAATGAAACATAAGCCAGAGCTTTCGCTCCGGCATGCACTTTACACCTCAAACCAAGCAAAAAAAAAAAAGGTAGAATGAGAGACAGAGAGAGAGTGGTAGGGCCACACAGACATCTGGCTAGCCGGTTCTTACAGTGGACGACATGTGTGAGGGGGTGGATGAGACATAAACGTATGCTGTATGATGTGTATGTGTGGAAGCAGGGGTCGGCAACCTGCTACGGGAAAAGTGTAGTTTATTCATTTGTTCTGCCGCCCACTGCCTTGGGTCATGGGGTCATCTATTCTGCCCTGTGGAGGAGTGAGCATGCCTAGCAGCAAAGGCAGCATGGAAAACATTCATCCCTCTAAAACCCTCATGTATTTATATTAGTGGTGGAGGCAGTAGGGCAGGTCTCTGGTCAGTGATTTGTCTGCGTTAGGTTTATGTTTAAATGGGGAAATTGCTGTTTCTATTCTCAAACCAATGTCTGTGCCTCACAGCTCTGTTCAAGCCTTCATGTTGTCTGATAAAAATAATTTGTGGCAACCCATACAATTATTTTTGGGCATCATGCTTTCTTGTTAGAAAAAATAAAAGTAGTAATATCAGTAACAGTTATTGTAGAAGAAAATTGCAGTAGATTATTAATTTATGAAAGCAGCAAGCTAGTGCACAGGAAATCATATTTACAGAGTCGCCATGATATTCAGCCATTGTTAAATAGAATACAACTCGCGGTAGGACATGAAATCTACCACAACCAGAATGCAGAAATTATGATAACTGCGGAAATAACATCAAATCAGTGTCGCTTCAGTCCTGGGAGGAGATGATTACCCTCCATAACACACAGTCTGACAGCGCAGCTGTGGCATTAATCACAGAGTCCATTCAACTGGGAGCCCCAGGTTCTCTGAGTCCTGATAAGGCACACGTAGTCCTGGACATGTGCAGGGGGGAAGATGAATGCACCTGTCTCCAAAACTAAATATCCTCCGGTTCCCCTGGTGTCCCTTCTTACACCCCCCCCCCCCCTCCTCACCCTCTCATCATCTCTCTGTGTGTCTCTTTCTCTCTACCTACCCTGAAACCCCATCATGGACTCAGCCGCCTGGCGCAGGATAAGTTCTGTCTGCACCAGGATGGCGGGGGAGGACAGAGGGCTTGGACAAAAGACGCATTTATAGCAGTCGGTTCAGGATGGCTGCGGACAGACAATGGGCACATTCTTCAGTTCCTAAAACAAATAGCTGTGTGCAGCCTGCCCTGCTAAGGTGGACAGAGGGCAGCAGGAGGAGAGCTAGGTTTCCATGGTCAGGCTTCGGCTGGTGAGGCGAAAGGCAGTTGCTCCCAGAAGTAGCTTTGAGTCATGTAGAAGAGGCCAAAATAAAGCAACAAAGGCAAAGATAGCCCTGAGGGGGAGATATTCAGCGTGGAGGTTTCAGTGTCAGGTGTGTTTATATTCCCTCTCACACCTGGCCTTGAGGAATCCATAGTAAACAGACTGCAATCTACTTGCAGAGGAAGTAGCTGCCTTGGACATGGCACAGCTCTTTGGGGATTTGATGTTGTTCAGGCTTGTGTATCAGAAAGAAAAACAAGGCAGCGTGCCATCAATAGACCAACACTCCTTGATCTCTGGGCAGCTGGGGCTGTCAGCAGTGCCACCGGTGTGGTTCCAGTGAGCGGCCTAACTCAGTGTGAGAACAGCGCTCGGCCCGGCCGTCCTGTGTCCCTACTCCCATGAGAGCAGAGGAATGGACTGGGCCAGGCCCTGTGCCAGCCTGGGAAGAGATCCAAGGTGATTGTTATATCTGATACCATGCTGAAGGGTGCTGCAATGAAATCAGCTGTCATTGTGGCATGCAGACCTTCTAATGAAGCCTCGGCTTTCCCTCGGCTGTTTATAGTATGCCGTTCTGGGACTCTCTGCAGTCTTTTCACAGACAGTTAAAACTGAATTAGTATGCCCAAAACCCTCTCCAGAAACACTTCCCTGTGGGCTGCAGTGATTCATAATGCTTTAGACAGTCACATTGCTGATATTGCAATGAACTCTAACTGCATTAAAATAGGAACTGTAGTGAGGCTTATAACAACGGGGCAATACAGTCGAGGCTCCAAGTGGTCAGCAGGAGTTCCCCCTATAGGTACTTGGCATAGGCATAGGTTTTGATTTATAGTTGAGCGTTGTATCATGCTTTAATTATATTCCCCACAGTAACAGTGTGTTTACATCCTTTAATCTAGTTTGTCGCAAGGGGCGACAGTGGGATACACACATACTTACATCCAGGTAACTTAGAACTTCATTTCGCCATGTCCCAGTACTGAATATATGGCTACAGCTGTGCAATCGCTGTGTTTACATTTATTCATTCATACAGAGCGCTGATTGTGGTGAACAGAAGGTCTGCAGTGTAATGGCTTTGCAAGATGTGCATAACTGAAAAAAGAAAAGACTACTGAGTGTTTCCTCAACTTCCTTAATGTTGCCTTAATGTTAAATTTGATAATAGCGTGCAAAGAATTGACATTGTCAAAAAATGTTTTCAAAGCAGCTTGAAAATGAAGAATATTATTGTAATGAAAGTTGAATGACACATTATTTCCCAAATGACTCATGAGCAGGTTTGCGCAATCAGAGGGCCAAAGTTGTCTCAATAGCTGTGCCATGTATTTGTATTTGATTAAAAAATACATAACAATTTTGAGGGGGGGGGGATACATCTTGGATAGACCCATCAATAAGAAATTGTGTGGGAGGAGTAATGTCATCTGTTGTGTCAAGAAAGAGCTTAAGAGTGTCAAGCAAGGCCATCTTTATGTGGAGCGGCAATGTATAAACTGTGACCTCTCGCGTTGCAACAAAAATATGTTATCTGAAAAGCAATAATTAGTTAGCATGCAGGATAGTTTGATGAAATGTCTAAAGCAGGTCTCTCCACCGAGGGGGTCTTTTGTCACCTTATCTCTTCTAACTACCCTCATCAAGTCCATTGTCAGTGTGACTCTTAATGCACTTCTGCTTTTTCCCTTTTATGAAAAGTAACCAAATAAAATGGTCAAGGTGCTCCATGCATGTACATGAAACAGCCATTTATGTCAGAAAAGTCATGGACACGCTGTCCTTGAAGGGAGAAATTGAGATATTCTCCTCACATCACAGGGTCAACCAGCCTCATGCCAAATCACTGAGTAGGTTTTCATTTGTTCTAGATTTATGCTGTAGACCTGCTCACTTATTACAGGTAGACACTGTGCACTTTTCCCTGATTCCTTGTTCTTAGTTTTATTATTTTCTATTTTTATATCTTGACTCACTACGATTAACATCAGAGGAGCATATTCTCTTCATGCCGTCTGGTTGCATACAGGGGGTTTCCTATTGAGGCAGCACAAGCAGCCTCCAAAATGGTCATACAGTTAAATCAGCACCTCTTTAAAACAGTTTCAACACAAACTGAACATTTTAACCTTCATAGAGGTAGGATTTATGCCAGGACCTTATTAGTTTTAGCCAGCCAACCTTCACCCCTAACAATGAATTGGCTGTCTCTCTTTTCAATAGATTCTCAACATTGGTGCCAAATGTTTAATCATGAAAGATGTCCTCACTCTTCAATTAATTGACACCAAAATATGACATTGATCACTAATAACTGAAATTATTTAGCCATAACATTCCGCTGTAGCAGCTGAATATACTGCTGTCTACTGATGTATTAGAAGATATTTTACAGAAGTATGGCCACACTGAAGATTGAATCTTGGCAACCTCACCTCACCTCTGAGGTGAAGTTGTTCTGCTGCACACAAATTTCTCGTTTTGGAAAATAAAATCTCATAGCACTAATGATGTTTGTACGGGTCTTTTCTTTCTTTCTCTCAGATGGACCCTGTCCAGAAGGCAGTGATCAACCACACATTTGGTGTCCCTCAGCCCCTCAAGAAGAAACAGATTATCTCCTGCAACATTTGCCACCTGCGCTTTAACTCAACGGTAAGAAATGTTTTAGTGGCTTTGTGCCGTGGTGTTTATGAGAAAGATAGAGAGGTTGTGGGACAATAAGAGAGAGAAAGGGACGACACGCCAGACTGTGTAATTTACAACATAAAAGCAGTCGCTACCAAAAAGTGAGTATAGCTTCAGAGAACAACATCTCTTTGTTTTGTGCTTCTGCTATTTTCTTGAATGTTGTTTTTTGAAAATATGGCGATTCCTCAATTACCTCAGCTCTTATCATCCCCACTGACTCAATGTGTTTATGTATACTGCATGTGTGTGCATGTGCACGTTCTGCCATCTTATATACCTTTAAATCAAATGTTAGACATTTAGTTTTTTTCTATTTATGTGTATACAAAAGTTTGTTTGGTTTTCCTTTTCCGTAAAATCTGTATGTGTTTGTCTGTCTGTTGTTTTGGTATGAGGGATTAGACAGCAGGGAGAGCTGCCGTTTATCAGCAAAGAGCAGAAACAATCAGCAGCCCCAGCAGGAAGCAGCATTCTCAGATCCTCATTCCATTTCTCCCATCCCTGCCACCTCTAGCACATGCACATATACACAAATACACACACGCATACTGTACACTTGCAAGCATGCACACTAGTGCACACACACATACGCACAAGCAAATATCCCATGACATTTCATGCATATTCTCATAAACAAATAGATTGTAGTCCAGAAACCCTTGAAACATCTCATGTCTGGGCACAGTAAAATACACACACGCAGGCACACCATTTTTTTTTTTTGGACTCCATCTTCAAAGAAGGGCTGAGGCACAGGAGACAGGGAGCTGAGGGGGAAGAGGAGACTCAGACGTGCTCTTCACACACTAGAGCAAATCCCATTCCCTGCCTCTGCACACCGACTTAAAGAGGAGTGTCAGGTCTGACTGTAGCTTTATCTGTCTCTCTGAGAGCATGAATACTTTCCTAACACTTCCATGCACCCTCCTCAGAGTTTGCTCAGATATTATACCAAGTTACCCTTATGCATAATGCTCAAAGGGGAAATAAGTCAGCTTTCTCTGCTTCTCAATATAGCACAAATTGACCTTAAAGAGCAGCTTAACACCAGCTGAAAATCTCGTTTTTGCTGACCTCCAGTGGTTCCACTTCTCACCTGCAGTGATGTAGAGGTGCACCCCAGGGTGTGTGAGTGGTTACAGGTGCAAAAGAGCTCCATTTTGACCACACGTATGTGTGCCCAAATGACATTTTCAACGTTTTGGGAAATACGCCTTATCGCTTTCTTGCCGAGAGTTAGATGAGAAGATACTAAAAACTAAACTAGCTTTTTCCCCCTGTTTCCAGTCTTTGTGCTAAGCTAAGCTAACCAACTGCTGATGGTAGCTTTATATTTACTCTACAGAGAGGATCGTGACATCAATTTTGCCATCTAACTTTCAGCATGAAATAAAATATGCAAATCTCCCAAAATGTCAAACTATTCCTTCAATGTCACAGCAGTTCACCTGAGTGGCCCGAATGCCCTCTGGTTGTCCAACTGCTACTCTGTTTAGCCTAAAATGCCCCTTTCAATCCAAAACAGGAAATAAGGCAAATGAAATAATTTGAAGCAGTGTAACTATTAGGTGGCCCAATTGGAGCACGCGACTCCCCACCACACACCCACCCTCCATTTTTCAGCACAAAGATTGTTTTATTTGAAAAATAACAAGTGAGAACCGAAAAAAAAAAAAATTATGAGCATTCAAGAGCACTTTTGGCCCAGGCTCTGTTCATTTCTGACCCGATCTCTGTTGTGCTGCGGTCACACTTTCTCTTTCCACCTGTCTGCTGTAGAGACTATTGATAAATTGTTGAGAAATATTCAGTTTTGACAGAGCGTTTATATTTAAGGTGCAGCTTTTCTAGCCTTTACAGCACTGGTTAAGTCAACTCAGTTAGTGAGGTAGGCTACACACGCACACACACAAACACACACACACACAATTTTACACAGGGAGAGTAGAGACGAGACAAGTCAAAGAAATAATTTCACATGGCGTGCTCTAAAAAGAGAAAAATAGACAGCGGAAACAGAGCTTTTAATCAAAAATATACTCTTACATGTTCAATCTTCCCACACGCAGTTCACAGCCAGTGTGTCTCATATGGCCCGAGATCGTGGCGATTATTAAAAGCGGCAATGTGAAGCGCCACTACGGAGCAAAGCACAGGGCATCTTAGGAGCAGGTTAACAAGGGGGACGGCATCCCTCCTCAAATGGCCTACTAACTGTTACAAAAGTTTGCATGCTAATGTGGATCATCAGATTTTTTAGTTGTTTGTTTTCTGTCAGTGGCTTTTGAAGAAGCCTAGAGGTTATTTGAATGTTGTCCCAGCTCCTACTTGTTTCCCATGGATGTTGATAGAGCTCATAGATTACCTCATGCCTCTTGAATATTTATGCAGTTTTTTTATAGAAGATCATTATCATCTAAAATTACTGTGCAATGCAGTGTCCATTTTCGGGAGTGGGTCTATAATCCAGGTACAGTGGTGTTGAAGCATTCTAAAATATTTCAAAGACTGCAGTACGTGAGAACATTAGGAGTATGTGTGTGGAAGGATAATTTTCATCTATTTTATGTCTTTCCTCTTGTTCATCATATTTCCAAATTTTACATCCTCATAACATAGAACATAGAACATAATTAGGCTACATTATATTTATAGTGCAGTGCAGCAAAAAAAACAAAACCCACAGAGACAACTGTGACTGTCAACTTCAGTAAAAGCAATATTTTTTTTACCACCATCCCACATTTTTAGTGACTTGAGGGGAAATTTGTTAAATTAAACAAACCAACTGGCAGATCCATTTTATTTTTTATGGCTTTGTTATTATTTTTGCGACAAGCGAGTCATTATTGGGAGAGAGGACTCAGAGCCATTTCAAAGCTATTGGGGGACATGTTCCACACCCACTAAACATACTGTATGTCCATACACCAGATATAATCCAATGTTTACTTTTAGCCGTGGGATTGCTTACTCACCGGACAATCAAGGATCCCTTAGAACAGTACTGTATCCTGCTGGCCTGAATGCTGATGTGAAAACCAAAGCTCATTTCACACCTTGTCCCTCTGCCTCCGCCGAGACTCAATTGGACAGAGAGGCTGGTGGTGGAGAAGGCGCTGGCTGAATTCGTCACATCACGCTAATCTCTGAAGCCCTGTCACGGCAGATCAGTCACACAGTGCGCTGAAGTATTCGAGTTGTTTTTACAGATGCTGTGACAGCCACATTATTTATAGGCCTCCACTACATCACACCATTAGGTTCGCTAATGGGAAGTGTGCATGTTTAACTCCCTACGCAGACTTCTGGTGTTCACATAGCGCGAACGCATGTGACTGGTGGTGTATGTATGTGTGCCTGTAACCTTGTATCTGAGCGCTAACACGAGCAGTAATTGTGTTTATTGCTTACGGGACTTAATGTATTGTTGATGCTCGGGTAATCAGAGAAATCCACATTTTGCTCCTAATGAAAAGGTCTTTTAGTGCTTAGTGCAAGTCTCTGCATTTATTTATTCCTCACGTAGGAGTCTTCAAAGCAAAGTCCAGCCTCTTTATATAACTTGTTTGGTGCCTAAGGATTTGCATGATTTATTTCTCAAGGAAGTTAAACTAGATGACAGTTTGCGAGGAACGACACTTACCTTGCTCCACATGTGAAATCATACAGCCTTTGGGGAAAAAAGTCTATTTTATGCTTAATCCTTTCATCCTCAATCCATCCATCTCTTTATTAATGTTGAGGGTATGAATGTCCATATTACTCAATATTCTCTTTGTGTATTTTGGGGAGATTTAAGTTTTCCACACTTAATTTGGAAAAATGTATTTGGTTATTGTACTATATGTACTGAATCAGTGGTTGTGTATGATTATTTTTTTTCATAATGTATCTGGGTTCTAGTTCTGCTCCTTCCCTATGTCCTATCCAGACCAGGAGAGCTGATCCCCGGAGGTTGTTTTAGCTTTAAATGAGTGATCTCTGTATTGATTTCGCTGTTATTCTTATGTATCCACGCTTGCACTGACAACAGGGTCTTTGTTCTCGGATTGAACAGGGCCGTGAGAATGATGAGAATGTGAAGATAAATCGTGATCCACCGGAAGGAAATTTGTGTGAATGTGTTTAGAGCTGCATCGCAGTCAGTCGGGAATGTGTTTTGCGTCGGATTTGTTTTTGTGTGCTCGTGAGTGCTCAAATGTGTGTTACATTAGTATGTATTGCCATGTGTTTAGGACTTGCAGAGGCTGACTCTCACAGTGCACATTAATAGGGTAGTTTTGGAGATGGGATCCTCTCTCTTGTTGCATATTACACATGCAATTATACCTCTGGCCTCCCAATGTGCTATTGCTGTTATCAGGTGGAAACAGACTCTCCTCCTTGCAGCCTGTGTATGCCTGCGAGAGAGCAAATATTCAGGCGTGAATTTTAACATTTATTGCACGTGGGCGCCAGTCTCTCGCAGATAAAGCTTTGAGTCAAACACTCCTTTCTGCTTTTCCCTCCCAACCTGGTTTTCCCCTCATTTTCCTGCAGAACCAAGCAGAGGCCCACTACAAGGGCCACAAGCACGCCCGGAAGCTCAAAGCCATGGAGGCCCAGAAGAACAGGCAGCGACGAGCTGGGGAGGCCTCGTCCACAGGAAGGGAGAGAGACCGAGACAGAGACCGGGAGCGAGATCGGGAGCGAGACCGGGAGCGAGATCGGGACAGGAGCAAGGCATCCACGTTCGAGGCAGCTCTTCCCGCGCTCATGGACACAAGCTTAGCGGAGAGAACAAGTATGTAAACAGAGAGATGGGAAGAAATCAACAGAAAGAGCATGCTATTTGTAACAGATCCTCCTCCGCCCTTCTCCACCTTCTTGATGAACCCTCTATAATACTTTGGTTCCACTAATTCCCCCTTCCCCGCTCCATTTCATCTTTCTAAACCCCTTCCATCAGGGACGCTGGAAGTCAGTCACAGTTGGGGGTGCTGAGAAGGTCAGTCTATATAATGAATTCATACTATACGGTGCGCGATATTCATGTTTTTTGTATTAATTTGAATGGCCAGGATAACAATAGTTATTAACAACAATTTACAACAATTTGAGAAGGTTTTACATTACAGCAGACAGCAAACTTTAACACCAACATACTATATGTCAAAGCAGCCGCAGCAGCTACACAGTCAACAACATGGAACTAATGCATGAGAACTGCAAGGAGATGACGAGAGAGAGAGACAGCGCCTGGACGCGGGCGAGAGATGTGACCCACGACGGGTTCATCAGTTCATCAATAATAACGCAGCGCAGTGACGATACAGACGTTTCATAGAGGAGACAAGCGAACCACAAAATTGTAGAGTAAGGCTTCATGATCAAAGAAGGTTTTTATATCACGTAGACACTTCTGTCCATATTCTCATGCCCCGCTCTCTCACTTGTCCACATGAGTGCTCTCTCTCTCTCTCTCGGATGCAAGTCTGCATCAGACTTTTTGGTCATGCCTAGTTTTAGGGGGTGCTGCAGCCCCCTCAGCCCCCCTACTTCCCGTGCCCATGCCCTCCACGAATCCTCCTCTCACGTCATTGACAGCTTCCAGCCTCCTCCTCCATATCTTGGCCTCCCTTATCTCTTTCTCTCCTCTACATTGTGTTACACCTTTAGGTTACATCTTCTTATCCGTCACCAACTTGCCCTCCTATCACCTCTGTGTTTCTGTGCATTCAAACCCCCCCTCAAAACCTCTCTGACCAGGCCCTGTGCCTTGTGATGGATGGAGGGCTCCGAAGCTGTGGGATTGTGGGATGTCTGGATGCAAGAGATGTTGTGTAAATAAAGGGTCTGGCGAAGATCGATCGTAGCCTCATTGGGGTCGTTTATACCCCCTTCGCCTCTTAATTTTCAGTGCCTGACTCCGTTTCGCTCCCTCCTGCTCTCTCCTATCCATCTCGGTTAGATAGAGAGGGTGGTTGTAGAGCCAGAATTGGTGTATTTGTGCAGCATGAAAAGAACGACACATAGTGCTGGCTGAGTTGAGAGGAAACAAAACAGTGGTGAGGGTTTTCATTTGACGGGGTGTCAAATAGAAAATAAAGTTGAAAGAAATCAAAGGCACTCATCTTCTTTTACAAAAAGTTGAGATGTTTTCACATTGGTGGTGTAAATATAGACATTTTAGCTTTTGATGAAGAAAGAGGAGTGCACTGGTTTTCTTTCAGTAAAATATGAATGTTGACTTTTCGACACGACATGGCTGCAACTTTAAATTGCTCTTATGGCATTTTGACTGCAGAGTGAGCCCAGCTTATTTCAAAATAAGCTCGGATGCTAGATGGAATATCAGACAAGAGATATGAAGGTACTGGGAGAAGAGGAAGACAGTTTTTACTTTACACCCCCCCCCATACACACACACACACACACACACACACACACCCATGCACACTATTTTGCCTTGAGCACTAAGAGTATCAGAAAGGAGAAAAGTGGACAAAAGACTCTGAGCCTGATAACGCTCTCATCAAATCTCATTTTAATATTCCGCCGTTGCAAAGGAGAGCTCTGAAAGAGGGAAGCAGCAGTGGAGACGAAACGAGAAGAGTGGAAAATGAAAGATAAGATGAAATGAATCAAGGACACAGAGAGAGAGGGGGAGGAGAAAGAGCATGGAGGGAGGGAAGGAGGGTCATTGGAGAGAGGAAGCAGATAAGTCATAGCTAGTTTTTATGCTGTGAATAATTTTACAGTTCCAAGGCAATTTTGTGAGGAGGAACATTCTTTAATAAGCCCAATTGTGTGATTGGCCTAATGTGAAATTGAAATGCAGCAGTGCGAGCCAGTGGTGGCATGCACCACAATGCCAACCTGTAATGGAATAATGCTCCAAATTAACATGAAATGAGTTATGTCTGCCATGAAACTGAAGGCTGATGGGGAGCTGTCTGAGGGTAATGCCCACATTGTCTGCCATCAGGAACCAATAACACACCTGTCGGCTGTTCCTCTAAGCAGTCTGTCTGGCTCTGAATAAACAGACTCTAGACCCACAAGGTCAGCCTCTTCCGCTCCATTGGAATATCAACTAATACACATTAACACGCAGGAGGCCACTACCATTCATATACCGCCTTTTGACTGTGAGGTGGTGGATGGAGGACGGATATTTAGGAATTACACAATGTAGCTTTTGTGGATATGTTGAAGAAGACATTGGTATAATTTTTTTAAAGGTACACAAGAACAAATTGATGAGTCACAGTTTGCTTTCCAAACGTATATGGGCAAGTGCCACAGTGGAATGGACCAGGTAATTAAAAATTAGGCCTTATCACAACATAGTTAAGAGAAATAGCCAAACACTAAATTTAATAGCAATATGACAGGGGCAGACCCAAACGCAGGACCTTAAACTGCTTAGTACCAACGCAAACCTCTGCGTTGGCCATGTCATGATCTCTTTCCAGAAATCATGACATGGTTACTCAAGATAATCCACAGATTTGTTGTGAGCAGTTTCATGTTGTTTTTTTCCTCTGATACTTCCTACATGAAACTACTCATAACAAGGTCATTTGTGAACAGACCTTGTTGTGAGCGCCCCTGCTCAAGATTATTAAATTGCTCAAGTACACAACCTCTATACCAAAGGGGATGTCCTGTATGTTGTGAGTTTCACTACTTCAGA
Organism: Coreoperca whiteheadi; assembly: GCA_011952105.1. Classification (NCBI taxonomy): domain Eukaryota; kingdom Metazoa; phylum Chordata; class Actinopteri; order Centrarchiformes; family Sinipercidae; genus Coreoperca; species Coreoperca whiteheadi. The sequence continues at coordinate 6,279,618 of CM022470.1, read as the reverse complement.
CTGCCAACATGTGTCCCGCGCTGCCATACTGTACACAAACTGTATTGCCTCTTCCAAAAATCCTAAATTCTATCACATTACAGTAAAACTTTCCAACAACCCTAACTTTCTACAGATATTCTGTCATTTACAGGGAAGAGCAGAGACAACGTTTTCAATCAAAGGGACTAATCGAAGCTTATAAACTATGTCCTAGACATACAAAGGAGGGAGTGAGCACACAGCGAGTGAGCAAGTGAGAGAGCAGCAGGCCGGTGCCCAGAGACAGAGAGCCTGCATCAGTCGTGACAAGCATCTATCACCCTCGGCTTTGATTGACTCCACTGTTGAAACTGTCTTCGCGGGGTCTCTGTCTGTCACCACAGTAATGATGATTCAAAGCATTCAAAGCATTCAAGCAAAGGATTTCTCCCCAGGGATGTTGTTTATGTACTGAGGCTGCCTTGGATCAGCGCTCGCTTGCTAAACCGAGTGCTCGGTTGTCTCTGCGTGTGCATAATGAGTCCAATATTCATATATTCATTTGCTGTTTGGCTGTGGTTAAAGTTCTCAGCGGAACAATCTGCTGAATTGAGATCTCTTCAGATGTGTTTACACTCTAAAAGCCTGACAGAGTTAATTGGACTGTTAAAACATGGATTAAATTATTTTCATGTTAAAGATAAAGAATGATTGCCAGCATAATGTTGATCCAAATATCCATAATTTGCTGCTGTGTAGTTGTACTCCAGAGGCCCTGCTTGCACTGCCAATATGCTGGCCTTTGCTCTGACAGTTTGCCAATGTTGGTGCCAGTTTCTTTCATCATGTAGACGGTCAGAAAGCAAGTGGGACAACTGACAAGCGGACAGAGAGGCTTTTTTTTTTTTTAGGGAAGAGGACAGGAGAATTTTTATCAGTTTAACGATTTTTGACTGCAGTCTGCAGCAAAAAAAACAGCTCTTTTCACAGTTTCCCATCAGGGCTGCAACTAACAATTATTTCAATTCTAGATTAATCTGTGCATTATTTTGTTTGATTAATCAATTAATCTTTTCAGTCTGTATAAAATGCCTGAAATGCTGCCCGTCACAATTTCTCAGAGGTGTCAACTTGAAATTGATTGTTTTTTTCAGACAACAATCTACAACCCAAATATTAGATTTAATTCACAACAATACAAATAAGACAAAAGTCGCAAATCCTCACATTCTGGCTTCCCGAATGTGGCTCTCTCCCCGCAGACTCTGCAGCTCCAGAGGCAGAAATACCTGCTGAAATTGACAGAAGGAGAGATGAGAGAGACGAAAAAGCACAAAACTACGGAAGAGAGAAAATGTCGAGTTAGTAACATGCATTAATAGGATAAGAATGCATTCTTGCTTGATTAATGGACTAATCATTTCAGCACTGATATCACTGTAAGGGTAGAACATGGTGATTTTTGGCTGTTCCAGTTTGGGCTTTTTAAAAATGTGGATACCTTAAATTCAGCATGGATTGCCGAAATGATTCTTTGCTGAATGAGGTACTTCATGATCCAAATCTTTGGATTTTTGAGGGCTTTGAGTCCCACCGACCTCCCTGTCTTACTCTGTAAGGTTCCTGCTAAATCCATTGATCAGTATCACTCCCCTCCAGACACCTCTCTGGTGGCCCGGTCTTTCACATAAGCTCAGGATCATAACTACACCTGCCCCCCTACACACGAGCTCAAATCCCTCTGAGGTCACTCTCATTACAGCGAGGGGATCGTCTAATCTTGCTCCTATATAGTTTCTTTTTCTTATAGCAGGAATGAGAAAGGAATACCCTTATCGCCAATGATGAATTTACTCTGAGACTTAAAAGGGAAAATCAATGGAGCACAGTTGCATTGAGGAGGGTTGTAAGTGTGTGTGTGCAGGGAGAAAATGCACTAAATGAAATGGAGATATTCAGCGAGCGTAGCGCACAGTGCTCTGGGGTGAAGTGTGTGACTCCCTCGGGAGGGCAATGGGTTGAAGGGGAGATGTGTAATGGAACGCCAGTGACTTATCGGCTTGGCCCCGGCAGTTGATGGGTTTGTTTATATTGACTGAGACTCCGGGTCCACTTGATATTTGAATAGTGAGGGAGAGGGAAGGGAGAAAGGAAGGAGGGAGGGAGGAGGCTGATGGCATTTACTTGCCTAAGCCAACACTAATCTAGTCTTTTCCACATGGTTTGAAACAAAGGATGATAGTATATCAGAAAATGCCACAAAGCTAGCACTTGAAAAACACTCATAATGTTGGCTCCAATGTGTTATTAAAAGAGAAATGGTTATTTGGAAATTAATTCGGCTGACTTTATATTTGCTCTCAAATTGACTTAAGTCAATCTAAAAAGCGTTTTGCTGGTTAAGCATGCAAGGGGATTTTTGTTGCTATTTATTCAGGCTCATTTTGGGTTTTTTCAGACATCATGCTTTGTTGGGGTTATATTTACTGCGATGGAAAAAGCTTATAATCAGTGTTGGGCAAGTTACTTGAAAAATGTAATCAACTACTCATTACATATTGAAAAAGTAATTACATTAGCACTAATTGCTCTACAAAAAAATATTTGTTGCTTAACTTGTTACATTACTTGCATTACCCAGCACAGTCTCTCCACTGAACGCGCAGAGACCAAACTGATATCAAACCTCTGTCATCTCCTGTTGAGACAGCGAACAATTCTACCCTCCGAATTATCAAAGTGATGACGATGTAATCAAATACTGAATTGTAATCCCTTACACTCCTTGTTACTAAAAAAGTAATGACATTACTGCATTACTGCTCTGTCTATAATAAGATGGTGGTAAAGTAGCTATAATAAATATTCTTATAATGACAATGTATCAAATGAAAATTTGAATTGGCAGCTCCCCTCGACTTTACGAAGCTTTATAGTGAGTTTCTACTCGTTGTTTACTGTTTTGGTTCACTCTAACCGCTCTCATAGAGTCAGGCAGCTGTTTTCAACGAAAGAAACTCTTAAAAAGCCACTGTACACCGACTGCCCAGAATTAAACAACAGAAAGACACAGTTAGCGAGTAGCTGGTGAACTTAGTGGAGCATTTAGCAGCTTAAGAGCCAGATATTTCCCACAGGAGTGGCCAGAAACACGACTCCAAATGAATGATAATGTTGCTCCGTAATTGCTGGATGTGTAAATAAGCAGCTGTTTGTTCCCAATATCAATTTAAAAGGTGATGTGGTCAATGTTGTGTTCAGATGCTTGCTTCCGCAGCCAAAAAAATCAATTATTACAGATTTAAATGAACCACAGTTTGCTGATTTTATCATTTATTTCTACCTTTTTATACAGGTCTTCAGTCTGATCTAGAACCAGCCAACCTGGAGGCGAAGCTCAAGGAGAGTCCCAGGAGCTCAGTTGTGTTGACGCCAGTATCTGAGGTTTCCTCTGTGGAGTTGGTCACCCTTTCCCCTCCTCAGATTTCACCTTCCTCACAGCTCTCAGAGACTGCCTCAGAGACCAGCGCCCCCGAAGTCCCAGAGGCTGCCGAGGCCACGGACCCCACCACTGAGTCACCAACCCATGCGGACACGTCAAGCACAAATGGGGAGCCACGTACAGATGAGGACAAGGATCCCAAGAAGAGCAAGGCTCACCTCCATTGTCCTGTCTGTAAAGTCACAGTCAACTCCGTCTCCCAACTGGAAGCACATAACAGTGGTAAAAGGCTTTTACATTTGTTTGGTGTGATTTTTGGTTGGTCGGGAATTTGGGGGATTTGAGCATCAAATAAGTGCCTGTAATATGAACCACAACAAACCTGCCAACCCCCTACTCTCTCTACCAGGTACAAAGCACAAACTGATGCTGGAAGGTCACAGTGTTCTTCCTAGACGCAGGGGGAAAGTGGTGGCAGCTCGTGCGGGCTGCAAGAGCAAGCGGCTGGGCAGCAAAGGCAGTGTCGGGGTGCCCAGCAAGAACTTTCATTGTGAAGTGTGTGAGATCTTTGTGAACTCTGAGACCCAGCTTAGCCAGGTAAGGGTCAAAATAAACATGAATACTTCGATTACACTGCATACAGTATACCGTATGTATAGTTGACAATTTAACGCACTAGTTACCTTGTGGATTTTGTCATAGACCATTGTAAAAGAAATCCTGTTCAATTCTGAGTTTTAATGGATGTGGAGTAATTTTTCACATGATAGCTTGTTTCATTAGATGACGAAATTGACAGAAATGTCTATGTGACGCCGTGGCAACACACCAAATGTATAGATCACAATGGACCTATTGAACTTTTAGCAGCACAAAAGACATCAGTATCAGGCAAGAGCAATCGCTCTGGGACTTCTCAGTTTTTCATGTGCTGTGTGAAATGAAAGATGAGGAGGAAAGCGGGGGCTTGGAGATGTCCCGCAGATTTGTCAAGGCATACTAAGTGTTGCTAACCTGATAGGATTTTGTTCCAAAGGGCATAAAAGTACTGTTGACTCTGCAGGGGAAATTACTCTAGCCCAGTCACATCAGGCAATGGAGAAAACCTTGCATATAATTACCTCACCTCCACAGACCGATGATGTGGCCACAGAATGAATCAGAAAACAGAACTGTCTGCACATAGTTAGCAATTACCTTACACACCAAGCGACCGATATTACACATTGAACTTAGACCAGACTGACCTCTAATGTTACAATTATAAAAGCTATCACAAATGATGTGTATTAAAATGATAAATATGAATGATGGGCTTTTAAAGACCTTACTTAATCCAAGGGGCCATTTTAACATCACCTAGATGGAGGGTGGCTTAAATCAAAGCAGCAGTTTAATTTCCAGCGACATGAATAAAGGCATTGAAAGCAGGTTGTGAGTGCGGAGTACATTAAAGCTCCAGCTATTTTTCCACATCAGACAGATATCGTCTGGTGCTATAACGAACTGCAAAGCTCCTCAGTGAGCAGGGATTTATTTACCACTCATTATTGCAAGGTACTAATGCCTTCTGTATTTAATTGTCTGGTTACATTGGCATCAAACCAGGTTGGGGAGGTAATTTCTCCCCTTTTGATGTTCATTAAATACTACATCTGAGTGAAGGGATTGTCTTGGAAACTTTGCCTCTGCTGGAGTGGAATGTGGAAAAGATACAGGATATGCTGGCATATGTGAGCACCCAGGCTGCTTTAGCCTTAAATGCATTCCATCGGTCTTATATAAACATTCCCTATCCCAGATCCCAGGAGGACATAAGCCTGTTAGTACTGCAGCCAGAGAAGGAGATAGTGTGGCAGCGGTAGAAAGTAATGTGATGTAATTTCTGTGCATTTCCGTCATACTCAATGTGTATCCATTATTAATTCAGCAGATAACATTTGAAGTTGTTCCACTGTGGTACAACAGATGCTTGTTAGCTCGCTAATGGTATTTCTGCTGGTCTCGGCAGCACATGAATAGCAGAAGGCACAAGGATAGGCTGGCCGGAAAACCACCCAAACCCAAATTTACCCCCCACAGCAAGAGCCAGCCAAGCTCCAGCTTAGCGGTAAGTCTCAGCATAAAGACACAGACAAACAAAACACTGTCATGCAAATATTCTCGCATGCACACACACTCAAGGAAGACAAACGAAACATAATTGCCTTTCTCTTACAGCAGATATGCTTGAACATGCTGCCCACATGTGCCAAAATTGGAATAAGTTCAGCCTAGCTTGTAAACCAATCCATTTTAACACCAGTTTTAATTGATCTCAGTTGCAGTTAACTGATTTGACCCTGGCACCGACAGACATACAGTTAAAACGCACACGCACAGATGTCATTACATTGCACTCATGGTCTCGGTGAGGCAGCACGCTTGTGTGCCTGTACTGTCTTAGAGGTTAAGCAGACTGTTGTACTCAGTGAGTCCCCTACCCCTGAGACAGGTCTAAAATAGTCCTGCTCTCCACCACTGACCAGCTCTGATAACATCAGCCTGAATCAGCACTCCCGATTAATCACTTCTCTGCTCCTGTCATATACACACCTCCCCATCTCTCCTTCTCCCCATACTCCTCCTCCTCCTCCATCCTACAGAACGTGAGATGGAGTGGCTATGCAGGCGTGGCTGTGTCTGCCATGAAGAAAGTGTTCAGCCAGTACAATCTCACCTCCCTCTCCTCGCAGGTCAGTGGCAGGAGAGGCCGAGACAAATGGGGCTGGATTGGAGGGCGAGAGTTTCAGATGGCTGAACTTTAGGCCTGGCCAGGGGCAGGGGACTGAGCAGAGATAATGAAGAAATCATTGATTTATTTATTTCATTTTGTTTTTTACATGAGGTGCTACTCATTTTACATTGTGGTGATGTCAAGAGAGTTGCGAAGTGGGAGGAGCTATTTTGTGCGCCCCCTGGTTTCTGGAAGAAACAATCCCATTCATTTTTCCCATAGACAATGTCACATGACTCACAGTTGGAGCACTTCTACTGCTTTGATGGGCATGTAACTCTCCCATGAAATATCTCGTTCTTAAATAACAAGTCCAAGGTGCAACGCTGTGACCATTAAAATGTCAGGGGAGAAGGTAACAACTCCCAAGGTACTTTCGGCGAGAAACATTTAATCACAGAGCTTAAAATTCTGTCACGTGTGCCAATAGCGGGAGGAGGGGGTTAACGATTACTCCTTTGAGAAAACTGATAATACAATCTGCAGCTTAAATGTAAAGTGATATTGAGGATAGAGTTTAAAGGAAAAGTTGAAATGGGGATACAGAATGGGGGAAAAACACTTCCCTCCCACGTTGTAACTCTGGATGGAAGGATATTAGCTCAAGACTGTTGATCCTTTGCACAGTTTTTGGAGGTCTGTGGAAATGTTGCCAAAATATTTTCAACACAGCACTCGAAAAACATTTGAATCATCTATGTGAATATTCAACATCTCAAGTCAATTTCTGATGTTTGATTCTCATCTCAGACCCCTTTGTATCATGAAACTATTTTGTTCATTAATAGTTCCATGATAGAGAGGTCTGCATCTTTTGCATATCAAATACCCCCTGTAGGCTTGTTTATAAGTAAGATTATAGTTTGTTCAGTCGCAGAGGACAGCAGCTGTCAGCTTGGATTCACAACAGTTACATCGGATGGAAATGGCAGCCTTGAGACACAGCAAGAACATATTAAAACCTTCATAAAAGCAAAGTCTCCTTTCATCCTTATATTTGGTATATTCCCAACAATTGTTGCTTCGTCAATAAATTAATAATGCTACAAGGAAGCAATAGTGTGTATGATACATAGGTGCTCTATTTAGAAATTCTGTTGAAAAAAACTATTTCCACTTTTGCTTCCAAGCTTACCATGACTGCTGTTCTCTGTGAAAGAGCAAACTAAACCCTTTTTCAAACCCAACTGTCAAGCCTACGATGGTGAGTATTTGATAAGAAGGCATAGAAGCTGCATTATGGTTTGAAATGTTTTTGAATCTTAGCAAATCTCATCTAAGCTAATATCCATGCATTAATATCATGGCCAGTGAGAAAAGCATTTCACCTTAGGTTTAAAAATCTGAGCCAACAGCCAAGAGCTTTAAAGTAAATGGTTTCCATTTAACCCTTATCGTGAGTGAAATAGGCTAAGGTGTGTCCATAATGTAGTCCTAGCGTTAGCCTATTATCTATATCTGTCTGGTGAGTGTTCATGCAACAAGCGTCCAGTTGTGGGTGGTATTTAGTATGGAGCAAATGCATTCCTCTATGTGTGCAAAGAAGGGCCATGAGTTTGGGAAACATGTTTGCCCAGTAAACGTGCTCTGCCCTCACTGTGTTCTTCTCTCACTTCTCACCGTTCCCCCTCCTGTCTTCTCCAGACCAAACTGGCCTTGCAGAAGCAGCTGACCAAGAGCTTGACAACTGGCTTCCTGCCCAGCCCCCTCACCCAGCCAACTCTGTGCACAGTCGCAACTAACCCACTGGCTCTGCGCCACCCGGTGGGCACCACCACCTTCATCCAGACCCCCTTCCTGGGCCCTGCACTGTTTCGGCCTGCCCCGGGGCCGCTGCGGGCCACACACACACCCATTATCTTCTCTCCCTACTAAAGACTTGACCCTCTTCCCATTTCAGCTCCACCCTTGTCCCTTTACCAAACCCCAGGCCCTCCTTTAGTGTGACCCACATGACAAAGGCCACACGCAAACTATGCAGCCAACCTGACTTATGATGGAAAGAGTGCACATGTCCTGACGCTCAATAGGCCCTTAGGCCTGAGAGTTGTTCCTATTATAAAGGCCACGATCCCCCATCATGCCTTCTTTCTGCTTCTCTTATCATGACCTAAGGAGCAGGACAGGCCTCCAGACAGTGACTGGTGCACAGAGGCCGCTTTTATAGCCATTTCATGGGTCAACATGGTCTGGATTACGGATATTATTGTGTAATTTATTAGAGAACAAATATAGACAAGTCTAGATGTATGTTTAGTGTGGTTGCCACAAAATAAGGTCCCTTTACTTGATGCTCTTTTGAAATGTTTTTAACTTATTGGTTTTGGGGTTTTATGAAAGGTGGGAAGATCATAGGTCATTAAAGCAGCTCAACCCGAGGCATCCTCTTGTATGGCTGGACAAGCCAGTCTCATTGATCAGCGTTTTCAACTAACTAGCTTAAAGGATCATCTGAGGTCAATGGCTGTCACGTATCATCTTGGATATGGCAATTATCAAACAACTCTCCGGACAAGTAACCCATGTCAACTTAAAACATTTGAAGGACAAATGTGAGTCCTCATTGTGGGTGGTACAGCATGTGAAGCTATAACTACATACTGTATGTCCATATATTAAAACCCCATTAGCACCATTTTGCACCTCCAGCCCTCTCCCAAACATGGTTTCCCTGAGCCCATAACTCATACAATTAAACCATTTCTCTCTCTCTTTCTTTCTGAGTCACAGCCACAGTCAGAGTCCTCCAGATTTTTTTCCCTTTCCTGTATCCCCAGGATTAAGCACTCATTAAGGTCCAGAAAAGGTCAGCTTGTCAACTTTACTTTATTTCAATTTGAAAATAAGTCTTCGGAATTATTTTATTCATTTTGTTTTGCTCCAGTGCATCATTCACGCAACGCAGCTTGAACATTATGTTCTCGCCAAGCTTGCGGCGCAAAAACATTTTTGCAGCTATGGATGTCTTACTTTGCAAAATGCCATTATTTCTTTCCCCTCACGACTGCCCTTTTTCTTTTCCCTCCTCCCGCTCTCGTCACCTCGGTGTTGCTTTTGATTTTCTGTGGCGTTATCTCAACATGAGATGGTGATGGTGAGGAGCAGGGAAAGCCCCCCAACACACATTCACACACATAGTGAAAACACAATGGATAACTTGAAGACTTGATGGGATTTCAGAGCTCAATGAAAAGTTTGGATGACAGTGGGTGGGGAAGCTGCTCAGCCAGTACTTGATTGACATCCTGTTGCAGCGTTTGTGCACAGCGTGGGAGGGAACAATGCACAGTGCCATGGCAACCACATTAAAAGCACCTTAAAACTGATTTACTTACAAAAGCAATGAAAATTGTGTTGATATTCACCTTTTTTTGCTCTAGGTGTATGTTTTTACAATCCCATGTAAATTTCAGTCAGAATTTTGCTTCACAAAAACTAAAACACAATCAGGTGAGAATGATCACGTTATGGTTCATCCATAACTAAGACAAGTCTCACATTTAAAGCAATACATTCAGTATGTTTATGTTTATGATGTGTTTTCAATGTGTCAATGGCTTTATCTATTCTATACTGTACACACTTGTAACAATGTATAACGTACTCCAACACAGCCAAGGGCCAACTCTGAATTGTCAGCGAAGAGTCATTTGAAATGAGGGGTTGTCCTGAGGGTGTTGCCCTTGATGCTCGATGCTCATGGTCAGTCTCCATGTTAGTGAATCTGGGCTGAGCCATTTCCATTTATAGCTGCTCTCGCGCTGCGGAAAGGGTGCTTCAGCGCCATATGACATTGCTGTTTCACTCTTTAGTGGAGCAGGGGAACTTTTGTATGACTTCCACTGAGCAAAACATCCTTACGTCAGAGACAAGTGTTTAGGATAAGTGTCACAAGTGCAACATCAACTGTCATATCGCTGTTCATGCCCGTGTGCTGTATCCACCCCCCCCCACACACACCCCACCCACCCATGATATCTACTGACACTCAACCCTCCCTCTGCCAAAATGGACTGTTGGCAAGGTCTCATAAGGACTTGGAGTGTACACATCATCCTTCCTTCAACACTCATACCAAATCATGTTCTCTTAAATTACAGTAATGGAGCAAGTCCTATGCATTTCTCATTGTGCAATATGTATAGTTGTCTGTGATGCAGCAGTGCCATCTGTCGTGAAAACCCTGTAACTGCCATCCAGTACTAGTGCTTCTACAAAACCTTTTGATTCTATGTACATTTCTGTTTAAGGACCCCCAAGTCTTTCTGGGTAAGTGAAGCCACCGGGTCTCCCCGCCATACTGATGTGATTCTCCCCAGTCGCACTACTCAGTGAACCAGCCAGCCTTTAATCTTCACTGTTTGTTTGTTTTTATCTCTCAGTGGGAACTCTGACCTAAAGAACTGAAACTTTCTTAAAATAAAGAATCTAGAGAAGGCAAATTATATGTAGAAATCATAGAGTTACTATAGAGATTTTATCAGAGTTGCTATTGTTATCTGTATCTTAATGAACTGCTATCATAGAAGAGAGTAGATTATGTTATTGTAGGCTCCGTACGGCATACATGGAAAGGAAAAATGCTTATCTTTCTTTTTTTTTTGTTTATTTACGTGGTTATGTTGGTAAAACATGTCTTTTTTTTAAGTACAAGAGAAAATATTTAAAACAATTGTTTTGAGTGAGCTTGTTTTCTCCTTGTTGACTGAATTAATAATGTAATTCAAGGCCTTTTTAGACAATATCCTAAAGTCACATTAGGCAGGCCTTCTCAGGGGTGACAGGTTGAGCAAATGCTAACATGACCATCCATTCAGGGTATCCCTCCATAGCTCCAGAGAGCAGGAAACACTGTACGCATGGATGGATTGACAAAAAAAACAAACAACTTACAGTGCTGTACCATAGAGAGGACAAGGGATGGATTTTGAAAAATAAAGCTTTTAGAACTTGTAAAAAATGGTTTTATGATTATGTGAATGTGTGTGTGTGTGTGTGTGAGTGGTTGTGTGTGCGCTTTCCATGCATCATGGGTACAAACGAAAAACAACAACATCCCAGAAGGCAGTGCTTTGATTCAGAGTGGTATGTGAGCAATAACACAACGTGTGTGGGTGTGTGGCAGATGATTGTTAATGAATAAACAGTCACAACATGAATGCTCAGATATATGAAGATGCTCAAAATTGCACTTGCACTCTTTCTTTGGCTGAATTGCGTTTGGCACAGTTGAATCACATTGAGAAACGAGAAAACATCACCGTTTCCAAATGCTAGTTATTAATCAGGTGGTCAAAACCGAGCATATCCAGCTCTGAGTTTGGTAATAGCCCGATGAAATCAAAATGATTTTATCTGTGGTCCTGAGTTTGCAGGTGCAGATGGCGCTAGCTTCTCTGAAAAATGTGTGCAACACCCTCACTGCATCTGTTCATGTGGCGACACACAGCTACTCATTTTCCAGCCATTTCTGGAAACAACTTGTGACAGCAGGACTGGTGTTTAGCCAAGATACAATAGTGAAAGCAAATGGAAACAAGTTAAAGCCACTGTGTCTGAGCTCCGTTGCATCTGCGGCACACAGAGGAGTGTTAGAATAATATATCTGAGAGGCTAATCTTCTTTATCTACAGGTGAATCTCCACATATGGCCATTCGAGAGAGCATTTTACTGCAGAAAGACTTGGTACTAAGCAATGAATCCCCCTGAATTGTCGAACAGCAGCTCACTGCTGTACTCAACATCTACTGTGTGTTTGCCAACATGACACAGTGTTGCCTGCCTCTGCTGTGCCGTGCTCCCCCTCATCCCTAAAGCCAACTTTGACGCAGTGAAACCAAGCAGAGGAACGTACGTCTTCGTATGTGATAAACCGTGACTCAGTGCTTTTATCTATCTCACCGGATAATCAAGTCTTTAGCTCAGTTAGCTCTGTATTCTTTTCCCAGTTTCCTCGTGTATTTGACGGTGAGCACTTGGATTATTTATTGATGTCGTCCTCTACGCCTCAGGCCATCGCACCAGCCAGGCCTTTGTGGTAACAGTAGATAAGCACAACATCAAATCCAGCACCTCCTGTGGTGCCAATAAAAGGAAAGCCATTGGATCCACAGCACTTACTAAAGTCAGTGATATAGCAGAAGGTCACGATGACCTTGCTAAGCTGTGACACTTGTGTATCCACTGTATTGATCCATTATCTTACTGCTCTCCATGGAGGGACTGACACCCTTATCTCCTGTTGTAATGGTCATCCACCGCTCCTCAACTCAAGAGTCACCCTGTATACACATAGCGTCAGTGTGTGTGTGTGTGTGTGTGTGTGTGTGTGTGTGCGTGTGTGTGTGTGTGTGTGTGTGTGTGTGTGTGTGTGTGGTGGTGGTGGGCTTTTGATTAATTTAAAGCAAATGTGTTGTTATAAAAATGTATTAGAGGGACAACAAAATACACCATAGAGATGTGGCCAGTTCATTGTTAACTATCAGGGCCAATAATGTCACATAATGGCGGGGGGGGAAATAATACATTTGATCAAATGTAACAGTAGCATTTTATTTTACAGTACAACTACTTACTATTTAAAAATTGGAGTAATTCGAAGAAACGTCAAAGTAATTGTGTTTAGTATCCTGAATTTATGCCCTAACTTTAACAACCATGTATTTAGTATTTGTTGGTACAAAAAGGCATGGTTACAAACATGTACAGTAATCAGCAGTATTAGCTTTTCAGTTTTTGATTTTGTACATAAAAGAAATTATCCTCAAATGCATAACAGACCATAATGTACATAAAGGTAAAGTAATTGCACAGTATTTACCAGCTGACATAATAAATTCACTGGTTTCAATGAAAATAAAGAAAGAAGATAAACAGTTTGGTGTTGTGCATAATCATACATAGTGCCCATATGCTTGTTTGCTGATATTACAGAAATAATCCATACCCATAGTACAATTATGATGAAAATAAAAGACAATTGGCAAGTCTATTGCATTATTCCATAGTCAATTCATTTTTTGGGCTAATTTATTGCATAAATTTGATTTTTATTGCAACTATTGAGTGTAATTACACAATATATAGATTTGAACAGTTTTAAACATGCTTCTCATTATTTCTTGGTTCCCACCACAGATAATTATCCTTTTTTTAAAAACAGTTACTGCAGAATTATGAAGAAAATACTTACTCTCTGAATTGCTACAACTACACAGTACTGATAACAGCAAATACATTGCAATCACTCTGCTGTAAAATACAGAGCCATCAATATTGTTGTACTGATGCTGCAAATTTGCACCTGAGGGTAAAAACGCCAAAGAAAGACGAGAGCAGGAGATGGGGGGTTGAGTTAGTTGAGCAGTGGAATGAATCAATTTGTTTTTCAGCTTCCACGGTGTCTTTATTTAGTCTTTTATTGAGCTAATTGTCGTTTTATTGACTGGTGGGAGACAATGTGTCAACATGTCCCCCTGGATAGTGCCAAAGGTGTCAAACTCTTTCAGCATACTCGCTGAACGCACAAACGATAAGCAATAACTGAGATCCAGTTTTTGCACGGTTCGGAATGCCTTAAGCTTGACTTATCCCCAGATAAAATCACCCTGTGCTTTCAGGACAAATGAACTGTCTCAGAAGCTCGTGGGCAGCCAGCATGACAAACTAACATTTGACATTACTGATGGCTTAAGGGCAGCTGATATTTCCAGCCAATAGGGGGAAAAAAGCCTAATAGCACAGAGGAAGAAAAGGTGGCACTGCCGTTTAGACTGTATGTGTTCACTCCTGTGTCAAACTGTTTTGTTAATCTGACGCTACACGATGGGGACTGTGAAAAGAGGGTCAACGCAGCAGCATCCAGGGTTGAAGTCTATTTTCTCTTCACACAAAAAACAAGGGGGGATAAAATGTTATCTAGTTTATGGGTCCCCCGGGAGAGCTGGACGCTCAGCTGCAGTCATGAGACACACTGTCATGCAACAGTGAAAGAGTATTACTGGTAGCAACACAAGGGCATCGCCTTGTTGCCCTGTGACTGTGACTAGCAAGTGTGAATTTCTCTTTTGTGGTCAGCGTAGTCTGAAGGAGCAAGAAGGTTCATAAATCACACAGACAAGTGACAAATCAATCCCTCGCTCTGGTACGCTCAGAGTGTGCATTTGGCATTTTGCGTTGGGAGTCTTCTGCTTCTGTTTTTTGGATGCGTGTCAATACAGAGGTGGGGCCGTTACACAGACAGAGTTAGACGGGAGAACGTTTCGACAGCTTACAGGAGTCTCGTCCTCGCTGGGGACATAACGTTAACGCCACTGTGTACTGTCATAGTCCAAATGGTGTGATGCAATAAATGAACCATTTTGAGTGAAGTGACATCAGCGCACTGGCTCAATTCTAGTCATTAAAAAGAGCATGACTGAAATGAGATGGTACGTGATAGCCCCCTCTGGGGAAACTAAGGTGAGTGTATTATCATTCCATAAAAGTTCCACTTGAGGTTTTCTCATTATCGAGCGTTAACCTCTCCAGTGAACATGCCCGTGTGGAATGAGCAGATCATTTCTTCTGCCTAAACATCTCTGACTGGCATTTTTTTCACTATCACTCCCAACGGGTTTACAGGAAAGCCATTGCAACAATTAATGCATGCAGTTAATACTTTTTTGATGGATATAGAGCACCAAACTAAGAAATGTTCCAGCAGCTGTTTAGTAAACCTGTCAACCATTCTTCTTGGCAGTGCCCACATCATCATGTACACAAAACTGGTTTTATAGGGCTGCACTGATGTTTTTGGTGTCAGTTTAAGGGTGAAAAAAATGTCATCTGTCATCAGGACAAATTGCACCACAGCTTTTCCGATAATCAGTGAATCACTGGCACAGCAAAGGTTCATTTCACCTGAAAATGTTTGCCATGAATAGGTCGCTTTGTGTGTCCCATATTTGAATGTTGTTGGTATCAAAAGTCATCACGTATGCTGACGGCAGTTTGTTGCATGGCAGTTGGCAATTCTCCCTGCTGTCTGATCCCAATTTTCCTTCTGTTTGAGTTTTAATCTTGTATGAATGAATTAGTATCTATTAATCAGTGTGTTTCTTTCAAGGGCGATAAAAGGCTACATTTGAAATAAAATGCTAAAACTGACTTTTCCTTGAATCAGCTGTGTGTAAATCCTCTCATATGACAAAAAAAGAGTTAAGAAAACATACCACGTGTGCATCAGGGGAACTAAATTAACAAATTACTTACTGCAGTAGATCAATTTGCCGAATATCCGATGTAATAATCCAAAGATATTTGCAAGTCGTCAGATGTCATCAAAAGCTGAATTCCCTGCTTAAAGAAACAAGGGTGTGTTCAGTGTTAGGCTACAGATTTTTTCAGTGAACAGTAGCATGGGGTGTAAATGTGGATTTGTAGCAATTTTAAAGATATTTATAGGGATTCTTGTAAATAACAAAAACAAAAAGGACACTCACAGGCATGTTAGCACAAATGTTAATCTGTATTAATACTTTGTTATCAGATAATATGAATGCCTGCGTCATGTGATGCATAAAAATACACGGTTATGTAATAAATACTACCTTTGTGAATGTTTTGTCCACCTTTATTTACATACATCTGTAAGTATTGTGCACATTTAATTTTTTATTTTTTTATTTGACTTGTCTCTTATGGGCCCACATATGCCACCAGGCTATACAAACAATTTAGTCAAGTGGTGTGAGGACAACAAATAAATGCATTACTGACATTATATGCAACTTAATCATCAAACCAGTGCACGTCTTTAAAGATTGCTGTAACCACATATTAGTTACAGTCTAGTGCAGCGATCCCAAGGTTACTGAGTTGTATACACACAGATATTTCCCTTAAATACTTCCCTATTTCCGTTATATCCTTTAAAACAGCATGCGAACATTCACGCTGTTTTACTGGAAGGTCAGAGACAACTACTGGTCATGAAACATACGAAAACATAAATGAACTGAACTCCAGTGATTGGGGCGGGGTCCTGTCATTTAATTTAACTCCCACCGTTTCTTGCCCATCACATTTGAGAAGGTTACCCGACACAGAGACAATTCTCCAAATCCCACCCAGTGAGGTCACAACTCGTGAGGATGTGCTTTTGAGATGACCATTAATTTCCACCATAAAGTAAAGGCTGTGCTATATTTAATTACTTCATTCATTTTACCCCAAAAGTTCACCAAAACCATTCTGGTTAGGCACAGAAAAAGTCATTTATTTGTTTACAAAACATGCAAACAAATGTCATGTGAGCACATTTTATGGATATTAATACATAAAAGCTTGATATTCACAAAAACGTTGCATGTATGATACACAGTGTTGACAGACTCTGGCACAAACACATGAATACTCAAGAAATACAAACAAATGTCTCCTTTACAATTAGACAAACATTAAAAGCTGCTCATATTTTGACTCATGTTGCACTCTAAAAAACAGTTCAAGGGTCTCTAATGAATACTTCTGGGTTTCATTTTACAGCTTGGTAAAAAATATACCAGCTTCAAATTCAGCAGTTACAGGAACAGATTATATGTTAGGTCACGTTGTTTATGCTAAGACAGTTTACTAAACAGCGTGCTCTATGTCTTTCATGCGTCGCAACCAGAAAAAAGTAGCACCTGAGCCTGCAGAAATCGCCTTTCATCTGAACATCGTTTATCTCGCATTTAAATCTCTAAAGCCTGTGCAGAAGGCAATGTGCGATAAGGAATGTCAATCATTCACTCTACAACATCAAACAGTGAACCTCAGCAAAGAGCATACATTATGTAACAAATCTCCAGATCGACAAACAGCACAGTTACTGTACATCATCAATAATGTATCAATAAAATCCCTTCACCTGTCATATTGTGTGATGCAATAATTAGGTAACATGTAACTGCTGCAATTTCTGATTCAATCTGTGTATACATTTAGTGCACATGTAAATAAAATAGTAGCCAGTGTACATGTGTGCTAGGTCCTAATATATCTATACAGTGAGCGCCATGAGTCTGATATCTTAAAACTCTGGTCAAAGTATAAACTGAGATCATGATGTTGATTGTCAGTAGTTCAAGAACTTCATTACGTAGGTCCAAGCCTGACTGCTAATGTCAACAGTGGTAATTGTAAAGAATGTGCATAAATGGTTTGACCAACCTAATAAAAGCATTCTTGCAAAAGCATTCTTCAATGTATTAACTGATGTGGAAAAAGATCAGCATTTTCACTCCGTTAATAAAAGTAATTTCACCAAAACATCAAATATGGATGCTACACCAATACCAACTGCACTCACTGTATATAAATATCCTTACAATCATCCTGCCTTTTCTTTCATCGCTTCTCCACATTCTCCAAACCAACTCTTACTACCTCAATCCTTCATAATATATATATTTAATTTTTTAGCAAAACCAAGTTCCCTTTAACACACCTCTTCTCCCCTTTTTCTCCCTCTTCAACATGACAAAGGCGTCTGGCCATTCAGCTGTCTGCAGAACCGCTGCCCTTATTCTTATTGCGACTGAGAGGGAAAGTGGACTTGCTCTGTGGCTGGGTCATTTTGCTAGCCAGGTAGACGAAGGGTTCAATCAGTGTGCGCCGGTCCACCACCGACACCTCCCACAGACGCACCTTCTCATTCTTCGCCCAGTTCTGGGCCATGTTAGAGTCAACTCTCTTGTCATTCTGCTTGTCCAGCTTGTTACCGAGTACAACAATGGTCACCTGTGGATCAGGATGATCACGTTAGCCCCACATAAGTGTAATATCTAGCTCCGTCCACATCAGTGCGCTACTGTTACAATGGTGGCAATGACAACAGCTATGCCAGGTTGTCTGTTGGGACTTAAAGAGAATCAGAATGAAACAACATTCAAATATAATAAAATAATCATATATCTAATTCCAATACATAGGCCACTGGAATTAGAGAAAACTGTTTTGGCTTCTCTAGATTGGCCCCCTCAAAATTAACCCAGCTTTATTAAAGTACCCCCACAATTAACATTCACAAGCATATAAATGGGTTCGGTTCTCACCTCTTTCTTGTCTCTGTGGCGGTCGATGTCCTTCTTGAGGGCCTCCATCCGCTTAAAGGACTCTCTACTGTCTATGCTGTAGACAAGTACAAAGCCGTCGGCAAAAGTGTAGTAATGTCGGGGAAACTCCATCCCATCCCGGAGTCCGCGGGTGTCATAGAAGCGCACCTGCTCTCGTGTGCCGCGGTCAGTTTCTATGGAGCCGATGTAGATATCCTCCAGCGTCTCCATGGGCTCTGAACCTAACAGTGGATAAACAGAGACAGGCACATACGGTCTGATATAGCACACAAGTATTAAGACAATTGCTTGTAATTAATACATTGTACTTGAAACAAATAGCAATACACTTTGTACGAAATGGTGTCAGGAGAAGAAGCATTATCCAATAAATCTGTTCAACATTATATATGAAAGTCTTGGGCAGGGGTTACAAATTGATAGAGCTGCAACGATTAATCGATTAGTTTATTACTATTAAAAGAATCGCTAACTATTTTGATAATTGAAGTTTGACAAATTTTTTTGAGAAAAAAAGTTAAAATTCTCTCAGCCCAGCTTCTTAAATGTAGATAAGTTCTGGTTTCTTTACTCCTCTCTGACAGTAAAGTGACTAGCTTTGGGTTGTGGACAAAAAAAGACATTTGAGCTCGTCATCTTGGGCTTCGGGAAACGCTCATCGACATTTTTCTCCATTTTCACCAAACAACTAGTCCAATGAAAATAATCGTCCGTGGCAGCCCTACAAATCGCAGTAATGTCTTTGTGAACAGAAATCTAATTTGGCAGCTATCACGTCAGTAATGGTTAACTCAGTGCTAATTAACATTTACTTCCAAATAAACTTTAGAAACTAGAATGTGGTAAGATGTTTAATATGAATGTACAAAACTTGAAAGGACCCAGTCATGGCATTTTATTCTTCTAGGGCCTTATCACAAGCTCTAAGTCCCCCAGCCTGTTATTTATGCCATCGGCTGCTCATATACGTATTTTGGAATGTATCGTGGTTGCAGGAGCCAAATAGGAAATATTCTACACTTTAATGTACAAATGAATGTAACAAACTTAATTAAGGTTTAGTGCTGGTGCTGAATTTCTGAAACTTGGTGATATTCAGTTGCAAAAAAACCCCAAAAACATCCTGTATGAAAAGAAATGGCATGTTTAATGCTGGTGTTTAAAGCTCTCTGGTTTTTGCCTTCATGAGCAAGTTGACTCTGTATTGTAACTTATTTATACTGTATGGCCAATTAAATAACACATTTTGCTTGTTCAGTTGCTATTCCCAAGTAATTACTGAGGATCAAGCAAAACATTTAAAATATATAATGCATGTATGTAATTACACGGAGAGTAAACCAACCTGTAACACACTCTTGACAATCAACAACTGTATTTGAACCAATGAATGGAAAACAGAAAAGGCACACCTGCAACATGATTGGCATACAGTAGTTGTTCCAACACAGCCGTTTTTCCCACTGCAGCCTGGCCACACACAACCACTTTACAGCTTTTCCCCATGACTCACTATCAAGGCCAGAAAATCTAATTTTCGGACAAGAAACACAGACGGAAAAATGTTAGTCAAATACTTCCCTTTACGTTACAGTGTCAGTGCACAGCATAGAATCGCACTGTCGCTAAACTTTGATTCTCTTATACACAATTACTAACTTTAAACGAATAACGCTAAATTGCAAACACAAAACATGCATAACGGGCATGCTGATAGTATGCTAAGGTCGCTAACGTTACAGTCTGTGAAATGAAGAAATAGCTTAGCATTAGCTTTCGGTGAAATAACGTTACGGTCACGATAGCACATAACCAATTAGCGAATGTTAATGAACTGACTAACGTGACTGTCCTCAAAAATGTATACGCTGATATTGGCTAGCTGTGGGTAGATATGTAACGTTATTAAACATGAGAATACATTTTACTTGCAAGAACTGCGCTTTTCTTCCCCAACGGACTACTTCCTGTTTACAGTATACGTAACTGCTGCAGTATGTGGCCCCGCCCCTCCCCATTGACGGCAAAATGGCGACGGACAACTGTGATACTGTGAATATGGACCCTGACATGGAACTGCTCAGTGACGAAGAATTAGAAAGGTGAGACAAATTAAGGCTATTTTGTCAGCGACTGAAGTACGTCTATAACGAAGCCTTATACTGACATGTGTACTCTAAAGTCCTTGCTATGTTAATTTTCTCGTCGCACAATGAAAGCTAAGTAGCGCGCTACCCGCTAACTGCTCGGCAAAAATTTTGCCCCGGACCGCGTTTGGCTTGGTTGTCCTCCACTTATCTAGCTCCTGTGTTGCATTACTGAGTTGCTGTCAGGCACACTGTAATATGTGTAAATCTGCCGTTGCCTGTCGAGTGTACAAGTTGATCAGGCCGAGAGTAGTGGTTTGACATTATTGCGATATTCCACGTATGATACTTGCTGGCTAACTGAGCAAGTTAATGACACCACTCACTCACTCACTGTGTGGTCGCGATGTAAGACACGAAAGGCTTCCAAAAAAAGTAATGGCAGTGCCCCACAGCATGGTGTCATATGTTCCTGGCTCCGTTCCCTGTCTGCTTCACAAAATAGCTACGTGTTTAAATGGAGTAGACACGTCTGCCCTTTTGGTTTGGCTCTTTCTATGTTTAGCTAACGCTGGCCAGTTAGCTCTCTGATGCACACTGTCATTCACAATCCTGGACATGCTCTCTTTACACATGATGATGATGATGATGATGATGATGAATGTGATGCTCAGACCTAACGGCCTGAGGATAATGTTTTGCAGACAAGAAGTTCAGTTATCTGTAAACCAAACACAGCCAGTTGACCACCACATACCTGTGTAGTCATGCTCTGTACATAACCAAACTCATCTGAGTCCTGTCTCCTACGCAGGGAAGCGGAGGGCTTCAAAGAGCAAGGCAATGCCTTTTATATCAAGAAGGATTACGCAGAAGCATTCAGTTATTATACCAAGGCCATAGGTAATTATCCCTACGTAATTTGGCTCAGTCTTCCTGTAAGTTGATCAGATGCTGTTGATTTTGTATTTGAATAAGAAATAAAAGGTTGAATTCTGTCTGTCCTTAACAGGATATCAATAACTTGTTTTTTTTATACAGACATGTGTCCGAAGAATGCAAGTTACTATGGAAACCGGGCAGCCACGCTAATGATGTTGAGTCGGTACAGAGAGGCTTTAGAGGATTCCCAGCAAGCAGTACGACTAGATAACACCTTCATGAAGGCAGGTTGTGGGAAACAAACCGTTACATTCTATTATAGGCTAAATCTATTGTCGTAATGTCTTATATTGTTCTGCTCGGAGTGTTATTTTGTTTTGCCGCATACATTTTCCCTCTGCCTGCCTCCTCTACTAGTTCTTTGATAAATTATTTTTCATATTTCTGTGGACAGTGCCTAAAGAAGGGCATGGACATGTTTGATTTAGCAGTAATGTGTTTAAATTACATTTGCTTCATAATAGAGTAAAATGATCTTGAAAGGTGGTTTTAGATAGCCCATAGAAATTATTTTTACACCTTCAATGAATCATATGCCAAACATTAATCGATTAAAATATTACTGAAAATGTTGTGTTTATGCATGACCTTGATCTCATTTTGTATTTCATTGGTGCCGTTATACCCACCAAGTTTGAAAACAATTGACTAACGTGCTTTTTTGAGGAGATTTTGGACACAGCTATAGAAAGCCTTTACAACAGCATCTACTTGGGCGCTTGATCTTTTAGTGTAGTTACATTGTACATTACTACATTGCAGAGCTGCGTACCTTTTTAACTTTTAGGCATGTCCAGTTTCATGCATGTATACATTTTTGTTTATAGTGGTATGCAGCCTCTCAGTACACAAGCTATAGCACATCTCCATAGTAGTTAAGTGAATTATCAGGCATTGCTGCAGGGTTACTATCATTATGATTTTGTAGAAGCCATAAAATGGTGTGTCACCAAATAAAGAAGTAAGTTAGAGCAAGTCATGGTGTAGTTTTTGGTACACGTTGCCCAACTGATTTCAGAAAGGGTGGGAATTGAGGGATGTTATTCTTTCAGTTTGTGAACTGTAAGTCTTTTACCCACAGGGCCATCTGCGAGAGGGCAAGTGCCACCTGTCTCTTGGCAATGCTATGGCTGCCAGCCGCTGTTTCCAGAGGGTTCTGGAGCTAGAGACCGACAACAGCCAGGCCCAGCAGGAGGTTAGTTGACCTCAGTTTGACAGGGCATGATCTGACAACTTGGACATGATTATCGTGTTGTTGTTATCAGATAAGCTTTGGCCAAGCTAGCGCAAATAAAGTGGAAAAAGTCTGATACTGAGAGGTTTAAGAGGAGATCAACTAGAGTTACTGTTAATTCTCAATGAGAAAGCCAGGAGGAAGTTTTAGATTATTCACAGAAGTACTGCTGCTTGCATTGACCTGGTTTTACAAGCACCATGCATGTCACAGATGTGAGGCCAGTGGTAGCTGTAAAATAAATGAATTGACTGCTACAGGTCTTGCGCATTGTCACTGAATATCACAAATTCCTTTGTCAGCTGAAGAATGCAGAATCCATCCTTGAATATGAGAGAATGGCAGAAATTGGATTTGAGAAGAGAGATTTCAGGATGGTAAGATACACAGTGGTTACAAGCTTACTGTAACAGACATGCCAAGCAACACAGACTGCAAGTGTGCTGTTGTTGTCTCTAGGTTGTCTTTTGCATGGACCGTGCCTTGGAGCCTGCCTCAGCCTGTCACAGGTTCAAGATACTGAAGGCAGAGTGCTTAGCCTTGCTGGGACGCTACCCTGAGGCTCAGTCTGTTGCCAGGTAAGACCGCATATTTGAAAAATACTTGGCGATTCATTTAACTATTTGACATTATTGGAATTTGTCACGATGAGCACAGGGGAAAAGCAGAGTAAGACACGGTGGTGTGCATGTGCCATACCATGCCCTACCAACTCAATACAGCTCTCATTATGACACAGTATGTAAAATGCTTATCAGTCAGACACAACAAATGAGTAATACTATAACCCAGAGCTCTGTAGAGAAGGGAAAACCATGGTATAAGTCTTGAAAGAAGTCATATAAAATGTACAGATCTGAAAAGTCAGAATAATGTTACTATATGTTAGGCTCTTTACTATGATTTCTTGAGCTGACTCATCTTTGGTGAGTACAAGTATACTGCATTACTGAACTCCATGGGCCTCAACACCTGATGGTTTCAAAAGTGATATGGACAAGTTTGTGTGTTTATGTTTCTCAGTAGTTACAGGTTTGGCACATGGGTCTAAGAAGTGCAAGCCTGATCTAAAATTTGGCTGGTTGATTTGCCTTAAAAAAAAATTAAGATTTTCTTGGACGTGCCTTCAGAAACTGTGGGGAGCTTGCTGTGGTGGGAAAGGTCATTCTCACAATTTAAAACTGGAACTTAATAACTTTGGCTGGTGATCTACGTCTGTTATGGATATCTGGTCTGTTATCACATATGCTATCAGTTGCTACACCACTGCATCCTTGTACACTGCCTCATCACTGCCATTTTACTGAAGGTTTCAGATGTGAACTAAATCTTTAAAGATGATGGCACAAAATGGCATATATTTGATGATGATTTCTCTTTGTTTGTTTCTTTTTTATATGTTTTTTTTTAGCATTAATATTAGTGATTTGTTCCTGTTTAGTGATATTCTGCGAATGGACTCCACTAATGCAGATGCACTGTATGTGCGTGGTCTTTGTCTGTACTATGAGGACTGCATTGAAAAGGCTGTCCAGTTCTTTGTCCAGGCCCTGCGTATGGCTCCTGACCATGACAAGGCTCGGCTCGCATGCAGAGTGAGTTATTCGCTAGATAAGTTTTATAAATCTAATAAACAATTTTTTTTGTGAATCCCTATAAATACAGCCCTTACATTTATGTCTAATTGGGAGCCTTTTCCTCTAAAAGTGTCTACCATATTAAAATTAAGAAAATACTGCATTGTGGTGTTCTCTCATCCATTTAAAGTCTGAGTGACATTGCTGTTAAGGTAGCCCAGAGTAGCTTTTAAGGTTGTCCTTTGTATTGTCTTCCCAGAATGCCAAAGCACTAAAAGCCAAGAAGGAGGAGGGGAACAAGGCGTTCAAGGAGGGAAACTTTGAGGCAGCCTATGAGCTGTACTCTGAGGCACTAACAATAGACCCCAACAACATCAAGACTAATGCCAAACTGTACTGTAATAGGGCCACTGTTGGATCTAAGGTGAGGAACATGCACAGGAGAGATACCACTGGTTGCATCAACATCTGACAAATTGTTTTGGGTGGTCTAACCTTAGTATCCTTTGTGGCTTCTTGCTCAAGCCAATGTGGGCCAATGAGGGCCAATGTGTTGCTCCATGAGTATCCAAGCTGGGATACTTGTACATTTTGTGGCACTTTTGACAGCAGATTACATTTACATTTAGTCATTTAGCAGACGCTTTTATCCAAAGCGACTTGCATAGAACATTCAAAAACCGAAGGCACAGCTTCGGGAGCATTATGGGGTTCGATATCTTGCTTAAGGATGCTTCGACGCATGGCTGGGGGATTAACCGCCGACCTTCCGATTTGCAGGCGACCGTTCTGCCACCAAGCCACAGCCGCCCCGGTTAGTTAGATCAGTAAATGTAACAATGACTCTGTCAAAATACAGAAAAGAGGGGAAGCTGACTTTTGTCTGTTAGACTAGGGAAGGACAGGAACACAAACAAAACTACAAACTATGAATTCTACATTCATGCAGGACATAGTCTTGATAAGGGTAGATGAGTCCTCAGCTTGTTGCAGGCATACATAGATACAAACGCATACAAGCCATCACCCATAACACACACACACCCTCATTTTGTTGGTCAGAGGATAGCACAGGTACATACTTTGCAAAGTTGTCGTTCTGTCACCTCTGACAGTATTACGTTCTTTGGTATCTTTGCCATCTTGACCTTTCTTCTGTCACATCAAGAGAACTAGGCCACTACTTTTCTCTCCCTATCTCCGCCTCACATGGTCACACTTGTTTCTTTTTCTTTGAAAGCTGAAGAAACTAGAACAGGCCATTGAAGACTGCACGAAGGCCATTAAACTGGATGAGACCTACATCAAGGCCTATTTACGTAGAGCACAGTGGTATGTCCAGGTTTTCTAACTTGGTCATTAATAGAGACAGTAAGTTATATTGTGTTTTGCTTTTCAGACGTGGACAAACAAGACAGTATCATTATCAGTATCTGCACTTGTATTATATTGTTCAAACTGGTTAAAGAAACAATAACAGACTTGTGCATACTCTGCTGCAGCTATATGGACACGGAGCAGTATGAAGAGGCAGTGAGAGACTATGAGAAGGTTTACCAGACAGAGAAGACAAAAGGTGAGAATCCGACTGCTCTATTATGGCTGAAGTGATACAGCTTCCAGCACATATATTTCCCCCGTATTCTGCTTAATTGTTTTTAACCTATTCTTACTTTTTTATTCTCTAGAACACAAGCACCTCCTGAAAAATGCCCAGCTGGAGTTGAAGAAAAGCAAGCGGAAAGATTACTATAAAGTGCTTGGGGTGGATAAGAACGCCACAGAAGATGAGATCAAAAAGGCTTACCGCAAACGGGCGCTTTTACATCACCCAGGTGCTTAACTCGAACAATTGAACAATCATTGTCCAATTCTAGATAATACCTCATACAGGTGTCCCATTCGTGGTGTTTTTTTTCCCCCCCTCTCTTTCTCGTCAGACCGTCACAGCGGAGCTAGTCCTGAGGTGCAGAAGGAAGAGGAGAAGAAGTTTAAGGAGGTGGGCGAGGCTTTCAGTGTACTTTCAGATGCAAAGAAGAAGTCTCGCTATGACAGCGGTCAGGATCTGGAGGACGACGGCATGAACATGGGAGGTCAGCACCCTGGGCAAGCCTTGGGGTGGGAGGTCTTAAGGGTGAAACAGATTCCTGTACAAGTCATGTCTAATGAACCACCTTTTTTTTGTTTTGTTTTTTTAAAAAACAGCTGTTTGTTTTTATGGTGAGAAGCTGGCTGGAAGGTTTTCTGCGTTGATGTTGATTCTTACTTGCATTTTGTCCCCACCAGATTTTGATGCCAACAACATTTTCAAAGCGTTCTTTGGAGGCCCAGGGGGTTTTAGTTTTGAAGGTAATTTGTGTGAAGCTGTGTGAAACAGTGCTCAATCATTTGGAGTGACATACACAGTTTGAGTATACATTAGTTATTAACTTTGTTTGTTTTTGTTTCAGCATCTGGACCAGGAAATTTCTTCTTCCAGTTTGGTTAATTGGAGGATTCGTCTACCTAAACAGTTACTACATCAGGACTTTTCAACAATGTCAACCCCCCGACCCACCATCCATATTTAATGACTGACTGATTGCAAGTCAGACTCTTGTCTATGCCATTGACTGAATGCAACCCACGTGCAGCAAATGATTTAAAGCCCACATAGCAAGAACACCAAGACGACTCAGACTGAGTTGATAGAGTTACTGGTTTTGGATTTGGTTTTCTTCCTTCCAGAATGAAACAAACTTGAAAGTCAGTAATGGCTAGCAACACTGGTCCAAATGTTCTCTGGATTTTTGAGGTAGGAGAGATTGTGCAGCTTCTGTATCAGAGCTTTTAGGGATGACATCCTGGGGAAATTCTTGAGAAGCTATTATCCGGCTCTTCTCAACTTACTGCTGAGCGGGCGTTCTCTGCATGAAAGTTAATAAATTGCTTAATGATTTCTGAAGAAAGTCACTGAGCAAGCGACACCTCCCCCTTTCGAAGAATCTGTCAGACAGACAGTTGGCTGCTACGAATTCGCACTGAAAACGGACTCTCTTGTCATAAGCCAATATAAACACGTGACCATTTTTTAAATTCACAACAGCTGGAGCCTAGACCTACGCATACAGTACAGCCAAAGCACACTAAAAGATGGCAGCGGAGACAGTTGTGCTGGCTTTGTTGCTCCTCCCTCTTGTTGTCACAGGTTTTATGTTTGATGTTGCCATTCACAGATTGCTACATTCACTTACTGGAATGTAAAGTGTTGATTTGTGATGATAGTTTATTATTTTTTTTTCCCATGTACATCTTATTTTGATATGTATATTTAATGTAAATTTGCTGTCTAATAGAACCATTGGTGTAAGATGAGGACACTTTTCTGCTATGTAAAGGTTTGAAAGAGACCGATTTATGAGCATATCTTTGCCACAAATTCAGGAAGAACATTTCTTTGCTTGGTCTGCATGGAATATTGCGCAGAAATAGATTATGCTCTATGTGTTCCTTGACTGTGATGCAAGTTGTCTAGTTTTACGCAATATAACAGAATAGAACAAATATGACGTGGTATGTGTTTGCTGCTGTCTGTCAAAGTCAGGCCATGTGTTATGACGGAAAGCTGGTAATGTTCAGTTACTTCCTGATGAGTGTGTTGTTCTCTTGGTGCACTTCATGAAGAAAAGAAAAGCCTCCTCACCTTTGATCTCATTGTTTTTGCCCTCACGGTGAAACCATCCTCTCCTTTCCCTTGAAATGTACCAGCCATGTCAATAAAGTTGGCCACCTCTGGGTTTCCCCTAACTTGTTTTGTTTTAGTTGCATTATATCAGTATTAATAATCCACTCAATGTTAATAATATTTAATTAAAATGTTAGCAACAACAAATGTATGGTCATATTAAAAGCTGAAACAGAAAGGGAGTTAAATTGTACTGATCGGGGCGAGCGCGAGATGGCGCTGTTTCCGCTCTCAGTTTGATAGTGCGGTTGCTAGGATACCAGTTGACCAGCGCTGTAACGTTAAATGTGTTTGGCTTAACGTTAGAGAACCCCATGAGTTAAACTCTGTGCAAGCGTTGGTATGAACAAAAAGTTTGCCTAAAAATGCCAGACACAGACGGAGCTCACGAAGGTCAAAAGCCAAAGGGCGTATTCTCTACTTTAATGGCCGATGGGGATTGGCTGTACCTTAAAGGAGAGTATAAAAAGGCTATAGAGAGCTACACAACGGTAAGTAGTTAACGTTAGCTAGCTAGCTATACAAGTCCAACAATAGAGGCTTCCAGTGTGGTCTTTGTCATTCCTGACTGCACTTTTGGGTACCCGGCCGTTGCCTGGAAAGCAATTAACTTATGTGTGTTTCGTCTGTGACATAAACAGTACAAGTTAAAGAAGTTCTAGCTAGCTAACGTTAGGCATGGTTAACGGTAACGTTACATGGCACGCTGCACTGACAAACTCATCGTATCCTATGGTGATAACTACAGGATGTTTAGGGGAATTGCAATATTGTATCTAAGGATGTCAATGCAACGTTTAAAACATTGCTTTGTTTAGGCACTGACTTTAAAGCCTGATGACAAGACCTGCTTTGTTGGCCGATCCAAATGTTACCTGAAGATGGGGCAATCTGAAAAGGCTTTAGAAGATGCAGAGGCTTCACTCAAACAAGACAAGTCATTTTTCGAGGTAACCAAACAGAAATGTTGGTGCCTTTCACTGTTAATGAAAAGGGAAGCATATAAACGTTTATTTGATCGTGATTTTGCAGGGGTTGCACCAGAAGGCAGAGGCACTGTACTACATGGGAGAATTTGAATTTGCGCTGGTGTTTTACCACAGAGGACAAAATCTACGTCCACAAATGCAGGAGTTTAGACTGGGTATCCAGAAAGCACAGGAGGCCATAGAAAACTCTGCTGGCAGTAAGTGATTCAATACTATTTTGGTCTTGCACTAAATTATAGTCACAGCATATGAGAATCCTCCTCTCGCCCTAAATCTGAACCATGTGTGTTTATCGCTGGCATTTTCCAGGCCCTTCCTCTGTGAAACTGCAGATCAAGGGAGACTTATCATTTCTCCAAAAAGATGAGGAGGTGAGTCTTTGCTGTGTTCCCCTTTAATAACCATGTATGCAACTGGAAATACTGGAGGTAGAGTTGTGGTGAGAACAATTGTACACACACAAAACATCAATCCTGATAACAAAAAAAAAGGATCACTTTCCTATCTAGTGGCTTACTATGGATTTTTCAGTTATTTTTTTGTAAAGTTCAACCCCGGCCTCCCTTCTGATGTATAATATTATCTTCTGAATGCCCGACCGGTAAAGAGGGCGCAGCCAATTACTGCTATTCAGCATCTGATGAGGGTGAAAAAACAGAGGAGCCAGAAGATCCCAAAGAGTGAGAAGACAACCAAACAACTGCTGGGAGAGTTTTACAGTGACAAAAAATATCTAGAAAACCTGCTTAAAGATGAAGGTACTATGTTGTTTCACGTGGCCACTTTTTAAAATGTTGCTTACTGTTCGTGTCCACACTTCACTATGCTGTTGTATCTGGGAGATTTAATACACTGTAAATTCAAATATTACCTGTTAGAATCTCCTCCTATCCTCACTGTTCAATGTGTTTATTTAAACCCACCTACAATGATGTTTTTCACTTTTGATGGACTAGTATTTAAAACTGTTCCACAATGATCTGCAGACTTGGTAAAAGGGAAGACGAAGGGTGGGGAACGACTGCAGGACGTCATTCAGAGCTGCCTCACATACCTTGACACTTGCACCGAGTTCTGGAACCAGGAGAAACCTATCAGCGCGCGGGAAAGGGAGCGTAAGCTCATGCCACAAACATGTAGCAAGCCCTGTCATAGCGCACCCTCTGAACCTGCTGAGTTTATACTGAAGAGCCTGGATGACATTGATGCAGGTAAGGCAGGCTTCTGGCTCAACTTGTGGTTTGGCACTTTTCTTTCTAGCCTAAAAAATGCTTTCTATATACATTCGTTGTCTTAGAGTTGAAATCTGGAAACGCAGAAGCTAGTCTCAAGAAGGCGGAAGAAGTCATGAAGATAGTGCAGGGATGGTCAGAGAAACACGTGCCTAATAAGAAAGAGGTTTTGGGCAGCCTGCACAGTTGTATTGGTAATGCCTTGATCGACCTTGCAGACGTGGACAAAGCATTAGACCATCATCACAAAGACTTGGAGTTGGCTAAACAGTGGTGAGGATTTGAAGAAATGACACAATAGGAGTGAATGTATCTTACAAAAACCGATCAAATGTTCAGTAATCTTTTCTTATCAACAGCAAACTCCCAGATGCAATGTCCAGGGCTTTGGACAACATTG
The DNA here is from genome assembly GCA_011952105.1 of Coreoperca whiteheadi. Classification (NCBI taxonomy): domain Eukaryota; kingdom Metazoa; phylum Chordata; class Actinopteri; order Centrarchiformes; family Sinipercidae; genus Coreoperca; species Coreoperca whiteheadi. Next base: position 6,249,155 of record CM022470.1, on the reverse strand, counting down.
GGCGGGTTTATGCCCAAATTGGACAGTTCACACAGGCCATTGAGTTGTAAGTAAATAATGAAATATTAGCCGCACTTGTGTAATATATGATGTTGCCGTCCTTTGCAAAGCATGTTATAGTATAGTCACACCTCTCTTAATGACATTGTTTTACATGGAGGTATGACTATTGAGGACTGGTTTATTGGCGATTGATTTCTTTTCTTTTCTCTGTATGTTTTCAATTCAGCTGGGAGAAGAAGATTCCCCTGGTCCGTGGTGGTTTGGAGAAGACCTGGTTGCTTCATGAGATTGGTTGGTGCTACCTGGAGCTCCATCTCCACAAAGAAGCCAGAGACTACGGCGTCCGTTCAGCTGCTGCGGCTAATGAAATCGCTGACGAGAAATGGCAGATAAACGCCAATGTTTTGGTGGCACAATCAGAATGTAATTATTTATCAGATGTTTGGGGTTTTTTTCCCACATTTTTTAAATTAATATTAGATATATTCTAATATTTACAGAGTCGGTTTCTGTGACATGCCAGCTTATTTGCTTGATGTGTAACTTTTTTAACTATTTAGTGCTGCAGACCTGATCTCTGATTGTCAATTCCCTTCTGCTTCGCCTCAGTGAAACGTGGAAACTTTGAATCCTGCGTCTCCCACTTTGAGAGAGCCTTGGCCCTGGCCAAACTGCAAGAAGACGACTCTGCCGTGAATGTCATTCAGAAGGTTCCCTCTCTGTCGTCATATTCCTGCCATCTGCTTAGTTCCGTTTAAAGACATTTTGGATCGTTGACGTTTATCATTCTGCTTTCAGGCCCTCGATGAAGCAAAGCATCACTTACCGCAGTGAGGATGTCCTCAGTCAAGATTTGTGGTGCTTCGGAGTGCTAATTGAGAAAAGGACCTACAGAAGACTACAGTCAGCAAATGAAAGTTTTAAAAAGAGACCAATAAAAGTCATCTCCCTCAGATGGGCAACTTTGAGTTTTTACGAATGCAAGAAGTGCTCAGAATTTATAATTTATAGTCTGATAAGAGTGTCAGTATTTTGACAGATACTGAAAAGCTTTATGGGCACATATATATTGTATTTGAATTTGGGATGTCTGAGTTGATGTGAAATTGCTGACTCACTAAGGTTTTCAATTTGAATAATTATTAAGACACTGGCTGATGAGACTCAGTATCTGCTTATAGGTCTCGGTGCAAGAAGGCATGTTTTGGGTAGCATCTTCTTAAACAAGCAGTCCAGTATGAAACACAAACATAAAGCAGGCACTGGACCTTTATAACATCATACCGTGAAGTTCATGTTGGTCTAACAATTTCATAGACAGTAGTGAATTGTGGAAAGGTATACTGAAGAGTAAATATATATATACGTATACATATATATATAAGTGTTTAAAAGCTCCATATCTGGCCTACATCCTGCTCTACTTTATACAATTACTTGCTCTTACATGCTCTTATTTTCAGCATTGCTAATACTTACAGTCCAAATCTATTTATGAGGCCGCCTTTCTGGCAGAATTCTATAAAAAACACACATCTATTATCTAGAAACTGTGTCACTTAATATACAAAACACAGAGGACTTTTATCACACACTGTGACACACACTGCTACCTAGCAACCATGAAGTCCTCATATCCTTTGAGGATGCTTGCTGCAGGGAACTTGCCCTTGTCACACCTCAAATGCATGGTGTGATATACACACAGATGACTGCTTCCTGCAGGGTTTATAATATCAGTGGATTGTTTGTGTGTAGACTAAAGATTGTACAATTACAATTTATGGTCATGTTCTGCTTTTTGACGGTATACCTCCCTTTGTCTGAGATGTTGGTAATAAATGTGAAGCAAAGAATAATAGCGTGATTTTCAATTAAAAGGGTTTGGTTGTGTTCTTAAACTGAAGTCTTCATAAATCTTGATAAAATGTCCCTGATATTGCCTTGTGTTTATCCAAACTACTGTAGTCTTTCTGTCTGTCTGAGGCTACTTTTTGGGATAGGAGTGGCATCACATTATAAAGTGGTTGTGGTTTGCACCAGCTCAAGGTCATTTTTGAGTCATTTTCTTTTCTCTCGTATTAATAAATAGACACACAGTAAGAACTGAAAAATGGGAAATCATGTAAAATGGGAAAAAATAAAGTTTTTATAGTCTTTACTTCAGCACAGATGTACACCGATATATATACACATACAAACAAATACACATACATACGCAAACAAGTATATGAAATTAAATGAAAATAGTATTTTAAAAATAAAGGAAAATAAAATATAAATTATAAATATTAATTACATTTATTCAGATAACGTTTGGAGCAAATTTCAAATGGAAAAAAAATAAGACAAACTTACATACCTTAGCTTTGCTTGCCTGGCTGAGAAGAAAAGAAGATCAAAACTTAGTTTGTATCAGGTGGTGAGGCAAGTATATACATTTATTTTGATTAAAATGGGGAAAATAACCCTAAACATACCGATAACCCATCCTTATTACGTTTGAACTTCATATTGTCCCATGATTGTCCTGTTTTGTTACTTTATTCTATTCATTTTTGTAGCCTAGATTTTATGTTCTATTTATGTTCTTTTTTATCAGAATTCAATACCAATAAAGTTTAAAAATGTTACATAGAAATAAGTGACAAATCAACTTAAGTGGAACTGTGCAGGGGTATAACCATAGGGTTAGGGTATAACACAAGAAATAGATTTTTTTTTAAATTAAATCTTTCTGCAGTGGCGTCCTTCCGGTCCTCAGGGGCGTGTCCGTGGCCACGCCCAGTTGCGCGTTCCCGGGAATTTCCTTTTGAGCGGGCGCGTGACTGTGCCGAGGATTGCCTTGTCATTGTATCCAGAGAGAAACGCGTGGTCAGCGGCACCACCGACAGCTCGTCTGCAGCGGATCTGGTAAGCTGGCACTTTAGCAAACAAAAGCCCCTCGTACAGAACGCTGCATCTCGTGCATATGTTTTTATTTTATACTTGTTTTTGAACACAAAACAGCCTAAAAGAAGTAGTCCCAATAACACGCAGCGACTTGTATGCACATCACGTATTTGGACGTGGCGCTGGAGCCGGCGGTGCGTTAGCCAGCTCCGCTGACTGCCAGGCTAAATTGTTTTTGTCTGGCGTGCTAGCGGTGGGTGCACGCCACTCCCCGCCTGGCCACATTGTGCACTTCATAAGGTGTAACTGTTCAAACTCGGTCGATTTTTCTCTGCTTGAAAACCCCATTTGAGCTCGCCTGGACGCGGACCTCGACACTTATTTTAAGAATTCCTGTTCTCTGTTATTTGGACCCGTTTGGTAATGGGTTTCGTCCAAACTTGCCTTAAACAAAAACACACTCACTGCGCCATTTAACGTTACCGCCGCTGTAACAGTTAACGTTACCTTGCTTTGTATGGCGCATGAGATGAAGTTTAATAGAGCTGGCGGTGTTCATGTTTCCCAGTTGTGCGTCTGTTTGGTTTCTGTTATTGTGTAGCTGTAAAAATCCTGTTCAACGTTAGCCAGCTTGTCTTTTGTTGGTAACCTTACATTGAGTTGACTTGTGTTGCGAGTGCTTCCCCTTCAGTCCCATGACACGGTGCGGTTTCACACATCTGTTAAATCCAGCGTTTAGTAACAACACTTGACTCTGACATTATAAATAAGCTGCCCCACGGTGCAGGGCGCTGAGCTGCGAAGTAATCGCACTTTTCAAGCGATGCACCGTTTTCACGAACCCTTTGTCTGTGGGTGCGGGCAAAGGTTTGGCGCAGTTCATTTCGCAATGCAAGGTTTTAATGCACTGCACTACTGCCTTTGTATTCTTAACCAATGGAAATTAACACCAAAAATAAAAAAGTGGATGAGCTGTAGTGCCAACATTTTGCCAACAACTCTTACCAAACAGAAATGGACATTAGGCTACAGTTTAGATTGTATATGACATTGTGTCCACCTCCTGCACATCCAAAACATGTTGACAAATGATAATGTATAGAAACCCCTACAGCTACACTCTTCTTACTTCTTGAATTTTGGTAACTTCCTGTCTGAGACGTAATGACCGCAATCACCATAAAACTACTTGATTGTAAAAGTAAAAAAAAGTCAAAATTGACAATATTTAAGAGCAAGAAAGTTTTTTTGTTTATTAATTAAAAAAAATCACTTTATAGATCCAATTATGATTTCATAATGGGCCACTGATCTAAGCCCAACATGTAGCCGGGTCCATCTGTTTTCAAGTCAGTCAGATTTCATTTAGAGAGGTTATAGCACAGAATCTTGAATAAATGGATATATGATTAATGTCGTTCTTTTCTTTCTGACTTAATTTCATGAGTGTTTGGAGTAACTGAATCATAAGATCCTGTACTCGTTAAGGTGCAGTGGGTGGGGGAGAGTTGCAGGAGTGTGTATGTGTTGAGAGGTTTTATGAATTCAGTCATCACTGGTCCACAATAAACAACTTTGAATTTTTTTTTTAATTGTGTATTTAAGGTACATGGTGGTGTGTAAAGTCAGACTTTAAGCCGGACATGGATACTGCGAAAAGTGGCGAGGTTTTAGATGTGTCAGAGACTCCACAGCCAGAGGAGACCGTAATGGAAAAAGAGGCGGTGTCAAAACTGGAGACACCAGAGGAATCCACAGAGCCTGAGACGCCACCAGCTGCTGATGAAGAGACTGAGCAGCTGGCAGTGAATGGTCATGATACAGAAGTCCTAAACCTGAAAGAAACAGAAGCGGTGATTGTGACACAAATGCTGTCTGAGGAAAAAACAGAAATGGGGACTGAGGAGAGCTTGCCCAGAGAGAAATCTGAAATGGAGTCAGTGCCTGGTGTGGTGGTGGTGGCACCACCAGCAGCAGATGAGTCATCTGAAAAGAGCTCTGACCCAGTTGCAGCTTTAGTCACAGAACCAGAAAACATCCAGCCTGAACAGCAACCTGTGCCAGAGAACGACCCAGAGCCTTTGCCTGTGCAAACACCTCTGGCAGAGAGCGCCCCTGAACCAGAGCCAGAGAAACTGGCAGAAGCTGAACAACAAGAGCAAACATTACCTGAACCAGCCACGCTGCAGAAGCCAGTGGACGCGCAACCACCCAGCCAAGAAGAGAGAGTGTCGGAACGAGTGGGAACTGAGACAAAATTGCAGACTACAATGGATACTGCAGCCGAAGAGGTTAACAAAGAGGTGGCGGCGGACATTTCCTCAGAAACGCCAACAGAAGCTGTGACATTGAAGGAGGGGTCATCTGAAATTGGAAATGTGAAACCTTCCGAGGTCAAGAAGGTTGAAGTTGAGCCAGAAAAAGTTGAGTCTGATACTCTGAAGGGAGCTGAGGCAGCAGCAGAAGGCGTTAAATCTGAGAAGGGCGATGCTGAGCTTCAAAAGGAAGAGGATACAGTCCCTGCATCTGGCTCCCTGTCCTTTGCCCTCCTGGAACGGGAGCAGACCAAAGACGCCCTGCGAACCTCTCGTACCCTTGTTGTCCTCCGAGGCCTTCCAGGAAGCGGTAAAAGCTTCTTGGCATGTGCCATAGCTGATGCCTACAAAGACCAGTGCTCTGTCATCTGTGCTGATGACCACGGTGTGAAGCCAGATAATCCGGAATCCGCTGTGGATGGATACAAGGCTCTGGATGACGCTGTGGTGGCCTGCTGCAGTGCAGGAACAGCTTCCCCTCTGCTGATAGTGGTGGATGACACCAACCACACCCAGGATCGGCTGGCCCGCCTGGGGGAGATTGCTGAGCAGCACCATCTTGTTGCTGTCTTTTTGGAGCCACATACTGAATGGAGCAGAGATCTTGCACAGCTGACCAAGAAGACCGGGCGTGGGCTAGAGGAGGCCCAGCTGGAAGCCATGAAATTGCCACTTGAGGAAATGTCCCTTCCTCTTTACTTTGGCTGGTTTCTTCTCTCCTCCATCCAGGACAAAGTCAGGTGCACATCAATGGACTTTGTGAAAACGCTGGACACCTTGGAGGCCTTCAAGAAACACTTGATTGACTGTGAGTGTCTCTAAAGTTGTTTTTTTTATTTATTATAGAGGTGAATGCACCAGTGAGAAATATTCAAGTCTTTAAGCAGGTTCATATCTAAAGTCTTTGTGGCATGGCTAAGATGCAATTGATCTTGCCTTGTGTCTACAGTCACTGGGAAAGCTGAGAAGGAGGTGGATTTGGAGCAGTACTTTGAAGCCCAAGGAACCCTCCATTGCACTACAAAATTCTGTAACTATGGAAAAGCAGAGGGGGCCAAAGAGTATGCAGAGAATCCTGTAAGAAACCTGTCATTAAATTGTTTACTTGTAGAATCTGGTGGCCACACACGTTTTGTAGGTGTGTTTATTTATTACTTCAGTTTTATTTAATGCGTTTTAACTGAACATTTCAAAGAGTAACGTCCTAGCAGTGAAATGTTTGATTATATTCAAAAGTTAATCTTGTGATGTGTCCTCGTCCTTGTCCTCGTCCCCCCCCCTCTCCAGGCTGTTAAAGATTTCTATGGATCTGTGTTCGAGTTGTCATTGAGCGCTCTCTTTGTCACCCCTCGCGCTGTTGGTGCCAGAGTGTACCTCACCGAGGAGCAGCGTTTGCTGTGGCCAGCCGATGCTGAGGAGGCCGCCGCCTCCCTGCCGCCGGGAAGCCGCGCCCACGTTACTCTAGCCTGTGCAGAGGGTGTTGAGCCAGTTCAAACAGGCCTGGATCTGCTTGAAATTCTGGCCCTGCAGCAGAAAGGCCAGCAGGGGGAGCTCGTCGAGGAGATGGAGCTCGGCTCGCTGACCTATTATGGCGAAGGAAGGTGGCTGCTCACTCTGAGAGAGCCTATCTGCTCCCCAGCCTGCTTCTCCAGCTTCTACGGGCGCAAGGAGCTCGAGCCGACCAAAAAAGAACCCGAGAAGAAAAAGAAGCAAAAGTGCACCATACTGTAAATGGGGATGTGTGGCTGGGACGACTGGTGAATTAAAACGTAGGCTTACTCTGTGCAAGGTTTGTGTGTTTGTGCAGTGTTTAGGGTTTCAGTTATAGCTGCCCTAAATCCACAAGCTGTGTGCTTTTTTTTTTTTTTTTTTTTTTTTTTTTACTGTTAATTTGCACCACAACCCAAGATGCCTTCAATCCAGTTAGGCTTGTTAACGTTGTTCAGTAACTTGTTTCACAGCTCAGAGGCAGAGTTTGAGTACCCGGCTATTTGCTGAGGTGTTAGCTGCAGTTTTAGGCTAAGGTAGTATTGCCTCCTCCCGAACTTGGATTTCCTCTTCTATACATGTCCGTGTCTCTCAGTATTCAGATATACAAAAACTAGGTACTTCACTTGCATGCATCCCAGGTCAACGGTATCAACATAGTAACACATTTCTGACCTGCTAAGAGTACCTCTGCCGCTTCAACATCATTTGTCTGGTGTTGCCTTTGTCATAGTTGTAAGTTTAAAAAAAAAAAAACAACCATTAGCTGTCATTTGCGTGTGTGCGAGCAGCCTAGGACGTAATTGTTACAATAGCATATGGGCCAAAGTTATCTATTTGATTAAGTGTATTAGAATGACTGTCATTTATAGAGCTCCTTCCTTGTAAAATCTTTGCACTGTGCATAGTTTGAAAGGGAGAATGCTGATGAGGTTGACGTTTGTTTCAGCAGCTTGCACTTAGTACTTATCAAATGCTGTGAATCTGTCCATGTTTTGCAATCTTTTCTACTGCGCAAGACTGCACCATTGATCCCTTTTTTTATCCTCTTTGAACAGCACTTCATGTATTGCATTTCGATTTGTATCCTCTGTGACTGTAATTTTTTGAAGGGCAAGTCCTACTTCGTGTAGCTCTTATGAATCACTATTTTTGCACTTGTTTTGTACACTTAATAAAAAGAAAATGCTTTGCTCCAGTCATGCAAGTTTGTGTGTGTTCAGTACTCTTGCAGTTTGGTGACCAGCATGCAGGCCGATACATTTATCTGCACATGGTCATTTTCTCACAGCAAGCGCTTGTAGTTGACCTTATAAACCAGCAGAGGGCACTCATCCCTTGTGCAGTGCTGGTAAAGACTTTAGTGGTAAGGTAATTTACACTTTTAACCTAATTTAGCCTCTTCATTGTATCAGAATTGGCTTCAATGTGCATATCTCCCTCAGGCCTGTGCAAATACTGCATTTTCAAACCATGTACCACAGACTGGATTGCACCATTTGGCTGACCTCCCTTCATTTTGCACCTTGCATCAGAAGCTGGCACAGTGAAAAGGCTACAAAATGTGTCAAGTGAGGAATAGCTGCCACCAAGTGCTAACTGTCTGTCCAGAGTGTAGCCTGCTAGATTAACTCGCTGCATGTCTGACCAAACCTACCCGCCGCCTCACAGCTGTACTGCCGTCCTTGTAGCCCGTTTGGCGTGTACACAAAATTCTAACATGCTCTGAAGTTGCGTTTGTGTTTTAAATAACGGTTGTTATAATTCCTGTAAGGTTCCTTTTGCATCTTCTCAGGGTGGCCGCCACAGCTGCCATACAATCGACCACACATACTACTCCGGCTCTCTATAAAGATACAAAGAGCTGTACTCTTCATAATGAACAGCCCATATAAGAAAAAGGAAAATTGAACTCATATGATGACCACACTGCAGGCGACCACACTGCAGGCTTCCATACTTCAAGTGCCAATTAACTGAATTATGCGGAAGTGCTGAAATGAACAAAGAGGCTACAGGTGCGTTTCTGCTCCTCATCCTCCTTCAAACTAAAACATAGCAAGTCCTGGCTTGTGGGAAGGACGGGGAGAAGGCCGTGAACTAGTGCAGCTGGTCGATGTTGACTCAATGGGTCCGCTTCATGTCTTAACACGGCCCGGCGAGTGCCGGGGGAACCGTTTACATGTTATCTGTCAGCCAGCGGCGGCAACCGGGTCGTTGTCAGCTGAAAAAACCAACAACAATGTCGGCCTACAGGGTAAAAGCCAGTGCGGCTTTGCTAGTTGACAAATAGCATGGAAAGCGACGTTCACAGTATGATGTTCAGTAAAGCTGCATGACAGGCGTTAGCTCTCCTTCTATCAATCCCCCTTGACCTGTTTACGTATGTACGGGCCATGTGGTCTACGTACACGCCGCTTTTGATCGGGGCGTCCGGCGCATGCGCCGGGCTGAGACGCCGCCTACCCTGCGCACCACAGGCGTACGCCGGCGTGGAAATGGTGCGGACCCGATGTGTTGGCTTTCTCATTGGCTGCCGTGTAGGTAAAGAACAATGTTAACCAATCAACATCTGCGGCGGATAATCGCACCGTTTTCTCCACGTGTGTGTGTGAGAGTAAGCGAGAGTGAGAGAGTGAGCTGTGTGAAGAAATGAATGTGATACATCCAGGGGATTTAAAAATAGTCTTACATTACATTTGTGGAAAATAATGTGCATTTGATCAAAAATAATTACAAAAATGCAGTGGTGGAAGAAGTATTCAGAGCATGTATTTTAGCAAAAGTAACAATGCCACACTGTAAGAATAATTGCACTTGTATAATACTTGTAAAAGTACGTCAGTAACATTAGCAAAAGTAACTAAAAGTAGACCTACGTAATGCAGACACACGGCCCCTGTGAGTGTTATATTATTATTATTATTCCTGATGCATCAGTGGGTAAGAAGGATTTTAATGTTGTTGGTCAAGGGTGAGCTAATTTTATGTAGGCCTATATACTGTTAATCTACAACAATGCATCATCTTTTACAAGCACGTCATATGTTTTGATATAAAATCTCAAGTTGTAAAGTAACTATAGCTGTCAAATAAACGTAGTGACATTAAACGTACGATATTTCCATTTACTCTATTTAATTCTCGCATTCCCGAAACTCGCATCATAATGACACGTTACACGTGTAGATACGTCTTCAAAGCACGCTTATATTTAAATCTGAGCTATGTATAAATATAACATAGAAATGAATTGACATTTCCCCTTTGTCTTATTTCGTGTGCGTCCCACCGCGTGTCGGCGCCAGTTCCCACTGTCCCTGAAGGCAGCGATAGAGCCTGGCGTGGAATGAGCCAATCGGAGGCCAGCAAACACCAGCCGAGCCTATCGCCAGATGACCGATGGAGACAAAACCCGCAGAGCTCCCAGGAAGCGCTGCTCTCTCCCGCAACAACACCGGGCCCCGTCGGCGTCGAGAGTGGAAGCAGCACCGGCGAGAAAAGCCGCACATCCAACATTCTTCCAGAGCCGCCAGGGAAAGGAAAAATAAACCAAAACAAACAAGGTAAATTACCTATTGGTTTTAAAAATAAGACTTTACTTCCGCTCATTCGTTCTCTCTCTCTCTCTCTCTCTCTCTCTCAGTCTGTCTGTCTCTTTCTGTTTCTCTCTGACAAAACATGTAAAAGAAGTTGACCCCCCCTCCAATAACCCAAGTTCATTCTGCACTCTTGCTACAACGTGGTTATTAAGAGGTGTGAGTAATCACTGAAAGTTTTCTTTGAATGGTGATGTGGATATTTTCCAGAAATGGCATTGCTGCCAGACCGGTTTGTAAATGATTGAAACGGTTGGGGGAATACTTTCTCTCAGGAGTCAGGTTTGTGTTCGTAGTTCCAAAGTGGTAAAGTCAATATAAAGCTGCAGCTTTCATCTTCTATGACCTTTCCTTTTGTTGTTTTATCCCCCCCCACTGTCAGTCTGGTTTGATTGAGTGTGCACTCTGATTTAGGTCTATGCCTGATATTGCCCCCCCCCCAAGTCCTCAAGCACCCCTTCTTTTAAAATATTATTATTGTGCGTCAGCTGAACCAGAGTTGTTGCTGTGGTGAAGCCGTGATATTTAGTGCCTCTGACGGGTCAGTTGCACAGAGAAGGTGGATGATCTATGGAGCCTGAATGGGCTTTGGATACACCGTGTTCTCCTGGCCTGGAACCCACAATGATCAATAGTGAGAAAAGGACAATAACAGTCTCATGAATCCATTCAAGAAACGGCTGACAGGGCTGCAGTGTAGAGCAGGGAGTCCTGTTTGAGCTGACACCCAGGCTTTCAGCTTAATGAACCACTTAGAAGCAGAAGACCGGTGCAGGTACGCAAAGACACACAGACACATCAGAGACGCACAGTGGCTGTTAAGCTCTGGCTCAGGCGTGATGGTAATTAGTGAAAGCCTTGGTATTTTATAATAAGCGGCTTCATTTCTCAATACTGATGTACATTGATGATCTGAGGTTGAAGCAGTGATAACAATGACCTTTTGGTTGGTCCAGTGTGTCTGACAGCAGGCGTTGCATCAAAAATCAATAGCGTTCAGTTTGCCAAAAATCAGACTTTTTCCGACCGAGGGAATGACTTTGTGCCCTTTATGACCACTTCTATTGCATTTTAGTCAATGAAACAGACGTAACCGGCGAGGCAGCTATAAATGTTATAATGGCATTGCAGTACGTTTGAATCTGCCAGTAGATTCAAATCTGGACACTTTGGGTCAGGTCAAAAGCCGTGTTTCTGCCAGATGTACAGTGTGTTCCTGCTGACCAGGCAAGGCCACAAGCAGCTGATACATTTCAGTATGGAGTTGAATGTAGTGTCTGTTTGCGGGTTACAACGGAACAGCAAACACCAAGGATGGATTCAGTGGAGTAGCGATGTAATTCTAAGTTACAATGTAAGTCGTCGTCCTGTTTTTTTCCTGATCTCGAAGAACAAATGATTCTATGTTGTGTCTCCTCTAGGAAGATAAAGATTTCTGTAAAGATTTTTATCACAGTTTGACTTCTGACTTGATTTTATAGAACTGTTTATGTGACTGTTCTCATTGGTGGAATTCATCTTTACATGGCTTTGGTCTGGTGCTAATATTAGCTGTATTGATGCATCCTCAGAGGTAGTGACACTCATGGCCAAAGTGTAAAGGTCACAACTTCACCCCTTTTTTTTTATCAGCAAAATTTATAGATGCTATTACAAGTCACGAATTACCTACGTCACATTCTGCCACACTTGGGGAAAGGAGCACATGCACCAAAGATCAATTTCTTATAATAGCACGTGTATGCTGCTTTCCAGCACTGCAAATAATTGATCACCTCAAATAACCTGTCCCTTGTGTGGATTAGAGGCCCGTTACTACACTCTGCACAGTCTCTGCTGTAGCCCCAGTACGACTGGGATTGTTTGCGTGGCAAAGAAGTGCCGATCTCCTCATTTGTGCCGCCGTCCAACAAACCGAGACTTATCGTGTACGATTTAGCTTCACTGGCCTCCCTGTCTGAGTCTTGCTGTGTTCAGCGTGAGACAAACTTTAAAAAAACACAAACCTGAGTGGGCAAAAGGATGGAAGGCCTGAATCTGCAGGTAGTATGTAATCAGATTTTTCCAGCAGTCTCTCTTAATTCTGTGCAGTTAAATTGCATTATGTCACGCCTCTCAGTGTTTGACACAATCAGTGGAAAATAAAATGAACTACAAAGCTGTATTTTCAACCACCTGATTACCAGACCATTTCTTGATGGTTCGGCTATCCGAACCTGTCAAACATGGCATTTTTTTTGTTCTTCTTCAGAAAGGAGATGTCGCATTAAAATTCATGAAGCAGTGAAAATGTGTTGCCTTTTTAAAAAAAAAAAAAAAAAAAGAAATGACTCTTGTGCTCATTCCATGTCTCTGTCCATCATGTCTGCTTTTCTGTATTCATGCATCCATCTCGTCACATCTCCCTATCTGCTCTGTATTCATCCATCCCACTGCTCTCATCTTTACATCTCCCAATCCATCTCTCTCTGTCTGTCTGCCCCCCACCCCCCCCTTTTTAGGGCCAGTTTCACCTAAGCAGTCATGTCTGCCAAAGCCATCTCCGAGCAGACGGGAAAGGAGTTCCTCTACAAGTACATCTGCACATCGGCAGCTGTCCAGAACCGATTCCGCTATGCCAACGTGACGGCTGAGACCGACTTTGACCGACTGGCGCACGAGCACCCGTGGCTGCTGACGGAGGTGAGGCAGAGGAGCCTGTTGTGCAACCTGTTTCTGAAGCTGAGTGAACAGCTAGTTTTGTTATATCGCAAATTCATAGCCCATAAATGCCCAACGCACAGTCTCCGTTTCGGCTCGTGGAACATGATCTCCTCTGTATGGAGACAGTTACTTAGGCTAGCGCCAGAGTGGTCTCCTGGCGCTTGTTAGCCGCCGTCACAGACAGCCGAGGGATCCAGCCGCTCCGTTACGTTCTTGGTGGAAATTAAGTGTACGTGCAGAAGAGAACACAATAGCCCTTTTCTCTTTGCTTGTTAATGGGCAAACCTAGAGAGAGTGTCACTTGGCCCGTCGACAGGAAGGTCAGAGTTCCGCTACGGCAGGGTTTCTTGCACAGACAATTCTCCAGGTACACGGCGGTCTTCCAGTCCTTACTCGCTGCGTCTTCCTGCTTTCGGCTCAACTCTCACCGCTCTTCGTAGCGCAGCAGCAGCAGATAGACGGGCTGTTAGAAGTTAATTGAATTAGTCTGTGACTCATCTTGCAGGGTAAAATGTCCTTCTCCCATTCAGCTGAAGGTTCTGGAAGGTATGAGGAGGATGTGGAGGGCAGATACATGGAGGGATGTGCTGCAGTAGAATTGATTAAGAAATTGCATTAACGCTCACCCTCCGCCCTCGCTTCCTTTGCTCACTGGCGAGCGCCCAGATAGTAATGGGTCCACTGTCATAAGTCATTCTCTTCAGCTGACTTTTCAAGTGAGAGGAAGCGGGTTCAGTCGGTGGGGGTTGGCTGTAATTTTGCGTTTGCGTCAGAAGGGAATGATGTACATGAGAGATTCCTACTTGAACAATGTTCACCTCAACCTTCAGGTGATGAATATTATTTGGGAATGTAGGATTTGTTTATGGACCAAGATATTTCTGATTTATAACAGAATGAAGAATCCTCATCCCTTAAGTGTTGTAAATGCCATTATGGAACACATTTCTGTGCTGGATTCCTGTTTTTTGTTTTACCTGACTTTAAAGCGTTAAACAGAATTCATGTCTGTTGAATTTTAGGGCTGCAACTAACGGATCCTTTTTCATTTTCATCGGTCAAAAAACATTGAAACAAGCCCATCACAATTTCTTAAGCCAAAGTTGACAACCTCAAATTGCTTGTTTTGTGAGGACAGGAGTCCAATACTCAGTTTACTATGGTAGAAAACTAGCAAAAATTCACATTTGAGAAGTTGCACCTTTTTTGTCATTTTTGTTTGAAGAATGACTTAATCGATAATCAAAATTGTTGCAGATGAATTTTTTGTTGATTAATTGACCAAGATGGTCTAGTTTGCCAAGATGTGCTGTGGTTGTGAGTGTCGCTGTCGGGAGCGGGCGTGCTGGCTCTGGGAAACCGTCTCGTCCGCTCTGGCAACTGTAGGGACACGTGCAGCTTTATTTACTTCAGTTTCGCACCCTTGACATATGTCTTTCAGCGCGATCGCAGGTAATCATCTGTGCCTCGGAACAAAATGCAACATCACGTGCACTGTAGGCTCTCTGTCCTGCTTTTAAAACATGAAAATATCCGTTTGATGCCTTTCAGTTAAGGCCTGTTGGTCCTGCTAAAATAGGCCGTCTTTTAATCTTCCTCCTCCCAGAGGCTGGTGGTGAAGCCGGACCAGCTGATCAAGAGGCGAGGGAAGCTGGGCCTGGTCGGCGTCAACCTGGACCTGAACGGCGTCAGGGAGTGGCTGAAGTCCCGCCTCCTGAAAGAGACGACAGTACGTCATCCACCCTCTCCCCCTCTGCGGTTTCTCAGCCGGTGACCTCCACCTACCCCTCTGTTTGGGGGTGTGCACATTGCTGAACACTCCTTCAATCACTATTATCCCAGTGCTTTATTCAGACCCACCTCCCGTTGCCCTTTCCTTCATCCTCCTTTCCAGTTTGGCACTGATGCGTTTGGTTTGTGTGTGTTTTTTCTTTTTAAATGTATTTTCAATTTTAAACCTGATGTATGTTTGCTGCCCAGATTGCTGAGGGGTTCAGTATCAGTCGTCCGGTAGTAAATCACTCAAGTCAGCATAACCACAGCACCAGAGATCCATCACTGTGCCACTGAGACGCTGCTTTGTCTCATAAACCAAAAGCATGGAAGAGGAGTGTCACTGTGTGTTGCCGCTCTGAGATTGTGTAGCTGTATCTCTTCACAGATGAGATAAAACTGCCAGCAGCTTCTCGGGGCAGTAAATAAGAATAAATGAAGCCACGGCTGTATTGTAGGCAGTGTTTCAGCCGTACCATCAGAAGTACTTTGTGGACAAACGCTTGTGTAAAATAAGTGAGAATAGACTGAATGCATTTTCACATTAAAAATACTTTATCCCATGGGTGAGGCCTGCCGAGACCAGCCATGCGTTCAGGGCAAGGAGTCTGCTAAAGGATTCAGTTGTTCTCCCCAAGGCTGGAATGGGGCCTGAAACGAATACATTTTACTATTTAGACAGTCGCTACTGTTTCTCCAGTAGCATAAAGAAATCATTTGTTTGGTTTTTATCTCCGAGCCAGTGTTCCTTCGCAGACTGTCAAAAGACCCAGCGTGGATAATAATCCATATGTTCCTTGGCTGTGGAGAGACAGAGGTGTCATCCGCAGTTAGATTTTCAGTCTTTGCCATTCCTACATGCTTGGTTATAGAGTCCCCAATCAGAATAGCGGCTGGAGTTCCCACTGTTTTTTCTGGCCCTTGGCCTAGCTGTGGTTTCGGGGCGATTTATTGGGTTTTGGTTAGCCTTAATGCCGTTGGTGTTGGTATTATCACACATTTCATTCAGAGCCAGCGGGTTATACCGGTTTTGCAATGCGAGTTCGAGTGGTGGCGCGAGCGTTGGTGGCCTCATATTTGATTTCTTACTGGAATTGCCTTTGCAGCGCGCGACGTCAGACCAAGTCCTTGCTGGAGTTGGTGCTTTTGGGTTTAGCGCCGGTGCTGTGCCAGTAAGAGGCGTCGGGTCACAGATTTTGCCATCTTGTCCTTGTACTAATCCCAGGCTTCCAGTCACAGACACAGCAAAAGCCTTGTGCTGTTTGTAGGTTGCACTCGCAGCGGACTGAAGAAGTAATAAAAGTGCTAAAATAAATAAAAAGATTGGTGGTATCCTTCTCTGTCCTTTTTTATAAATTAACGTCCCTGTGAAGTATCTAGGATCAGTTTTCCTTAGGTTTTGGCAGCGACGCGTCTGCACTGTAGGAGAGGAAGTTAATTTAATAGAATCACTTTTACACTTTTAAATATTCTTCCACTTCCTTTCTTTTCATGTTACTCACTGCTATTCTATGCTGCCGTTGCACACAGTGCTTCACTTTTATTAAATGAGTATTTCATATTATGTGTAATCATGTTACCACAAGTAGTTCAGTTGAATCATTCAAATGTAAATTGCATTGACAACATGAATGGGTTTTCGGTCTTTTTTTTATTTATTTCTTTTCTTTTCTTTCTCTGTGAGGCAGTAATGGAGGTTTCAGTTCATTAATGAATCGGCCCGAGCCCCTTGTGGGTTTGTTCTCTTTTTTTTTTTTTTTTTCCACCCGTCATAAACCCTTCCCTTTTTTATTATTTTGCTCTGTTCTCTCCGGCTGCCTGCTCCCTGGTTTCTTGGTGCCTGTTGGCCTTTAACAGACGAACGATGATGGCACCAAATGAGCAGGGCTTTGCCTGGAGAAATACATGACCGACGTTCTCCTTCTTCTCTACCGGTCTCCTTTTTTTCCTTTTTTGAAATGTCACCCCCCTTGTGCCAAGTGGTGGTCCTGTATTATTATATATATTTTTTTTATTGTATCCTTTTGATTTAATATACCTTTTGTCCCCTCCTCCCGCCAGTCCAGGAAGTATGTCTGACAATAAGTGCGGGGAATGATGCATTTATATGAAAACATTCACAAACTGAAGACCCGTGAGATGCTCTAGTGTCCGTTTTTAACCAACCGGAGTGCATGCTAATACGTTGTTTAGCTCCTGTTTCTTTCTCTACTAAGCATTTCAGCTCCTTAAGAGAAATGTTTTTATTGATGATCCTCAGGTGGGAAAAGCCAAGGGTGTTCTCAAGAACTTCCTCATCGAGCCATTTGTCCCCCATAAGCAGGTAACGCACTCATTACACATCTACTATGTGGTGTCCAGTTCATCCCTTGATTTTTAGATGCCTTATTTATACTTTATCACTGCTACTACTCGACACTGGTAGCAGTGATAATACTAGGGGTCTGGTAAAGAGAGATTTATTATTGTCTGTTTTTTAACTGTCCATTGTTCAGGAGGAGGAGTTCTATGTGTGCATTTATGCCACCCGGGAGGGCGACTGATGTGCTGTTTCACCATGAAGGAGGGGTGGATGTGGGGGATGTGGATGCCAAGGCGAAGAAGCTGCTGGTCGGGGTGGATGAAAAGATCAGTGAAGACTCTGTGAAGAAAGAGCTGCTGACCCACGTCCCCAACGACAAGAAAGCGTGAGTCAGATGGAAAAAGGAATTTTAGTGCATATTCAAAACTGCAGCTCTGTGGCAGTGATGTAGAGTAAATATAGTATACATCAAACTCGGCCTATATAGAGTTAAACCAAGAAGCTCGGTGATGACATTCCCAACGAAAATGACATTTTTCTAAACTTGGTATTTAATATATTTTGCTATATTGGATTGTATTAAACTAGATAAGTGTTTCAGTTGTTGTGTCCACTTGGTGCATATTTGGCCTTCGAAGAACATTGACGCTTATGCAGAAATCATGTCTTATCAGCATGTGTTCAGTCTCCCACCCATAATGGTCAAAGCTCATAATTATGTGCAAGCTGGTTAGATGACAATGCACAATTTGCACGACAAACTTTTTCAAATGACAATGACGCGTACCTGCTAAACAATATGTGCTCTTAAAAAGAGGCGGCAGATATACTTCAGCCTCTATAGCGCAGCTGTGGGTATTTTGAAAATCAAAAGACAGTGGAAATGTGCAAACTCATGATGATTTGCTTACCCACTCAGTCTGTCATGATTTCTGACATTTTATTAATAATCCCATTAGATCAGTACCAATGCATTGAGGTAGCTCAATACTGAACTACTTAAAAAAAAAAAAAAAAAAAGGGGGGCATTTTCCACATAATTAAACTCCTGACCGACAGAGGAAAACAAGTGTCACATAAATGAAATAAGAGAAAGCACTTTGATATGGGCAGTAAATGTGGGGGAGCAGGAGGAAATAGGTGGAGGGTTTCCATTAGCCAAATGACAAACTCCCTCCTCTGCTTCGCCTTTCTTCGATCAGCCACTGCACCTCCCCCCCCGCCCCCCCCACCCCCCCACAGGCTTTTTTTACACCACATCCACATTAGGCTCACGTCCGTTTATTTTGATGGGTGCATACAGTGGCTCACCCCCTCCAACCCCCCCTATTTTGATGGGTGCGATACAGTGGCTCACGGCAATAATGGCCCGACTCACTGTCTTGGCTGACATTGAAGAAGCTGCCCCAGAAATCCCTCTGCCAACCCCAGCTCACGCACTCCCCTCACACTCTGGGTTTAAAAACAAGAGCGGCGCCTGGCCACTTTTCTTTCCCTCCAATCAGAGGCAGACACTGAACGTTCAGTCACTGGGGGGGGGGGGTCACACTCCCCCCTCCCCAAGGGCCAAGTCAGAGTCCTGACAAAAGGCTGTCGTGGTTTGGTTATAAAGGCTCCGAGCTGCCTGTACAACTGACAGGCAGGAGAGGAAAGCAAAATACTAACCCCCCACCCCCCCCCCCCCCCCCCCCCCCCCCCCTTTTTTTTTTTTTTTTTACCCACTCAAATGTTTTTAA
>CM022470.1:6088818-6226702 GCA_011952105.1 Coreoperca whiteheadi | reverse complement strand
GGGGGGGGGGGGCTTTGCTTTGCTTTCTCAAGTTTGGTGCTCAATTTGCTGATCATCTCATGTTTCTTCAAACTGTATTCATTGTTGGAGCTGGAAAGCTGGGCTACCACCTGATATGGCTGTCCCAGCGCAGGAGATACACAGCTGTTGTTGCCCATGCTTTTTCCTCTGTGCGGGGGGCTAATTTAAAACTCCCCTAGTGACACGATCTGTGACCTGGGTGGCGTCAACGAGCTGGCCAATTATGGGGAGTATTCAGGAGCACCAAGTGAACAGCAGACCTTATGACTACGCCAAGACTATCCTGTCTCTGATGTGCAGAGAGAAGCACCCGGATGGTAGGAAAACTGCTCTGTCCAAATGTTCTGCTTGTATTCAAAGTAGTCTTTTTTTTTTTTTTTTTTTCTAAAATAATGTTTCCATCATAATGTTTTGCAGGGAAGGTTTTGATCATTGGGGGAAGCATTGCAAACTTCACAAATGTTGCAGCAACATTTAAGGTACCTTATCCCATGCTTTTGTGTTGTAGCCTTAATATTATTTACTCAGCATGACGTTATTCGCTGAGCATATCCTTGTGTTTGCTAGGGGATTGTTCGAGCTATCAGAGACTATCAGGGGCCACTAAAGGAGCATGAGGTCACCATTTTTGTCCGCCGTGGAGGCCCCAACTACCAGGAAGGTCTCCGAGTGATGGGAGAAGTTGGTATGTTGTACATTTTTACTTTACACTGACTTTAAACATCTTTCTCCCATAAAAGCATGTGTTGAGTGCATTTTTATCCGCAAGCGCCTGCTTATTTTCATAGACCCTTAATTCCGTGCTCTCCTCAGGCAAGACCACTGGAATCCCCATCCACGTCTTTGGCACAGAAACTCACATGACTGCCATTGTTGGCATGGCACTGGGCCACCGGCCAATCCC
Organism: Coreoperca whiteheadi; assembly: GCA_011952105.1. Taxonomy (NCBI): domain Eukaryota; kingdom Metazoa; phylum Chordata; class Actinopteri; order Centrarchiformes; family Sinipercidae; genus Coreoperca; species Coreoperca whiteheadi. The sequence goes on along the minus strand of CM022470.1, from coordinate 6,225,777 downwards.
CAACCAGCCTCCTGTTGCTGCCCACACTGCCAACTTCCTCCTCAACTCCAGCGGCAGCACATCGGTATGACACATACTGACTCCACGGAGACAAATGGGCTGTCGTGATGTTGTGTCGGCTCACTGTGCACTGAATTTCCATCCTCCACTCCAGCAATAGTGTGGTGCAGTTTAGTAGCAGTGTGAGCAAAAGACCCTCTGTTTCAGTTGTTACTCTTGTCCTTTCAGTGAACCAGATTATCAGAAGCCCAACGGCTCTTTTGTATAAGAGCATTGCGGGGCATTGTGCACTGCTCGCACTCAAATGGTCGTGAGACCACAGTCAGTAACGCACTGCGACTGCCCCGAGGCATCCATTAAGTCTGCAGTGCGTAGGCTTTCAGCAAAGTGAGTGTGTGTGTGTGTGTGTGCCTGCACATACATGCATGTATCTTTCTTCAAATGTGTAGTGGTACATATACAATATGATTTTTAAAAAATGGCAGGGAAAATTTGAATGTGATATGTACTATATTTAGCAGTAAAATACAACAAAGTAAGAGTATTATGGAAGTAAACAAAAAAATTTCATTTTTAGGAAATTATGACCGTTGTTTTGTTAAAGCTTTTGTTTTAGAATTGAATGAAAGTTTCCAACTTAAAGCACTCCAATCCAGTGAGTCATCCTTCACAAAGCTGTATTTGAGTAGCCGATGGCATGAAAAATCCAGAACACTTAGACTCACTGTGTAACTTGTGTACAGGTGATGTCTTCTAAAATAACCTGAAGGTCTGAGGCTACCCTGCTCCCTTATTAAGCTTCTAAAATATAAAGGAACACTGTTTTGCCAGTTTATTTTGTCGTTGTTTGTTTTTTAACAGTAAAAGCAGATCAATCCTCAACAGAGCTGTCCTCATTAGCACACTCAAGTTTTCAAATATGCATAGCAGGATAAAAAATGGATGAATCTTGTGTGGGTTTTTTGTTTTTTTTTGTCATTTCCAGACCCCAGCCTCTAGCAGAACTGCTTCTTTCTCTGAAAACAGAGCCAGAGTTGAGAGCTCACCAGCCAAGAAGGCCAAAACTGGAGCTCCTGTTGGTGAGAAAACACCCACACACACACACACATCACTGCACTGGGAAATGTTTGCACTGTGAATGCTGAGGCTTGGATTTGTTTTCATACACGGATCGGCTGCTGGGCAGCATGCTCAGTAGAAGCCTTGTGATCATGCATGGTTGAGTTTAGGTATTATAACTCCCTCTTTGGACGGCAGGAGGACTCTGCAATCCATAACTCGCTAAAATTGAAGTTCAGTGTGCTGATATGTGACCGGACACATGCACACCTAATCCAATACATCTTAAAGATCAACATGTCTTTATTAGTACGTAAAAAATCAGTAGGCAACTTAATTACAATCCAATACCTCTGAAACATCCTGGGCTTAATGATACTGAAGCACTTTATCTGTCTACTTTATTATAATTGATAGCCAAAAGGGCCTCCTTGAGCTTTGTTAAACCTAACTTCATTCAGTGTCCGTTCTGTTCATGTGCACACCTTTCACTTTTTGGCTGTGTGAAATACTGATTTAATAAATTAAATATTTGTTTTGATTTTTATTTATTTAATCAAGCAGTCTCATTGAGATTATGACGTAATTTCCAAGAGAGACCTGGGAACAAGAACATCCAAAAGAACACAAGCAAACATCAGAATCAACACAATAAACCAGGAAAAACAGTTACAAGAATCATTTTAAAACATCAGATGATAAAGCTTCAGAGTCTCCAAGGGGAATGTACGACTGTAGTGGGAGGGCAGTTTGCAGTTCATTCCACTTAAAAGGTACATAGGACCTGAAATCAGTTCTGCCAACATTAGTGCCTACATTAGGGATGTCCAAGGTCATGTAGTTACTGGATTGTAAAATAGAGTAACCGCTTTCCTTTTCCTGTAGCCAAGGCAACTACCCTCTTCAGCAAACACACCAAGTCCATAGTGTGGGGTATGCAGACTCGGGCCGTACAGGGAATGCTGGACTTTGACTATGTCTGCTCCAGAGATGAGCCATCTGTCGCAGCCATGGTCTACCCGTTCACGTAAGTGTGCTCTGTCCTTTGTCTTTAGTTTGTGTTTACTCTGTTCTGCGGTCAGTGTAATGGAACTTAATTGTCGATTTAATGTAATAAAAATCTCTTAAGTAAACGGTGTCCTGTCACTGTGTGACAAATGCTTTTCTGCATGGCTGCCTTTCAGTGGAGACCACAAACAGAAGTACTATTGGGGCCATAAAGAGATCCTCATCCCTGTGTATAAGAACATGAGTGACGCCATGAAGAAGCACCCAGATGTGGATGTGCTTATCAACTTTGCCTCTTTGCGTTCAGCCTTTGATAGCACTATGGAGACCATGCAGCACCCACAGGTAAATGCACAGTCATCTTGTACCATCCCGCTAGGTACTTAACGGCAGAAAAATAAAAGTAAATGGTTCTAATGTTAAGCCATTCCATTCAATTGCTTTCAGATTCACACCATTGCCATCATCGCAGAGGGAATCCCTGAAGCCCATACCAGGAAGATCATCAAGGCCGCCGATGAGAAGGCTGTTACAATCATTGGTCCAGCTACTGTTAGTCTGCTTAACTTGTCATTCGATTTACCACAATATCACTCTGTGTTATTTTTTTTTATCTGAGCAAACCAGCAAATCTCCACGCGCTTGTTTTTGTCCAGGTTGGAGGAATCAAACCAGGCTGCTTCAAGATCGGGAACACAGGAGGCATGTTGGATAACATCCTCGCGTCCAAGCTCTATCGTCCAGGCAGCGTGGCCTACGTGTCCCGCTCAGGCGGCATGTCCAATGAACTCAACAACATAATCTCGCGCACCACCGATGGTGTTTTTGAAGGTGTGGCCATTGGTGGGGACAGGTATGCAACTGTCTTTTATCCGCAGTGTTACAGCATTTGCGTTTTTGAATTGGTGTGTAATTTTGGACTCTTCTGCAGATACCCGGGCTCAGTGTTTACCGACCACGTTCTCCGCTACCATGACAGTCCTGGAGTCAAGATGATTGTTGTACTGGGAGAGGTGAGGAATAAATCCACGCACCCTGGTGCCCGCAGCTTTAAACAATTATTGATTTTGCTACATCCTGTATCTGTCTCTGCCTTCTACAGATTGGAGGCACAGAGGAGTACAAGATCTGCCAGGCTATTAAACAGGGCAGGATCACAAAGCCAGTGGTGTGCTGGTGTATTGGCACCTGTGCCACCATGTTCTCCTCAGAGGTGAGAGGGCAAATGTAGACTCTGGTGCATGTCAGGCACCACTAGGCAGCTGCGTAATGAGAGATTCAAGAAATTGATGACTGTCTTAATGACATTTCTGACCCATGTTGCCCCCCCACCCCAGGTTCAGTTCGGCCATGCAGGAGCCTGTGCCAACCAGGCCTCGGAGACAGCAGTAGCTAAGAACAATGCTCTGAAGGAGGCTGGAGCGTTTGTCCCCAAGAGCTTTGATGAGCTGGGAGAGATCATCAAGTCAGTGCACATCGCCATATTCATTCCTTCAGTTCATCATGCTAACATAAATATTCCTTTACAAAACAGTTTTCTTTTTATAATGATCCCTGAGCTCATCTTACAGACTTTTTTTTTTTTTTTATCCATGTAGATCTGTTTATGATGACCTTGTTGCCAAAGGAGTTATCCAGCCAGCCGAAGAGATGCCTCCTCCCACTGTGCCAATGGATTACTCGTGGGCACGAGTGAGTATGCCTCTGAACCCACCTGAACGGGATCAGTGTGAATCCAGCTTTTAGCGGTCAGATGAGGGGAAAAGTAAAACTGAAACGGGTCCTATTGTTTTAAAATGAGATGGATGGATCCACAACGACATGAAGTGAAATGTTTCATTTTTCTTCTCGCGCGTTTGCTTCTTCAGGAGCTGGGTCTGATCCGTAAGCCTGCATCCTTTATGACCAGTATCTGTGACGAGAGGGGTCAGGAGCTCATTTATGCAGGCATGCCCATCACTGAGGTCTTCAAGTCGGAAATAGGCCTGGGAGGAACTCTGGGGCTTCTCTGGTTCCAGAGGAGGTCAGCCCCTTAACTCAGTAGTTGTGACAAACAAACGCTTGAGAAATCCTCGAACCACATAACCATCGTAGATTCCTTCTTTGTGTGCAGGTTGCCGCGGTATGCCTGCCAGTTCATTGAGATGTGCCTGATGGTGACAGCTGATCATGGCCCTGCTGTTTCCGGGGCCCACAACACCATTGTCTGTGCTCGAGCTGGCAAAGATCTCATCTCCAGCCTCACCTCTGGCCTCCTCACCATCGTAAGACACTTAAACCTGTGATTCATGTACTTGATTTACTGACTTGCTAAAGTCCACCATGAGCATGTCTTTTTTTTTTTTTTCCTCTGTCAACTTTTAGGGTGACCGCTTCGGAGGTGCTCTGGATGCTGCAGCAAAGCAGTTCAGCAAGGCATTTGACAGTGGCATGCTACCCATGGAGTTTGTCAACAAGATGAAGAAAGATGGCAAGCTGATCATGGGCATTGGACACAGAGTCAAGTCGGTGAGTACCCCGGCCGGCTCCTTAGCATCATGTGTATCCAGTGTGAACAGCAAAAGAGTGATCTTTAAATCAGAGTTCAGCTGTTTTGTAAAAATCTACTATAATATAACACATGGTACAAAGCTGTACTGCACTGCCAATATTGCTTTGGCGCTAGAAATGTCATGTAAAGGACAACTGCTAACGATGGAGGAAAACAAGATTGATCAGAGGAAGAAGATTTTGAATGCAAGGGAATTCTGTGCTTCCCCAGATTAACAATCCAGATATGAGAGTCCAGATCTTGAAGGACTTTGTGAAGCAGCACTTCCCCTCCAGCCAGCTGCTGGACTACGCTCTAGATGTAGAGAAGATCACCACATCCAAAGTAAGATTTATCACTCCATCCTGTCATTTGCAGTCTTTACTAAATAGTGACATGCTCCATTTTATCTATTTATTTTTTAAATAACATGATCCTCTTTTCCCTGTTTGTTGACTTTGTTGTATTAGAAACCCAACTTGATCCTGAACGTGGATGGCTTCATCGGTGTGGCCTTTGTGGACCTGCTCAGGACTTGTGGTGGTTTCACACGGTGAGCCAATAAATACTGGCCATCTTTATAATACATACAGTTGACACCTTGTTTCTCTTGAAATGGGACACCTTTGACTAGATTAAAGACCAAATGGAGAAACAGGCATTCAAATTCCATTTCTATTTTGATGCCACGAAACAGGAGAATGGGGGGAAAACTCCCATCCTCATTTTCATGCTTCTACGACATAATGCCTTGGAGTCATTTAGAGCCAAATGTACATAAGTGTAAGGCTCATTTATACATGTATATATTAAATAGGTGGGGGGAAAATGCTGGGACTACAAGGAATTGTTGTACAGAAACTACTTGTCCATACTAAAAGACTACTGCCGACATTACCTTAAATTAAAAGCGTCAGCCTGCACTTCACTCATTGCCAATATGTTTTAGTTTATGTACAAAATAAGTAGGCTAGTATTATGCCTACATTGTTTGCAGTCATCAACTCTTATCCTTCTCGTCCATCATGCCCACCGCAGTGATGAAGCTGATGAGTTTGTGGAAATTGGAGCTCTGAATGGCATCTTTGTCCTTGGACGCAGCATGGGATTTATTGGTGAGTCCTTTCTGCTATAGTAACATGTGCAAGATGGCAAACACTTCTACCTTGTATGACAACCAATCCTTCATTTGTGTGTGTGTGTGTGTGTGTGTCTCCTCAGGACACTACCTGGACCAGAAGAGGCTGAAGCAGGGTCTGTATCGCCACCCCTGGGATGACATCTCCTATGTGCTCCCAGAACACATGTCCATGTAATCGGAGGGACCATCCCAGAGAGTGTCAGCCCTCTTGTCACCCCAGCCGTCAATTCCGCACCCATACTGTGATCTGTCCGCCCCGAAGCAGTGGCATAATATAAAGATGTTGCTATTAATATAGCTGTAAACTGCAAATATTGATGAATAAGACTTTAAAGAGTGTGTTTTTAGTTTTGCAACCCTGTTAAGGCTGCAGTTCTGTGAATACTAGACTCGCAGACTCTACTGTCTCTGTGCAGCTCTCTTCATTTTGCCACTTGAGAATCATAAGCTTGCTACAAGGGGTGAACATGTAGTGCAATAATGCCTATAATACGAGAACATACTGTAGATCAGAGCTTTATTTGTGTATAGGCGTATTAATGGTGAAAAGTAAATGGTACAATGTAATGGTATAGTTTTGAATTTTGTCTAGGGTTTGTGGCCAAAATGAAACCTCAGTCTGCTTAATGTGGCAAATGGGACCATTTGATGAGTCATTCCTGAGGCAGTTTATCCCCAGGAAATATTCTTTATCAGCTGGTGGAAAATGTGGGAGTATTTTCTCAAATGAAAGTCGAATGTTGTTAGACAGACAAAAAATGTTATTTGAATGTTTTTGTTTTTTTTCTTCAATAGCTGTGTTAAGTGTTTTAGGGCATTTTAACCGTTATCCCCAGGATGCAGTTCTAATACAGTCTTCTATGAGAAGTTAGCTACAAAAAAGGTTAACTATTTACTGGGGGTTTTTTTTGTGTTAAACTGTCTCAATGTGAACTAAACGTGCCTCTGTACTGATTTGTTGTATGTTGACAACTGTGTAAGTGAGTAAAATCTAATGTAATAATACTGTGTGTGCAGCTTTATTGTTTTAAATATTATAGATACCCTCTGCCTATATTAAATTGTTACCTGAGCGCACGTGTTTTTACATCCCTTTTTGAGATCTATTAACTCTGCATATCCTTTGTCTCTTCAGACTCACTCCAGCTGTTTTAGGGTAAATGCAAACATGCTTTATACACAATATATAAAGCTTTGAATCTGAAGACTGCAGCTATGAATTAATGTAAATGTCTCTTCACATTTTAACTTGCACAACACGGGTGTAACTAACAACATGATAATGTTTGCACTCCATGTATGCCTACATGGCAGCATGCTATTGTGAATCTGGTTCAATGACATATTTTACTGGGACACCTAATCACAGAATCATCATTATTGTTATTAATTGTATGCTTGTGCTTCTCCTGCAATTACAAGTCATGAGTTCTCTTCTGTTCCTGTCTCAATTAGAACATTAAAATGAAAGTAAAATGATCTTGAGTTGGGTTTCAGTCAGGCCACAAGCCATTAAAACAAAGAAAATATATAGCTGTGTTTTAAAGTTGTACGCTTCTTTGCTATCCACTGTAGTTATACCTAGTCTATGTATACAAAAGGGGGTATGAGGCTGTGTATGTATTGCAGGCTTGCGTGGTTCGACCGTCCCGAACCTGCAGGACAGAGTACACGCGTGTCTGTACAAGTTTCTCACCATGTGCAGAGAGCTCAGCGGCTCAGCAGTGGCAACTGATGCCGACGTCAACTACGCGGTTACGCCTTTCACCCACTGCGCATGTCAGTGATTCTGCATGTTTACCAAGCCGAAGTCGGTTCCATATTCGTAGTTTCCTGCCGCTTCAGTCACATTGACACAAGAAACGGTGCTAAAAGGTACGTTTTAGCTTGTCTGTGAATGGTCGCCTATATAAAATATTACCTTCGTCATAGTGCACAGTTCTTACGTTATTATAATGTACATGTAGCTATGTATGTGCTATATTTGATATAACCATTATAACACTAGTCTGACCGGAAAATCAACATTGTGCTTAATTTCAGGCTAAATTATAGCATTTAAAGCAGAACAATGAGTAATGTGAGGTGACTTTTTAAGCTAAACCCCCCCACCCCCCAGTAAGGGGTATGAAGAAGCCTACGAATGTAAAACGCGCTTCACCGTCGCTCTCTGTTTTGACTCCATGTATGAGTGGCTGCGTATGTCGCCTCCTTTCCTTCACTAGTTTGCTTTAATTTCCCACCACTGCTCACCTCCAGCGCTGGCAGCACAATGGCAGCGGCGGCCCCCAACCCGGAGGACTCTGCCAGGAGCAGCGGTAGCGGCGGCGCCGGCACACCCAGCGCCCTTGCCGGCGACGGGGACGCGGAAGAGACCGAGGACTTCACCTCCTCCTCCCACTGCTCGGAGCTGTCTCGGCGGCAGAACGAGCAGAGGAAGCAGGGCTTGTTTTGCGACGTGACGCTGGCCTTCAGCAGCGGGGTGGCTACCGGGAGCGTCCAGAGCTGTGAGTTTTCAGCCCACAGGTCTGTCCTGGCTGCGGCCACCGATTATTTCACCCCCCTGCTGGGAGGACAGTTCTCCGAGTCCTTGTCCGGACGGGTAGAGATGAAGGAGTGGAGCTCGGAACTGGGGCCGGACCCGGATACGGTGGAGAGTGTCATCCAATTCATGTACACTGGGGAAATACGCGTTAGCACCTGCAATGTACATGAAGTACTGGAACTAGCTGATAGGTATGAGCTGTTTACATTAACATCTCCTTTTGTGTGTCAGAGAGAGAGAGTGATTTTAATAGTCAAAGCATGAGTCCTTTGCTGCTATGTTGCCTAAAAGTATTGTTTTTGTGCTCTGCTTGCAGAAGACTGGTATGGCCTAACCAAGCCAGAGTAGTATTATCTAGTTAACAGGAACTGCTCCTTCTCTCAGACATCCTTTACTGTATTATCTCTGTTGGCTCTATATTAGGTTCCTCCTGCTGCAGCTAAAGGATTTCTGTGGTGAGTTCCTTAAGAAGAAGCTGAGCCTGACCAACTGTGTGGCGGTGCACAGTCTAGCCCACATGTACACCTTGGACCAGCTGGCTCTACGGGCTGCAGACATGATCCGCCGCAACTTCCACAAGGTTATCCAGGATGAGGAGTTCTACACGCTGCCCTTTCACCTGGTCCGCGACTGGCTGTCTGATGCAGAGATCACGGTGGATTCTGAGGAGGTGCTATTTGAGGCTGTGGTGAAGTGGGTGCAGAAGAACCCAGAGGAGCGAAGCCGCTACTTCGAGGAGCTGTTCCGTCTCCTGAGGCTGCCCCAAATCAAGCCCACCTACCTGACCAGGGTGGTGAAAAATGAGCAGCTGGTGGCCGCCAACGAGGCCTGTCTCCGGCTGGTGTCAGAGGCAGTAGAGGGCCACGCTATTCGTTTTGAGAACCTCAAGTCTGCTGATATGGAGTTCTGGTCCTCCCACATGGCCTCCTTTCAGCCTCGTTTTGGCCAGAACATGGACGTCATAATGGTAGTAGGGGGTGTGTCAGAAGGAGGGGACTACCTGAGCGAGTGTGTGGGCTACTTCATTTACGAGGACCGTTGGGTCAACCTGCCGCACATCCACAACCACCTGGATGGCCATGCCATCGCCGCCACAGAGTCCCACGTCTACGTAGCCGGTTCTATGGAACCAGGCTTTGCTAAGACGGTGGAACGTTACAATCCTAATCGCAACACCTGGGAGCAGGTGAGCAACCTGACCACGCGCAAGCACTCCTTTGGCCTCACCAGCATTAAGGATATACTGTACAGCATCGGTGGCCATGGAAACTTCAGTCCAGGTTTCAAAGATGTAAGTGTATACGAGCCGGAGCAGGACAAGTGGCACAATCTGGAATCTGCTCCCAAAATCCTGCGGGATGTGAAGGCAGTGAGTGTGGAGGACCGCTACGTGTACGTCACGGCACGCACACCTGTCGATACGGATAATGAGGATGGACTGAAGACGGTGACCACTCGCTATGACACAGAAAGCCGCCAGTGGCAAGATGTTGACTCTCTGCCCCTTATTGACAACTACTGCATCTTCCAGATGGCTGTGGCCTCTACTAACTTCTACCACACGGCCTCCTGCTGCCCCAAGAGCTACACAGTGAGGGATGAGGTTGCCAAGCAGAAGATCAGTGCGCGCATCTCTGATGAGATCCTGGAGAGCCTGCCACCAGAGGTCACCAGCATCGAGGGTGCTGCCATCTGCCACTTTGATGAGGACGTCTTCATCATAGGAGGCTGGAAGAACAGTGACGATGTGGACAAGCAGTACCGCAAGGAGGCCTACCGATACTGTGCTGAGAGGAAGCGCTGGATGCTGTTGCCGCCCATGCCTCAGCCTCGCTGCCGAGCCACCGCCTGCCATGTCCGGATCCCCTACCGTTTCCTCTACGGCTGCCAGCGCTACCCCATGCCCCAGAACCTGGCTCGCCAGCGAGATCGCATGCAGCAGATGCAGCAGCTTCACCGGCGCACACTCACCCTGCGCCGGCAGCTCCAGTCGCAGATCGAGTGCTGAGCAAATCGTGTGTCCATCCGAGTAACTGCACGGCTCTGTCCGAGGATAAAGCGCGAGCCACCATTCCATTGCAGCCATCTTCATCGACATACATCACACGCTGCAGCGGGTCTTGTGTTGCTCTCATACCGGATTTTATTAAACTGAACCCTGTGCCATCGGCTCTCATGCTGTGTTGTGTCAATGGCTAATTTGTCGAAAGCCATGAAATGTGTGGGCAGGTGTGCACCGACCGGCTGGTGGTCTGTGAGGAGGGATGTGGTGAATGTAAACATGTGAATAAGAGTGTTATATAGCAGCCAACAACTGAATATCCTTTTGTCAGGTATGTTGGTATAGATGCTGTTTATCTGTTTGTACATACAAAGTATAAAGCTGTTTATGTAAACATTTATATGGATATTTTACATTCCTTTATTGTATGCCTGTACTGGGAAGGCTTTGTGACATTACTAATAACTGCATTCCTACATTCTATCCGGCTCGCTTAACAAAGTCTCATTCCATTGTAACTCTGTGACAATCTCTTCTTCATGTAACATCGGTTCAAAGGTCTGACTCTAGCTTATATCATAATTACTGTATTAGAATGGCTCTGCTTGTTACTGTGCAGCCTCAGCAACTAAATACGAATGAATTCAGAACGGCTGTTAGTCTTAAAATCCTGTAGACTAGTTTGCTTTTAGATTGCAGTTTCCCTTCAACAGTTGTATTGAGAATGAGATTTAAGTCATTTGTGTTGCTCATGTAATACTTGAAAACTAGTAGTCTTTCTCCAGGTTTCTGAAGAGGTGAAATTATGAGACACCTGTAACGTCGAAAAGATATGATGAAATCATTCCTTTGAGTTATCTTAATATTGAAACATTCTGTTTGGCCACTGCTTTAAGTGCCAGTCATTGGCAATGGCTCAATCATTCCTTTCTTTTGCACTTTGGCAGTCTATTGCTCGGTTTATTTCCATTCATTCAAGAATAATACACAGAAATGTGTAGGTAGGTGAGTGTGTATGATTTGTGTTTGCAGAGCTTCTCTAGATCTGCACTTTTTGACATCTTATTGTTTGTAAAGTCTTATAGAAGCATAGGTATTAAAGTTGCCACTGCACTTTGACTTTGCTCATTTCATTTGTTTCATATCTGACAAGGCGATTGTATTTTGGAAATGCTTTGTTTTAGCCAGCTCCAGCCAGTAAGTTTTGAGCTTCTTCTGAAAAACCTTCTGTTATTTTTAGTATTATTCTCACACTACATTATAGATCGGCTATGTTGTCCTGTGGTCTCTTTAGACCCTCCAAAGAGACTTGGAAATGAGATGATAAGGAATCCGACTTGTAGGCAAAACAGAAGGGATTGTTATATGAATGTGTTGTGACTGATATTCAGAAATTCCCACTGTCCACGCAGCGCCTCTTACAGCGTGAAGGTTACAGAGCTCAGAAATGATATTCATTTCCACTTTATGACCAACATAAATTGCACTTCTAATATTAAGTGGAATAAGCTATGTAATTTGCTTTGCATGTGGTAGTTTGATAATGTGTCCTGTATTGATGTAAGAAATGCTAATGTCATCACTTGCATTAAAGTTGTTTTGTAAGACAGACGGTTGCACACGTGGTGTATTATTATCTTTTCTAGTTAAAGGAGTTACTACCCAGAAGTCTTGATATAACCTGCATCTACTAAAAGACTGTTAAATTACTGTTAACTGCTTTGTTCCTGTGGAATGCCATTTTAGTTCAATATTAAATACGTACATATATATCCCTATGAAATTAATAAATATGGCTATGAAATAAAGAAATGAGTCAGTATAGTTAAATAAATAAATATGTTTTCATAATGCCACATTTATTTCCATCGTTATATTCAAATGAAGGGGGCGTTGTTACCCAACCGCAGAGAAGACGGAAGCCAGTTTGACAGGAGTATTACTTGTTTTTAGTTTGCTTCATTTGAAAAGTTTGAAATTAAATTACCTGTTGCATTGGTTCACCTTTGTAAAGTGTCCCTGTTGTTGTTCCCCCAAGAAGGATTTGAAGGACCAGGGTCCCTCAGATAGACCCTCGGGGAGGGACCTTATATCCGTGTCTTTGGGGGGTACGTCATGTCCCACCTCAAGTAGTAGTGCTGCCTTCACGTGTTTCTCATAGCCTCGCACTTGTGACAACATCGTACGAAAGGAAGGGCCAGAGAACACAAGAAATCAAGTATTTTCACTTTTATCATCATTTGTCTAGAAGGGGTTTCCATGCATGGTTTCAAATATACGCCACATCTCAGCTACTGGGAAATAAATAAAAACCATGTACTGTCTACCACTTTGTTCTGTCATGAGAGTGCAACTTGCAAAAATCCCGACACTTTCCACAGTACGGGAAGGCAGCGGAAACACTTCAGCTAACACAGATGATTCTGTCACCGACGCAGCAACGTTCACGGCGCACATCAACGGAGACCGACAACTCATGAGACGCCTTTTCTCAAAATAACCAAACGGACCGACAACCCCTTTCAAGACAATGGTAATCATATTCAGAAAGTGTTCAGGGGAATGCCAAGCACCTATAAACAATGCATCCCACACAAACGAACTCGCATAGCAGCTAGCTAAGCGTACCTAGCTTCGCGCTGTAACGCTAATACTGTGACTAACGTTAGCTACACGGACTTCTCTTCGTTAGCCAAAGTTTTGTCTTCTCACTGAGTTACCGTACGAGAAACATATTCTTATTATTATTGTGGCTATGGCGTCACTTTGTTTGTTAGTGGAAAATGTTGTTCAGGTAGGGAGTTAAGTTAACAGTTAAGTTAGCTGACGTTGTTGAACTTGGTGATGGCACCTGACTGGTACGCTAACGTTACATGTCCAGCCGGACTCCTGTTTGATGCCTTAAGAGACAAGACTCCAACGTGATGTTTTGTGTAATCACTGTCTCTCTTAAGGCTCACTGACACACACTTGCACCCATTTCCAATGCTAAGATTCCCGAGTTGTCCCAGCCCTCAGTGTGTATGAGGGACCCCCAGAAGGTACAGGAGATCCTGCAGTCCATGTTGAGGGCTGGCTCCAACACCGTGCAGGTATACGACAGCCAGATCTAGACCAGGCTTCAGTGTCTCCATTGATAGCATTTGGGCTTTAATGGACAACACGGGCAGAGTGTAATTGTGATTATTTTCTGTTTTTCATCTAGGTGATCTCAGATTTTGACATGACCCTAACACGATTTGCATTCAACGGCAAAAGGTGTCCTACCTGCCACAGTAAGTCCACATAGCTTCAAGGAAGCTGTAGTTTGCGACTGTGATGCGTTTGAGGGCTGTTTCCTGGCTGTCACTCTGTGTGTTTTATTTGCAGATATTCTCGACGACAGCAAGCTCATCTCCAATGACTGCAGGGAAAAGGTAGGAATGAGGCTTTAGGTTTTCCATTGGTAGCACTAAGAAGTAAACTTCCACTAGACCCCCCCCCACCAGACACACACACTAAGACATCATGAATATAATGCATTTTTAACTTGTTAAATCTTGCACCTGAACTACATGTGTATATGCTTTTTTTGTTTGCAAAGTTTAAAAAATGTTTATGTTCAGATCTTAAGCAGTAGACTACCATTCAAGCATTAACAGTATGGTGAATCAATTATTTATTAATTCATTAATTGTCACTCAGATTGCGTGTGTCTGCCCTCTAGTGGGCAATAGGAAGAACTAAAACACACAGACAAACAGAACCAGGATCTGTGACTTGAATCTATTCAGTAGTAATGCAGAAATGTGAAGGGTCCTTGTTCAAGTCTTCCTGCTGTTAAATCTTCATTTTCCTCAGAACACTTTATTTTTCTGCAATGTGGCATCCCCCCCCCCCCAATAAGACCACATGTTGCTTAACAATATTAACATTTTTAAGCGATTGTCCGGACATTCACTAACCAACATTCACTAACTACCCAATGGCCAGAAACACAACATCGCTGCACTATCGGTTTCTCTCTGAGTCCCTGGGATATAATCTGACAAAAAGAACGTAAACTGAAAATCATCTCAAAATCTACTTCCCTGAAATGTAGCAGTTTTCTAGATGTTTACTAGTTTTCTGAGCTTTGTCCTGTCTCCATCAGCTGAAGGAGCTGCTTAACACATACTACCCTATAGAGATCGACTCTTCACGATCAATAGAGGAAAAGCTGCCCCTTATGGTGGAGTGGTGCGTATCTAATACAGCCTTTACTCAAAATGATATTCTGTCCTTTAATGTGTTAATAAAACTGCGGCGCATCTATATCGCACAGGTGGACGAAAGCCCATGAACTACTGGTAAAGCAGGAGATTAGGAAAGACCTGCTGGCCATGGTGGTGCAGGAGTCTGATGCCATGCTGAGGTCAGACAACCTGCTGCTTCTGTAGACCAGAAAATCTATTTGATAGTTTACATGTTGAAAACATTTGATAATATGGGCACTTTAGCTTTAATAATGAGTTGATGTTTTAACAGGGATGGCTACCAGCTCTTCTTTGACCACCTGTATGAGCACAGCATCCCTCTGCTAATCTTCTCTGCTGGAATTGGAGACATCCTGGAAGAGGTTATTCGGCAGGCCGGCGTCTTCCACCCCAACGTCAAAGTCTTCTCCAACTACATGGACTTTGACGAGTCCGTGAGTAGCCACGCCACGAACTACGATTGGATCCCCACTCCAGGGATTGAGTGAATGTATTTGACTCTTTATCTGCTGGTACAGGGAGTGTTGAGGGCTTTCAAGGGAGAGCTGATCCACATCTACAATAAAAGGGAAGGTGCGCTGCTCAACACCGGCCATTTCCAGGAGCTGCGGACGCGTCCTAACGTGCTTCTGCTGGGAGACTCTCTGGGAGACCTGACCATGGCTGACGGGGTGCAGAACATGGAAAACATCCTCAAGATTGGGTTCCTCAATGACAAGGTCAATACAAAGCACACACTCAAAATCATCAATATGATTGGATAACAATATTCAGTACCTGCTGCCTTGAGATGAAGGCCGGAACTCGAATACATTTACATCTACCCTCCAACAGAATAATGCGCTTCCAGTACTGCTGTTACTGTGTTAAATAGTCATATTCTGATATTTTAATACACTTCTTGTCTGTTTTATTTCCCTCAGGTGGAGGAGAGGAAGCAGTCTTACATGGACTCTTATGACATTGTGTTGGTAAAAGATGAGACCTTGGAAGTCCCTAATGCTATACTGCTCTACCTCACTGGCAATAAGTGAACTGAGAATGGGTTGGGGGTTTTATTTTAACCAATGGCCATTTGGTATCAGACACTCCCGTGCCATCAGCTGAGGCGATAATGCCAGTTGAAGGCTTATTCACAACCAACGCCGAATGTGTCATTATTTTTTATTTTACGGAACTAACACAAGTCTTGCTGACAGCTGCGGTTCAGGCACATCACCGTTTTATGTCTTTGTCCATTCGTCTTCCTCACACGTTTATGATTGAAGCCAGATTAGCTCCATCTACCTACTGTGCAGCTTGTGAAGTGTGTGTGTGGGTGTGTTTTTATTTGTTTGGGGGAAGAATTGTGTTGTCGGACAGTTTTGGTCATCATATAGGATGTAATGCTAAAGGGAAAGAAAAACACACCACATAAATGGTAGCACTTTGTCTGAAACTGATTTCCAGCCTCTTAAAATAAACCTCGTTTCCAGTTAATTTTAACCTGAAACCTGATGTTTATAAAAAAAAAAAAAAAAAAAAGTTTAACGTTTTATTACAGTGTCGAGTGTTCAGGTTTCTGGCCATATTGTCAAGCATGTATTTTTTTTTAATGGAAACTGTTCTTCTTATGTAACACCTCAGTGCTACTAAGTGGTAAACTAGGACAGCTACACTTGATTTTAAGAGTAAAATAAATAGGTGAGCAAAATTACAAATATGTAGCTCTTAAAGTACGGCAGAGGTCAAATGATTTGTAAGCACTAACTGCTACCTCAGAAGTGTTAGGGTATTCAAAAACAAAACGGAATAAAAACAGGATTTTGTTAGTAGTTATGATATCACCTTCCCAGTCATTTTAGCTGTATGGTTTTGGAAAAGTTGATTCAAATGGTTTCTTTCTGCACTGCAACAAACAAAAGTTTCAAAAATCTTAAAAAATAAATAACATTGACATCTGTCATTTGTGGACCTTGTGCCACGTACAGTTGGTTATGGGGTTTTCTTCTTTTGTCCAAACCCATTACCTCTTATGTACCAACTTGTCTGAAATAAAATTTGGTTTAGCCTGTTTCTGATCGTCATGTTTCATTAAAAAAATGTTTTAATGGATGAAAAATGTTGTCAACAGAATTCAGGGCACCAAATGAATGTCTACCAAAGTATTTTACACACACATGCTTGTACGTGGACAGTGTGGAAGAAATAAAGTAGGCGTCTTCATTTAATAAAAAAAAACAACAAAAACGCTTATTTCGTGTCAAAACGCAATTTGTCATTGTACAAAGGAGCCCAACTATAGTGTACGACCACTGGGTTTTCATCATTTTTACATGAGGCACTGCATTGACTATTCATTTATATAAAATGTAATATTCTGGAAGAAGGGCCCAGCCCAAAGGCTTTCTATGGTAGTTCAGTGGGTCAAACGTGCCTTTTTCAACAGAATGCAATTTCACTACAGACAATTTTTCTTCCTTCCACATTTTCAAACACCTGCTTCTTGTGCACAACATACTGAACCCTCAAATACAGACGCTGACTTGCGCTGTCAGTGTTGCTGAGCTCCATTGGAGTAGTTTGACTGGTTCTACTGCAATAGGTGTGCGATGGCATTGATATATTTTTACGGAATCTAGCGAAACAAACTGACTGCCTAAAAGCTCAACAACGTTTCAATCTCTGAAACCCTTTCAAAATAGTTGCACGACAGCTGCTAAGATGACAGCACTGCATGCCTGTTCCTTACCACCACTGAAATACTGTACGTGTCCCCTTTACAACTCATCTCGTTTCACTTGTTCAGACGCTTCATCCACCTTAAGTTTCAGTTCATCTTCCACAATCTTCCCATCTTTATTGCGGTCCTGGTTATTGAACATGTCCTCAATGATGATGTCAGCATCGACCCCTGGCCGAAGACGACCTTTGCGCTCTTTAACTTGGAGCATGATGAACTCTGAAAACTGGAGAAAATAGGAGATAGGGTTGCACTTTTAAAAGCATTTTTACTGCATATACCCTTTGCTGTTGCTTTAAAAACAAAAAACAGATATTTAGCTGGGAAAATGACTTAGAATGAACCTAGTTTGTCTGCTTACCTCCTGTAGAGGAACCTCTTTGTCACCATTGAGGTCCATAGCAGGAAAGAGGGGATCGGGGCTGTCTCCCAGCCACACAAACATGTAGCCTTCAGGCACGCCCTTCTGCAGCTCCACTAACTCCAGCTCAAAGAAGAGCACAGCACTCCTGGGAACTCCTCCAGCTGGGGGCACCAAGGTTGAGGAGAGAAAACACGATGTGGGGTAGAAAGAAAGTGTGTACAGAACGTGATCTGCGCAGTTTCGATGACTGACCTCCATTTTCACCGTGTCCCCAGTGTGGCGGAACAACCACCTCCCTCCTCTCGCCCACACACATGCCACTCAAACCTTGCTCGAGACCCGGGATCACCTTGTTTGCGCCAAGAGTCGTGATGGAAGGCGAGTCGTAATGGTCACTGAAAATGGACACATAACCTGTTACCACTCTCAACAGTGGGAATAAAAAAAATAAATAATCCAAGCTACATAAAACCTTTCCGCGTATTAAAACCTCGAGCCATGCAGGCGTACGTGCTGTTGTAATGGATACGTAAATGGTATATCTGAGCCCACTGAAATCTGTCAGACAAGGAGCTAGCAATGATTAAATGCATGAACCAGGAGGGCGGAGGATGCAGAGTAGCAGAGTGAACAGCAGAGGGCGCTCACGAGGAGTACAGCAGGGTGCCGTCCATCAAGGAGCAGTTGTAACGATACTGAATCAAATCGTCAGCTTCGCTGGTCACGTTGCATTCCGGAGACTTGTGGGTGACTTTGATCTGGACTGGGTCTTTGGGGTTGTGGAAATCAATGACGTGAATATCAAAGACCAGTACAGCAGAGCCAGGAATGAGGTCTCCTACAGCGGGAGAAAAAACAAAACCCAAAAGAATGAACATGGCAGTGTACCAAACATAAAGACGACTAAGTGGTTTGTTGGTCCATGCCAGGTGTTTTTTGAATCTCCCTAAAACGCACGTGTCGGACTCACCGACTCCTTCTTCCCCATACGCCATGTGAGGAGGGATGGTAATCCTTCTCTTCTCTCCTATGCACAGCCCATGCAGGGCTTTGTCCATCCCCTGGATCACGTATCCCTTGCCGATGTAAGTGTTGTAAGTGCTGTTTCGCTGGTAGCTGTCAAGGGAAGCGTTAAACTCAGTTCATTCCGCACAGATTTGATTGCCTTCTGAGAAGGCAGAAATCTCAGGTTTACCTCGAGTCGAAGGCCCTGCCATCCTGGAAGGTACCGTTGTAGTGGTAGCGGATGTAATCTCCAGTCACCGTCCTGCGCGTGCAGCCTTCGGCCACCTCCTTCACCTCCACAATCAGATCATCCTTCGGGTTGAACACATCAACCATCAGCACCTCGAACACCAGCGTAGCCTGAGGGGGGACCTGGGTCCCTGTTAGGGGAAGAAAAGCGAGACTTGCAGTGTCTATATAGTGTCCATAACAAGTCACATATACTGTACCTTAATGGGAACCATTTTTTAAAGCATACTCTAACTATTGAGATTAGTTTACTGCCTTCCCGGCTGACCTTTTCTACTTCATATCAGTGTGGTATGGAACTTTCAACTTGCAGCGACGTGCAGAGAGTCGTATAGGACATCTGCAATCCGTTTTGACATTTATTTTCTATACATCATTATTGCATTAATAATGCAGTAAGCGTGGACATTCCTGAAAACTAGAATGCACTCGGAAGCTAAATAACACTGAAACATGAGCACTTTTAAAAGGAGAATGCCGTTGAACGCATGTGCCTGGCCTGAACACACCATTTTCAAAATAGTGTTTGCTCTCGACCGCGGTATCATGCAACAAATGTAACTTGACAATAAAAAGGTAAATGAGACGAAATGCTCACTGTAAGAGGTGACCTATCGAAACGCTCCTTTCACGCTTCATTACATAAGTGTTCCGGCGTGTTTGCGAGTTTGCCGTCATACGAAAATGAACTGAAACCAATGGTTGCTTATAGGTGCTTTTAGTGTTCTTTGGATAATGATCAGCAGTCATGACAAGTATATTTGATTCATAGTTGTTCTGCCTGAATGTGCAAAACAGCCACAAACTACTCAGTGATCACTTAACACCCACAGAATGTTAAAAAAAAGGGCTCAGCTGCCACACTGACAGTTCTTATTTATTACCGCTGACACTCTATGACACTGAACAGGTCAAATCCGAGTCTATCAAAGGCCACTGAAACATTAATTACTATAAACAGCAATATTTGCAGGTGAGCAAGTTTGAAATGTAAAACTTAAAAAAACAAAAAAAAAAACAATACATTTCTTCAACAGGTTATATTTTGGCGTGTGAAAATATTAGATACTAGCCACAGTCATCTAGAGCATTATAGTTAGTACCAGAGCCGTTCTCTCCGTATGCCAGGAAGGGTGGGACGATGATGATCCTTCTCTCGCCAACACACATGCCCAAAAGACCCTCGTCCATGCCTTTGATGAGGTCGCCCTGCCCCAAGTAGGTGTCATAGGTTGCATTCCTCGAGTAACTAAATCAAAACACAATTCAAAGTTCTTGAAAACTCACGGAAACAGACCGGAGAGCGCTTAATGTCGAGACCGAACCGCTCCCCTGAAAAGGACTACAGTGCAGCTCGGCCTCACCTGGAGTCAAAGGCCGCACCAGACAGCAGGGTGCCGTTGTAGTGGTAGCGGACAAAGTCTGATGCCACAGTGGTGCGGTTGCACCTTGCAGGTTTGTTGAGGGTGCGGATCTGGACCTGGTCCTTAGCGCTCCACACGTCCAGCAGGAGAACATCATACACCAGCACGGCGTCAGGGGGGATTACACCACCTGTCAGAGAAGAAATGTTAAAAAACCAACCAAACAAACAAACACACACACACACGCACAGATTGGCATAAACCAGTAGCGCTCATGTATCCAGCAAAGGGCGGTTTCCTGACTCGTGTTTTTCTGCACCTGTTCCGATGCTTCCGTAGGCCAGGTGTGGGGGGATTGTGATCCTCCTGCGTTCATTGACGCACATGCCCTGAAGGCCGCGGTCCATCCCGGTGATGAGTCTGCCCAGGCCGACCTGGCTGATGAAGGCTTTGCCTCGGTCATGACTGGAGACAGCATAAGGGAGAGGTGGATGAGAGGGTTTAGTCGGTGGAACCCACCAAAAGGTAGTAAAGCAGGTGGAAATGTCTCATTAGAAGGTGAGTAAAAGACCTTTTAAAATGCGTTACAGAGTCTCATGTTGGTGCCATGAAATGTTAAGGTGCTACAAAGTCAGCATCCAGTGTTTCATCCACATCAGCAGTATTATTTCAAAAGGGACTCCCCCTCCCTCTTGGCTTTATTATGATGAGCCAGTTGTTGTTGTTTCCCCCCCCCCCATTTAATTGTGAGTAGAGGGATTGTTTGACGCATGGCTACAAATATCCACTACCCTAACCATGGACAAACTCAATATTTTCTCTACTTGCAATTACTTTCGGATACTAAATCACTGCTAAAATATAACTCACGCACTTTTATAGAGACACGCCAAGGTTGTACGTTACCCGTGTGATACAGCTTCACAGGTAGGAGAGTCAATCATGTTGACACGTCTGCAGTCGATGCCTCAGCTGCAGTGAATAGCCTGAGCCCGAACCCCATTCTCACTGCGCCATTTAAGCCGCTGGAAACGTTATTTCTGTGAGAGCTAACGTTAATGTTACATGCTGTATGCTAGTTATCGTGTTCTTAACTTTAAACGTTACGGCTTGACGTTCCCGTGGAAAGACAGAAAAAGAGCTCAAGCTGTGAATGAACGCGCTCTGAATTAATTGACATTAAACTTCACCTGGAGTCGAACTTTTTCCCGTCCGTATGGAAGGTGCCGTTAAAGTGATAACGGACGAAATCTTCTGTTTGCACTTCTCGGGGACAAACTTTCGGTATCTCGTACCGATCGACGGCAACATCCACAAGCGGCCCGGGGCTGCAGGTCACAGTAAATGCATGCAGCAGAGGGAAAACCAAAGACATGAACACGTCCATTTGGAGTAAGTTGTGACAATAACTCTCCGCAGAAGCTCGCAGAGTGAGCCCGTCTGCCAGCGATGTGATGGGGCCGAAGCGGAGAGACAAACCCCACAAGAGGTCTGGCTCAGCGGAGCTGTGTCAAGACTGCTGGGATGAGGCTACTTCCGGTTACCATTACAAAATAAATGCTTTCGGAACCACATGGAATTTGAAGAAACTGACAATATTGGTCCACCCGAGGACTCCTACACATTGCAAAATCGTATCAACCCACTGAGGGAAACATCTGCTAAAATCTCTTCCACCCCCCTGACCCGTTGGTGGATCTGTCAGTAGAAACTTGTGCTGTCCAGCCAGGCTTGACTCAAACCCACGAGATACCAAATATGTCAGGCTGAATCAAAAGCATTGAGTCTCCCCTCAGTGTAACCATGATGTAGCTGCAATAAAAAGCCAATTGATGTACAATATATATATATATATATATATGAAACTGTCAGGCAGTGCAGAATGTGTTGATTTTGTGTTGATGAAGTAAAAGCTACTTGAGGGTAAATTAAAAAAAGATAACTTGATTTAAAGGGGTTAAAGTTACACATGTGATGCAGATGTGATTGTTAAAAGTGGAGAGCATGGGTAGATTTGATTCCAGATTTATGTCAGACGTCTAAGAAACAAGGCTTATCACTGTTTTCTAGTCAATGAGCCAATCTTTTTGGTCTTAAAGTTACAGTATCTTGAATTGGAGTATGGCACAGGCCGACCATTGAGTAATTTTTAGAAGCATGGTGCAGCAGTACGGTTTTGTAAAATAGAAATACAATAGTCCTATATCAAACACATGCTAGAAACTCTGCCTGCGTATGTAAGTGACCACACATATGGGTTATCTGACCCAGAGGTAAAGAAACGCCACATTGTCTGTGACCATAAACCATAAGCAAGTTGCAGCTGGAGAAAGAGATATAATGTACTTATGCATTAGGCAAAATAATATATCTCTTCAAGTAACAAGACTGTCCATTTACTATGTGCTTTTGTTCTGAATTAATAAAATGGACGAAACTTCCGGCCTTGTTCCGTCTCTCTTTGCCTTGCTTAACGCATTTTTCGGGTCACGCACTCCAGAGAGCAGCGAGAGGAGTGGCCCCTGGGCCCCCACCCACTTTTTTAACGGAATTCTGCAAACGTGTTATGCCTGGCTCGGAGGGCTGGCCCATGATTTCACTCACGTATGAGATGAGCCGAAAATGACAACTTGCCTCCCCGTAATCCGAAGTTATCCTTTCGTGTCACAGTAAAGCATTGCAGCCATGTAGCCTACCGCCTGTGTTTTTATATTATCCATTTGAAACAGTTGTTACACACAGAATTGCTTTGGCCAACATCTCTCTGCTTCAGAGAGAAAAAGGGAGCTCTGGGTCCTAACAAGCATCACATTCAGACATCTACTGGCACTGCAGGGCCACATTATGAATGCGAAAGGTTACAGATAATGCAGACCCAGAGGTTAGATATGCCCAGATGTGATGTTTCACGGCTCAGCACCCCGTGTCTCAGCTTGTCAGTTTGCTTGGAATGTGGGCAACACATTCTGACCAGGCTGCAAATGCAAGACAGCTATTCAAGAAAATATATTTTCTGAAAACATTATCTGCCTACAGTTTGAGAGCTGGGAGTAAAATGGATCAAATTATTTTAAATAAATAAATAAACAATAAGATCCCTGTTTATATGTTCACTTTTGGTTAATGGATCTGTTGGGAAAACACTGTGGAAAGTTGGACCCTCTCCTCTTTCCTGAGGTCCAAACTCAGACTTAAGACGACTGTGTCACGCAAACCAGAGTTATCCCCATTTACACCGGAAGTACAGAGTCTTTCTTCGCGGTAATTGTCAAGAGTTGCATTTGTCAGCTATGGGGCTGCAGGTACCAATTCACTTGCACAGTTGATTAATCTTCCTCTATTTTTGAATTTTGGAGGAGGGAAAAATGCTCAGTTTTGCCAGAGCCAGTCGTTTATTTATTCTTATCTGCAGTCACAAAAGCATTTTTAAAAAATCCATAATTATAATAAACATCAAGCTGATGTTAGCATTTTTAACATGCAAATGTCTGGCTTTTTGTTTGTTTCCATTCAGGCTACTATTTGCATCCATGACAGCCCTTTATTTTGTTCACATTGGGATAAAACTGCAGTCATTAAAAGTTGCTTCAGAACAGTTAACACAATAGTTTGTTTTTAGTCAGATATGCGTGCAGTGCACCACAGGAGTTTAAGAAGTCTGTAATGCAGCTCCAAACAGTTACTTTGAGAACAGTAGACGCAGGCATGATGTTCCCTGTAACGTATCTCAAGTGAGTTTTGAATTTCAGTGTAATGCTGAGTGGGGAAACATTGAGTGAAGAAAAAAACGTTTACAATCTAAACGCAACAGCATGCTTTGAAGGATGGCTGTAACATTAAATATCTATGAAATTTGGAGAAAATGGGCTCCAGTGGGGCTTTTATTTTGAAAGTTCCGACCAGAAGCTCTTGTCTCCAATATCTAGTTCGACGCGGCTTTCACAGCCTACGTGCAGGCAGCCATGAGCAACATCTGGTAAAGGAAGAGGACGTTTCTTGATCCATTCAAAACAAGAACGGTCTCCTGCTGGTGCCGGTGGAGGTAATGGTGCTCCTGAAAAGCTTGTGTCTGGCCTTTCTCCTCCCGGCCCTGGCGGAGGCTCAGTATGAGAAGTACAGCTTTAGAAGTTTCCCTCAGAAGGAGCTCATGCCGCTGGACTCTGCCTACGGCTTCGCGCTGGAGCAGTACGCCGCGCAGAACTGGGCGGAGAGCATCAAGTACCTGGAGCTCAGCCTGCGGCTCCACCGGCTGCTGCGGGACAGCGAGGCGTTCTGTAGCCGCAACTGCAGCTCCGTCAGCCGGGACAACGACACCCTGATCGCCGACAGCAGCCTCCGCGTCATGCGCCACATCCTGCTGCGGGCTGCGTGTCTAAAAAAGTGCAAGGCGAATTTCCCAGTGTTTAGCCTTGCATACCCACGAAGGGATGTACTGGAAACTTTCGGGAAAAGGATACCGTATCGGTACATACAGTATGCGTACTACCAGGTGAGACCAAAGGCTTGATGCGTCGAGTGTTGCGCAAAATAAATGAGGGCCTTTACCACTAAATCCTAAAGTTACACCAAATACTTTAATGCGACATTGCGATTCTAAACTCGCGACACACTCAAAGCCCCCACAGTGGATGTGTAGAACTGATATATACAGTTATTGCAGGACATTTTACTGCGATTTGGCCGTGATCAGCCCAGGAACCTACAGAAGGCTATGCGGCTTTAGCATGACCATATAGCTGTGCGTAACGGGCGCAATCACAACGAAAGCATCCGCAGTCGGTTTCCTCGAGGCAGATTGACTCACCGAGAGGAATTTTCTAGGCAGCGAGATGTGCAGCATAACTTCCCTGCTGCTTAGTTGCGCCCTCCTGCCGACCCAGCAGTAGTTGAGCATGTGCCACGTCTCTTCCAGTGTTCCCCTGAAACAATCCCCTTATTCTTCTTTGTCAGAGCGGCTGACGAGGACTGGGTTTGCGCACAAGGCAACACTGCTGGTCTCATTTTTGAGTTTCATGAAGAGTGCAATGCAATCTGCAGGTGATCTCGATGTTATTGCAGACAACATTTATTCTGCCGGTGTTATGCTATGGTGTTACTGACACTCACCACGTCAAAAGGCTTTTTCTGAAAACCTTTTAAACTTGGAGCAGTTTATCTTTTTGTCTGGTCTACCTAGTTCGGTAAATTAAAGGGTGACTCAACGCTCTCCATCAGGCTTACAGGCCTTACATGACTTTGATATTACTTACTCTATTTCCCTTATGACATTGGCCCATGAATATACGCAATTATCAGCATCAAAAGTTGGATCTCTCCTCTTCTTTGAGGAGAGAACTGGGTAGTTGAGTGTGTTTACTGCATTCAGTTAACCTTTTTCCTCTCAAGAAGCACCTGCCATTACCCCGCATTAGTTTTCCATCCACTGACTCAGCAAGAATCCGTGTTCTGACATGAGTGATCCACATCTGTTGGCAGTTTGCTGGAGCACAGGGGTCAGAGGTCACGCTATGCAGTGAACAGTGGCAACGATGGGAGCTGCTGTTGTCGGAAAGCCCTTCATGCCAGTGAGAGAGAGAGAGAGCGTGTATCGGACTGTGAAATCCATTGTAACGCTATCTATTCTTCCTCAGCTTAACAACTTGGAGAAGGCTGTGGCAGCGGCCCACACCTTCCTGAAGAAGAACCCAACGGATCCCTATTTGACGAAGAACATGAACTACTACAAGACGCTGTTTGATGTGGAAGAATATCTCGTCGACCACGAGGAGCAGCCGTATGAAGTCCGTAGTTTAACAACTGTCGTCCTTATCGGGTGTGCATCTGGAGCGCATGCTGAACTATTCAAACTTGCATCTCTTTGTCATCCAGGGTGTTTTCCTGAAGAGTGTGATGCTGTACAACAACGGAGACTTCAGCAGCAGTGCCCGGCACATGGAGCAGGTCATCACTCAGTACTTTGAAATATACAGTGGCTGCTTGGCAGGCTGTGAGGGCTCATATGAGATCCTAGAGTTCAAAGACTTCTATCCCACCCTGGCCGGTAAGAAGAGAGCAACTTAAGCGCAGTCTCAGTTCGGTGTGTTTTGGACAAGAAAGTAACATGTTTGTTTGTTTGCGTGCTTGCTCTCTCCCTCCTGCTTCCCTCAGATCTCTACACTGATGTGCTGAAGTGTAAGGTAAAATGTGAAGAGCACCTGACACCCAGCGTCGGAGGCTTCTTTGTGGAGAAGTTTGTAGCCACCATGTATCACTACCTGCAGTTTTCCTATTATAAATGTAAGACGGCTCTTGCTCTGGATTGGGGCTTTTGACAGCATTTTGTGTAATACTTTTTTTAACGCGTGTTGTTCTGTGACCCTTCACAGTGAATGATGTAAAGAACGCTGCTCCGTGTGCAGCCAGTTACATGCTTTTTGACCGTGACGACCAGGTGATGCAGCAGAATGTAGCGTACTATCGCTTCTACCGGGAGCAGTGGGGACTGGAGGAAAGTGACTTTCAGCCTCGGCCTGTGAGTGAAACTAAGCCTTTTAAGTGGCGGCTGTGGCTTGGTGGCAGAGCGGGTCGTCTACCAATCGGAAGGTCGGCGGTTTGATCCCGGCTTCCCCCATCCATGTGTCGAAATATACTTGAGCAAGATACTGAACCCCAATTTGCTCCCGAAGCTGCGCCTTCGGTGTGTGAATGATTAGTTTCATTAGCACTGATGGGCAGTTTAGCTCCTGCCATCAGTGTATGAATGTGTGTGTCTGGGTAAATGGGATGTGTAGTGTGAAAGCTCTTTGACTAGTCGGACGACTAGAAAGGCGCTATACAAGTACAGTCCATTTACATTTAAGATTACTTTTCTCTTTTGGTACCTCCAGGACTTTGGTGGTTGAACCAGTGGCTCAGCCGATGTAGTTTGGATTAGTTTAGAGGCAGCAGAAAGTGTTGGCAAAGTTCATACTGGCTAGACAGGGCGGCTGTGGCTTGGTGGCAGAACAGTCGCCTGCCAATCGGAAGGTCGGCGGTTCAATCCCCAAGCCATGCGTTGAAGTATCCTTGAGCAAGATACTGAACCCCAAAAATGCTCCCGAAGCTGCGCCTTGGGTTGAATGTTCTGATACGTAAGTCGCTTTGGATAAAAGCGTCTGCTAAATGTAAATGTAGACTAAGCCAAAGCAGGAAAGCTATAACATAAAGCGGTCTTGGCGTGAACATTAACACAATCTCAGAGTGGTAATTAGAAACCCATATGCTCTAGTAAAGACTGGCTTGTTTCCGCAGTTTTTTTGGCTTGGCGTAGAGCTGGCATCAGCCGCAGTGTACCAGCTCTGTATGGAGCAGGACTGGCCCATAGACGTTTTTGCCCATGCCCAGTTTCAAATGAATTTGAACACTGCTGTGAAAACTTTAAGGCTTCCAAACTGAGAAGTCAAAAAAGCAGCAAACAAAAGGTCAACAGGCCAAATTTGTTGCCTCGCAGAGCGCTATGAAACCATTAGAAGTTGGTTTGTTCTCGCCAGCTGCTTGGGTCAACACAAAGGCTGAAGTCACTTTTGTTTTTTCAGGAGGCCCTGAGGTATTTTAATGAGACAACCAAGCAGAAGGAGATGCTGGAGTTTGCACTGAACTACCTGCAAACAGACGATGAGGTATGTTGCTCCTGTTGTTGCAAGGCAGAGGTGGTGGCAAATATACATTTAGAGCATTGTTTTGGGGCAGCAGAGTGATATTGTGAGCACAGCAACCGCGCTTAAAGTCCGACTGAAGTCACATTTAGTTATGCCCTTTTTGCAATCAAAAATCATTTTGTGTTCTTTAAATGTTTTTTTAATAGTTTTTATTATTTAAAGGTGACAAAAAGGTCTTTGGGGAAATATCAGAAGTGCTCCTTTACTCTCAGCTGCTGCGAAGAGCAAGTCAGTGTGTTTTTCTTGACAGCAGCTGGCATTTGATTGGCTGCATGGAAACAAGTTCTCCATCTCAGTAGAGGGAGAACTAACGGTATTACTGGCGAATTACAGCAAAAATAGGGCGTGCCATCATGACAGTAAAAAATATAAAATTTACATTTCTTCTGTTTGGTTTTGGATTTTTTTTTTCTCAAAGGAGAACACAGGACATTTGATATACAGAGCAGGTAAGTATGCTGTAGCAGAAATGTGATTTCATTTCAGTTGGACTTTAAAGCAAGCCTTTGTAACTATTTTTGTACAGCACCACTGTGGCCACAAGTGACAATTATGGAATGGCATTAAATGCTAAAAATAGATTGTAGCAGTAGCCCAAATACAGGGAAATTAAAGTCAGTGCAGCCACTCGACTGAAGTGTCATCAGATACTGAATCTGCAGAATATGGGTTCTGCTCTATAAGCTAACCCCAAACCATGACCGTCAATACACATGGAGATTTCCTTAAAGAAACAACCGATAATAGCAATAATGACGCTAGAATCTGTTAGGAAAATGACACATTCTGGACAGATTAAAAGGACCAGTTCACCCAAATTACAAATGTTTTTTTTAATCACTCCGAGCAGTGAGATCAATCCCTGAGATCTTTTTTTGAACTGCACAAACAAAATTCCATCAACCTTCACTGGTTGTGCTGGGGTGGCAGCAGAGGTTTCAGAGATAGACATCTCAAAAGCTCAGCAGATAAGACCCAAACTGTCTGCATGACTAGACAACCCCAAGTATGAAAATGGTTTTGTGAACTGAGCTTTTTAACAAGCTCAACAGTGAAATGGGCTGATCTAGTTGGAGTTTGTGTCCTTCTTTTCCAAAGCAGTAGATTTTTAAGTTTTATCAAAATATTCTAGAACATGTTTGGGGATATAAACCTTGGAGGAGTGAACTAGCAGACTAACTGCAAGCTGCTGTTGAAGTTAAGGAAACAGGAGC
Organism: Coreoperca whiteheadi; assembly: GCA_011952105.1. Taxonomy (NCBI): domain Eukaryota; kingdom Metazoa; phylum Chordata; class Actinopteri; order Centrarchiformes; family Sinipercidae; genus Coreoperca; species Coreoperca whiteheadi. The sequence continues at coordinate 6,196,663 of CM022470.1, read as the reverse complement.
ACGAGAAGAAGGTCTCCGAGGATGAAAGGGAGCGAGAGAGAGAGGGGGGATGAAGGCTGCGGAAGAGAGAGGGGGGGGGGGGGGGGGGGGCTGTGTTTTCCGCCAGCAGCGTGTGGTATGTGGCTGGGAGGTGTTGGCCACTGAGGCTGTGCCACATCCATTTAAATCAGGTCGGCCCCGCCCATATCTACACACTGCCTGGACCTGAGGTCTGGGGGAGGACTGTGAGAGAGTTTGGGCGGAATTACAGGGTCCGCAAGTGACAGATTTAAAGACATATACGGAGGAAAAAGTATCCTTTTCGCCAGATAGTATGGAAGCAAAATGCTTGTTTGCTGCTGACTGAGTGTTGTGTTGTGTTACCCTTTTTTAAGGATGTGGTCAGTCCAGAAGAAATGGCCACCTCTTACTCAGAGCATCCTGACACTGAGTTCGAGGGTATGGGAGACTACGAGGAGTCCTTCCTGGCTGAGTGGTGGCAAGAACCCAAAACTAAGTGGGACACCGGCGAGGTCGCAGACTGACACCTGTCCTCGTCTCCTGAGCAGAACACTTCCTCATCCAGCTCTGTCCCACGTCTCATGAGAAGCATACCAGAGGATGTTGACCTCCCTGCAGACAGACATCTACATTCCCAGCAGTAACTTAGCAGAAATAGCACAACTCTGGCACAGCTGTGTACTGTCACCCACCTGAAGAATAAATGGACAAACTCAGCTGTCATGTTGATCAAGATCAGAGATTGACATATTCTGTCTTGGCTGTCATCAGCCTTTAAAAACTGTTCTTTTTCAGTCATTGGCCTGTATGCCAATACTTGTTAATGACTTTTCTACAGTTTTTATTTAGTTTTTATTTAATGAAAGCTGAACGCCTCTGTGCCATGGTATAAGGACGGTGACATGTACCTTTCCTTATGCTGAACAATTTGTCAACCACCATTTGGGTTGTTGTTATAATAATTGTCTCATAATTAAAGTAATATTTTAATATATGTTTTTTGATTTTGTCAAAAAGAGGTTAATTACAAAAAGATCAGAAAGATCATCATAAATGCAGAAGGTGCAACAACCGGGTTGGATTGCAGTAGTGTTGACATGATGAGTTGATACATTTTGATAATAAGCTAATCATTTAAGGAATTTATTTAAAAAATGTCAAAAAGGTGCAGGTTCCAGCTTCTCAAATGTGTGTTGCTGCTTTCCCCCTGTTTTATATCGTAAATTGAATAACCCCAGGTTTTACACTGATGGTCAAACAAAACAAGTCATTTGAAGATGTCAATATGGGCTCTGGGAAACCACTGGTGATTTTTGCTATTATTTGATTTTATAGACTAAACGACTAATTAGAAAAAAATAACTGATACTTTTAATTGATAATTAAAATAATCGGCAGTCGCAGCCTCAGACTGTGGTTCCTCTAGAGATACATAATTCAAAGAAACAATACGGATGTGTAGTTTTACACCATTTTGCCCTTAATGTCCCACATCCATTATTATTTAACATAAAGATGATTATGATTTAATACAAGTGTCTTTCCGAAGCAGAAGACCAAAGGATATAACTCCCAGGTCAAACAATCTATTAAAACCATAAAAAACTAAATATCAAAACAGGAAGGCGACGAATTGTGAGAGGAGGGGGTTTGGTTTCATGTTTAATTATTTTAATTCCGTTTCAATTCAACTACAAGCCTTAATTTCTTTCTTTTTGTCTCAATTCAAAAAGAGTCTAAAAATAGCGGACACGACGCATCTTATTTTCAGGTTGTGTTTGATACCAACTCTGTACATATTGTAATAATAACAATAGTAATAATCTCATTTACAGTGGGGGTCATTACAAAGCCTCTGGGCTGAGGCGGTCACCCGCGGCTCAGGGCTATCGACTAATGTACAAAAGATTCATGACATTTAAGCGACCGCTGGAATGACGAGAGAGATGCGAGACAGCTAGCTTAGCTGTTACCCCACATTTAAAGATGCATGGACGGCGTTGACTACATGAGAGATTTGCAGATGCAGGTCGTGTCAACAGACTGACGGGCTGTATGTTTGCTGAAACAGATACAACTCATTATTTTAACATAGCTTTTAAATAAATGTTCATACAGTGCATTTAACATTCAGTACATCTTGCACATATTTACAATGAAGTGTGCATACAGTTGGCTAGTGCTCATTTTCTGTAGATACATGACATAAAAACTGTGGAATTCTTCATTAACGTGCTGCCTTTATGGTGCCATGGCTGCAGCACACAACAGTTTGTAGAAAGAGACGATATTCTAGAGGTAAAAACCTGCCTATCGATCCTGTGATAGGAGGACTGTTAAGGTGTACATGGACACAACTGCCCCTAACACTAATGTAAACACACATACATTCTTCCTTTTCTTTAAAAATCTCTTACATCCGTACACTCACTCGCGAACAGACATAGAGCTTAAACCTCCTAAGCGTACAAACTTTGGGCCTGAAAGGAGTGAGCACGCACACAGACAGATATTGTGGAATGTATGTTGGTCGGTCTGTGGTTGAAAACACTAAGTTACGGTCTCTGCTGCTTCAAAGTTCAGTGGTTTAAAATGATCCCAAAACCATTACACCTAGCTTCCCTTTTTGTACCTGAAAACCTGGGGTGGGGGGCAGGCCAGATGCCTCAAGTTAAAAGAACAAATAACAGTGAACATAAACTCAGTTAAAGGTTGATTGGTTTTTGAGCCATCATATTATATGATCATTAGTCCCTCCTCAGTCTCTCTTTGGAAAACATGCTAACAACAGTCCAATGTACGGTTTCTTTTCAGTTATATCCATGTTGCCAAACTTTGTAGATTAAAACAGATGATTGTCCACTTTGAGATGCACCTAGTCACGGCCTGGCTTTGACGGAACTGTGCCTCAGGTACTTCTCCTTTAAGAACAAAGGAAACTATTCAGCTCTTGTTACATTATTTCAGTCTATTAGATGGCCAGTCTGTGTTCTAGTCCAACATTTAACTGTAGACTCAGTTGGTGGCCAGTTCATTTTGTGGGCAGGCAGGCAGGCAGGCAGGCAGGCATGGGAAAGACATATCTCATATTAAATTGCTCCACCGTTGATATGTTTTTTATCAGACTATCCAACATGTGAGAAAAGGAGGTACACAGACACCAAAGCACATTCTTAGAGCCACCGGACTGGAGGAAGACCCTGGTGTCTCCCACAGGGAGAGCCACCTGCTTGCTCTAGGCGTGGCCCCGGACACAATCCTCAGCGGCCACGTGAGTATGAATTGGCTGGTATGGTGAGAGGAGCTCCACAGGCCTAGAGGAGGACGGAGTCAGGCAGGAGGACAGACAAAAGGGGCAGGCGGGAGCGTGGAGGAAACGATAAATCGGAAGAGGTTTGGACAGATTTTGGGACAGGCGTGGAAGACTTTTTTCCCCTCTTCTCCGACGTGGAAACGACACAGTGCGAGGAGGAAGACAGGACACCGAGACGGAAAGACAGACAGACATCTTATCCTCCACCAGATCTGAAAGAGAAGTGACAACGGAGATGGTTAACAGAAAGTATAACAAATACGCCTATGCATGCGACAGGAGATGAAAATGCTTGAGAAATGGAAGGAGCCATTCTGCTTGTCAGTGATAAATCAAATTTAATGGGATTGGGGACAGAAATGGGAAGTTGTTTTTAGCAATTATTAAAATGGGATGAAGCATTCAAGCAAAAGGAGCAGTGAGATGCATGGTGAGCACGGTGCTCTGTGGGGATGAGCCACTTCAGATGGTGGACGAATTAGTAAGTAGCCATGCTGAGGGAATTTTTGATGGGATGAGATGTTCTGTGATGCTTCTCCACCAACAGCACGTCGTGGTCCTGCAGGGTTATACCTTCCTCTTCGTATGTTCCTGTATCCATGAGCACACCAAGAGAAAAGACAAAATGTCAAGACATATCAATGACAATAGGAAAACTTACAAAATGAGTAACAAGCTTAACAATTTTTTGGAAGCATGTTATCGAGCTGATAAAGGCCAAATAAGCAATAACAATATAACTGCACAAGAAAAAGATTCATTAACAGTTAGATTTGTTAAAACCTATTTTAATACCAGGCTTTAATAAGAAATGTGGACATAAAATCGCTTTCTTTCATGTTGGACTGGCTTGACTTGTAACCGCAACGCTGTCAGATTTTAGAACAAAAGCATGAATCAAACAATGACTCATTCAGTCATTTTTCATCCACCAGTCCTCTCTAAAATCGTTCTTGCCAGATCATAGTGATGGCATCACATGCAGCAGGTCCACGGTAGTCATGGCCCCGATCCTACCGGCCCCGTAGAGTCTGACAAGGCTCTACACCAGAAACTATTGCACCCCCCTCTAAGCCAGAGGTCTGACTAGGAAGAGAAAACTTTTTTTGCGTACAGCTCATGCACACATGTAGACACTTACCTCTGGCCCTGAAAGGACTGACTACGTGCTAAACATTTGCTTTTCAATCAACAGGGCTTTTCATCAGCCACAATTATTGTATGAATCTAACTGTGAATAAAGTAGGTGCAGTCCTTTTAGGTCAGAGTATAAGGAGTGAACCATAGCAAGCATGCACGGGTGGAACAGTGTAGAAGAAGCAATTCAGGGAGGGCATTTGGGGTTAAGATGCTGCCTATAGGAGAAAAAAAGATAGTGCAGGCCAAACGAGCACCAAAGGTAAGACAAAAAGGGTGTTTATGGTAATCCACTGTAAACATTACACATTTTCATAAAAAGCTAATAAACCTAGTAGACTTGAGAGAAGCGCTGCAGAGGCTCGTGGCAGATTAACATCTCGGTCCTGCGCTGTCATTACAATAAAACGCTGGGCTTGTAATAGAGGGAGGGGGAGGAGAGGTTCAAGATGGAGCTCAGGGTTGATTAATGATTCGGTCAAAGAAAACTAAACAACCGGTGTGATGTTCCGTACGGATTTTAAACGCCAAAAGCAGTTCAAGCATTAGCACGGTCGAGCTCAGACTCTACTCCCCTTTTCCCCTCCCCCAGTTGGGCTATGACTTGCAAATGGGCGTCTAATTCAGAGGGGGGAGAGTGGGAGGGGCGGGGGTTCCTTTAGGTAGAAGCAGACAGGTACACAAAGGCATGCCAGAACTCTTACTTAAATCCCCATCCTGTTCCCCCTAGGACTATAGCTGCCAGGAGAATAGCACCTGCGATGGACCCTATTATGATATTGGTGCCACTGGGACCTGCGCAGAGGAAGGAGGAGGGAGGAAGGGTGTACGGAGGAGGAGGAGGAGGAGGAGGGGCAGAAACAAAACAACACCACTAAAAAACACACATCAGAGGACAGCATCAACACTGTACATCAACAACATCAACGAGAGAGAGAGAGAGAGAGAGAGAGAGAGAGAGAGAGAGATGGCAAGATACCTGCAGACAGAAAAAGAGAGATGAAGGGAAAGAGGAGGAAACCAGCACGTGGGGTGGAGGTGGGAGAACGGGCGGGTGAGCGAGGGAGGCCAGGGAGACAACAGTTACAAAAAAACAAAAACAAAGGAGAGAGAGTTTTATTACTTTGTTCTCATTCCCCCTCTCCTGCTCTCTCTGCTGGACACCCTCTTGCTCAGGGTGGCTTTGGCTTTTTTGGCCCTATGAGAGCAGCTGCTCAAATGCTCTGTGTCATTGGCAGACTGTAAGAAAGTAAGGGAGACACTTGAAGATGGCAGTGCCTGCAAGACATACAGTACCATCACACACACACACACTACATATGCTCTAAAAGATAAACATGTCTCAACACACACTCTTCCAACATTGAAACCAAGACTCAACAGGAAGGAAAACACTGTGTGGTCTAAATATTGATGTTCTCACAATAATCATTTGAACTACTCTGTGTTTGAAGCTACTGTGCTCCGCCTCAGTACATAGAGAAGCTACAGTGATGATGGTTAGAGACTATGAGGGGGATATGAGAGGCAGACAGAAAGAGAGACGTGGGCATGTTGAGAGGTGCTATGGACCTTTCTTCTCTGGGCTCGTCGGGACTGTTGGCTCAGGGATGGGATCAAAGACACTGCAGTCCTTCCCTGTGTAGTCCCTGTCACAGATACACTTCACCTCATTACTGCAGGTCTATGAGACAGAGAGAGATACAAATCAGGTAAAATAACTGCTCATAGAAAGAGACAAGCAGTGAAAGGTGTTGTAAGCACGGATTTGGTGATTTGCGGGTCAAAAGACATCTTTAATCTAGGTTAGTTCAAGGCTAGTTTAAGTTTTTTAGACATCTTGGTGACATACAGCCATTGTTTCAACTCCCGTTCATTACATGACAGTATTTCATTTTTAAATGTAGTTTAAACCTGTTTCACATTTAAACGCTATTGAAACAACAGTTACAGTGTGTAACCTTGATGTCTGACCTGTAGATAACAACAAAAACAATGGTTATATGTCACCTATAAAAGTGAAACAGGTCCTAAATACATGTTAGATTATAGTTACTAAAATGCTGTTGAAACAACAGCTATACACCCAGTGGCCACTTTCAATCTGTACAATCTAATTCAATCCAATACAACTGTTCTGCCATTAAGTCTACTTTTATGATGCCTACAATGGTCAGTGTTTGTTGACACTGTCATAGAGGTGTTATGTTTTAGCACTGAAGTCATACTTAGTGATGGTTGTGTACTGGACTGCATTATGTTCAGAGGTGTTTCTAATATTCTGCCCCCCTTGTGTATGTAAATAGGAAGGACAAAAATTTAGAAACACCTTTCAATATAATGTAGTCCAGTACAACGCCACCTTTAACTAGGACCTCTGTAAGAAACTTAGAATTGAATTTACACATTTCTAACAATGTCACCAAGAAGTGAACATTATGAGCTTCATAAAGATAGATGTTATGGCAGAGCTGCTGTATTGGATTGCATTACATTTTACAACTGTACCTAATGAAATGGCCACTGGGTGCATGTAACTTACATGAAAAACATTAACTTTTCAACGCCTAGGCCTCTTTTGATTTGTGAATGACAAAATCAATGCTTGCTGGGAAGTTGTGAGCTCAATTTTTTACCCCGTGGTCGGAACAGATGCGTCCAAAGTTGGATCCCGAACATGTGCTGAGGTTGAATGTTGCCACAGGGAGGCAGCGTCGCTCCAAGCACATCATGTTGGGACCACAGGGAGTGCCGTCCTCCACATAGCCCAGGTCTGAGCCGTCCTCCAGCAGAGCATGGCCACCTCTGAGTGAAGCATCCAGACATGTCAGACAGGTGGGAGAGGAGGGGGGGAACTAGACATTTAGAGACACAATATTCTAATTTTCATACTCTAGTATACTCTAGCAGTACAGGTGGATGTGACCCACTTACTTGCAGTCCAGGTACTTGTTCTGGTGGTAGAGGGTGAACCTGGTCACCTCACCCTCTAGATCTCCAAACTTTGGCTTCATCGTCACGTTGGCACAGAACAGGAAGCCGCATAAAACATCCCTAAACAACACAAAGTGAATGACAGAGAGCAATGCACATCAAATTTGAGATGTGTTCGCAATATTGCATTTCTTCTTGTTTTTAAAAGTTGAAAAAAGTTCAACATTTGAGTCAAGAGCACATGATTTAGACCATTTTTGGTGATCCAGTTATAACAAAGGATTTCAAGATTTTATGCAAAGAAGGCTGTTCACAACAGCATGGCTTCTTTTAGAAGATCTTTGTTAGCGAACAGCCAAATGCCCTGTACTTATTAACACATTATGTAAAGGAATACGTCACCTGAATGCAACAGAATGGCTCTTTAATGTGTTTTAAATATTTTTATGATAATAATTGACAATTAAATAATGAAAAATAGCGTAAGCTATGCTTCGGCTACACAGACATGCAGCAACCGAAAAAACAATTGTTGGTTTTAGTCATTTACATTTAGCCATTTAGCAGACGCTTTTATCCAAAGCGACTTACATATGAGAACATTCACAAACCGAAGGCGCAGCTTCAGGAGCATTTTGGGGTTCAGTCTCTTGCTCAAGGATACTTCGATGCATGACTGGGGGATCAAACCGCCGACCTTCCAATTGGGAGGCAACCGTTCTGCCACCAAGCCACAACCACTCGGTCATGATATTTGTTAAAATGATCAAATCAAATTATAAACTCAGTAAGTTGTCAAACCTGAGAGTCCAATATCTGCACAAAATGCAGCTGAGGCGCCACTTTTAACGAAAAAAGCAGAATAGAGTGAACATGCTCTTATTCTTTTATGAGAATATCAGCAAAGGGAATCAAGTTGGTGTGACTCACGGCTTGTTGCACTGCAGCCAGCCCTGGCCTTCAGGGCCCGGACCACAGTTGCCTTTCTCTGTCCCCTCAGCGTTCAGCTTCTCATAACAAAACCTGTCTGCTGAATCTGGGAAACAAAGATACACATTAGACTGTCGCAAGCACCATGAGAATCCGAAGCCAGGCACGAGTACACACATATACACACACACACATTATATATTCATAGTAATATGACTACATAACATACTGTTTCCAGGTGTAAGGCGCATGTGTTCTATACTCACTATAACCCCAGAGTCCCCTACACTGTCCATCACGAGTCCTGCATCGTCCACCGTAACAGCGGCCCTGAAGAAATGAGACAACAATAATCAAGTATACGTCAGACTCAGCTGCAGACTAGAGAACAGGTCACAGACCAGCCCTTACCTGACTGTTATCACACGTGTAGCCATCCAGCTTGTGGACATTATGAGGGCACTGCAAAAGAGGAAGAGTACATAATGTTCTAGATACTGTGGTTGATCTCGCAGTCCCCCCCCCCCCCAGTGTTACATACAGTCAACTCTACCTGGCTGGAGTCTCCGGTGCACGTCTCTGGGATATCACAGTCGGTCACAGCGTCTCGACATACCACGCCTCTCCGCTCATACTAGGTCACAGCATAAAAAGGCATTAGGTAAATGCTGAATAAGTCACATCAGTAATCATACAGGTGATTTTGAATGCATGTCAATGCACCAACAGTAGTATGACACTTTTTGTTGCATTTTATTAGATTCAGCTTAACTTCTCTGAAATAGTTTTTCTGATCTATATTTGGGGAAAAGTACTGTATACTTATACACTGAGGCACACACCATGAATCCCTTGACACTAAGACGCAGAGGTTTAAATCTCAACGCACGCCATATCACTAGAACTGATTTCGTATTCCTGTCAGCTTGATGAGCAAAACCGAAGGTGCCGGATGCTTAATTTGGTCCAAATAACTTTTCTTATGAAGATGCAGAAAAAAAAAAAAATAGGTGCACTCACCTTGCAGCCACTGCAGCAGAGTCCGTTACTGCACATGGCATCATGGGTAAGTGTGCACTTTTTACAGCAGGCTCCTCCACTACGGGCACACTCCTGCAGCCACAGACATGAAAACAAACCTTCAGCTCTGTTGCAGCAAACACCAAACCCCCCAGTGCTCCGAAAGAGACAGAAGGTGCTACCCAGCTGCAGAAGGTTAGAGCTGGCTTTCATGCATGATGTCCAACTGGGTACTCACCACCTGGGATCCACAATCACACTCCTCCCCTGGCTCCACAAAGCCATTCCCACACTCTGGAGGGTCCAACAGCTGAGAGAGACATAATATGAGCACATATATTAGTAGGAGACAGATTGACGAGAGATGAAACGTGACAGTATTATAGGAGATTGTTGGCTTGAAGGAAGAAAACAAAAAATATTCTATGGCCCTGTAAGTAAATTTGTGTTCTGATGGAAATTTGACTAGTAAGTTAGTCTTTTAAGAAAGATGCTAAGAGGCAGCTCCTCTCCCACATCCTACATTCCCACATGGCCCTCACCTTGTTGGGCTTGTTGAAGAGGCAGCTCCCGCCCCCTTGGAGCAAGAACTGGATGTACTCGTCAACACTGCAGCGAGAAAACTTTCTGGGTAGATAGTATCTGTGTTCACACACACACAAATAGAAACCAGGACATGACAAAAAAAATGTTTTAATAAAACAACAGCACAATGTTTTTCTGCCAATAAGGAGTGCCAGATCCACAGTGGGTGTCTGTGCCATCACTTTGCAATCTGACAGAAATGTTACCATCTGTAGTAAGATATTACTCAAATGAATAATTGAAATCTGTATTGTTCCATCTGGTAAGGAGTGCCAAAACCAAATCACTCATACTGTACAGTAAATACCTTTAATTCAATTTGTAATTCTTACATGGTGGTCGGCATTCTGATGTTTCGACTAATTTGCTTAAAGCATCAAACACAAGCTGTGCTTATAACCCGGCTTGGCTCATTGAGGATTGTGTAAAAGTCAAAGCATCCTTCTGTTACAGGTGTTTAATTGTCTAATTGAGTGAAATGAACGGAACAAAGAGTAGCTTAGAGGGGGTGCGACGTGAAAACAGTCCTGCTGTCTGCTGTTAACGTGTCAGCAAACAGAAGAGATGCATCTTACAGCTGGGTTGTGTTTTTTGATGTTCACTTTAGTGTGCTATGGAGGTGGCTCTTTACCCGGTGTCTTCCATGATGCAGCCCAGCCAGGCATCTGGGCACCTGCAGTCTCCTGTGAAGACGACCAGGAGGAAGAAGAGATGAGAGGGGGAAAGGTGACTTAAATAAATACCGGGGGGAAATTACCATGGTGATCGGCAATTACAACCCAAGCTGTGGCAAAGAAGAACAGACCATCAAACTGCGGACTGCGCTCTTGTCCTGGCATTGAATAATGGACCGGACGGCTCTACAACATTAATCACTGAGCCCATTGTTCAGTGGCAGAAATGCTCTAACCACCTCCCCCTCCTTCTTGGACACAGGTGACTAATCACCTAATGGATATATCTAATTACAGAAGAGAACTGCTGGACAGGGATACCAACACCCGACCCTCTCTCTTACGTCCTCAATCCTCCCCAAACTGACCTTGCTCTCTTGCTTTGAGAATTGATTCAGTTCAACCCTTGGTTTACAGATCTCTCTCTTATCTGCATTATCAGGCTCTCCTGTTGTCTTTTACCTGCAGAGTTGCGTGCGTTGTTCCACCTCATGCCGATGTTCTGGCCAAGACTCTGGCACAAAGTGATGGCCATTGCACCTACATTCCCATACTGGAACAAACACACATAGAATCCACACAGGAGAGCTTTATTATGAGATAGAACACTGATACTTATTTTTACTAACCAATAACAGAAATTGCGCAACAAAGATGAGATGAAATTAAAATGTGGTTTAATGATTTTATTCTACATATAACTAAACCTTCATCTTTAGTTTAAAGTAATTAAATCCACATTGGTGCAATGGAAGCTTTTTAAATGTTCCTCACCTCGTTGATACCGCCTCCCCTTGTTGGAGAGCACACCCCTCCTGTGAAGGCCATCCCACTGCGGCTACTGTGAAATGTACGCCCTCTGAGGTGAACGGGAAAGATGCCATAATTTAAAATATAATCTCCTCAACTAGCATCCAAACAGGAAATAAGCCTTAATTCTCAAGATAATAGATGGTGGGTTTTTTTTTTTGCAGTCCTCTTACGAGAAAAGTTGGACGACGTCACTCTGCTCTTTGAAGTTGTCCTTCCTGTATTTCATGAAGTTCTGCAGCGTTATCAATGGATCTTCCACTACTGGCATCATATTTTTAGAGGTCCAGGTCTCCATGGCAACCAGCACAATCCTCGTGTTCAGCTGTTCCTTGTAGATCTGGGGACCAAAAATGCCCATCAGTCTACCGCTTTGCTGGCATGACACCTATGTTGTGAACACTCTGTGCATGGAGAACTGCGTGCTATCTGGGATAAAGCATTTCCAAATGTGGAAGTAAGTGCACGCGCGCACGCACACACACACACACACTTCCTGACAGGTGGCAGTGTGCGTATGCAGAGTTTAAGAGTGGGAGGATTATAATCCTACAAACAAAGCTCTTACCGCATCTGCCATGTTAACCACTGCTTTGGCAAAGTTCTTGGTTTGGCTGCTAGAGCGGCGTAGCTGTACAAACTGTGGAGACAGAGGTACACAGATGGTGTAAGAGATGGATCACATTCACTCTCTCACACACACACACACACACGTGTTTGTACTTCTATACTTGTGCAACTCGCAAGGCAACTTTCCTCATTTCAGTTTAAACAGGATTACATGATGGAAACCTACGTACTGCATTGTATGTGCTGTATGCATCTTTGATAAGTCATACATCTCTTTCCTCGAATAAAAAGTTACACAAGGCTAACCATGATGAAATCAGAACTAATCAGTATACATCCACATACTCGATTTCTATAAAGTCTAAGGTGGAAAAACTTATCTACAGTTTGTACTAGTGTTACTAGGTACAGAATCCGCTTTTGATTGAAGAGTAAAAGCTTTAATAAACTGCTGTTTATGGCACAACTGACATGTAACCCTCAGCAGTACTAAGAGAATAGATTTGACAGAAAAACACATTTGCTGACTGGCTTCAGTCTCAAATCAATTTAAGAACCACCAAGGGACTGCCATTTTTTTCCAGGGTTTATTCTGTCAACGTGCAATCTTACAACAGTAATGTGATTCATTTCAGCGGCGTCTTACATTTCTTTTAAAGAATTAACTTAGAAGAGTAACTTAACAACAGGATTAAAAACTGTGTTTTGCTAACCACACCCAACAGTGACGTCATGAAGTCCTGGAGTGCACCTGTGCGTCGCTGCAGCAAGGTGAAAAGTTAAACCACTGAAGGTCAGCAAAAAACAAGGTTTTCATGGGGTGTTAAGTTACTCTTTCATTTATCAGAGCTTTAATTTAATGAAAATGTTAATTTAAATATTTTAAGTTTTATTTTTAGATAATTTTTGACAATTACCATTTCAATTTCTGACATTCGGGGGGTTGTCTTTTTTCGGTCTGGTTAATTGTTTGAAAGACAGAGTAAAAAAGGCTAATTTATTATTTTTATCCATTATCTCCAGGTATATTTTGTCAGCATCTGTACATGTATACCCCTGAGGGCAGTTTTAACAGCATAGTTTACTTTCGCCACAACATACTCTGATCTCAGTGGATGCATCATGCAGTCTGCCTGTGTGGCCTTTGTCAGCTTTGCAGGCACAGAAAAATAGAAGTCCTTAGGTTTGTATATGTAATAACATTGCATTTGGTGAAGTTGTGATGACTGGAAGTATTTAGTGTAGCTCCTAAGAGTAGCTTGTTTTTTTTGGTGCCAGTATGGGGATGTTCCTTTTCTAGCGTGCCCCTCTCCAGCAGCCAAAATGTAGCCTTCATTGTCATGTGTCATTGCAGTCAAACGTGACAACAACCAGGTTAATACACACATCGCTGAGCTAGGGTGGAGGATGGTTAGCCACACAAACCATGCTCGTAGATCTGGCCTCTATGACCCACTCAAATTTCTCTGGATGACAAAAAGACCAGCACAGATCGGACGTCCACATAATTAGCAGCAAAATGTACTTTTAACTCACCATTTCATTATCGTTGACCACCATCAACTCAATATATTTGGTCTCAGTCTGGACAGAGGGCTTGCGGACAAATCTCTTAGATCGCCTCAGCGCCCCAGACACCTGGTACTCCCTCATTTGGTCCGGTTTGTCATCATCACCATCACCTCCTCTGCTTTCCCACTCACTGTCCTCTTTACAGTCTGGACACACAGAGAAGCAGAGCTGCAGGCAGTTAGAGCAATAATACTTGTTTTTTTTATTGTACTGTGAAAGGCGCATTGCAAACATTACTATCTCAATTTCAGTGAAACATTACAGCTCCCAATCGAAAATAATTACCAACCTGTCTGAACTAAAAATGGCACCCCATTCAATTATCACAGTCGATTTGTCTGAATTGTCCTCTTTCACTCGTGGGAAGAATTCCTATCTTTTTGATGCTTTAAATGCACTTATGTACCTGGACAGTAGGGGGGAAGTCTGATATCAGGCATCCTGCGGATTAAGTGAGCACCATCATCCTATAATGGAATACACCCAGATTACATTACACACATTAGGACCTAAGAACAACAAAATCATCTTCCAGACTCCATTTAATTCTCTGTCAGGCCAATTCACTGACTATTCACCTGATTGCTCCCATTGTGAAGGGGCTCAATCCCGTAAGAGAAGAAGCCGTCAGAGAACATGCCGCTAAGAACCAACAGCAAGAGAAAGACCGTGAGATACAGAGCAGAAAAGGGCCAGAAAACTCTAAAACAAAATAAGCAGTAATTATATGTGCAGAGAAATTAAGCAGGAAAACAGGTATGTGTTTTTATAAATAAAGGTTTACTGTCAGGCTCACCACAGGCCGTGGCAGGTGGAGAGAGCTGCCCAGGACTCTGGTAAACCTCTTAACCTTCCCTGGTAGTAGCAGTGCTCCCCTCCCTGTGGACAAAACGCAACCTCTGAAACAGCCTCTACTGACACTCTTCAGGCTTTAAAGGCCTGCTTTTATACTTCACTGGGTATTGTGATATATCAGTTCCGAGGAAAAAGCTCTTACAACCTCTGCACATGTGACTCCACTCTCCAGCATTCCCCACTATTGTGTTAATCGTAGAGTTTGTGACCTACTTGTGTCCTGTGCTCTACTCCACCCTGCTCTGCTTCACTGACAGTAGAGGTGGAGGTAGACCCTTGACAAGGATCTCTTCAATAAACACTCATGCTTCCCACACAGTTAGATCTGAGAATTTAACATGGAATGACTGTACAGTAGGCAGGCTGCAACTGCAAAACACAGGATGAGAGTAAAACAAAATAAATTCTGCTCTGCTCTTTCCTGCCCTTTTAACAACCTTGACTACCACAGCAGAGCACTAGCTTTCATCCCCACCTAACACTCCCTCAAAAGAGGACGCAGTGCTTCACGGGGTCACAGCGAAGACAAACCACCAGGAAACCACCAGACTGAACTATGGTTCACCTGAATCAAACTGAGTTCAGCAGGGTGTCTCAGGCTTCACCAACAGCACAGGCAAGCAACACCTTTTAATGGAAATAAAAATCAACGCGATGACAGAGATCAGTTTGGTGACGCACTGCCCTGGATGGATGGACACCTGCCGTGTCCAGCAGCAGCATCAGAGGCATCACGTGAGGCCTACGTCTAGCTGAGCGACAATCTGGCCTGACTGTAGGTCTGCACCTGTGGCCCTGCAAGCCTCCTCTCCCTCCCGCCACTCTGGGAACAAACCGACCATCTATGAACACACACGCACGCCCAAAAACAACTCCTCTCCAATGCCAAAGCTCATCTTGCCTTTTTATTAACTGGCATTTTAATCCTCGCATTCCCTCCTCCTCCTCCTCCTCCTCTCTCGCCGGCTCTGCTCTTCCCTCCCTCTCGGCCTTCTTTCATTCTCTCCGCTGCCAAGAACTTAATGACACCGCTGAGCTAACTCATTGCCATGGAAACAGACTTGTGATTGGTCAGGAGGACTGAGTTTGGAACGATTGTGGGTGGGAACATGGAGTGCCTTGGGTGCTAGGGGGCTGTGAGTGGCACATATGTACAGAAAGAAAAAAAACAAAAAACATTAACCATCCCTCCTGGCTAGCAGAATGCAGTGACATTCCTCTGGTCTGTCCTGACAAGCACGCATCACATTAGATGTCAAGGCTTTCATCCCTTTTCCTGCTATCGCTTAATTTCTGTCTCTAAGCATGTGGTTTGACACCACAGGCTTCCACTGCCTTTTGTCTTGACCGTCTGTGAAAGGCCACAGCAGAGAGGCATGCACACACTCCGCTGACTGTACAGTAACATACATAATAGTTACATACATCTACTTTTGAACCAGAAAGCACACAATGCACTTTCTATAAGGAGATAAAACTAGAAGAATGAGATCAAACTGTAAAAACCTATATAAAACATCACAATAACCATGTCTTTCGTTTCTAAAATGAGAATTTAAAGAAACAGATCTGTGTTAGATGACCTTAAAACATATATGAGATATAGGAATTATGTTATATAATGAGCTCTAGACCATGCGAGGCATTGCATCTGACAAATAAAACTTTAATTTAAACTGGCAACACCACCAATGTGACAAAGTCTCAGTTTCTACAGCCAAAGAACGCTGCTGCACCGCCGCTCTGGTCATCTCATTAATATGCTTCCTTCTATGTGCCAAACGACAAGTTCACTTACTAACATCCTGCCAGTACACATCCCCACCCCACGCAAACAGTCTTACCACTGACTGTGAGGGTCTGCCATCCTGGTTAAAGTGCCGTTCCACATATTCTGAAGACAGGAGGTGACTGCAAAGGGAGGAGAGATACCATGAATGTCTCTGACAGCATTTTCTCCATTGCCACATAATCAAAACTGCTTTCTTCAGGGATATTTTCCACCTCTTGCTCTCCCCTCAAAAAAATATTTCACAAAGAATAAGTGAACATATTAACATGTGCTGTTAATACAATCAGTGGAACCTCATAAACATGCAACAGTGTGTGTGCCACATTGGTATTTCCCATCTTGTCATGTAACACAATAGAGGCGCTAAGTGCATTTGCTTAAGTGTGGGGAAATGCTAATGAGAACAGCTGCAGTAAATTAAGAGCACCAACTGATACAAGCGTGTACACAAAGGCTAATCTGACGTTGTTGGACGGTAACACTAACTGGTTTAGCTCCAGGTCCAGAGTGAAGGTGTGTCCAAAGGCGTCCACTTGGAAACAGCTCTGGGCCAAGTGAATGGGCTGAAAAAAGAAACAAAAAAAATAACCCCACAGAGACAGAGACAGATTTGATAGTTGATAAATCAAAGCGTAACAAAACAAATGTCATTAAGTGTGGCGCTCTGTGAAAGCCGCAGAGTGATTTTGAAAAAGTGTCATGAATAATTCAACAGAATCAATAGTGTGTATGCTCTAAAAGCATCTCAGCAGCTGAAATATTATGATTTATAAAGTCTCCATTGATCTATCTTGGCTGCCAGCATTCAGACAGGCATGAGTGCGGAGAGCTAAGCTGGAATTTTGTGATAAAAATGGACAGACAGGGGCTTGGCAGAAAGAGGAGGAGGAGAAAACTTTACTGGTATTGTCTATATTCAGCCATGCTGTGCCAATGTCCCTAATGGACAGCTGCCAGAGCTGAGGAGGCAGCAGGGCCAGGAGAGGGAGAGCGAGAGAGAGAGAGAGAGAGAGAGAGAGATTTCCTGCAGACTCAACAGTGTATCTCTTCAGCAGCTCTGATTATGCCAGCATGGCTTTGATCTCAGTCTGGAGGAACCAGGCTTCTGTGAATCACTGGGCTTTTACAATAAAATGTATCACCATCCAGGAATTATTCCCTCCAATGAGTACGGACAACAGATTTCTTACTACTGTTTTGGAGAGGCTGAAGCATGGTGTCCATCAGTGATCTGTCTCTGTACAGTAATGTTGTGTCACAGCTTTACATTGGTTGTATTTGTGTTCTGGTCATAATGTGTGGCAGTTGCCACAGTTTTTTAATGAACTGTATCTGTTCAAAATTGGATTTTTTCAACTAGGACTTCTCGTCCATTTTGGTTCAAAAGATGAGACTGAAATTGAATTCTCGACAAAACAATCATCATTCATTTTGTCACGGCTGTGACAGTTTGTCTGCATTCCCTAGTGTTTCGTGTCATTATTATTTATTTCCCTGTCTCCTGTCTCTTTCCCATCTGTCTGTCTGTCTCTCTGTGTGTGTGTGTGTGTGTATTTGTGTCCGTGGGCGTGGCAGCTCCTCCTGTCTTCCTTCACTGACTCTCGGCTCCACTGCTCTCACTCACCTGACGTTCATCCTCCAATCGCTCCGCTCAGCCAACACACCTGCCTCCCATCAGCTCCTCAACTGCAGATACATCTACTCTTCATCCACTCATCTGCCAGATTGTTGTTTCAACGCATTTCCTCTCTGACCGATCCATAATAATAGTAATGCAAAACGTCATTATACTAAACAACAAACTCCTAGTCTCATGTGGGAAGTGGTCTCACAGTGAGTGCTTTTCTTCATGGATTTATCCTTAAAATGACTGTTTCGCACATGACATGGGAAATTGAGGCCATTAATAAAATCAATTTCAGATACAGGATATCCACTTGCCAGCCAAAACCAATCTCAGCCTGAAATCTTACAACAGGCTAACTGTAATCCAATCTGTACTTTACAAAAAATTATTTATGCAAAAATATTGGAAGCATTCATTTAATAATTTCATAGATCTTTCACGGTCGACTCAACAAACAATTATCACAACACATAAAACAAAGTAACCAAACCAGTAAGGCAAAATGCTGCCTAACCTAACGTCAACGCAATATGATGTGAGCGAAAAGAAAGGAAAAAGTTCAGCTCATCCCCTGCTGCTACTAAATTAATGATGTCCCTCATTCCTAGTGTCTTAAATATTTTAATAAACAAAACACAGCAGGTCTTGTCAAGTACAGCAGTTGAAACAGGGACTTCTGAAACCTCGTCTACTTGAACAATGTCATCATTTGTATATTATGAGGGTATGTTAGGGTAACTGTTTTTTATTCATAGTATCATTACAGCTGCTCCTCCAGCGGCAACAACCTTCATCTTAACTCTACTCTTCAAGCAGGTGACTGTGTCTGTGTGTGTGTGTGTGTGTGTGTGTGTGTGTGTGTAAGTTGCCCAGCGTAGTTTCACATAACAGTTATATGAAGTACATCATATCAGCATAACGAGGGGGGGGGCTCAAGCCTCTTGGACCATGCAGCACTTCTCACACAGGCGCGTTTCATAATTAACGGGGCCTTACTTCAACAGACTACTGAATAATGAAGAAGTCAGGGGCTCAGCAAGGCAGCGGTATGATCGGACATGATGACTGAATATTTCAGTAGGGGCTTAGCTTCCTCATGTGGAGATGAGGGCCACTACACAAATGCATGCAAACATTTAATCAGCCCTTTGACAAACTGCATTTACTACAATGCATGACTACTGTGCACCATATACAAAGCAGGTCAGAAGGTTTTAGTTTCAGAACATGCTGCCAGGTGTTGCGGCTTGAGATTAGGCGGGAATAAACGGCTGTAAAACAACATCTTGTCTGTCTTGATTTCATCCCGCTTAAATTACTTCACTGTGGACATTCAAAGGGATTTTCAGCGCCTAACTGGGTCAAAAGCACGAGGAGTGGAGACTGCTGCAAGATACCACCCTGCGCTGTCGTCCCTGTGTGGCAGGAGCTGCGTGAGCAGCAGAGAGCTGAGCGCTGCACTGTTACAAAAAATGAGGTTCCCATCAGCAGAATAACAGCCTGTCTTGGTACTGTCAAACCCATACATGTCCCCGCAGACTTGCTACAATGGCACCAAAAGCCAATCTCCTTTAGTAAGGATGCATGCTGAGCACCACAATTCTTAAAGGTTTCGGGAACTTAAAGCTGAAGATACCCCGTGCACAGCAGTGCTTTTCTCCTGGGTGTCAGCTGGTGCAGAGCAACTCACAGTAAACCAAAAACTCTGCGTTCTGAGCGAATCTGATGAAGCAACGTGTGAAAGGCGTGGTTCACTCCTTTTTGTTTTTAAAGGACCAGTGTGTAACATTTAGGAGGAGCTATTGGCAGAAACGGAACATAATATTGATAAGTATGTTTTCATTAGTGTATCGTTGGGTTTTCATTACCTTAGAATAAGCCATTTATATCTACAGAGGGAGCGGGTCCCCTTCCACGGAGGTCGCCATGTTGCACCGACCCGTTTCTATAGTAGCCCAGAACGGAAAAACCAATCACGGTTTTGCTGCTGCGAACGGGAGGGTGAAACGAGTGGCACTCAAACGGTTGCAAACTGCTATTTCAACACTAGATGCCACTAAATCCTACATACTGGACCTTTAATGTAATCTGTTAATAAAACAGTGTCTATCCTAGTATCCTGATGTGCGCTGGAATATATTGTTTATGTTTCCTAAACATATTGATATGGACATTAAATTCAAGAGAAGGATTTTGATTTCGAAAATAAGTGTCTACCTGCAGGCCTGGGAATAAGTCCTGATTAAAACAGGCTTTCTCAAACACTGTCCAATCGGGATACTTTCTTTTTAATCAAATTACAGTGACATTCATCTATTCCTCATTTTGCTGGGAGATTAGATTGTCAAGGACCCGTGGGAGTCCGTGCCCCCTAAATTAAGAACACTGGGCTGAGAACAGAGTGATCCTGTGAAAATAAACTGGGAATTGGGGGTTATCATTAGTTACTACTTACCGAGGTGCTGTCCTTCACCCTGGTATCCAAGTGGTCATGAGCCATCTCCTCCTCTGACTCGATCTGCTGCACCAGCCGCTTCGGATAGGTGACCTTGGTGGCAGTATCCCCGCTGTCCAGCCACCCTGCCGGGGTAAACCAGCCCCACATGCCCCCATCCTGCACTGGGCTCCTGTCCACACCTGTGTGTAGCACAACAGGGACAATCTCACCATAGGCTCATAGGTGTGCGGAGGGCTTGGCAAGGTAGGGACACACCTGAGCCTGTCTAAATTGGACCTGGTAGTGGTGTAATAAGTGAAGCCAATTTGCAGAAGTTGATTTGAAAGTGATATATTTCTAACACACAGATCAGTGTTGTTTTCTGAGCAGGTGGTTCGGTGACCTAATTTATCACACTGACCACTCTTTTCTAATAAATTGTATGGAGATAATTAGGTTTTGATAGAAAATGATTAATGTATTAATCTGTCATATTTTAAAGGCACTATAGTAGTCTGACGCCCATATTGACATATACAGAGGGCCCATATAGCTTAAAATCTCAGCAATCATTAATAGGGCTGTAAAACACATTGCCTTTGTGATTGACAAGTTATATCATAGTGCTTTTAGATGTTTATTTCTTTAAACACCGTTGGAAATGGTTATGGGTACGTTGGTAACAGGCAATGGGGCTGCGATGGAAATGTGTTGATGCAGCAAATCTACCGCATCGGGAGAGCTTCCAAGCCAGTAGGCTGGTTGGCACCGAGAGCCTGCTACAATAACATCACAGCCTACACCGGGGTTAGAAAAGTGCTGGTGCCAGGGGGGGGAAATGTGGATGCAAAGGAAACGATGCAAACCCCGTCTCTCTCTCTCTCTCTCTCTCTCTCTCTCTTCTCTCCCTCTTACCTGAGACTGCAAGCCTCTCGCCCACTGCAGCAAAGACCATGAAGCACCACACCGCCAGCATGATCTTCACATATTCCCCCGGATTACAACATCGAGAGCCGCAAAATGTCACGAACCCGACCGACGGAGGGGGGGTGGGGGGAGAGAAAAAAGACCAAAAACCGCACCGCAGAAATGATGGCGAAGACCAAAAGTGAATCTGCTAAACGTCTGATGATGCGCGTCCTCTCATCTCTCCCCCTCTCTCTCTCTCGCCCTCTCAGCTCCGGCCAGCGCCGCTATTGAGACATTTGAATTTGCATATCAGAATGATGAAAAATGAATCACAACCTAGGCCTATGGCGGATATTATCAATACAGGCCTAGAGATTGACCAGTGATGAAATAGTGAGGGACGGGAGAGTGCGCACCGCGGGTGCACAGCTCCGCAAGGCTGCGCGGGTGCGTCTGCGTGTATGGATGAGCCTATATATGCGAATCTGCGGTAGGCTATATGCGGAAACGAAGGGATGGGAGAAGCGAACAGAAAGGCGTTTGGGTTTGCGGTGAGCAGGACACGTGGGACCGCGGTACCCTCCCTCATCCGGAGCTGCCTCCTCCTCCCGTTGCCATGCAGCTCTGCGCAGGGAGAGGATGCGACGGCCGAAGAAAAGCCATAAAAGGCGTTGAGGGATCAAGAGCTCGTTCGTGCTTTGCAACGCAGCCTAAACGCGTATGACCGGCGGGGTGTCTCGGGAATGCCGTGTCATGGAGATTACAGGTCTGCAGATGATGAAGGTGTGTCCGCGGACCGGGGGGAGACATCGCGGCTGAACGCAGAAACACCCTGACAAATACACCGGTGGCCTCATAGTGTTCCTCACAGAAACACTGTTTCTGTGGTCACCCACTCAAACAGTTTGGGATGTTTTCCTGCAAATTCGCTGTTACACTTGCAGACTTGTCCACTGTCATTCTTTGCTGTGAAATAGAAAATAAAATGCCATAAAAAATAGCCTAAACTTAAAAAAGGAAACTACTGCACTTACAGGGATAAAATACAATCTGGGGATGCTGTCGGAATAACATCGAAATGAATACAATTTCGATAATTTGATATCTGTTTGAGTAATAATTGCCAACCAACTCTGAGCTGATAACTTAACATAAATATTTGAATTTCTGAAAACCTTTGTGATGACTGAAGAGAGGTAGATTCCCCCTGTTTGATTTTTTATAAAACTGGGTTTATCTCAGTGCAACAGTGTGACATGTATCTTATCATACGTTGAAGCTTTTAAGGATCCACTCTGAAAAAAAAATGTAAGTAGCAAATGCAAGAATGTTTTGTGCCTGGGCAAAACCAATGTTGCATGTTGTCTGTAAAGCAACCGAAGTGCTTCGTGCTCCTCTAGACACTGAATTCAGAAACAAGACAGTGTTTAGAAATAAAGCAGGACAGGTTCTGCACAGATAAAGCACTTATTCAGGCGTCTATACAGCAAACTGTTACAGCATATTAGATAAACGCCATCGTATGAAAACCATGACGTGGCTTTACTTAAACTACATAAAAAATACTGGTATATTGTATTGGCCAAATCGACCAGCCACTCATCTTAGCAATACTGTAAATATCCCTATAACAACGTTACAAAATGGTAAAGTACTCAAACACATGATCAATGTAACCATATTTGTGTAGATTGGGAACACAAGTAATAGTGATTTAGATTAACATGACAGGTGTGAAGTATGAATTTATTTATGTCTGAAAGACAGCGTACCAGCATATCGAGAGGCTTCTTATCAGGAACCATAAATACAGATCAATCGAACATTGAACCTGGAGACCTGCAGTGCTGCTCTCTCAGCCGTGACCCGCGAGGTTAGCTTCCTAGAGTTAAGTCTTGCAGCAGCCATCCTGCTACACATCCCGCTAATGGAGGCACATTGTGCACTGACAGCCCCCCCCCCCACTGAATATTTCATCTACCCCCCTTTGAGACTAACAGGGAGCGATGGACGGAGGGGAGGGCAGCTGGATGAGTGCAGCATCAAGGGCCCCACATGCGCTCGTCCTGCCTCTGCTCCCAAAAAATAGGAAGGCCGACATAAAAACAGACACCAGTGCAGTACGGTCTGGCCTTTCTACTGTTAATCTGAATTCAAACATCACCATCAACATCCCCGCTGTCCCTGATAAACAAAGAATGGCTGCTGATCACACAGTGCTGATGCAGTCAATTAAGCATTCAGCAGTGGTAGGCTACAGCTGAGTAACAAAAACTGCAAAAAGAGAACTGCGAGGAGTCAGGGCGGTGGAGAGGATGGCTGGGCTTTACTTGGACATAAAAGGGGGAACCACTTTGGGGTCTCAGGAATTCCAGGGGACCCTAAAAAGGGCTAACTAAACGAGGAATGTGAACCCTAAGAATGACTACTTTAATCCACTAACCGTGTCCATTTACAGCAGCGACTACCAAAATGTCTTCCCAGACGTCTGTTCCTGAGACAAAACCTTTGCTCGCAGAGGTTTGACGTCTGTACCATCTTCGACTGGGGGTTCTTCACCTGAGAAAGTTTGGGAAACCAGGCTGGAAGTCTCAATCATTTCCCTATACTAAATCCTATATTAAAATTAAACATAGACACTATGTAATAGGCTATATTTGCTGCAGAGTGGGGGGAGACACAGTGGGACTTAATGATTTCAGATATCTGTTCAAAAACAAATGTGAACATTGTACAGCCAACCTAAAAGCCAGAGCTTTGCGAGACAGAGACACACTACCATCTACTGTGCATGTAGCAGTATCACACTTACAGCCCCAAAAGGTTGTGTTATTTGCAACCGCATCAGTCAGAGTTAAGCAATGGCTCTTCCGTTCCCAGGGTCCTCCTTCAAAGGGGCTATTAAGTAAGGACTATCTTCCCAGTTCTACTTTGGATATTTGAGGGCAGAGGTTTCAAGGAGTATAACATTATAATTGTATGTACTATGATTTTCTGCTATGAATCTAAATGACATTGCATGTCTGTCCGTCCTGAGAGAGGGATCCCTCCTCTGTTTCTCTTCCGGAGGTTTCTATTTTTTTTTCCCCTGTTAAAAGGGTTTGTTTGGGTAGTTTTTCCTTAGTCCAACGGAGTGTCTAAGGACAGAGGGTGTCCTATGTTTAATTGTAAGATTGATTGTTAGATTGTAAATCCCTGTGAGGCAAAATTGTGATTTGTGATATTTGGGTATATAAATAAAATGTAATTTAATTGAACATCAGTAGGCTATAAGCTGTAGGTGGGTGATATGAGCATAAGGGAATAAACGTTGCTGAGAACACAAAACCCTTTGAAAGGTCTCCTTAAATTGTGGGATAATGGGGGTGTAACCTGTCCTACTTTACTTTGTATCATTGCACAAAAAAGTGCTAGCCTTATTCATTAACTGTCTAGCTTTGAGTGCATGTGATGGCGTGCCCGTTTGTTTGCGCCCAGCTGAGCTTAGCAGGGCAATTAGGCTCATTTGTTTCAGCTTTACCTCTCGAGCACTGCAAAGGGTCGAATCAGCGCACACTGCGGGCGCAGCCTGCCAATCAACTAATTACGTTCTTCCAAGAGGCTATAAGACAGGCTGACAAACGCGGCGGCCTCAACGTATCGTATTTGTCGCTGGAGAACTGCTCCGATATCGAGGGAAATGAATGAAGTGCTCAGTGAGGAACCTGTCGGCGGTCCGCCGCAGCAGCTGTTCAACTGCGCCCACGTCGGCTGCGGAGCGACTTTCACCAGACGGTGGAGACTGGAAGAGCACGAGACGGTGCACACGGGGGCGGTAAGGAAGTCACCTAAACCTGCATGAAGGAAGGCTTTGCTGAACTACTACACGCATGCTCAAAACGTGCGTTAAACGCTTTTGAAAGTGCATGTAAAGTAGCCTACTTTTGTATTTGTGACGGCGACAGCGCCCGTGTCAGTGCACAATTGCCGGCTGCGGTCGCCGTTTCTCCAGAAAATCCCACCTGAGCCGCCACATGCTGCAGCACAGAGGGGAGAAGCGATTCAGGTAAGTCACAGGTCCCATCTGTAACACTGTTGCCCCCCCACAGCGGCGAAGCCCACTTCTAACCGCGTGCTGTCCGCAGATGCGAGTTCGAGAGCTGCGCGCAGAGCTTCCTCGACGCAGCCAAATTGAGGAGACACGTGCGCTACGCCCACGGAGACAAAAACCAGTATTTCAAGGTTGGTCTTCATGCACAGCTATCCACGAGGTGGAGCCAAAACGCCACACCGCAACACACCGCATCGCCTGGAAGTCGGCGCGCTTGACTTTGAATATCAACCTGTCCAGCTTTTGTCGTCTTAACCACACGGCTGTCTTCTCCCACAGTGTGGCGAGCCGAACTGCCCCATGACCTTCAGAAAACGCCGATTGTTTAAACTGCACTTTAAGGAGCACGGCGCGCCTGCTAAATTCAAGTACGTCTGCATTACCACGTTTAGGCTCTCCGAAAACATGTCCTAGACTTTGCGCTAGCGTGAAATCAGACTCTAGCTTTGTTCTGTGAGTTAATGAAATGCCTGCGATCAGCTCCAGATGCGTAACTGTGAAAAGATTAGGCACCTGCTATTTCAATTCACCAGATCTGTGACGCCCGGGGTACAGGCTCTAGTCTAGCAGGAGATGTGAGTGGTCACAGGCTGAGTGGGTGTGGCCCAAGTGACTTAAATTATTTTTACCTCCGTCTGTCCCTGGCGGGGTACTTAGGTGTTTGAAGGACGGATGCGCTGCCACGTTTGAATCCCATATTGCCCGCAAAGCCCATGAGAAGAAGCACGCAGGTTGGTCTATTTCAATCATTGGCTGCATTTGCATGTAACCTTTTGCGTCAAAGACGAATGACATGCACGGTATGTGGTTCCTCTGAAGGGAGGTCTTTTGATTTCCTGATCCTCACTGGCCTTGTTGTCTGGTCCCTGCAGGTTACCACTGCCCTAATGCTGACTGCCAGGTCCTTGAACACACCTGGGGGAAACTTCAGAAGCACATGGTCAAACATCCTGGTAAATATGTTGTGGTCTTAGTGCAAAATAGCTGAAATCTAGCCCAAATCAAGTTCTTTGTGCATTTGCTGTTGTTTCTCACATTTTTAAAATGTGTTGTAGCCACATTCACATGCCAAGTGTGCAAGAAGGTGTTTAAGAAAGCGGACACTCTGCGGCGGCACAAACGGATGCACGCTTCCCATAAGCCGGTGCTGGTTTGTCCCAGGGACAACTGCCAGGCCTACTTTTCCACAACCTTTAACCTGCAGCACCACATCCGCAAGGTGCACCTCAAGCTCCTCAAATACAAATGCTCCTTCCCCGACTGCCCACGCATGTTTGCTATGCGGGTAAGTAATGTGTCTATTATTACTGGTCGATGGGAGGAGATATCACGTCGGGAATTGTGTTCTTTGCATTCAAAGACTAAGAGGCCTTAAATTCCCATGTGTGATTTTCATCATGCAGAACTGTATTTTAATAAACAGTATTTATATTCTAATTGGGAGACTGTTCATGCCAAGCAAATATATGCAATTTCTGACAATGGTTGTAAAGAACATGCCAAATCCATTCGCAAAGTAATTCTTATCTTAGTGTTAACAGATTTTACTGCCATTTTGTGTTGTACAAAGTTTCAACTTGCGTATCACATTATGGCTTTGTTCTAATCCACAGGAGAGTCTGACCAGACACCTGCGTCGCCATGACCCAAGCGCCACCACTCTGAAGGTAAGTCTGACGTCAGTATGCCACCACACAGCGGTGAGCTAAAGCGATCTGGCAACTATTGATTTTGAATTCCTCTTTAAACCTGTTGAAAGCCGACTCCTCTGTGCTTCTGGCCAACTGAATAGGTATTGAGACATCAACCAGCCTTAAATATCGTTTCAAAACTTATCTCCTGAATTGTTTTTACCAACAGAAACGTCATCGGCCTAAGAAGTCCTGGCAGAAGCGTTTGGATGGACACCATCTGCCCCTTGTGGAAGAGAACTTGCGTGGCCTCTTCGCCTTGCGCATGCGGATCTCCCGACGTGCAAAAGTGGAAACAAACCTCTCAGGGCTCTTCAATGAACGGAAGATCCCTCATTATGTTGACCCAGAGGTCAACCTGCGCAGTCTGTTTGGCATCAAGCAGCCTCGTCCTCTGCAGCAGAAGCCTGAGGTTGCACCACTACAATAAACACAAATCCGGCAAGACTGGCTGTGGATTTTGATTAAGTTTGAACTTCCTGAAACGGTGCAGGAATTTAAGTTGGTCTGTTTTTCTATAATTTTTGAGAAATTATAAATTGGGTCTCTTTGGTTGAAGTTGTTTAATGTAGCTGACAGAAATTGAAATATTTGTCACTTTGACACAGTAGGATGTCAAGCTTTTGAGAATTTCAAAGATAGAATTCTAGTTGTTGAAGGTCTTAATCGAAATGCTTTTGTAACATGAGGTGACATGTTGACCCAATAAAATGATTTACATTTTGACCAAAGTGGCATTTTAACGTTGCTTCACCGTCCACTTGAGTGTTTAGTTTAAGGCTGCTGGAGGTCTGCCCATCAGTAGCAGCTGCTAGATAAGCATCATCTAGCACTGAATTGCGATGGACAGAGCATCTCACTGACACACTCCAAGCAGCTGCTCTCCTCCAGCATCGGTCTCTTGTGCTTGCTTTTGGCTTCACGTATTGGTTTGACATTTGCCGAACATGTTGGCGCTGCATTAAATATGAACAAAAGACTTCCCATGAGTAAGAGCTGAGTCACAAAGCATGTCATTTTGGGGGTGGATGAGACTTTGAACACAAAGTAGACTAGTATCAGCTGTCAAATCTGTTCAACGGGAGGGTTGATCTTTTGCAGTTTAGACGTTGGCCTCATTAACATTTACACTAAAAGGAATGGTGGCGCTAATGTGTAAATTTGACCACTTGGTCCAATAGGTGCTCTAGATTCTCATGATCAAAGGGAGAAAATTAGTATTCTGACATCAGTAAACTAACGGTGGGTTTCTGGGTTTTAACGGTTGGTAATGGAGCTGCTATAACACACATCAGTTTATCCTGACTTCTCTCCCCCAATAGAATTTTACAAAAGGGACTTGTGAAGACAGACCTGGTATTGTAGGGGATAAACCAGACATTGCAGGACATGTGACCTTTTTACACACAAAATGCCAGAAAATAGTCCAAGGTGACACCTTCAAATGTCTTATTTTGTCTGACCAAAAGTTTTAAACTAAGATAATCCCTTTACAATGATATAAAAGAGAGAAAAGCACCCAATAATCACATTAGAGATGCTGGAACCAGAGGAAGTTTAGAGTTGTAATCATCTATCCAAGTACAGTAGTTTCTAATTCATTTTCTTTGGGTTGATTAATTGACAAATCGTTGCAGCTTTAGCTTGCAGCCAGGACCGAACACTAAAAAAAACCAACAAAAAAACTTGAGTTAGGCTAAATCTGCCAAAGTGTGCTGCCATTAAGATCAGGGATGAAAGGAAATGCGTTAATGGAAGCCTTGGTACCATTCGTGGCTGATTTTTACCAACTTGTTCTGGTGTTCACTTACAGTCAGAAATGACCCTGTGGAAAATCAAATACATTTTAAAATTAAAGGGTTTCAGAATGTAAATGGCTCCTTTTTGTGTTAAACAATATTATTTTCCCCCTTGTCCAGTGGAGCAAGGCAGGCCATATCAAAGCTTCAGCTAAGCCCTGTAACAGCTTGTCAGTTTGAGTTCGGACAGCGTCTTCGCAGCTGTGTTTTTCTTTGCTCTGCCGAAGGTTGTTCTCTTGGCTTTGCAGCCTCAGCCTGCCTGCCTGCCTTCCTTCCTTCCTTCACTGGCTGCTGCTCTGCCTCTTTAGGTCCCATACTTTAACCTATCCTACAACAGCTGACCGGCAAGCTCTGCCAAACTGGAGGGGCTGTGCATGCCTCACTAGCTGTCAGTGTCTGTTGCATCCTTAATTATCTTTCCTGTAGTTAATGTATGTCTCATTTCTTTGTAAAATGTAATTTACAAATCACAGATAAAAGCATCAATCAGACACTGAGTGTGTCTTAAGATCGTGTTCGTTGCTTTGTATGTGTGGCAAAGCTTTCAAAGTCAGCAAAAATTCGAAAGGATGGTCTTGTTTCTATGCAACACAGGAAACAAGGTTTTCTCATATCTTTGTTCTGTTCCTCGTCTTGTCAGCTGGGATTTTAGAACAAATGAGACTGTGTTTTGCAGGTGTTGAGCAGGTGTGGGAAGTACTTGAGTGATTAGTATTCCTTGTTGACTACAGAGTTGACAATTGTTTTCCACTGGTGCCAAGAAGTCCCCTTAAGAATGATGATGCTGCCTGGTGTCACAGAGGCAGAGCGCCGGTGCTCATACCGGCAACACTAACTGAATCACATGCATTTAACCACAACGGCACCATCACGTTCTGGCTCTCTGACAAGGCCATGCCAATTGCCCACATAGTGAGCTTGACCTTTGGTGTAAGATGCTGAGCTTGGTTTTTGCAACATGTGCTACACAGAGCAGTACAAAGGGAAAATAACAACAGTACCGTCACAGCAAGGGAGACTGGGACACTCATTCCACATTCATGATTGCCTGACTAGCTCTAAGGAAACATTTAATAGGTAGAGGATGGATTTTCAATAGTTGTGGTATTATGTGCCCCTTAAAAAGGCATGGAGAGGGTAGTTTTTCATGACCCTATGGAAACAGGAAGTCTTCAATCAGTTGATAGTCACAGGTGAAAAAAAAAGTTTTTATTCCCTGGAGATATGAAAACAGTTTGTAATCACTATAAATTGATCCCAACTTATAATAGTCCCATGTATGTGGAAAAAATTAAACTCACATTTGATTAAAAATGTGACTCCTGTTTCAAAGGGTTGCTAATTCAAATCTCAACCAGCCCTGCAAATCAACAGTGGACATCTGTGAAGCGAAAGCTGCAGTGGGCTTGCTGATGATGGCGGTTTATCTACAGGAACGGTAGTTAGTTTCTAAAACAAACAGCCTTATCCGCACTATGTGACTCAGGCTGAAATAATACCTAAAGTCTACATTAATCTTACCTTTGCAGCTTTAATTGCGGGTCGTATACATTTCCCACTCAAGGGCAAAAATGCACCAGCAAAACATCTGAATCACTTTGACCCTGTTGTGAATCATGTTTATCCGAGTGACGATCTGGATGAAATTGCCTCGACCTACAGGAGCGAGTACTCACTGAGTGGCTTTAAAGGCAACAACGTGATTCAACTAATGTCTCAACTACAGTAAATAACAGCAGTTTTTGTTTTTACCACTTACACAACAAATAGTAACACGGGAGCTCTCTCACTGGAATATTTTTACCAATTTGCCAGGAAACAACGCAGATGGCCAGCATCTTGTGGTACTCCAACAACTATATTAAAAACACTGCATTACATTCATTTGACAAGCAACTAAGAGGACATGTTTGATTACTCTAATCGGCGGAAAGCAGATACAATAACATGATTTATTATAGTAGCGCTATAATAAATCCTCCGTCACTGAAGCTTTTAGGTGCTAATACAACTGTCTCATTCACAGAACATACAGAAAAAAAAACAGGCAGTCACAGAAGGAGAAAAACGCTTCAGAAAATCCTGAAACAAGGAGATAAATCAAAGTAGGTTAGCCATACAGCTGTCATGCCCTGATTTAGCCTGCTTCCTCCAGAATAGATGACCCAAAACCTCTTCTCCCCTCCCTTTTCTCCCTTTTCCCCAAGGCCCTGTTTGAAGCCAGCTTTTCACAACCGAATGCCTGCTAAACGGACAGGATTAACAAAATAAGTATATGATAGAGAATGCCTTCTGCACAGGTGTAAACATGCTCAACTCCTCTGCTCGCATCAGAGTGTGTGCCACTGCAGCTCTTTGACAAATCACGCCCCGTAAGGAAGCTTAAACAACTGTTGTGCCCAAAATAAACCAAGTGTCAACAACTAGTGGGCACAAAATTCTCTAAAATGCCTCTTATAGGCCCTGCAGTGCTTTGAGCTAAATGCTAACGTCGGCATGCTAATATGTTCACTATGACTATGCTATATGCCGATAAGCAGGTATAACGTTTACCATGTTCACCGTCCTTTAGCATGTTAACATGCTTATTAGCACAAAATGCAAAGTACAGCTGAGACTGATGGGGATGGCATTAGGTTACAAGTTATTTGATCATAAAGCATAATATTGGACAAATTCCAGTTTTTACCTCATGAAAGTCAGAGGATATTACAAATCATCCTGAGGGGGACAGGATTATATGTACAAAATTTCATGGCAATTCATCCAAAAGATATTTTAGTCTGGACCAACGTCACGGGCTGACAGATTGACATCGCCATCCCTACAGTCATGCTGCCACCACAGTTAAGAAAATAGATTGGGACTTTAGGGTTGAAATTTTCATTATTTAACCTCTGAAGCTTTATTTACTCACAGATGAGACACCTGAGCTTCAGTTTTAATTGAACAGTGAAATGAATCTGGTGAACAGCACCACTAGATACACACTATCTGTTGCATTGTTCTAGAAGGACATGCGCAACATGTCTTAGTCTTCAAATTAACCCCATACTTTCCACAGTCCTCAACAATCACTTTTGAGCAAACTTAACGCGAGTGTGCTCTTACCTCACTTAGCTTTTACTCTAGATGGTTGTATATTCCTTCACGAATGTTTGAGCAGTCTGAAAAGGACAGTTTTGCCCCCGGCCTTTGCTTGCCGTCAGTCAAAGTTAATGACGCTGTAAATCCATGACACACATATAAATTAGCTACTAAACAAAAAGCACAGAGACCTGAGAAAAACACAAATAGTGGTACAGTGTATCTTTATTTTTGCTGGCAAAATTTGACTACTCAAATACTTTTGGTTCACAAAATTGGCTATCCAAGCAGGAGGTCCCAGTTCCTAGGAAACTGGAGCAGGCACAGCAGTCACCAGGATTCTGAAAGTCATCCAAAAAGGCATAGATTGATAGTGTCTGTTTTAAGACTCCTTTGACGTTGTCTCAGGAGCTGTGAATTTAAAGGACAAGCTTTTCCCTCGGCTGGACCACGGCTTAATAGAACATTTTGCCTTTGGGTTTGGGCATTTGGTCTATTGGCGCGACAAACAAGATCTTGGTTTTTCTCTCATCCTCTTATTGTAAACACCCATCTGTGACCTGCCATCAGCATTAGGCTGTTCATCATCTTTTCTCAATCATTGAATCATGTCTCATCATACATCGATGCTCTCTTTTGCTTCTCTGCTGTTTGTCTCTCTTTGTCTTCTGTTGGGGTAACTTCAATGAAAAAATATTCACTTGCAAATTTTCCAGTGCCTGCGTCTGCAATTTGTAATGCTTGCAGTTTCCCTTCTTGTCCTCATGAAAAATTGTGAAAACATCAATCCATGGAGAGGGCACAATGAGGTGAGCTCAGACAGAGACAGTGACAATGGTTATTTATCATTTTTGCATAACAAATTGCTTTGTGTCTTGGTATGCAGATTATATAGTGTGCTACAGGTAGCTCTGCAGCACCAGATTAAAGTGAAAATGAATCGCAGTGAGTCACATGTCCACAGGCTGACAATGGATTGATTTTCCATATTAAGAAACCCCATATTGTTCCTTCAGAGTGACAAGGATTTGCATAATACAGTCATGAATGCAAAAAGTCTCTCAAAATGAGACACTGACATGATTTATCTTGGCAGACTATCAGTCATTTTGATCAGATTAGATGTATTTTTCTTAGCTACTGAGCTGCGTTGCCTAAGATGAGGCACCTGATAACCAGAGATAGGAATTTAGGGTTGATTACACTTCCTTTTTTTGACATCCACACCACCAAATCAAACGTTGTCCTCAGTTCCTCATATTCACAGTGTTTGCTGCTTCATCAATCAAAGCCTGGTTTCGGATAAGTGCCTTGTGCTTCGGTCAAGCTCCACCTGTAATTAAAAGTGCTGCAAGCGAGCAATCAGGAAATGTGACAGCTACCTTATTTTACAACATCTTAAAATGTCCGGACAAAATTTCTGCCCACAATAATCATTTATCAAAGCTGCCAAACGGTGAGAACCGGATTAAATCAGTCATATCCTGGTTCAATTCATTTTTCATTTGCTGAAGTTTGTGTGTCTATGAGTATGCCCGTGTGTGTCTTGCATCTGTGTGAGACACTGACACAAGAGTGATTGATTGAATTTCTCCTGCTGTGTAATCATCGTAAAGGAAAATGCACACAGAGCAGCGGGTGAGCCAGTATTCAATTAAAAGCCATGTAATCTGGAATGATTAGTTTACATGAGCTCAACGGCATGAGAGGAGGAAATGGTTACAATGACTTGAAACCAGCAGTCTGAGAGAAGTCTGTTTAATATGCAGTTTTGCGTGAAGGAAACTTTATTGATCCCTTTGGGGAAACTGAGTCATCATAGTAGCAAAAGTAATTCAGCAGGGATCAAATGAAGTGGAAGTTAAGCACCGAACATCATTCCAAAAACACAAAATAGAAGATAGTAACTGTTAGAAAGAATACATAGAACTAATCTCAGACTGTACTTTGTGGGCTGATAAATCTACTTTTAGTTCTTATGAATGGAATCGAAATGGAATTTCTATGTGGAATTTCTATGTGGTAACATGGCATTGTTTAATTCATTTTTTGAGAAATATGGGAGCTTAGATGGGAATATTATACAGAAATGCTTATATATTTCAAACATAATAAATATCTGACAAAACAGCACCGATGTCAGGAATTAACTGTCAAGCTCAACAATTCAAAGGAATGGTTTGAAATGTTGTGAAATACACTCATTTGTTAGATGAGAAGATCGATGTCACTCTCAAGTCTGTTTGCTAAATATGAAGCTATAGTCAGGAGACGGTTAGCTTAGCTTTGCACAAAGGCTGGAACTGAAAGTGGGAATAATGGAGATGAAATGGCTTACTAACATTTATGGAGTTACCTGATGCTACTGACAGTCCTGATGGCTTTAATCTAAATAATACATAGGCATTTTAAATGGCTGAAAGAAAATAGTCTTAAGACTGAGATTCAGGCTCTGGGGTTCTTCTTCATCACAGTTTCATTCCATCTATCTGTTGACTCTAGTAAAGGTCAGCTGTGTGGAGAGAAGGATGACGTGAGCTGTTCACTATAACAGCTCATCTGTGTGTGTGTGTGTGTGTGTGTGTGTGTGTGTAAGTGTGTGTGTGTGTCTGTCTGGGTGTGTGTGTGCTGCAGCAGCTCCAGCTCATTGAACAATGCTTCGCCACTAGCGATGCCTCTGGCTGCAGACTCTTGGAGAGAGAGAGGAAGAGGGCTCAGCAGGACCGGTGAAGATCATGTTTCATTAGTAGAGCATATCATGCTGTGTGTGTGTGTGTTTGTGTGTGTGTGTGTGTGTGTGTGCGTGTGTGTGTGTGCGTGCGTGCATGGGGGGGTGCAGGGTCACAGTTGACTTAATTAGAGGGAGAATGTTTTAAACAAATGTAGGGCAATCACCGACTCACAGGAGCGTGGCGTCCATGTTAGTCTACCTCTAATCAGCGCTGATCAGGGGCAGAGCCCACTGGGTGAGCTGAGCCCCGCTAATGGCATGAGACTCTGAAGAAGACTGATGAGTCAGTAGCCAGTTTGGAGCATCAGTCATCATTACTGACTGAGTGCTGAATCACAGTCAGACCAACGTCTCCTGGCATTATTTTTCACCGAGGGACAGTGAGGCTATCAGCCACCCTGCCTATCTCCCTCCTCGCCTGTAAGTCACTTCCAATCATCATATCTGTAATAACCTCTGACTCCTGTCTGGTCATGGAGTGACTGACCTCCCCGGCCACCTGTCTGTCTGCCAGTCCATCCTGTCTCTCTACTTGCAGGATTTACTGTTGACAGCTGCAGGCTTTGCTCTGCTGCTAAGAAACATTCACAGCTAGCCTCCTCGGAGATGACAGGAAACAACAAGAGTCTTATTAAACGAATAAATCAAGTTTTAGGAAAATGGTCCATCTGTACTGTACTTAGGCTACCTGCTGATTAATAAAGACTCCAAAATCATGCATGTATTGTGGTTAGCGTCTGCTAAATGACTAAATGTAGGTTACTGCTCCATGCTTACATTTTAGCATGCACTGTGTCAAGAGAACATGCAGGCTTGCATTTTCCAAAATAAAAAAGCTTATCTTTTATCCATGGCACTCGAGATGGCAATATCGGTCTGTCTGTCAGTCAGTCAGTCCACTATTTTATTGAACTGATTACCGTGAAATGTTGCCATTCAAGGTCCTTTGAAGATACACTTGCATGACTTTGGTGATCTCCTGGCTTTTCCTTTAGTGCCAACAGCAGGGCAAAGTTCACACTTATTCAGGGAAATATCTCAACATCTACCTGATGTATTGTACATTCGTGGTTCCCGGACGATGAATCCTACTGACTTGGGTGATTCTCCTGGCGTTTCCTCTAGCGCCACCGTGTGGTCGAAATGTTTAGTGTTTTCATTGAAATATTTCGTAAGCTGTTGGAGGGACAATCATGGAATTGTTGGTTCAGGTATCATGAAATTGGTACACTCATTCATGTCCCCCTCACATGATGAATTGTAATCACTTTGGTGGTACTTTTCATCTAGTGCCACCATCAGGGCAAAATGTCAGTTTGTCCAATATTTTGCTTCGTGTCTAAATACTAAGTACACGGTTAACATTATTCCTGCTCCACAATCAGCATGTTATCATTGTCATTGTGAGTATGTTAGCATCCAGTGACTTAGTACATCCTCGCAAAGCTGTAGAATTGTGTTATCAGGAGAGTGCTTGTTTTTATACATTCTTTGAAATAAGCTGTAGTGTAGTGCATTTTGATCAATATCTAGCAACCAACAGTCTATTCATGTTCTGTATTACCATGTACAATCTCTCAGTTTCAAGGCAGCTGGTGATTGATATATTTTCTGAATTCTTTCATTAGTCTTTTGTCAAATTGTTTGCATTGTATTTAAAATACCGTGGCTATTATCGATATGTTTACAAAAACAATGTAACGTAACAGCCAAATCTGCAGCTCCCCTCGGCTTTACCGGGCTTTATAGCGACTTTCAGCTCTGGCCCACAACCTTATTGTTTGTTTTCACTCTCACCGCTCCCATAGTGTTGTGTTTGGCTGCAGCAGGCAGCAGTTTTGTTTTTTTCTTTGTAGCAAAAATGCTCTAAAATCCCACTGTACTCTACCTGCTCAGCACCAAACTGCAAACAGACACAGATAGAGACAAGATGGTGAACATAATGGAGCATTTAGCAGATAAGAGGTAGACGTTTCCCTCAAAAGTTGGTTGAGACCAAAAGCAGAGGTAAAAGAGAGTGAACTTTGGACTTGGACTTATTCGCCCGTCTGAAACAAACACGACTCCAAATGAACGATGATGTTGCTCCGTGTAAATAAGCAACTGTTTGCTAATAAGTTCGGCAATAACAATTTAAAAGGGGATGATATGTCAAAGTTGTGTTCACAGCTTATTTCCGCTGCCCCCAAGTAGTAAAGAAAAAACCAGTGATTGCAGGTTTAGCTTAAAGCTATGTGACTGAACTGAACACTGAACTAAACTTGCGTCAGTCTGCAAATCTTCGAGCTCTCTGGATGCAGGATCCTCAAAAGTCAGGGGGAAAAAATGATATGTGCAACACTGCACTCCAATTCAGTGTACACGCATTTTGGCAGAAATAGAAATACAAGAATAAAGCCGAATAAAACAACGGACCTGGAATATGGTGTTATCCTTTAGCTTTCCAAATGCTAAATTTCAAATCTTATTTTCTCATTTTTTAGATAGTTACCAGCAGTCCCTCATCTTGATGTATGCTCAACTGTAAGCACTGAGAGCACAAGAGCAAACAATGTACCGAACACATGAATGATGATGTTTATATTCTTCTTCTCTCTTAAAAGTGAAGTTGACCAGTGGTCCAAACTCCCCCAAAACCTAGTTAATCCTTCTGATCCTTCTGACGGCTCTCTGCTGCTGTGAAACACAGAGGTATCATGTCTTCAACCAATTGTTCTGAAGTGGTGAGTGAGAGAAAAAGACGGTGACCGGTCCCAGTTAAGGTGGCCGGGATTTTGTTTCTTCTTCAGATTTGTTGGACTGTGTGCGCTCGATGCACCTCAGCCTTGAGCCTGTCGTTTTGTGTGTCTTTGAGGTTTGTTTTATTAAACAAGACTGCCAAGTGTCAGTATTTGTCTTCCCCGTTTTTGACATTTTTCTCTTCCCTTCTGTTATGTGCAATAGAGGGAGAGGAAGTGGGAGCGTAACTGGAATAGTGGGGCGAGAATGAGATGATAAACTTCAACCCCGCCCCTGTGCCATCTGTAAACTACATATACATGTGACAGCAGTATAAATTGCTTTTTTGTCTCTGTTTGTCTCTCTCTGCCCATATTTACTTTTGTGTGTGTGGTAGCTGGATGTCAAAGATGGATTATTACACTGCATTTGTTCCTGTGTGGGTGAAGTAGAAAGGCTAATGGTATGTTGTACTCGCAGCTGAAGAAATAATTCTTTATGCTTCTGTCAGCCAGTATCAGTGACAGGTCTGTGTGTGTGTGTGTGTGTGTGTGTGTGTGTGTGTGTGTGTGTGTTTTAGCAACCTGTGATTACCTGCTATTCTGGGAATGACTATTCATTTAATCAACTCTATTTTTGCAAATAGATTCCCCTGACAGCGTCTTTTGTCATTATTTTATTTGCTTCGATAATCGCTCGCTTCCTCCCTCTACAAACAGAAAGTGTGAAAATTGCATACTTATAAAAAGAAACACCAAGGCGGGGAGAGCCTCTGTGCATGTGTTTGTGTGTGTGTGTGTGTGTGTGTGTGTGGGTGTATTGGTGGGCTTGGGGTGGTGGCTGCGAGGGGCGGATTAAAATCTGTTTTGCTCGGGATTTGAAGAAGGAGATGGTAAACATATGTGTTTGCACATGAGACACCACTCATTGTAACTGTAATTTGTAATTTATTGTATTGTAGTACTTTGCTGACATTTGTGCTAATGAGGAATTAGGTTTGGGTATGACTTAGGTTTTGTCAGTTCTGTATCTGATACCGATTATTCTTAACGAATGCTCGTTCAGATTTTTGGCATATTATTTGAGTCAGAAAGGAATCCGAACACAAAACTGATTAAGGCTGCCATGAACAGTCATTTGCCATGGAAGATGCAATTTCCTCATGCTTTTTTGTAAAAAGGTAAAAGAAGGAAAAATATAAACATTAGCTGATTCTGGGCCCTTATGACCTAAGACTCTACCTAAGAAATTATCTTTGTGCAGTGATAAAGTTTCACTGTGAAGCTTAGGCACACTTTTGAGTGTTAGTTCTGGTCTGCCATCGTGTAAACACATACACACGTGTTCTGACGAATGCCTAACTTGTGAGGGGGATATTAAACTGCTCTACAGTTGAGCTTTGCAGAAAGGACCACTTTGCATCAGCACACTTTGAAGGAAAAGTTTGACATTTTGAGAAACATGCTTGTTCGCTTTCTGGACTATTTGTTGCCTTGGAGTAACTGGTTCCAGCCAAGAAATAATCTGGCTCATAGCCCCCTGAAAATTGGCGAATTGATGTTTTTACACTTTGGTTTTTTCTACAAATTAAACAAACAAGATGTAATGTGTTAATTAGTGAGCTTTAGAGGTGCTAATAGGCGAATTTTGTTACTTTTGTACTGAGCCAGCTAGGTGTTTCCCTGTTGCTTTGTGTTGAGCTACCAGGCTGCTCGCGGTAGCTTCATATTAACTGTATAGACATGAGAGTGTACTCAATACTTTCACTTGACTCTCTGTGAGAAGGCAGATAAGAGTTTTCTCCAAAATGTCAAAAGTTTTCTGTAACTTTGAATGTCTAAAATATCCATGAAAGGGTCAGGCACATTATGTCATCATGACTGCTCGCTAAAGAGCTTCGCTAGTTAGGAATTTCCCTGATTTCAAACTAAAAGCGCGTATAATTGAGTCCTTCGAATCCTTTGGCTATTGCTACTCAAAGTGGATGTTGCAAAATGTCCGTTAGTGACCAGGCATTCAGTGATCAGTGAGTACCTTTGAAAGCCATTCATTTCCAATGGAGGAGACCATGCAGTCAGAGAAACTCAGCTGTGGATGTTCAAGTGAGAAAAGTTGGGCTTGGCTGGATCTGTCGGGGTCAGTGCCATATAGTCCTGTCTTATTAGGTCTGAAATGAAACAAGAGAAATGTAGAGAAAAAAACTGATTACAACCATTCTTCCAGTTCTCGTACTCCAACATAGGCATCTCAAAAGTGATTACAGAATGACTGCATGACCTTGAGGATCCGTTGCTTTGAGATAGGTTTACTGAGCTTTATTTTCTGTTTACTTTCAAGGAATGCTCCATTATTCTTTGCCAGCTGCCTACGACACATTATACCTACTGTGATGTGCAAGAAGAAAACCTGACTGTTACTGTAGATACAATTAGATTTCCACCTAAAATCAGTCAGAGCCTGAAATGTTGACCAAGCTGCTCACAGTGGGAAGATGTTCAGCTGCTACTGGCTCACAGCTGTCAAGCACAACTAGGTTTAGTTTGTTCTTGTTCCTCATGTTGTGAAACTGGTCCACACCCAAACCACACTGGAACCTTCAGCACAAACAGTTTGATGTGTACCAAAAAGAACCACACGGATGAGAGATAAAACAGGAGGAACACAATGTTCAGAACAGCAGCTGATGCTCTATGTCTCCCAGTTTCTCTATCTCTTTTTCCTTTCACTCTCTATCTCTCTCTATTTTTGTCTGTCTCTATTGATGTTACAGCTCACTGTTCACCTGGACCAGGACAGAATGTGCAGAGGTTGTTAGTCCTGACACTTGCTTGGAGGCACCTCGAAAGGTCATGAGATGTAATAATAACAGCAGGGGACATCCTGAATAATGATAGTGGACATTTATTATAGAGGAGCGCAAGCAAACCCCTGCAGGGTCTTTGCAGGGTCGACCAGATATGATGCTGGGCCAGATTTCAGAAATAACCACATTTACACCAGGCCTTAATTGTCCCCCTCCTGTTGCTTTACTACTTTAGAAAGTTGACGTTATGGCCAAGCTGAGCTGGAGCAGCCAGCAGAAATTATACAGTATTAATAGGCAATTTTACTTTCAGCAGCTTCCCCACCTCCTCAGATATTTCTCCATAATCAAATCAGGAGAGGCGAGTGCAGATAGAGCCTCCTTACAACAACTTTAATCATAAGAAATGTCAAAACAGGAGCTGGAAAAAAAGAGGAAAGGAAATAGTCAGTCAATCCCTTGTTTGCTTCTCTCAATTGTAACTCTGAGCCAGACTGATGCAAGACAGGGAGATATCAGCATAAAGGCAGTGACAGAAACTGATAGGAAGAGAGGGACAGAGAGAGAGACTGAGCCAGAAGATTAAGCGAGACAGTGAAAGACAGGGGAGAGTGTGAGGGTCTGCGTCAATGTCTGTAGAGCGAGAGTCAGAAAGGAGGCAGGGAGTGATTAAGGTAGATCGAGCCAGAAAAATGAAATGAGAAGATTAGAGGAGACTGTTCAACACCACTCTCCCACACTGGCAAAGTTTCATCAGTTTGAGAGGACTCGCCATGCTCTGAGTCACAGCAGATGGGCAGCACGGTCAAGTGTTAATAGAGGTACAGCAGCCACTATTGGTGGTGAAACTCAGCAGCTTCATCAACCAACTGAAGATCCCTTCTGTCAAGACACAGGCTATTGTTTAGCTGGTGTCAAACAAAGCCAAATGTGCAAAAATCAGGCATACACACCAGTAGTGTTGGCCTTTACATTAAAAAGTTCAGCCAGAAATGAAAACAGTTGCCACTGTTTATGCACTGTAATGTCAAAACATTAGCAAGTGCAGCTCCATGTCAGAATTTGGACTAATTATTCAGAACTCCAAAAAAGGCCCAAAAAGCAATCATTGATTTCAACATCCGTCAGCAGCATAATCCAAATATTCTGAAGCCATATATGATTGTTCACAGTCTAAAAGCAGTCTTTGGAAAGGTGTATGATTACAATCTAAGGGTGAATTCTGAGTTCAGTCAGAGGCGGAGCTGAACAAACACACAACGACACATAATCGGTTACTGGCTGTTTGGGGCGAATAAAGACTGACTGCACATGGGCGCCCCGGTAGCTCACCTGGTAGAGCACGTACCATTACAGCTAAGGTAGGTAACGTTAGAGAAACTTGCAAGAGACAGCTAGATTTTAAAAGTATTAACCGAAAAAATCCTACCCCCTCCCTTCAGGCCTCCCTCCAAATCCAAATCAGCTGCACGGGCAGAGTGTGCGAAGATAGCACATGGGAGAAGTTTGCCCTCAGGTTCTGGGAGAAAGCCTTACAACTTGGTTAGGTTTAGTAAAAAAAGAAAGGCAGAAAGCATTTCTGCCAGAAAGCCCTGAAAGCCAACTTCTCCCACGTGTGCGCAGATAGGCAGATAGGTAGCAGGTAGGCCAGCGAATGATTGGATGGACTACCTGCGACAGCCACACATACTGGATTTAAAAAAAAAAAAAAAAAAAAAAATATGAGCATTTGATTTATTGATTGCCCTAGGGATGAGTCCTTACCACAGCAGCTTGGGTTTGATTCCAACTCGTGGCCCTTTGCATGTCATCCCCTCTCTCTTTCCCACTTTTCCTGTCTTTCTTTGGAGCTGTCACTAACCAAATAAATGCCCCCCAAAAAAAGAATCTAAATAAAAGACTGACTGCCCAAACGGTCCAGCATTCAAATTCGTGTGAAAGATGCAAGGCGAACATTTGCTTCGCTTTCTGTATGAACACAGCTTTCAAATGCTCAAAAGTAGGGACCAACGAACAAAAAAGCTTCAGTCTGTTGTATCTTCCAGGAAAAGCACAACCTGTCCAGGTAATATTTTAAAACTGTCATCGATAGGTGCAATAATGACAGCAGTATAGAGCTATAAAAAAAAGACAAAAAGGTAAAATTAGTCTTAATTGAGATGCTTGTTTGAGCTCTTTTAGTTTGCGTGATGTACACCTCTGCACGTAAGCTAGAACCTGAAAACAGGTTGAGTCATCATTCACATCAAGCATACATGCTTTCAAAAACATCCTATCGCAAAGACTGGTGTAAATATAAATTATTTTGAACTCAAGGGCAACTGTTCTGCTTATACTACATAACACGCACTCTTGAGAATCAAAAGAAGTGTTCAGCTGTTCAGCTAACACCAAGACTGCTCTAACTAACTTGCTGACAAATACGTTTCATCACTGAGTGAGTGAGTCAATAAGAATAAATCAGTAAAACCAATCTGCGTCGGTTTTCTTGATTTGACTGTTTGTTTTTTGTTGACTCAAAATGTCATTACGTTTTCTCTGGTTTATGTAGCTGTGTGTGATTAAATAAAAAGGTCTGAATTACTCTCCCTCCAGCTGTGCCATTACGTGATATTTATACTGCGGCTGTGTTTCGAGGCCATCCTCTGTGCACAGCATGTTGTGTGCGTGGATGGAGGATGGTGCATTATGCATGGAAGTCACTGAAACTCGCCATTAAAGCGGCCTTATTT
Source organism: Coreoperca whiteheadi (assembly GCA_011952105.1). Classification (NCBI taxonomy): domain Eukaryota; kingdom Metazoa; phylum Chordata; class Actinopteri; order Centrarchiformes; family Sinipercidae; genus Coreoperca; species Coreoperca whiteheadi. Next base: position 6,153,847 of record CM022470.1, on the reverse strand, counting down.
ATATTGATAACCACCATAAACTACGTGCTTCTGTCAGTCAGACCTACGTGATCAACAGCATTCACACATGCAGGAGTATCTTCAGTGTGCAAATCATGGGACAGGCTGTGTACATGAAAAGGGCAGAGAGACTGTTTTGTAAAGATCTTTTATTGAGGTATGTGGCCAACCAATGACTCTGGACTTTGGATACATCCAAACACATACTTTACATTTTCAAGGGTGTGAACATGTGATGCTACATAAAACTAGACGCAATGCAAGTGAACAAAGTGTTTGCATGGGTAAAATCATGAATCCAGTTCTGCTCTGACACCATTTTTCTCCAGGATCGTTGCTGCTGTGTAATTCTCAGTTTTTCATCTGATATTTTCTGACTTTAGAAACATCTGACGTACAAAGACAAGCCATCAGCCCAAAGAGCTCCATGCTGAAGTGAAGTGAAGTTGCAGGTAAAGTATTGTTCAATACAACAGCTCTCACTATGAAGGAGCGTGCTCAACAAAAAGGACAACAAAAATGACACAAAATACAGTGCTATGCTCGTTATTACAAGAAGAGAAGCTTATTTCTCACAGTCGCTAAAGACTTTCACATAGCTATATTGAAATGTAGACTAAAGAAGGATCATATTAGCTAGATCTCTGTGCTCTGAAAGAAGATATATGAGTTAAATTATTTCAGAATTTTCAGTGCCATCATTCTACTGTTCAATCATACATTTTCTTTACGTTTGTGGCCTTTCACAAGTGGAGTGTGGGTCTCCTCTCCCTCTGGAACAAGGTGTTATTTTAAAGAAATGCATCAAATTTGTCAAATAAGTAACGGATGAACGAATCGATGGAAGTCCAAGTCATCAAAAGTGTGCCTACATGCGAGAAAAAAAAATGCCTTCACTTCATGTCATAACTGACCGGTCACATCAATAAAGAGAGGAGAAGAGAGGCCAAACAGGGAGCAGAGGATGGAGATGACAGGCTGACATTTGATCAATGATGAGTCGTGCCCCCATGGGTACAACACTACCTGCATGCACACCCTGACTCATAACGGTTCAACACTGATGTCATTCCTCTCACTGCACCTCCTCCCTCTGTTTTCCCGTGTCTTCCTCCAAGCTGTCAGTGAAACGCAGACTCCCTGTCATGGTCAGAAAGATCCCCATTGTGTTGTTGTTTTTCTGGCAGACTGGCCGCGGTTTGTTCCCCGCTGTTCCAGCTCTAGTGAAGACATGTTAAAATGCTGTGTGACACTTGAAACACCCGCTGCGGTTCGTCAGCGGGTCTATGCAGAGACCAACCCTTTTTATGCCCGCCAAGGTCCTTTATGTGAAAACAGGAGAACAGCTCCTGTCGTTGACACATTTTTCTTGCTCATTGCTCACAACAAGCAGCCAAGCGAGGGAGGAACCACCCACCCAGTTTTCCTAGAGAGACTCGCAACTTTCATTTCCCCTCCTTTTGATTTCTCCCGCATCACATTTGCTTAAAAGAGTAAGGCAACAAAATATCGACCTTAGAGAATCACTGCTGTTTCTGAGTTATCAACAACATACGTTACACCAAAATGTATTCCTATATGGATATGCCATTAACCAAAAAGAGCGAAGGGAACATTTTAAAGAAATGCCTGGAAGTTTAAGTTCCTGTCTTGTAGATTGATGAAAAGGGAAAGTTTGTTTTGCAAAATATGTTGATCTTTCCGTAGAGCACAGGGTCCACCATGATTGATTTATGCTTATTTACCAGAAATTACAAGATGCTGATGCATTTTTTGTACCATATTTTAGATATTTTATACAGAAAGAGTTGGGAAAAATGTTTTTGAGTTCTGTGAAAAGATCGACAGAGCCTCCGGTTTTCTTTCGAAAATCTTCACATTTCTGCACTCTTAAGTTGGAGTGCAGTTATTACTCAGCCTGGAAATGCTGAGGATTTTGGGATCGTGTGTACTCCTTTCATCTGATTCTCCAGTCTGTCCGAATGGCAGCAATTTTCTCTGGCTGGCAGTGGTTGTCCTTGGCGAGTGCCTCAAGTTGTGTACCAGTCTACATGAAGTTGATATCAGGCCCCAGGCCACAGACCCCTGACATGAGCAGATAGGGATGAGACATACAGAGTGGGTAGAAACAAGAAAAGGACACTGACAGAAGCATCATGTTCTCATGACAGGACTCCCCTCCCACACTGGTAGACGTCTTTTTGATGAGGAAAAAGTAAATGTGAACCGGCACCCAGCAAGCATATTTAAAGCATTTTTGTGCACCTTTTGTCTAACTAAACATTCATTTTTGTATTGGAAAGATAAACCTAGAGCAACACTAGACTGCTGAGAAACAGTTCCTTTCTAAGAGCAGGACTACTGCATAACTTTACACCCTATTAAAGACTCTATTAAAGACAGTCAACCCAATCAAATGGAAACCACGTGGTCATCGGGGGGGCTGTGGCTCCAGCTCATTGTAGAAGTGTGTGTTTTTCATCCAGTTTAGTTGTTAGGTTGTCCATTTTATTTGTTTGGTTGAAGTCAGTCAGGACGTGTTGGAGAGGCGGCAGCTGTCTATCTGCCCAGAGAAGGGTGGGGGAGGGGTTATGCTGATAGTTTGAAGATGGGTATGTCCCAGGGAAGTAAAGGTGGAAGGATGGTGATGTGCACACAGAAGCTCAGATCTCCTCTATGGAGTCAGCTGGGACCAGCCCTCTCTTCTTCCCACTGCTCAGCTTCAGAAACACCTCGCCGTCTTCTAGCTTCCCCACACAGATCTAAAAGGAGGAGACAAAAACTGATTTGCTCTATTTTCTGTAAAGGAACAGATACCCTAATATAGGATTTACCTATCAAAAATTATATCTAAATTTAAGGAATTTGACACATTAATAATGCTACAAGGACACAGTTTAGGGAATTTCCAACCGTTATATCCATTTTGGCAGAAAATGTTGTGACTAAGTATTATAATCTTTCTCTTAAAATGTGTGTGTGAATGAACATTGCCAACATAATGAATAATCATGCTGGGAGTTAATTCCATTTCCCTACAGTCATTCAATGTAATTTATGCATAGCATAGCTTAATTTGTCAGAATTAAAAAGAATAATAATGCAAAATCCGGGCAAACAGTTGGAATTTAAATACTATATAATTTAAAGATAATAATAAAATGCACTCATTTTCTAATTACAAGAAACATTTTAATGTAAGCTGCAGTGTCAGCACAGATTCTGCTTGCATCAGGATAAATAATCAGTGAAAATTGTTTTAAAGTGATATTGTATCATCAATCAGTGCATCTTCTTGCTGAAAGTCTGTAAAAACTGGATATGATGAGCCTTATAGTGTCGACACATGGACACAGACATCATTTTGGTGCCAATCGTTTGATCACGCCCTGACCAGGATGTACCCTGCCTCTCACCCAGTGTGTCCTAGGGTAAGCTCCAGCCCCCTGCAACTCTGCTAGTAGATGAAACCTCATAATCACAAACTAAATAAGGTGACAAATGACAAATTTCAGTGTAGTTCTTCAAGGAGCATAAACATAACTTAGAGGAACAAACAAATACATGATATTGGTGTACCTGCGATTCCCTCACGGCCATGTGTCCTCTCTCTCGGTTGCCGGGAAGGCCCTGGATAACCCGCCACACTCTCTCTCCTGGCCGGACCCTCTGCACAAAGTTGGCAGGGAAGAAACCAACTCTATCGCCACTCTTGCCCTGAAAAACACAGGAGAACAGTACAGTCACCATTTTAAATTTATCTGGGTGTCACGACGACTATTGCAATATAATATCGTCAAGTCATTTAGTAACATATTCAATGTTAACAAAGTACTGAATTAGTGTTACAGCTGGTTTTATTATGTGGCCACTGAATCATTGTGCGTGTCTCTATATATTAGTTTGTTAGGCCTGGCCATGTGTTGTATAGGGCTGATGATGAGCCAGATGAATGCCTGTTTTAACTGTCACAAAAGTCCAGACGGGTTGAGCTTTTCTGCACTTATTGATGTGTTTCAGCATTGCCACCCTCTGTTAAAGGTCCAGTGTGTAGGATTTAGTGGCATCTGGCCATGAAATGGCAGTTTGAAACTATTTGAATTCTGCTCGCCTCATCCTCCCCTTCCAAGCGTGTAGGAGAAACTACATTGGCAGTTTTCCCTATCTAGAGCTAGTGTTAAGTTTGTCTGTTCTGGGCTACTGTAGAAACATGGGGGTGCAACATGGCGAACTCCATGGAAGGGGACCCGCTCCCTATGTAGATAAGAACGGCTTATTCAAAGTTAACAAAAACACAACGAGTCTTAATTTCAGGTGATTATGCACAAATGAAAAATACTTAGAAATATTATATTCCATACTTGCCAATAGCTCTTCCTAAATGTTACACACTTGACCTTTAAGTCAGTAGAAAGAAAGAGGCCTTTTTGTTGCCATCAGTTTCTCCATTCAGAACAGTAATGTGAAATTAAAAACAAAGTAAGACAGACATCAACACACTTCCTCACATTTCTGTCTGTGCAGTGACGAATCATTGTGGCTGCAGAGACAAGTGTACAACTTGAGAAGACAGAACACTACAATTACACAAATTAAGATAATAACTGATTTGAAATGGAAACAAGAAATTCACCTTAATTCACCTTAATGCCAGATTTATTTTCCATGCATTTAAAGAAAAACAGTAAAAGCAGATTATGGCCCCTTGTTTTCTGGTGAAAACAAATGATGTTTGATTGAACCTCATTATGCAGCAATAGTTCACTGTTTGTCACCCTCTGCCTCAGGTGTTGATGTGTTTATTGAAGTGATTCACAAGATATACATTTGTAATGAACAGATGATTCTCAAATTATACATAGTTTAAATGTTCATCAGAGCAGCAGTGTTGATTTTTGGTGTTTAATGACTTCGCTTCAAAATGAATTCACTTTAGGATACATAGGTGCTAGTAAATACTGGTCCACTGATAGAAGATACACAGACTCTGCACTTCAGTTAAGTCTGGGTGCATCTTCCTTTTTCAGTGAATTAAACACACACACATATGTACGGAGATGCACATTTATTGCTTTTGGGAGTGAGTGAAGTTAATTTCAGCTTCAATAAAGAGCTATTTGAGTTTGCAACACAAGTCAAGTTCATTATGTTAAACTCTTGGTAATTTTGAGAGGAAATGATGTTGTATTTCTGTCTTTGGATGCCTGCATGTTTATGGAGCAGTAAATGGAACAGGTGTTGCACAGTCTTTAATGCAGATGCATTAAAGGCTTTATTTAAAGACTTGAATTAACACACGCGCACAATAATTGCACGTACACACATTTATGTACACTCAAATACACATTAGGCACACAAGAACACAGGTACGCACCATGAAGCACACACAATCAATCACACACTCACAAACAAACACAGATTTTTGCAAATGATTTATTACCCACCTTCCACCACTCTTCATTAGAGTCGTCAGTGACCTGCACCCGATCACCGGGACTAGAGGAGATAAGACAAGAAAGAATATGAAAAAAAGCAGGCATTAAAGGGGAGGTGATTGAGGTGGAGAGGAAAAGGGGGACGGCGAGACGAGGGTGGGATACGTGATATGGAGATGAAGGGGGTGAGCAAGAAAAGAAAAGAAAAAAAGAGTGGAGTGCGAGCACCAAAGATAACATTATCAAACTGCCACAGAAAGCTGTTGTACACACGGTTACAAGGCTGTGGAGGTTTAAATGTGGATGAGTCTTTGTGTCCCTCTGCAGAGGTGACAGAGCAGCTGACACCAAAGTCATGAGGTCTACATGAAATATGACTCTGTAGGGCCTACTGCAGTGGTGAAGGCTGGACGTGCTCTGCAGCCAACCTGGCCTGCATGCTAATGATGTTACCAGTTTTTGATGAGACTTTTCTACACACACACACACACACACACACACACTCATACACGGTGTACCCACTGTCCTAGATTTTCAGGGAGAAACTGCTGTCCCAATTGCACTTCTGTTCATTGTGTCTCTTGGGTGTCTGCTCTCACTACTGCCCTGTATGATCATCTCTCACAAACACATACACACATAAGTTTGCACGCAGTTACATACATTTACCAACTATGGTCCATATCCATATATCTCATCTGATATTGGCAATTTATTAAATACGAAACAAAGATTCTGCTCACTGAGGTTTCTCCCTGGAGCACAGCTACTTAAAACCTAAATGGACAGTATAGTTTGGTTTTTGGATATATCAAAAACATAATTCTAATGGTAAGTGAGACAAACTTGCTGATGTCTTATCTGCAGGCAGTTTGAATATGTTGAACCAATGTAGCCAAGTGTAATGATGTCTGTGGGAACAGCAGCTTTTCTCAGTGTCAGAAAAATACACCTTTATAATCCTCCAATAATGGATGGTGGGTCTAGCTGAACAACATATTGTAATTTAGATACTTTTAATGTCACAAAGTTCACATTTTGACACATATCAAATGTTCCATCAGTATTTTCTGTTTCTGTGCAGGCACATCCAGAGACCCAGGAACACATGACAGTGTGAGGGTTTTGGATTTTGTGTGTTTTATTTGAGTGAAAATGAAAACGGTTAACTGGTTGAAAGAGTAGAAAGTATCAAACCTTCAGCACTACTTTTGAGAGGAGCTGCTACTTGATCGTATCAAAATCTAGCAAATCTAACTAAGTTAGTCTTACTTCACCTTCAAACAAGCTGGAATAGCAAAATCCCCCTCAAATCAAACCCTAACCTTCACAAATTTCAAAGTCTCACACACCTACAAACCTTTTTCATAGGAAACATTTTGACTTGTCATAGCAGCAAAAGCACAGGTGCAACAAAGTTTGTTAAAAATTGCTCAGTTCCACATGGGAGAAGTTAGCATTCAAGACTTTCTGCCAGAAAGGGAAAGACTTTGGGAAGTCAGGTGACGTAGTACAAAGAGCGACAAGGAGCAGGACAGGCTGGATGGATGGGTCAAACACAGGACTTTCACCCAGGAAGACCACCTGTGTGAAACCAAATATCAACGTTGACTTATTATTTTAACCCAAACCTTACCAAGTACTTTTGGTGCAAAAACAGTCACAGTTTGGTTAGGTTTAGACACCAAAACTACTTGGTTAAGCTTTCTGGCAGAAAGGCTTCAAGGCAAACTTCTCCCATGTGGATGTGGCTTTCCATTGAGTGTCCCAGTAAGCCATGACAGTGGGCCAGCATGCACAATACCAGGAGCCTGGAACTAGGTCACCTAAATGGAGTGCAGTGATTTTTAATGTTATCAATTACATCTGTGCGTTTCCTGCTATAACAAGCCAAAATGTGTGGCCTCTCCTCTGGACTGTGGTAGTCTATAGTCTCTGCTTGACTGACATCCTCACTCTCCTGTTAGTTGGGTTGCACCTGTTAGGTTGGGGCAACTTACACCTTTATCACTCTTATTAGTACAAGGACAGTTTTTGAAATCACTCCCTAGTTCACTCTTTCACTACTCCATATATAATAGACACAAACCAGTTTACTCTATAGTATTAAAATGAGACACATAAATAATCATTATTTTGCATCATAATTGACAGGTGTAGTGTTGCCTGACTGTCACATCTATAAAATGTGAAGCATTGCATTGTGTGACTGCTAGCAGAAAGCAGTGTACATGCCATTGACGCTACTTTTTTCGTTCCATTGAGGGAATTTTTCATTGCACTACACTCCGCATAAATTTCACACTCAGAATTCTGACTGAGGGTTAATGCAGTGCACTGTAGAGAAAATAAAGAGTGATTTCGGACACAGCCAAAGAGATTTGGTGACCTTAATTACCAGCATAGCTCCATTTGATCTGCCATAATAACTGAAAACACCTGTGTGGGTGTGCACAGCTTTTACATTCAAGCAACTTAAGTGCTCATATTTTCTGTGAATCTGTGAATTCTGCATTTGTAGAATTAATGTATCGAGTGTATTCCCTACTGTTGAACACCTGCGACATAACAAATGATAATTTTTACTTTTTCAAATAAAAAAATACTCTGTATCAGCACAAAGTGCTGTATCTTCTTGACTTCTGTCCAAAATACTGTATTGTTTTCGTCTTCTGCAGTCCGTACTGGTCAAACCATGACAGAAGCACAGAGACACATAGTGCTTTCATTGGTTCACACGTATTGTGCTGTCACACACACAGAGCCACAGCACAGATGGCTATTAACAGTCCCATGGATCTTCTACCTTTGTGAAAGCTGTCCCCTAACCATCCATCCACACACATGCACACAGACACACATCCTGCCCTCATTTTACTGCTCTGTCCTTCCTTTCTTCTCTTTCCTCGTCCTCCTTTATCTTATAGAGCTTTAACTTCTATTTGCACTTTGCTTTCTCTGCCTCTTTCTCCCATCTTCTCTCTCTGCCCATGATAATGTTCAGCTCTATGCCATCTCCCCTTATGTCTGTCTGCTCTTTCATCTCTAAGTTGTTCAGTGTCTTTATCCTCTCCCCTGCTGGGAGCACAGCTCATTCGCTAGCTCTGCAAGGGGACAGTGATGGGCTCCAAGTTTAAAATTAGTTGTCCTTAAGGGCGCAGGCCCCAGTACAGTCCTCTGCAGATGGTGGGGACATTCTCATCCTGCAGGAACAACAGCCGGGGGGGAACACGGGGAGGGACAAAAACACAGACAAAGCAAATGCACTCACACACACAATAGCAAAAACACAATACCATACAAGCACTCTTGCATGAGCACACACAAAGTAGTAAAAAAGGCTGCATGTAGGCAGTCTGTTTGGCTTTTACTCACTGTAGTTCCAGGTCATTCTGTTCCTGAGGCAGAAACTTGTAGAGTGCTACATAGGTGTGGATGGAGTGTACTTCAATGCGCTTGGGCACCTGGCCACAAGGAGACAGGGGAGGTAGTGAGACAGAAATACATGCTTGAGGAAGAAAACAACATGGGGTGACAGTCTGCACAAAAGAGCAGTACCTTCACACTGCTGTCCTCTGCAGGTGTCTGAGCTTGGCCGCTGCTCTCGTCTTCCTCCTTCTCGACCTCAGCGTCAGGAATAGGGTCGTCTGGAAGTGGCGGGAATTCTTTTTTAGAAGGTGCGAGGCATGCAATCACCCACACATATGCAATCAGGCATGCCATTTTTCACAACCAGACACAGTACATCTCTCCCCCACACAGAGACATGCACAGGTAAACACAACATATGCATAGACACACATTGGCATGGATAAACAGCACATATGCATACCTACATACATGGAAACACAGACACACAGCAGTGTTTACCCCCTGTCTCCTGAGTTATCTCTTCCTCCATGCTGTACTGTCTCTGCTGACTCTCCTCACCTCCCTCCCCCTTATCAAAGAATGAAATAGAGAGGAAAAAATAAAATGTTAGCACCAGGATTTCATTTGAAAGTGGGGGTAAAACTTTTTCTGCTCTGAATTATTCAGAACACACACCACACAGATCAGTCAGTTTTGTAAAAGGACCTGCATACATTCCCTCTATACTGTTAGGTCGTGTATGGAAAATGTTTTGGGGGGGGGTTGCACACTGGTTCACCTACATGTTTACTGAGAAGAACAAAGAGACCATGTCATCCATTATGCTCCTCATATATATTACCCTGGTGCTCAATTATAACACTCGGAGTTGGATTTGCTGTAAGTAGAGGGCTAGCATGACCTCAAAAGAGAGGACAATTTGAAAAAGCATTAAAACGAATTTCAAGCAAAAGTCTGACATTTTGGGAAATGCGCTTTTTTGCTTTCTGGCAGAAAGTTACATGAGAAGATTGATACCACTCTATAATATCAGGCTAGCAGCTGGTTAGCTTAGCTTATCTTAGCACAAAGACCGGAAAACCAAGAAATAGCAAGGAAATAGTCCAGCACTCAAAAGGCAACTTGTCTTTTTTATACTTTTTATATGGATTAAACAAACTCAATATAAAATGTTAAGTAGTTAGCTTGAGAGGTGCTGGTAGGCAGATTTTGTTACCTTCTGACCTACCTACCTTGTTTCCCCTGTTTCCAGTCATTGTGCTAAGCTAAGCTAACCGTCTCTTGGCTGTAGCTTCATATTCACTGTACAGACAGAAGAGTGGTATCAATCTTCTCATCTCACTCTCCACCAGAAAGTGAATACACATATTCCCTGAAATGTCTATTGAAACTATTCCTATAAAGCTTAATTCTTAGTCTTTAATGTTATCCAGCCAATTCTAATATATTTGCAGATGATTTGTAAATGTTTTAGAAATTTTAGCAGAACTATGAACTAGGGAGTATGTAGTGCTACAAAACACTGCACTGCGGTATCTGCGGTCTCAGTGCTTCACCAGTAAGTTGACCAATGGACCAATATCATAAAAACGTCTTAATCACACAGGATCCAACTGTCCTCTACCCCCAAACACAGGGTGATGATGTCATACCAGGCTGCGTGTTGGTGACTCTGACAAACTGCCAAAACTGGAGCGGCTCATCTGTGCCAAGGACGTCCCGTAGCGCAAGGCGGCATACACAGGGTCTACACGCATCCGCACAGCCTCTGAAACCACACACACACACACACACACACACACATTCATAAAACTCATGCAAGCACACACCCTTATGTTCACTTTATTTACCAACAAACGTAAATGATCCACGCAGAGACACAGCTCCACGCACGTTGGACTACACACTCAGATTACACTGTACATGATCATTACTTTTCCAGTCTGGAGGAACCAGAGGGTCTAAATATAACTGTGGTAACACAGTCAGTCCTGGACCAAAGTGACCCACTTTAGATCTGGGAGAGGACAGCAGCCAATCGTTAAGGAGACATCAAGACATTCAAATAAATCTACATGCTGTGATTTATTTATACATTTACTTATTGGCAAGAGATGTGTCTTAGTTTTAATAGCCGTAATGTATCTGGAGCTGTAGTTGAGTAGAGAGGGATTAAGAGATGAGATTTAAAATATGGAAATCCTCAGAAAGCCTTCATTGCTAGATGGCAGCGCTTGGTGCTAGAGCATTTCTAAAGTTGAGAATTAGATTCTCTGCTCCTTTCTCCATCCAGCTCAACACGAGTCGAATCTGCAGGACCAGATGTGCTGTGTGTGTGTGTGTGTGTGTGTGTGTGTGTGTGTGTGTGTGTGTGTGTGTGTGTGTGCGTGTGTGTGCAGGATGAGGTCGTAAATGATTTGTAGTTTCATATTGAAGTCAGTGCCTCCATGCTCTCGTCACATAGATGAAAAATTAAACAGGAATACTAAAAACAGAAATTCTGCAGCAAGAATGTCTTTAGTGGGAGTATTCAGAGGCGTTAACGCTCATTTGTGCTTTAAAAATGATTGTAGCAGTTTCAATGAAGATAGTATTTCTGCAAAGTGCAATTCATTGCAGAGGAAGAGAATATAAAGCCATGTCAGAGACTGTATACTCCTCTCCTCTATACAAATCATTATTTTTTCCGTGCAGAAAGTAGAATTCTAATGATTTGGCTTCCTCTCTGTCTTTATATATACCTTTATCAACCATAGGCTTTTGTGACTTGAGCTTATTGTGACAAACTATAAGCTAACCATTCAATAACAACCCCAGTTTGACCGCTGACTAATGTTTTGGCCCTAACAACATTATTCAGAAGGGATTTCCTAAACTAGTCCTTCTGCCTGAAACAAAACCAAAATTAAATCCTTCTTTAACCTCAACTTGAACCAAACACAACCATTGTTGTTGTCTAAATAGAGAAACATAGTATACACAATTTCAATTGGTATTTAATCAGAGTTTAATTGTCATTGCAAGCATTTACTGTTATGTTCTTCACTCCTGCAGCTATAGACTCTCACCCTCATAAATGAGGTTTAATAATAATCTGATTTGCCAAAAGGCAGTTGACGGGAAATTGCAGGGTCTGTCATTAAATCCATCATAAAAAATTGCCATCTAATATTAATGCACGTAAACATGAGCTCAGTATTGTACCAAGCTTTTTGTTACCAATAATTATAAGGACACTTTGCAATGTGTGATTGTGAGTTTGGCAGGTTGCAGTCTCAGCTGGCCCTGGCAGAGTCCCAGGCGTCATGGTGTGGAGCTCGGAGTGATGACGGAGCTGTAGGTTAATTGTACCCTGATTCATGGATAGTACAAGGAAGTGACAGCTTGCGGTGCTAACCCTGATTCAGTTAGGCACACAGTCTGTGAGATGAAGGACTATATCACCTACACAGATGTTCATCTAAAAGTATGGCATTCAGAGGCGATGATGAAAGGAAGAACAAATTCAGGTACTTTTAGGCGAGTAAGTCTAAAAGAGTCTGTGCTTGTACCACTGTGTTTTAGCCTTGAGCAAGTTTATTTTACAAAGAGACAAGAAAGAGCCAAGGAAATGTCAGATTTGTTAGCTTCCATAATTGTATAGCACAAAGTAAAAGTGTGATGTGTATTCAAAATAAAATTTTTGTGGTTTTCTATGTGAAATAACGATGGACATTATGATACAGAAAGCTAGTTAGGACTTAGACTAATCAGAAAATAGGCAGCATTTAAATGTTTATCAGGCTTTGAACATGCAAGCTATAGTACCAGACAGTAAATGAATACCCTGCGTCAGTCTAAGGATATACAGTACAAATTATTAACAGAGATATAAAAACATAAACATTAGAACTTATAAATATTTATTCACATACTTTCAGGGTGCAGACCGTCCATCAGCCTCCAAGAGAAGCTGAATTTGTTCTTCCTCTTTATATTTTTCCACTTCATGCTCCTCGGTTGTCAGGTGAGATGGAGACAGTTCTGGTTTTATTACAGTACACGCACAAGCACACAAAAATCTAAAAATAAACCAAAGGGCTAGACAAGAGCAACATTACAAAACAAAAGCATATGAGACACATACATAACAATGCACATATGCACTCATTCATAAACACACACACACACACACAGACAGACAGTCAGGTATGCTCACCTTGGCTTGGTTGAACTTCCTTGACAACAGACAATTGATCATTGACGAGCATCGGCGAGCTGAAGTTTCGCTTGAACGCGCCGGACTAATGGAGGAGAGCAGAAAGCAGAATGATTTATTTTTAATTTTTTCAGTTTCCATTACTTCCTGTTTATAGGCTGAGCTGATCGGAAACTGGTTTCATGAAGTGATTTTAGGATATTAATGGAGTCATTTGAAAATGACTGAATCAGAAACGCATCAAGGCACACACGGACAGACGTGCGAGCGGGGCAAAACAATGGCGCACATGCTGCAGTATAAGAGCTCAAATCTGCTATCGAGTCACAAACTACAGGAAAATGTCAGCCCTCTTTGATGCTAATTATGAACAAGGAATTCACTCAGCCACTTACTTGTGTGCACATGGCTTACACACAGGCATGGATATGTGATTCTGCGTGTCCGTGTGTCCGCACAACTGCAAATTCACACTGAATACGCACAGTGTTTCAGCTGAGTTATCAGTCTTTGCACTTGCAAATGAACCACTCACTTTGTCACATTATGTTGAAGAGAGAAACTCTGCGGACCAACGGTAATGAGTGACACCTTTGTGTCTGTAAAGATGCCCAGGTGCTGGTCTGACCTTATTTTACCTTTTGCTGCCCTCATCATTCCCCTACCACTCCCTCTCGATGTCTTTGTACTCCTCTATCAAACTGCACTGAGCCATCGTGTACACAGTGCTCTTAAAATTTTGTGCGGCTCTCAGGTCTCGCCTCTTGCTGCATGCTAATGTCCTCTGCCCTGCACAAGAGGATAAACACAAAAGCTCTGTCTGAAATCAGCCCCAAATTGGTGCCTGGTGCACTATACTCACCATTGTCCTTCACTCAGTGTCCAAATGCAGTGTCCATAGTAATTAGTGTTTGATAAAGATGACAATGTTTTATCTTTGGTCCCAAGCTGTCGGAAATCTCAATGTTCTGCTCACTATTGTGTATCTGAATGTTTTTAGCAATTTAGCTATTTAAGACACTAGTGCCTAAGTTCAAGTTGGGTTATAAATATGGATAGTATAGTCTTTTTGGGATAGTGCTGTGATTTATGACTTTGTTTCAGCTGCATCAGCACATCTCTTAATACACATATATACTGAAAACAGTCTCATGTCCTTTACCATGTGCACCATGTGTTCTGTCAGCATTTTAACGTAAACTGCACATATGGTTGGTAAATTAAGACTGAATCTGCCCTCGGGTCAGGTGTGTCGCCATGGCTGGTTGTGTGCAGTGATGTAGTGTTAAAAAAATATATATAAATGTGTTCATACAACTGCATGACATGCTGCTGTCCCTGAGTGATATGAGACAATAATGATTTAACATAGTTTTGCATTTTCTGAAAACCTCTACTCATCTGCATGAAACTTCTAGTTTTCTCAAAAAGTTTTTTTATTTTTTTATTTTTTTTTATTTTATTTTTTTTTTAATCTAAACACTGTACCAGACTGTTCCACAAAACATGTGCAGGTAAATGTCTGAGTGATCCAGCAGTCCAACCAGTCCAGATTTATGGTTAAGTTACCATGGTAACAGTGTTTCTGCTCAGGTTATTCAAATCATGATTGCAATCCAAACTGTTGTTGCTGGTGTTTTTCTAATGTGGCTATTAAAACTGTCTGGGGAGAATCTGAGAAAGGGGAGGTCAGACTGTGTTGAGAAAGAGAAACTTGTGTTATCTCACATTTCCATTCTCTTCATCAATTTAAAACAGATTTGGCTTCCTCTTTAATCAAGATAAATTGACTTTGAATATATCTTATGTGGTGTCCCTTATTTTAATTGCTAAGGACTTTCTTTGCAACAAAATTTAAGCTGTTCTTTCTAGCCTCAACATGTACTTGAGATCGAAAACCACTCTCATATCTGTCCGTTATATATGAAGCTACAACCAGCGGCTGCTCAGCTTAGCTCAGCACAAAGACTGGAAACAGAGGGAAACAGGTCGCCTAAACTGCTAAACTGTTGCCAAATTTACAGATTCATAGATACAGATACATTCACAGATTACAGATGAAAAAGATGAGCGAACCAAGACATTCAGTCAGTGTCTATGTTGACAAAATTTACCAATGTTATACATAATAGCAACATAAAATTCTGCGAGTGTATTCGCACCTTCCCATGACACGGCTGCTGCGATAGTTCTGAGGTGCACCAAAGGTGAGCAGCCATCTTGCACGTTTTACACCGCAGAGCCTGCTTGGAGTTTCCTGCAGAGAGGGACAGAGATGAAAGAATGAGAGCAGAGGATGCAGACATGGAGGCAGCCACAAAAAGAACTACACAGCAGGCTGCAGATCTGCAACAGGCAGAAAGTGCTAACAAACCAAAGTGGCCTTCAGATCATATGAGCAGATTTCTGTCAGGTAGAGTGCAATCAAGCGCTGTCCCAGTTTCATCAGGCTGGCTCTGCTCGCAGAGCTGACCCTAGCAGCTTCATAATCAACAGCTCCTCTTCCAAAACAACCTGGAGAGTTTGGAAACCAGCTGGAGATATTTCAGTCCTAATCGATTTGAGTCATCTTGGTTTTTCATCTTTGTTTTCAAGTGCTTCAGTGAAAAAGCCTCTGAGTATTAAGACGTTTTCTCCTCATTTGTTAGGTAATGAGAAATCCTCTGTTGATTGTTGAATGGTTTTAACAAATAAAGGGTTTGAGTCTCAGTCTTTTAGCCGAAACAACAATGAAACAAATTGGATGGCTTGATGAAAGCACTGCTTTTACTTTGAAGAGAAAAAATGAATTCTACTTCATCAGCTTAACAAGGAGATGGAGGCTGGACTGTGTTTGGGGACTGCAGAGGAGTACAGCTAGAACGAGGTGATGCATTGCATAAATGAACTCAATGCATGCAACAACAAAAAAACAGCACAGGCCCAAAGGCAGAGGAGCAGGATGGAGTGTGTAATCAATCATAGTGACAAGAAGTAGATTTAGCAGAAATACTATCAGTGACTAGTAGTTCATGCAAGCGGCAAATTAGGGATAAAAGCACTCACACATCTGCACCACAGTAATCCTTGTTAATCTAATGGTTTCTTCACAGCTTTACACAGCTAGAGTTCAGTGTTCAAGTCCAGTTTTGAATCTAATTTTCCTTAAATGAAGTCGAACAAAAATCTGCCAGTGAGAGGAGATCATTTAAAAAAAGTTTCGTCATCTGTTTCAGGGATAGTGACTCTATTATGTTCATGCTACCATGTCTTTAAAGGAATAGTTTGACATTTTGGAAAATACGTATATTCACTTTATTGATACCACTCTTACATCTGTAACAAAATCCACCTACCAGCCCCTCTTAAGCTCATTAATTAACACATTATATCTCGTTGGTTTAATCTACAAAAATGTAAGTGTAAAAAATGACTCAACAAAGTTACTGCTCAGAGCGACAAAACAGTCTGGCACATTAACCTTATAAATCGGTGAATGGCGTTTTTACACTTCAGTTTTTATATGGATTAAACACACAACATATAATGTTTCAATTAATGAGCTTTAGAGGTGCAGGTCGTTTTATTTTATTATGGTTGACCAAAGCAGGCTAGCTGTTTCCCCATCTTTTCAGTCTTTGTGCTAAGCTACACTAACCATCTGCTGGCTGTAGCCTTATGTTTTAACACGCAAATATGAGAGTGGTATCGATCTTCTCATCTAATGCTCCGCCAGAAAGCCATTAAGTGTATTTCCCAAAATGTCGAGCTTTTGCCTTAAGGAGTACACTCCAAAATCCTGCTGTGGTGATAAAACATCGTTCCTGTTAAATGTCTTTAGCACATTAGGTGATGTGCTCTCCATAAAATGTTCTCCAGTTTGCACTAGACGGGATGCCACGTAAACAAAGATAGGGAGACCAGAAATCCTGAGAAAACTGCAGCTGCAGGCTTGAAAACAAGCAAAGAGAGTCCAGGGATTGATGGAGAACCTTACCCACTATCATGTGCTTGCAGTGCTGGCAGTTGGTGGGCTTGCGAAAGACATGGTCCTGGAAACAGTGGGTAATCTGAGGTCGGGGAGGCTTGGTGGGCAGGGATGGGGAGAGGCTGAGAGAAGGGGAGTGGGAGGAGATGGAGGGGTTGGGGCTGAGGGATGGTGAAATGGATGGTGAGCGGTCGCCGACGAGAGGAGAGCCAGGCAGCAGTGGGGGAGAAGGAGGAGGCGGGTCAGTGATGAAATCCGGGGGCAGGCGAGCGTCGCTGTAGGACCTTTGGAAGAAGTTCTCCACACTTTTGCTGCGCATGATGGTCTTGAAGGACAGCGAGCGTTTTAGTCTCTGGAGCTGCACGCGCACATTGACAGAGACACAGAGAAAGGGTACACCAAGAATAAACACAACAGAAGTGAAAATGCTGCGCCACAAATAACAAATGTCCAATACGCCCTCAGGACAGCACAGGCAATATCCCAGCATCCATGAACACAACACTCTGTTCTGATCTGTACACCATGGGGAAAGAGGGTGACACATGAAATGCAATATCACCGCATAAGGAAACAACACATTAATAGCAAAGCAGTCTGTATGTTCCCTTCAGTGAGACCAATCATATCCTTCCCCCAGTCACATTTGACAGGGCAGCTTGTGCATTGGGCCCATGGCTAAACAAGACAAGCCTTTTCTCTTTGAGGACACCCACGGCCATACATTGAGGAATGCTGTGTGTAAATGGGATTTCCTTGGGTGGCAGGGGCCAGGGGGGCAATTGCAATGAACCAAAACAAGACAATTTACACAGCCTTAACATTTAGCAACAGCCTGTCTTCTGGCCTTTTAATCTGATGGAGTCTGCTCATTGGAGTGATTGACGCTACCACAGAATTGAACTAAGCATACAGGGCCGATGGAGCCCTCCTCACAGGGCCAAACTCACTTGCCTACAACATGCAACACTATCAAATTGCATGTATATCGACTTGTATCTTACATGCTGTATTGACCAAACAGTTGCTGCATTTCAAAAGCCGAGCGGACGACAAAAACCTCACTTCAGCGACTGTCACGTTTGTACGCGCTGCTCCCTGCAGCCATCTAGCATTGATTGGCTAGATAAATGCACATTTCCTGACATTTCCATCTGGCTCTGTGTAAAGATGATGATGCTAGTTTCCCGGGGAATAGGTGGCCATTTGTTACCCCGACATGCAGCGGGAAAGCAGTGTAATGCAGTGTAAGGGCGTGGTCATGTCGCAGGGGAAGAATGGCTCAACACAGACAGACAAGCAGACAGATAATCAGTAGGCCACAGACACTCTGTGTGCACACGCTCTGTCCGTCAGCCTGTCTGCACTTGCTCTGCTCAGTGCCAAACATAATCACTTTACAGGGACATGCTGTTTACAGCTCCGCGCGTCTGGGAATAAGATATGAAAACAGTTTGTCTATTTGAGTTTGTGTTTGTGAGGGTCACATGGGGGTGGAGCACGAGAAACAAAAGTCTGTGTGTTATTGAGTGCAGGTTTGCCCAGTTAATATGCTTCCCGTAAATCTCTATCAGAAATTTCCCTTCATCAGATTACGCTGCTGAAAACAAGCTTGGGTAGACTAATACAATACATTATATTGCTATTAAAGATGTGGTGCAAGAAAATATTGTCAGTCTGACTCATGTCTTTGACTCTGATTTCCAGTTTTTACTCTCTGCTAGAAGATTCATAATTCCTCAGTTTAATCTAAAGCACTGCCAGCATTCATTTATGCCTATGGCAGTTAACATAAAAAAAGTGTTGTTACCTCCACGGGATGTGCAATATGTCTTCAATACTCCTCGTGCATCTAGATGTTTGGGATAAGTGGACTGGATGAGATTATTTAGTGTGTTTTGTGGCTCTGTGTGTGGATTCAATACATTTTGCACAGCACTATGACGCCCAAATATATCATTACTATGTTATTACTAGTTGAGACTTAAAGTTTATTCTTGACCTTGGACACTGCAGTTGATAAAGCAATCTCACCACAAGGTCCATTTGTAGCTGTTCTGGAGTTCACTTAAAATAGCATGCCATTGATTTAGCATTGCACTTCTATAACATTGTTGGACTCAAAAAGTATCAAAATTGGATACCAGAGGTAACATCTTCTTTATTCCACGCATTCTTCTTCCTTGTAAAAACCTGGTGCCTACTTTACCCACACTGCATCTCTACCGCCGACAGTTCAGTGGCAGTGTGTTTTGCTAGTAGTGGAGAATGTGGGAAATGAGGAGCAGGCTACAGCGATCTGGTAACCTCACTTATTTCTAACTCCACACTCCCAGATTTGTTTCATTTTGACTCAGCTGACATCACTTGAGGGAATATATCAAGCTTCACACAGCTCCGTCTGGAGCCGCAAACGGCTTTATACAGCGTTTTTCACGCTCCCCAAAGTCCCCAGACTTTGATGTGTAAAATCAGCACTCTTCCCCTTAAAGTGCTCTGAAGAATGGAAATTTGAACATTTACAATTTTTTTGGGCAAACTCTGCTGATGAAGCTTGTGTGATACAATCGGAAGCTTCAAAAAGCTTCAAACAGACGTACTGAGATTGTTTTGTCTACATTCACTGATACTTTATAGAGTGGTAATAATGCTCTAAGGATTTCACGACCCTTTTCAAAAAAGCCATCATTTCTGCAGTTATAAATGTTATTAAGTCATAAATGAAAAGTGAGAGACTTCTCAATTGCTAGTAAATCATCAAGATGAATCGAAGAGCTATAGTATTTTAGGCTGGAAGAGGATATACACCAGCCAAACGAAGTTTTCAAAACCTGGCAACCCAAATTGTGTTCTTATTACTGATTTGTAAAACATTAACAAACAATCTATTAAGCATCACCACCTGTACACTCTTTATGAAAAATGCCTTATTCGAATGTGGTATGCATTTTGTTAATCCCGTTTGTTAATGGTACAATGCTTTGAGACATGTCTCCACGTTTTTGTTGCAGCATCAGTCTTGAGCCGAGCTCTCTCGATCAGAGAAGATGAGTGCTGCCATAACAGCTCCAACTAGAGCACATGTCTCAATTACAGCTAATCTAATAATCTGTCAGTTTGCGGGCCTAAAAAGCTTTCCCGTTAGCTTCTATTTGAACATGAGCTGTGAGCGTCACGCTTATGACTCAAAGCCAATGTTATCCTGCGTTCGATTCGGGTCATCAGTGCACACAGTCTCCATTCATGTGCATCACGTCATGTGAATTTTCTTTGACAGGTGAGATGCCGATGTCGATGAACATGAGTCAGAGTGAACTGAGCTTCTCCACAGATGATACCCTGTTTGTGACTAATGATTTTGTCCCATATGTATTATTGATTCCCTGCACTTTCATGACAATGCCTGTCAAGTGCACCTCAGTCTTCTTTCACTTCTCTACTAACTAAGTAAAGTCTTTAAATTGCAAAAAGAGACAAAAGGGTATGGTTTAGCTTGCTGATGTTTCTTTCTCAACAAATTATTCATATAATTCACAAAATGACTCACAATGCCATGCAAAATGCATAACGTTGCCCAGATTTACAGGCACCTGCGCAGTCAACATTCTTCAAGCAGCACCAATGACACTTCTGCTGACTAGATTTTGACGAGCTGCCTCAGTGGACCTGCAAAAGCCCATAATTCTCACATCTTCAATCCATATCCAATCCCCAGTCGTCATCTCATGTAGCCAACATAACTATCCAAAATCAATGCTTCATAGAGGGACAGCAGGGTTTGAGCAGTCATAATTCAATTTTAAAGCTTTTATTTCATCTGAATATGTGGCTCGTCCTCCCTCCAGCAGAATTTTTAATGGGGCCAGGGGCCAGACTGAGATATATGTGGCATGCTCCAGCCTGTCCAGAGGTCAAGACTGAACAACAAAGGCTTGGTCCCATTGGGAATGTGACTATAAATACAGCTTGTTGCTATAATATTCTTTAGTGTGGACTTTTTCAGATTTACCCAGTAGAGAACATTTTCAGATGGATAAACGTATCCAGTAACTCCAGCTGTGTCTTCGTTTAAAAGGCTGGAAAGGTCAAAATATACACTCTCTCAAGGTTTAACAGTCTGGAATTTGTTGTCTTCGTAGTGGACTCTGGATTACCGAATTGTATGTTATCCTAAAAGCAATGATCAAACAGTTCTATCATATATGTAGAGAGTTGCCAGGTGTATAGGTGTTTCTCCACGTTCCTCTTATTCATACCTCCACCACTATCCGTGTTCACTCCTGAACTGTGCCAATCACCTCTGTGTTTTCAGCAGCAGAAGAGAAGTGCAGCAGAAAATGGGAAAAAAACAACCACTGAAGAGATATACACCTCCACTCCACGGTTTTTAATCAGTATCAAAGCGAGTATTCACCAAAGTGCATGTACGTGTCCTATAAATGTAATAATTTACTTTCTGTTGCCTGTAATTTCCACTTTAAAATTCTCTCCAGCTCTGTGCACCACCTTTAGGGCTATTTACTGCAAAATTAGTTGGTTTTTTTTGCCACAGTGGATGTCACAGTGTCCGACCTTGTTCTAAGTGAGGTTATTTCAGCCTTAAAAAGGATAACACCGGTGTAACCGTGTTGTGACAAACACAGTTTCCTGGCTCAATCTGATTCTAGGTCATCAGCCGAATATGTGGTTTCAGAGGAAATCTTCCCCCTGAAGCACCAGGCACATGATGTGGTTATGTATGTAAAACAAAAATAGTTGTAACTAAAAAGAGGTAAAGGGACAGACTGGTAGTTTTATTCTGGAGTGACAAAACATGGCAAAAATCACAGGCAGACCAAAAAAATAACAGCAAAAAACAACAGCTTTAATCTTTATCATTTCAAGGAGGGTATGTGAACCGGTTTTACGTGCCAGTATTCCCCGGCTTGCTTAAAGTTTGTCATTATGCACGGCAGCCTGACAGATTCCCACTTTGAACATGAGATAAGCCGTGCATAATCACAGGCTGCTTCCATCGTCATGCATGTAGCTGTACACACAGAGCACACACGGTCATTCTTGTGCTTGCTCATCCACACTTCTTTACCCCCTCTCTCCATGATTGTTTAATGGAGGAGAAGCTCTGTGTGAAATAGTGGCGTGGATTACAACCACTTTCCTCACCGCGGTGCAATTCTTCGCAAATAACCCGCCATGCAGCTTTGCCCTGGCAACTCATCATCCACCCATTTTCCCTCACACCAATCGCTGTTCACGTCCAGCACCCCAAGCAAAACACAAAGGCTGTCAGTCTTGGACGAGGGCAGAGGGGCTGCTATTTCTGAACGAGCATCGACAAACAAATGTCGAGCGGATACTTTTCTTCTCTTGTCAGCGATGAACAAATAGATACAGCCAATTATTTTTTTTTTTAGCTACATGTAACCTTCTAGTCTCACAGCTCACACCTTTCACTGTTGTGTCACATCAATAAACATCACAGCAGTGAAGGTGTTACATTAATTAATGAAGACCTTGGCCCACTTCAGCCTCCCTCTTCGATTTACTCCCCTGCTCCCATCACTCAAATCTGTGTCACCCCCTTAATCTGAAGAGGAAGCGAAGTGATAGTTAATGAGATATGAAGAGAACTTAGAAGTGTGGGTGGTTTCAAAGAGATGTTGAAAGATTAACTCAGAGGTAAACTGTAGTTTTGAAACGGCAGCGTAGACGCCAGAACTCATCCATGTGTACCCTGCAGATCATTAGCAACCCTTCAGCATTCACTATGCTGAGTGACTGCAGATGACTACAATTAACGCTGTCCTGTGTAAACAGGTGTCCATGATAAAACCAAATCACTTTTAATATAAATAATGACTCTGCCTCTGCGTCATGAGTGTCAGAGACACATCTGACACACCACGTGCTGACAGGCGCCCTGTTGCCATATTTGATGCTCCTGTCAGCTTGTCTTGCCCTTTATCTTTAAATGGATAAAGAGAGACATTCATGAGGTGTCTGGTTTTAGCTAAGCTAGCAGCGTGGCTGTAGGGGCGGCAATGTCCACCTGTCTTATCGGTTCGTCTGTCAGTTGGTTGGTCGGTCGGTCGGTCAGTCCACCACTTTGTTCCAGACTGAAATATCTCAAAAAATATTACATGGATTATCATTCAATTTTGCACTCATGTTTTCCAGAGGATGAATCCTACTGACTTTGGTGATCCCCTGGCTATTCCTCTAGCACCAGCCGCAGGTCATACTTTTCACTTATCTTGTGAAATATCTCAACACGGAATGGCTAGATTGGCACAAAATGTAGTAATGTGATGTGAACCCTTAACTTGTCTTCTAGTGTCATTAACAGGGCAAAACTTGACTTTGATTTTTGTTCCCATCTGCCTGTTTTGCACTTTGTGTTTAGTACTAATTAGTAAACTAAACTGATATACTTAACATAGTAAACATTATACCTGTTAAACATCAGCATTGTCATTCTGAGCATAGCATGCTTACAGCATTTAGCTCAAGTACAGCCTCACAGAGCTGTTGGCATGGCTGCGTGGAAATTTAGTCGAGTTTTTTCTGATGTATTATTATACAGCAAATGTATGCAAAATCACATACAAAAGTGGTATTCAATCCAGTATTGCAATGAACAGTTTTGCTATTAATTGAGACAAAACTGTTAAAACAGTATAATAACCTCAATACTCATTTGGTTAATTTTGTTAGATATAATTTGGGTGGCATTTCAACATTGCAAGCTGAATTTTGTAAAAGTATAACAAGATACAGTCCCCACAATTTGATTCACTGAAAGACAATACATGATGATATTGATTTATCGGCCAGTTCTAATGACATACAATTGAAACTTCCAGTCAGGGCTCCCTCTCTATCTCCCCCATGTCTGCTTACACTACAAACTACTCTTGGATATCTAATGAAAACACTAATGCCTTTTTTTGTATTATTGTTAAAGCCCTTTTACTTTAAGCTACCAATATACTGTGTGTGCAAGTGTTAGTATGAAGAACCAGAGTGAAATGTGTCCTTGACAAAACAGCTAGAGCTGTGCCACAGAATGTATGATCACGATTGCTTGGAGCTGCGACAAGTTCTCATTTTCACACTGTAGGCAATGCCAGTCACCTTTTATCACTCAGCTGGCTGCGTGTGTAAGTGCTGAAGAAGACTGGGTGAAGAATCCAAAGGGGACACATGGATGAATTGTGATGTTCTCATCACACAATTGGCAAGCTGACAAATGGGCCAATCACCCAAAAACATGGTGTAGGGTGTTATTTTAGGTCTGTATAGCTCTGTGGTCAGAGATTGTCCTGTGCACTCATCGTTGAGAAAGAGGGGGTTATCTGTGTACTGCTCAGGCATCTCATGCTCCACCACTCACATTTCTGCCAGGCTTGGCAATAGACCACAGTGCATTGTTGGAAGCCAGGGAGAAAGTCCATGCTTCCTTTCCTCTTAATCCTCTGGCACTGTTTTACTCTGTTCCTGATTTCTGATATCAATCTTTGTGTAAAATTTGCTGCGGGTGGATTTCAAGGAGCATCTGTTATCAGAGCGAGTCCCTCCCTCTCTCCCCCTGTCATTCTTATCTAATTAAAAACATCATGGACGCATGGCTATGTATCTGATTAGATGCCTTTAAAAAATTAAACCCTGTGGCGGATTTTTTTATTTTAAGAACCGTCTTGATTAAGTGTTTAAAATAGATATGGGTGGGATGTTGCTGTGAAGGATTTTCTATCTCCTGGGACCACACCTCTGCATATCATAGCCAAGCTGACAAAACTTCAATATTCCCCTAAAAGATTCCTTAACAGACTCCTACATAGTTGCACATTCACATTGACCCTCCACTGGCGGGGAGCTATTGATTCCTGAGCATTTAAAGGAAGTTCAAAAGATGTTACAATTAACCTTCAACAAGTGCAGCCTCTCCCTCGATTGGGAGAGCAGAGGGAGATGAGGAACCGGGCTGCCTGATGAGTTTGTATAAATGGTTGCGATGTGGTGAAGCTGGAGCAGCAAATGAATCATGTGAATACCAATCAGTCCTGCTTGGCACAGAATCACCCAACTTCCTTTGGTAGCAGCTGGTGAGGAGTGGGGAACTGGAGTGGACCACACTGGAGAGAGTGGCGATAAAATGGCTCGCAACAATGCCGTCTTTCATGCTTCTCACAGAAGACATAAATATTTAAATGGCGCACAGAGGCAATCAGCTGGTGAAGTATCTGACTGTGCTGCACAGGAGTGTCACTTGGCTTCAAACATGTCCACAGCATGTGTGTGTTTGTGCGTGGGCGGCGAGAGGAGGCATGAGGTGGAGACAAAGATTCAGCTGACGGAAAGTTGTATCAAGTGTTTGGCCCCAATGAATCAAGTGACTTAAAAGCGTTCCATTAAAGCAGGCACTGAAAAAGCTTTCACAGCTCCTGCACTTGGAGGCCAAGCCGAGAATTCCTTGTTTATACAGTCAAGTCAACAAATTGAATGGAATCATAAGGACACTTTGTAAGGACACTTGAGGCTCAGGCAGGCTTTCCCCCATGCAGTAAAAGGATCTAGGCCTGCATTATAGCCACAAAATGCCCAAATAAATAAATGTGGCCATTTATGCCTATTATTGCAATATAAACTTCTTGCAGCATAGAAGAAAAGGTTATTCGACAGCGAGTGCAGCAATGTGGGAAACAAGTAAGATATTACTCTGTCAGTAATCACCAAAAAGCAATTATCACCAAAAATTAACACCTCTGAAAAGCATTAATTGTAACCATTCTTCTATGTATATTATACTTAAAATGCGTTTTATGAATTAATACTAAACATAAATCCCCTTTGTGTGTGTGGGTGTGTGTGCAGGAAGTGCGTTTGGAGAGGCAGAGACAGGGGGAGACAGAGTGACATCAGACCTTACGTGTGAGGTTACAAAGTGACGCAGTCGTGATGAATACAACTGCAATTGTGTTGTGAAGTGTTGGCATCAATATTACATAAACCGGTGGAATAATACGGGAAGAGAAGCACAAAACAGCAAAATTACAGGGTGAACAAAATGGAAGAATCTCTCTTTCTATTCAGCCGGCAGTTATTTTGCTTTCAGTATGAGGAAGAAACTGCTGTGCGAAGTTCATTGCTTGAATCGGAGTCTCCTCTTTACAGAGATTCGAGAATGAACTGCAGCGCAGCTCATTAGAGAAGAGTGTACTTAGTTTAGGGAACAATGCCCAAAACTGTGGGTACTTGCCTTGGATGTCATCGGTTGGATGGACATGGTGCTGGGAGAGCGCTGGAGCTGCGAGTCGCTCTCCATCTCATTGTTCTCAGTCATCATTGATATAGTGATGGAAAGAGTAGCCCAAGATACAAACCATAAAAAAAAACTTTTAACTCCTAAAACTGTGTCCAGTTGGTAGGAAACCTCCGGCTACAGCCATACAAAAGCTTGACAAAGTGTTGACAGATCCACATCACTGGGATTTGTGCGCGCTGCGAGGTGGACGCCGTATGACCATTTGCTCTCCACACACCAATTGCAAGCTTATAGGTTGATTAAACTGTTTCTAAACACACACACACACACACACACACACCAGCTGATTATATTTCGCGCATGCCATGCAAGGACAAGCATTCAGGAAAAGGTTGACCCTCGCGAATGGGTTATTGTATTGTCCCTTGATGCAATCCAATGTGGCCCAACCCTACAGTTGCAAAAGACGTTCAAATCTGCAAAACATCGATGTGGAAATATCGGCTTAATATGAACAGATCCAAACAAAGCGTGTGCTCTGGAAGGCACTAGCTAAGTGTAAATCCATGGCGAACTGTGCCCTTCACCACGGCACAGACTTAAATTTAAGCGCAATCCGGGGCACGCCTTCCCGTGCGTCTGAGGCGCATGATTGGGGCAATTTTTACAACTGCCAGGATTCATTTAGACGCAATCGGGATTGACGGTCGTGGGCGGGGGCTTATCTTAAGCCCATATATAGAATATCTCACAATTCGTAAACAGAGAGCTGGTTTTCTCTTTGAGGTGACGAGTGTTTGTAATAGGCTAAAAGCAGGATGTTGCCTCTTCATGTTCCCGCTTGGACCTTGCAGTTCTTTGAGTCAAAGCTTTAAAGGGCACCTGTATAATTCTACTGTGTGTTGCCTTTGGTGCAAATCAAAATACTTATGAAAGGCTATTGCAACTGGTTCCAATGGGTCAATTAATGATCTGGAATTTCTAAAAAAAAATTCACATATACCACAGATAAAAGTACATATATTTATAGCCTTTAAAGACTTGGCTAAAGATCATTACAAAGCCACTATAGATGCATAAAATGCAGTAATAGTGATACATATAATAACAACATAAAGTAAAATCCGGTATGTCATTATTATGAAATGTTCAAGTAATGAAAGAGGTTGGAGGAACATGTTGCAGAACTTTCTACTGCACGTTCGATGAAGCTGTGAGTCAGAAGAGGCCTCTTCTCCTTCAGGAAAAATGACCCATATAGGGTGAGCTGGACTACTTTCAGTTTGCTTTTGGAATTTTTGAGAAAATGTTTAGCCACACTTACTCTGTTATCAGTCATTCCTTGCCACTTGCCACCATGCCCTCTGAAGCACCAAATGCAGAAAATGTAGCTGTAGAGGATCAGCACCTCCTCGGATTTCAAATTCTCATTCTCACTCCCACCTGGTTTTACCTGCCTCCTGGGTCGGGTTTCTATCGATTGCCCCCTTTAGAACACACACACTTTAGATGAAAGAGAATGAAGCCATGAGGTTGTGGTCACAGCCACTGCTTTTTGTATTAACCTGATGAAGGTAAAAGACAGGGAGAGTTAAAGTAATAAGTGGTATTTTAAAGTGAGTTCTTTGCTTTTACTGCACAATTCACACTGGGATACAGGGAGGAAAATGCTAAATGTTTTAAAGTTTTTAAATCTGCATTGCATTAGTTCACCTTCAAGCCTGACATCAGAGTTTGCTCTAAGCTGTCAGGAAGTCTTAAGGCGTGGGTGTGTTAGAGAAATGAAGGAAGACAAAGGGAAACAGCCTGTTATCACATGAATTTTTGCTTCACTCAGAGCCAGGGTACAGCAGATAGCAGAGTAACTTCTGAAAGCAACACGCTGCGAAACCCCCCCCCCTCCAAAAATAACCAAAAACAAAAGCCAAGTCAAAAGTTTTCTTGTGTATAGCAGTGGATTTGCTGTCAAAAATAAACAGAAGCACAATGTCTTGGTGGGGCTGTGTGCAGTGAGCTGTGATCTGATCCCTCTTTTCACAAACACAGAAAACAGAAGAGTTGAGAGATTTGCTGAACGTAGGAAACACACACACATTGAAATTTCTCCCTCTTCTCCCACCCACCCTTCATCCTCCATGTGATAGCACAGGTCGTGGGCACGGCTGCTAAAACGAACATTAAAACAGGAGTGAAAACACATTGAGCTCTCGGTGATTTAGAGACAGGGGAAGCAATAGGAGGATGAGAGGAACAAACTGAGTCCCATGCGGCGGAAGACAGATCCCAGCCGTGACAGCGGTCGCCATGGTGCAGTCACAGGACCGGAGCTGCTGCTCTTTCCGCTGGGATAAATTGATGCCGACTGTTTATCTGTGCTTCCACCTCAGACGTGTGTACGTAAGCACACACAAATATAGAGACTTTAGCCATGAGTTTCAAAAGTCTATCATGTCTCAAACCCCAAAAGAGTCACATTTTACCCATCAGATATAGGCGTTGCTTCTTTCTTTTTTTTTGGCTGTTTGACTACAGATGAGCAAAGAGACACTTCTGCTGAGTATTTTAGTTTGTGAGTAAATTATATTAAATTATAATTCACACACTAGTTTAAGGTTCACAATTTTTACAAAACTCAAGGGAATTTGACACTAAAAAGACGACGTGCATTTGGACGTTGTCCACTTGATTTGACTAACTGCTGAAGCCTCATATTATCTTCATATGGACGTTGGGATGTATTTTTGGTGGCAAGAGGACTGTGGATTTTGTTCCCCATCGCTTGCTTTGGAAGTGTATTAGGGAGCGATCTTCTAATGACCAGTTTGAACAGGAGAAATAGTTAC
The DNA here is from genome assembly GCA_011952105.1 of Coreoperca whiteheadi. Taxonomy (NCBI): domain Eukaryota; kingdom Metazoa; phylum Chordata; class Actinopteri; order Centrarchiformes; family Sinipercidae; genus Coreoperca; species Coreoperca whiteheadi. Next base: position 6,124,767 of record CM022470.1, on the reverse strand, counting down.
AGAAAGCAAAACCTGCTTCAATGTACAAATGGGCACCTGACTATTGTTTTAAGACAGACTTGAAAAATTGTCAACCTGTCCTTTGAATTAATTTTCTATTCACTCCATGCCAGGTTTAATGGACACTGCAAGTAAGGCCCTGTAGTTTCACCTAAATTACTGTAAGAAACTGCTCCCCATAGTTCCAGTAAAAGTAATTCCATTAATGCTGCTTTCTTGACCGGGTCGCCCTTAAAAAAAAAAAAAAAAAAGATCTCAATGGGCACTTTACCCAGATCAAATAAACGAAAAAGAAAGAAACCAGTTGAGAACTGAAATCAGACCAGCAGTAATGGAGGAATCATTACAACTGGCTCATTGCTGCCCTCTGCTGCTCCAATAATGCTAAACAGCCATTACCTATAAAATAAGAACAAGTAAAAACACCAAAAAGAAAACCAGACAAGTCTTAATAATATAGGTATATATTTATTCATACGTACATATTCATTTATATCGGTTAATTGTAAAAAAAAAAAAAAAAAAAGAAAGAAAAAAGGAAGATTTACAGTAATTACATGAACTACAGTCATTGTCAAAATTGTTTTTGAAATTTCTCAGGCGTCAATCTACCTTGAACACACGCTGTTGATTTATCTCTTGCCCTCAGTCCTTATCCTCAACCTTACTACAGTGTTTGGGACCAAGCGTGCATGAAATCAACAGATCCAGAGCTTAGTAGCTCGACTAGCAGGTAAACTGGTGGAAGGTTTGACAGAAGGACAAAGAGGGGTTTGATACAGTGAGGAAAAATAAGTCTGCTGTTTTGCTTTGTAGAGCCTGTAGTGTATGTTGTACCATGAAAAGACTAATGACGGGTTCTTTCTCTTGTACATATAAAGCCATCGGGAGCAGGTTGAGTATTATTACCTGCAACGCATTGAAAGTGTTGGCCTGAAAAGCACGTTGTTAGCTGCACTGATGTCTCAGCCCGTGCCACAAACGGTGCATGAAGAGGGCAAGCAGGTGTTGCGACCATACTCTAAATCCTACGACTTTTCCTTTTTCCTCCAGTTAACGGTCTTAACCCTGGAGCACAGTGACAGAGTACATTAGATATCTCGGCCATTTTGACTCTTAGTTGTTCCCTAATCCCCTGTAAAGTCCCATTCAAACAAATCAGAACAGACTGGATTACACTGGCTTCATCTCAGCTTGTATTGTCCTGGCTGCCGTAGCTGTCAAATCACAAACCGAACAGAATCATCATTCAGTGTTTTTCCTGTTGGCATACATCTTAAACACGAACAGGGGCATTTGAGGGTGATCAACATTCACTGTGACCACATGGGTTTACCAATTTCTGTCTTGTTTGATGCATTTGGGAAGGGTGCATTATGGGAGGGGGTATTTGGAAGAGCAAGGCATACAAATTAAGGAGAGAGAAGCACGCTTATGGGAGAAAAAAATTGATTCTGCTCAAGTGGCACACAATGCCTGAATTGCCATCCCGAGGACTTCTCCTTGATGGAAACATTCAATAAGTAGAACCTACATCATACATGTCATCATGAACTCCTCCTCAACTCACATTTAAAAAAAATCCAACTCAAATTTCAACATTTACTACAATTGCACTGGCGCCAACACTTCCCCTGGACAAAGGCTACACTCTGGACATTTAGTAACAATAAACTTTTATATAAAAAAAACAAACAAAACCAAAAAAAAACAACAACCCACAAACACCATCAGATCAAAACTGAGGACTGGAAGAGGACTCAAAATCAGCTTGGAGAGAATGAACGCATGACTTCAAACACAAAGCAGGTGCAATCCAAACCACACCAAAACAGAAATGCAAAAGGAGAGAAAAGGTAGAGATCCAGAGGAAAGCAGAAAGAAAAGCAGTAAAAGACACAGTTATAAAATGAAATGGGAAGAAAAAGAGACAAGGAATAAAGCAGGTGCAAGTGCAGGAGAAGATAAGAATAAGGATAAGAAAAGGCTTCAATACTTCATAGAGTGGGGGCCTGAAGTCCATTATAGCCCTCCATCGTGACAAAAATGATTCCATCGTATCCGTCAGCAGGCCAGAATTGTGCGCTCAAGATTCAGTTGAGTTCCTCTTGCAGTGACTCCGCCGGCCGATCCTGTCTTTACCTCCGGCCTCCGGTCACAGGTGGCAGGGTGTGGCACGCTGTCACTCCGTCCCCTGCAAAGCCTCATGGGAGTTGAGGAGTCGGTGATGCCAATCCAACGTCGGGCACGTCCTCCCACCGCCGCGTGTGGCTCACCAGTTCCTTCTCATCAGAACCGTTGCGAAAACAAGAGCAACTAAATGAAATCAAACTAACTGAAAAATATACTTACTTTGATTGTTTTCAGTTGGCTTTTTCGTTCCATTGTCCCTTGTCTGACAGCATTAATTCATGTAGTGATGTCAGACTTTTTTTTTTTTTTTCCCTCCTTCTGTTAACCGAGTGTCTTTAGAACTTTTCTGTTGCTGACATGAGCTTTCACAGGCCAGCATCAGTTCTTCCATCAAACTCCAGATTAAGTACCGGCTCATTTTGACTGTCCAAAGCTCCAGCAAATATTCTAACACACACCTGTAATTAAACAAGCATGTGTGAGGTTCACCACAGCTCCCTCAGAAAGAGCCATCGACCGCGATCTCTGCCCCATCGCATATCGTCTTCTGTTGGTTAGCTGGCTTCGACTCTCGGACTCCAGCCCTCGTATATTTACAATTATATTTTAAAAAACTAGAGGTGTTACATGCAACATTTGGCATCTTCTCGAGTCCCCACTTGTGAGTCTTAATTGGTGTCCATTTTTAGAAAAATATTAAACTTTCTCTTTTTTTATTCAGTATATTGAAGCTTCTGATTGTAACAGAGAGACAGAGAGAGGTGAGGGTACAGGTGTAGCAAGCTCAGTGTATGCAAGTAAGGGAAAATGTGTATGTGTTGTTAGTAAAATGCCAGTCTTAAATTCTGAGATGGCGGTCCTTGTAAAGTGTTTCATCATTGCTTTACTGTAAGTGCAAATAGCTGCAAGTATGTTTAAAAAATTTTTAATAATAACAAAAATTCACAAAACAGGCTTTCTGCTGCTTTCTATGTGTGAGCTGGGGGGTGTCAGCAGTTTACTGGCTGCGCCGCCACCCCTTTTTGAAATAAACAGCCTGCAGAACAAAGCTAACGCAGGTCTTACTCAAGTGCAGTTCCCGTCTAGAGGTAGCTGTAAAGTGACCTTCAACACCGAGGGAAGTATGTGTGAGAGGTTAACAGGGATTTTTTTTCCCCGATCGTTTCAATGTTCTGTTTAGAGGATATAACTGTAATCGGTCTCAAAGTGCTGAATAAGTAAAGAGTATAACTCCCCTGAAATACGGAGCGATATTTGATGTGAACAGCTTGCCATGTAATTATTTAAAGAATTCTTTTGTACTTTGTTTGATGAAGCGTTAAATCCCTTAACAGTGGTGATCACATTTGATATTTACATAACCCTCTTTGTAATACTGGTTTGGCTATTGAACACAGACCAGGAATGTTCAGTTAATCTGTGTATGCAAGTATGTCTGCACATCAGCTTGTGTAAAAGCCTGTCGCGTATGCACTGCATTATGTGTGTGGTGGAGAGATTCGGGAATGTTTTCTGGGAAAGTTACCCGAGACCCTATAGCATTATTTGGCTCTCCCTCTCTCTGCAGCTCCAAAATGGGCAGGGGGGGGACACACACACACACCAGCATGTAGTCTATGACACGGGGCCGATAGGGGGACAGCAGGTCAGGGGGTCAAGTGACGGGCTGCGTGGGAGCGTGTACGAGGGACACGGGGAGAGGAAAGAGGGGTTGTTGTCTTTGCATCATAGCAGGACACAGCAGCGGCAAAACCTCTGACGGCTGCCCCCTACGGAGGGGGGCGGAGTGACGGGGGCGAAGTATGCATGCACTTTGATGTTAGGCAGGTGGGTCTGTGGAGAGAAAAGAAAGAAAAATAGATGGAAATGTGTTAATGGACCATACAAATACTTGGAAAGCTGCACCAGGAAGCTTAATACAACACCCTGAAATCATGTCACATGTCAATAAATGCAGATTATTGAAAACAAACTCATGTTTTCCAACCAAGTCAGAATGTGATTGATTTGTATCAAAATGCTGATGAGACCAGTTATCTCTGGACAGTGTTCCCTCCCTGCTGTCGAGCAGACAGTACGTATGTCACGCTTTAGTTTTGATTTATCACTTCTGGTGGGTGGAGCGGTGACTCAAAAACCAGAGTTTAATTTGGACAAAATATATGAATCTATGACATCTGTCTAGAACAGTCTCCTCAAATGCTTCCTTAAATCCGGCTAATAGGAAAGTGTATGTTTTCATAAAAAAAAAAAATAAATCTCAGCTACTAACCATCTCAAACAAACGGGGCTGCGTGGACACATAGTGTTTCTTGGTGTGTTACCGCCACACCTTGATCAGGAGAATAGTGTGAAACCAGAGGCAAGGATGTAGAATGAGTCACCTGTGTGCACGTGTGAAACCAAAGCGGGACCCACTCATAAACAAAACTGCTACACAGCGCTATAAGAGGTGTTTCTTACTATATTACTGTGTGTCGTATCATTGATCAGGGATAGTGTTAGTGCACTGTTTTGTGGTAAAGGTCTATCTTAATCAATAACATTCCACAATACAAAACTACAAACACACAGCCAATGGGCAGTGACTAGGATGTAGAGTATATACATTTAGGAGTTCCAAACCATCAAACCATTCAACATAAAGGCAGGTAAAATGTAAAGATTATGTGACACTGACCCATGAATACAATTATGCACCAAAACGGCACATGTGAAGTTCACAAAATGAGTGTTTACATTACATTCTACATATGAAAGAGTGCCTACTCACTGTTGTTAGCCCACACAACTCACCCTTAGTCTCTTGATGCCGGCGCGTGTGATCTGCTGGCAGTCGTAGAGCTCAATGCGATCCAGGCTATGGCAGCTCTTCAGGTGCTCCAGTGACGCGTCTGTGATCAGGGGGCAGTTGTCCAGCTCGATCACCTCCAGACGGTCGTGAGCACAGGGGCCGCTGCCGAGGTGTCTGATGCCATCATCAGTGATCAGCTCACAGTGAGACAGACTCTACAGGAACACACACAGTAAGGCCAACACAGGAGCTCCATTACTCACGTGTCTGCTCGAACAAGCTGTGATTCGGTGCTTGTAAATGCTACGGGAGCAAAATATGTTTAAGTGGCAGGAGCACACTCACCAGGACTTGCAAACGAGGGCAGTGGATAGACAGCTGGATGAGTGTGCCATCTGTGATCTGATGCAAAAATAAAAAGTGACAAATGTGATGACTTCAGTCTCCATACAACGAGAGTGGAAAAGGGGTATTTGTGTAAACAGTATTTGTGTTGCTCGAATTGTTTATTTACCTGCACACATTCTTCTAAATCCATCTTCTCAAGCTCATGACAATTCTGCAGGAGAGAAAGAGACAATAAACAGAGAGAAACTATATGATCTAATTTGGGTTTGTGGAGGTTTAGATTTTTTGGGACAGGATTTTTGACATTTTCTTTTGTCCTGGATGTTTGGGGTCCAAAAAAGAAATGTGACGTCAACTTCAAATATTCTAATCTGTTAGCAGCAGCAAGAGTCTGTGTTTGCATGCAACCAAGAGGCAGATGCCGCACTCACCCTTGCTAATGTAGTGAAGCCCACGTCAGTAAGCTGAGAGCAGCGAGCCACTTCCAATATTCTGAAAGGAGAAAGCGGGGAGCAGAGTGATACAATGGCATCGCTAACACTCGGTCACTCTTTGGGACTTTAACGGGATCTACAGTCGCAAGGCTTGAGATAACTTTACTGCAGAAAGGTCCATTTATTTATATTCAATATCTCCAATATTAACTAAATTTTAACTGCAGGAATAAAGAATTAATCAAGATCTTAATTATTTTCAGACAATAAATCCATCCCTGCAAGACATTTAATGAAAAAACTGTCTTAAAATCTTGTTTTGCAAGAAATCAAAAATTTGAATAACACTTGTTTCCAATTAAGTCTAAGTTTCAGCCATTTCAGAAGAGTCAATCAGAGAACATTCTTGACATCAAGTTTAATACATTGCACTCAAGAGAAATCGCTTCACAGCATAAGACGGATAATTACTCACAGTAACAGAAAGTAAAATAGTAAGAGCTTAAGACTTGTTTTAAGATTAAATGGAAAGTTTTTTAGGGGCTTTTGCAGAGTCTAAGAAGTGGTGCACAGTTAAATTCAGAGTGAGGGTGTGTGTGTTTGGGTGTGTAAATTCACCTGAGGCGGGGGCAGTTCTGCCCGAGGGCGTGCAGGATGGCATCTGTGATATTGGCACAGCCCGACACACACAGAGACTGCAGGCGGTGGCAACCCCGGCAAATTGTGATGAGGCCCTCATCTGTGATCTGCTGCTCACAGAAAGTGTGTGTTTGTGTGTGTGGAGTCACTTTAATCCACATCCACTGTGAGATGTGAAAACATACCAACTTTTCCTGAGCCCACTAGTAGCTATGCATCAAAAGCCATCAGTGTATGACTTAACATACAGTATTATTCATGTAGCACCTTAACACTCAGCTAATGAGAACAATGTCTTTTCCCCTGCATTTTCTGTTTTAAGTATTGCTCAAGAAAACTCAGTGTAGATCAGGCAGAGGAAGAACAGGTGAGAAAGAGCTGGGCAAGAGAAAAGGAAGAGGAGAGAATATCAGTGTAACAAAGAGGAGGAACAACTGAGGCAACGTGAGGTGATGAGTTCCTGAGGTGTGACATGAGATGGAGAAGGAGGACGAGAAGAGCATTCAGGTGATGATGAAGAAGGGGGATTTTGGAGACAAGTACAGCCAGAAAGAAATATATGCATTATGTGAGCAGGCTTCACAGACTACTGGCTATATGGACTGGATGTCCACAATGGGCTTTGAGTTGAAGAGCACAACGTGCACTTGGTGCCAATCAGCCAGCACCCTGGAAAGTAATCAACAGTGTTTTTGTACTTTTTAATTTCATGCCAAAAGACAAAATGCTGGGGTTTCATAACAATGTTCATAACAGAGAAGCACTAATTTTAAACATGACTAGAAAGAGTCATTGAAATTGCAAAACAGTTGTGTTTTTCCAGATTAAATTGGTTCATCTTCTAGCCTTGTTAACTGTACTTACTGAGCATGTCTGCAAGTTGAGTGTGACCAGCTCTGGACAGTGAGCCCCAATATGCTTCAGAGCCTCATCCTCTAGCTGTGGAAGAGTGTTGTTCAATATATTAGAAACACCTCTTGGTACAACACAATACCATTCAACAGCACCGTAAACTACAGCCTCTAAAAGGACCATAAAGTTGAATCGACACCTCTGGCAACGGAGTGTATATGTTGTGGTTTGTTTTGTCCGTTAAACTAATGATTGGCGACATCTTCATAGAAATACGTGGTTGTCTTTTCACACTGTACTGTCGACCGCTGCTATACCAGGATGGCACTATATGAAGGCTTTTGCATTTTCTGAAAACAGCGACTGGCAGTCTTTCCTCAGAAACATCCTCCCATGTTGCAAAAGGAAGTGATGCATTTTATGTTTACGGTAACAGCAGCTGAGTTCTACTTGGAATAACAATACGAGGAACTTGGTAGAGTGATAAGTGATGGCCATTATGACGAAACATACACATAAAAAACAGTGCCACATACATAAGTGCAGTGTTGAGAAATAAGAACGGTGCACTTTAAAGGCCACCAATGGTACCAAAAAATCAAGTTGCTTTCAGGTTAATCCAGTTAAGTTTTAATCTGAATCAAATCAGCTGCAACACATTGTGCTCTGAGCACACACACCATCACCCTTGGTCTGCATTTCCAGCTCATACTCAGCCTTTTACCATACCTGTGTGCATCCCTTGAGGAAAAGGCCTTTGAGTCCAGGGCAGGAACGCACCAGGGCCTGGATGCCATCCTTGGTGACCTGATCACACCAGGAGATGTTGAGCTGCTCCAGTAGGGGACATCCCTCACTGGCAGGAGAAAATTGGGAAAGGACAGGTGAGAGTTGGGGGAAAAAAAAGCAAGGAAAAGATAGCTAAAGAAGAACACAGCAATGAGAGAGAGGGAGAATATAGAGAATATACTCTGAAAGTACACAATACTGGAGAAATCTTCCTGATAAAGTACCTTTTGTACAATCCACATACATTATAAAATGTATAGAAATGTTTTAAATCTTTAAAATGTTTAATAGAGGAAATCAATGAGGGATAACAGTTGGTATCTAAGGGTGTTGAATAAGGATCCTCAATATGTTGTAAAGTCAGTGGACGTAAACACCCCATTGTTGACCCTACACACCTGAGAGCTTTGAGTGACAGGTTGGTGATTGAGGTACACGAGGCGAGGTCCAGGTGCTTCAGCTTTGGACAGAATTTACTGAGGCTATTGCACGTGCTGCAGAAGAGAAAGACGAACGTTTGGAAGGAGGAGTGACATCATGATACACTGGCACCACAGAACAATGCACACACCTGTCAGTGATCTTGGTGCAGCCGTTCAGACTAAGCAGCTCGATGTTCCTGCAGTTCTGCGAGAAAGTCCTACAGGAAAGAAAAAAACAAAAACATTTATGTGATGCCAGTCAAACTGAACTGAACAGAACTTCCCTGTCTCTCCCTCCCCAGAATCGTAACTAGAAATAGAATTTCTGTCAGGCCACGTCCTCGGCAAACTCACCTAAGGGCGCTATCACCCACGCCCAGGCAACCTCGCAGGCTCAGCTTCCTAAGGAACCCCCCACATCGCTTTGAGATGTTCTCCACCACCCGGCCCTGCAACAAAAACAATCCACGCCTGCTGTACTTGCTTGTACACCGTGACTTAAAGTAATGACATATTAAGAGTGAAGTGTGAAGGGAAAGTACACAGCAAAGATTGAAGTTACAGGTAAGAGTAAAGTAGATGGAGAGCGGATTCACTCACCTCAATGTCCCTTTGAAAGTCAAAGAGGTCGATTCGTTGCCAGTTGCTACCATCCAAGGCCAGAACATTCCAGGACTGAGAGCAAGGAGGGAGAAACAGGAGTTTAGGGTCCAGATTTTTTTCAAACATACCACATACACACACAGTAACAACCACATGCACACACCTTGTGAACACAGACTCACCCGTGAGACCTGGGCACAGCGACAGAGTGTCACCACATCCAGAAAGGAGAAGATTCTGGAAGACAGACAGGGATGGTTTAGAGACCCTGATCCCCGCTGCCAGAAGCTTCCTCTTTACCGTAGACTCTGCCCTCAATTCAGCCCTGTGTCTGCTTCCACCCACAGCACGAGGGTCTGACTAAATCAGCTAATATTGTCTTTGACGGTCGGCAGGAGAGATGTGTTTACCCTGTTTGCAGGATAGACGTGTTTACTCAAAGTGAGGTCCTGGCGGGGAAGACACACAATCTGCTTCTAAGAAACAGAGCTGGAAACTTACTATAAAATCCTTCAATGCAGCAAAAGCTGCACTATGGTTGAAGCAGGGATACGGTGAGTCCCAGCACAGCCTGCCAGCCTCACAAATCAGGGCGCTAAACCTGGCCAAGTAGCACAGAGTCAGCAGCCGCCGCACGGGCAGCTTGGCGGGCAATGCCGAGGCTTGAGTTATGGCCTTAATTTTCTGTTTGCTCAGGGGCTCTTGAGATGGGGGTTTTTTTAATACCTGAAATCAATTTGAATGCTTTATAGCCTCAAGCATCTGTTTTTAATTACAGTTTTAGCATTGGGGAAGCAGAGGAAGGGTGTGGAACGACAGGAAATTTGCATCCTGGTGGTTAGTTTAGTTGAAATATTTGCTAAAGGGCAAGTGAGCACACAGTATATGATCGCGAGATGCACAGTGCGTGTGTTTGTTTATTTCTGTTTGACGATTGTAGAGGGAAGAGGGTGGTGCGAGGCCAATTGTGCCTTTGTGCATGATTGGATGTGCTGTTCGGGAGCGAAGGCGGGGAGGTAAGTGTGGAGTATGCAACATGCCATTTTTGCTAGAAAAAAACTGCAGACCGTCTGATTGAAGTGTTTGGAAATGTCACTCACCGTAGCAACAGCTCCTTAGGCAGCTTCTTATTGATGACCGCCTCATCGCTGTTTGTGAACATCTGAAAGGGTGCAGAGGATAATATTAGTCCTGGCAGTCTGTTTGAACATAACTGGGGCCCCCTCCATCCACTCATCTCACTCAAGGACAGCGCAGCATATAAGCAAGGATAAATGAACCTAATCTCATCAGCTGAGATAGATTCAGTGTAAAGTCTTGGAAAACACTGAGGTAACAGGAGATAAAGAAGCACAGGAGACTAGATGTTGTATCTTATAGGACTTTTTACTGTCAACTACAGAGCTGTGATGGCCTCTGCTTTCATGTAATCCTTTCTGCATGCATATGCTCTCCTTACTTCCTGTGTTGTTCGCACTGTTGAATTTACACCAGCGTTCCACATCAGCATGTACTGAGAATGTACACTAAAATTGGTTACACTCTTGCAACTCTCAGACGAATTGCTCCAGTGTCTGGAAGCAGCTAATGGATTTCCACACAGATAATTGCATGCTGTGTGAGTGCAAAGACTAGCCTATAATCCAGAGAAAAAGCCTCAGTACACAAAGAGACAATAAATTTGCATAAGACCCACTTAGATACACACACACACACACACACTCACTGAGGACTTGCCATAATTTGGGAGAAATCATATTCTTCTAGACTATAAAATACAAAATTTTGAGACAATGACGTTTGGGAGCATCCACTCAGTCACAACAAGGCGACTGAAGAAACATCTGGTCCAATCCATTTTCCTCCACAGATTTAGAAAGATAAATCTAAACCAGGGACAGGGTAATTGAGGGGTGGGGACTTAAGTGTGTAAATAAAAAGCGCAGGAAGGCACATGTTATTTACAAGAGGCAAACATCTGTGACAAGATCAACAAGGAATTTGCGCATCCTTATAGGTACAAATATGAACAATTCATGATCCAAAAGTTTGTTTATTGTGTTTAAATAACATAAATAATTTATGGGTGTATTCTGTGTGCTATTTTGATTATGGATGCCCATCCTAAAACCACATTCACAATAGCTTACACACTTAACCAAACCTATTCATCAGCTCGCAAAAACAAACTGTCAGATTTGCCTGTTTAAAAATCCTTTCAGCTCTGGGTCAAAGCCGCTCTACGTCTCGCTGATAAACATACAAACTCCACACACACACACACACACACACACACACACACACACAGCTATCTATGCAGGGGTTGCCTGCCAGCGCAGATGTGTAAAATTTTAAGAGAGGAAGAAGGGACCGACATTTCTCGTTTGGATCTGGGGCAAACTGACTCCGACAGCACGCCTTCCATGGCACTACTTTCTGGCCAAATAATCAAGGGCCATTTCCAAAGAACCAGATGTGCATGGTCGACGGGCATACACTGTCCCCGTTTGTACTCTAATATAAAATGAACCTGATGCTGCATGAATGTGAGCATTATGTTTTCTCCACTGGTCAGCTATAGTCAGTGAAGCAGGCTGGCAGGAGGTAAAAAGCTGGGTGAGCTGTAACCTCCAGCTAGAGATCATTGTAAAGCAAAACAAAAAGTGCTAATATTCTTTAGAAAAAACGTTTCATATGTTGTTCCTCATATTAAATTTAGATCAGTCTGACACATGTAACTGTTATGTACACTATGGCATTAAATTAGTGGCTAAATTAGGTTCAGATATTTAGTTTATCCTTCCCTACTTCCATGGAAGCAGTTAATCAGGACAACTGATATATGAAATGCCCAAGAGACAAGCCAACATTTTACAGATTTTCTTTGTTACCTGCAGTTTAAACTGCTTCAACAATTCTTTTATCACTACACACCCAATTATAAACAACATAGTGTTACATTTAACCACAATATGGTTATTATTTACATATTCCTTTTGACTGGGAATTCGAATTAGGGGTCATTAATGCCGGACTACTTTTTTTTCCAGGGCTGGTATAGAACAGATCAGTATTTACTGCAGAGCAGTAAAGCCTGGCTGAATACAACAGTCATTTTCTGCCAATGCCAAGTAAACCTCTCACAGGCAGACAGAACCAGAATCAGCTTTATTGTCAAGTAGGTTACACACACACACACACATATATAAATAAATAACTATAAAGAAGTATAAAGCAACATACAGCAAATACAGCAATACAAGACACTCGACAAGTGTCTTTATGTCTTAAAGAAAAGAGGGCATTGCACGTACACACGTTCAAAATATACACACTGACCATAAAGCCCATACTAGACAACTTGAAAGGATGACCGGTAATTATTCCCGTTCAAACTAACAACTATAGCATAGATATCCCCTCAACAGGAGCAAAAATGTTCACTTTTATTTTGAAGGCAATTTCGCACCACTTCCGTTTTCTCCTGTGCCAAATCCGGTTAACTTGACACGGCAGCTCTACCGCAGCTGTCGGGCCAGAAGGTAACGGCCTGAATCTTCTGAGTCGTCAGCTGTTGCACTGTTAAAAATAAATAAAACCACACACAAATCCCACGCTAGCTGGGGATTAAACAGCACAAAGTGCACAGGCTGCACAGCCCAATGTCAACGGCCGGATACATAGCATTTGAGAACAAGTTTTCACCAAAATATTCAGCTACGCTTCGGTCTGCGACACAAAGTTTATGGTAAATTCTGCAGAACAACAACAGTGTAGCCCGTGCCTGTGTGTGTGTACATGTGGCCCTTCTGCTACCACTGGGCCTATAGGCTGTGGTGCGTGTTACACTGTGGCAGCTCGGGCCCATTTGTTGATAGTTCTGTGCTAATACGGGGTGCATGTAGCCGTTACAACCCGAGGCCCCCACAACCGCAGCGGCCACCGACAAGCACAACAATCCGGCTCGTCGGACACAAGTCGTATACAATTCCCACCACGGCAGATACGCGGACGAATGCAAGACAGCTACAGTTTCTTATTACAGTGAAGTCAACAAATCCCGTTCCTTATAAATGTGTTTGTGTGCGCCGGAGCGGTCCTCGGCGTGGACCGTGTAGCCTCAGCGTCTTTGTTTTGACGGCGCAAAAAAGGAAACGAGGACAACAGTTTGGGACCTTTAAAAAAAAAACAACCTCATTTATTTATAAACAGCACGGCCGACTTTGTGATGACTGGAGTTGTGTGTGCTCGACGAAATGACACGCCGGGCCTAGCCTATATAGCCTATGTAGTTTGAATAAAACGACAGCGTTTGACCTAATCCCAAACACTGACTGCGGAAGCTGCAGCAACAGCCTCAACACAAGCGCCGCCGGTCACAGCGTAGGCCCACAGCCACACGTTTCTATCAGCTGCGTGTAAATGTGCGCCAATGACTGCCAGCCAACTCACCTCAAACCGGCTCCGCGAAACGCCGTTTACCTCCTTCCCCATGTCGGACGCTGGCTAGCTCACCGACTCAATGAATTCGGTCCAGGCGAAGTGAAATGCAGATACGGGCCCTCTTCCTGCCGTTTCCCCTCCGCGACTATCATGCTACCGTCCTCTCGGTAGCTCCCGGGCTGCGGCGTCGTTGGGTTTTTTTTTTGTCGGCCTGTAACACAAACGGCAAGAACCTCTTGTTTCTGATAAAAGAAAACAACAACAATATGGGCTACAGGCAGCGGCCAGCCAAGCCAGTTCTCTTATCTGCTCGGTTCGCCCTCTCCTTCTCCTCCTCCTCCTCCTCCTCCTCCTCCTCCTCCTCCCCCTCCTCCCCTGCACAGCCTTCCATCCATCCACACAATAGCACGACAGGAATAGGATCTGCCGGCCTACAATTGAGCTGGCGGGCTCCTACACCACTTAGAAATATTACATATATGCCCAAACAACACCACCGGGCTGTCTCGCTTACTTGTTGGCTGGTTCTTTAAGCAACCCTCGCGGTGCGGGTCTAGCGGGGCCACGAGCTCAGGAGCGAAGGTGGATATCAAAGTGGGACCGTGACAACCCTTTTGCGGCCCGCGCTGCACGCATCCCCTGACAGAGGCAACGGGATTCAGGGCTGGATGGTCTATGACATGTATCGACACCGCCCAAGCCAAATAGAGACCAGTTATGATACGTGAGTGTAGATATAGTTGATCTAAAATAACAAACCGCCTATCTTAAGTGCATTTCTAATAACTTCCACTTGAAGTCCCTGCCACTGAGATTTGGGCCAAAGCTTTCATCATTTTTGCCACTTTTAAGATTCGGGTGCTATAACAACCTGAGTCTGTCATGGCCCATTAGCCATGTAAATGCTCATTCACTCCATTCTGTCGCGCTTGTTATTCCCAAGCCTGCCTAACTTTGCAGGCACTGTAGGAAGCGCCACTTCCTTGTTTCTCGCTGGCCACGCCCCGGTTGGACCCCGGATCCAATCGGCATTCAGGGCGACTGCTCGTCATACTGGGGAACACATGCTCGACAACATTTCAATGTCGCCTGGAGTGCCATGATAATGCAACCGAGGGGACTTTTAGTTTTACTTGTTCCCCGTGGGTTTTTTAAATGCTTTTTGATGCAAACACCACGCACAGTAACTGTATAATTGCTGCCCCAGGTGAAACTCTTATGCTGTCTTTAGAAAGTAGCCTACGTGTTAGAATAACAATGTGTGCAATCGTTGTAATATTAAAGTTTCATCACACTGGGATTGTATTTTACGAGGTCCAGCTGCCATAGCAAACACTTTGTAATCCATTCAACAGCTAATGTAAATGGTGTCACCCATATTAATGAAATAGTTTGCCTTCAATAAGTCAATATGATGAGTTTCCCATTAGCAGTTAGTCCTTGTAATATAAGGCCCAACTGGAACAGCACAAATCCAGTACCAGAGGGACATGTGTGGGAGCTTGAGTCACATAGATCTTGAAATGATGTTTGACTGCAGTTAATGTTATCAACTTGACACATGGCTCACTTTATGAAGTCCTTATAAAGACTTCAGTGGTGTTTGTTATACTGGTGCTAAGTCGGACTTAGACCTAACCCCTGACTTGTGCCTTTGACGCCAATTTAAGCGATGTTTTTGGTCACATAATAGGCACTCCTTCGTGCAATATCAAAAAGCCTTCATATAGTAAATGGCTGGATTAACCTGCTGTGGGTTTCTGGGGTACAAATAATGCATTGGCGGGACCCTATTAACCACACACTCCTCCCAATCTCTGTGCAATGTTTACACATTTTTATCGTGCTGTATTTGCCAGAATATTACCTGGCCCCAGTACTGCTGTGGAGTAATTTGATTAAACACATTAATCAGTGAGATAAAGCAGGCCTTAAAACTAGATTTTGACACAGGGGCCTCCTCTAGACAGGCCCTGAAAGTCGGTTGATATTGTGTGTTGTTTGGCAACCTCCATAAAACATCAAGAAGAAGATGCTGTGCTTTGGTGGTGTATGTTCCTAAACATATTAAATTAGCACAAATCAGCATAAAGCTTGGAGCTTTCAGGGCCTTGAGACAGTTGCCCACTTTTCCTTTTGGTAACCCAGCCTTGCCTTTATTGCTTCCTGCATGTTGAAAATGTAAAAGCCACCATGCTAATGATACTTCCATTTTCTGTGAGCGTAGTGCTGTGTGTTCTTTATTCATTTGAAATGTGCCATCTGAAAATCCTGTAATACTTGACTGGTTAAAACAATCTTTTCCCTGTGCAGATGGATACATTTCTCTAGTTTGCGTCGCTGGCGCGCTACCACGAGTACAGTAGGCGGGCTGTGTGTTATGATAGGTCGTTGCTTAGATACGCCCAAGATTGACAGCGTTCCGGTTTCCGGTTCATTCCGTTGTGCGCAGAAGTTGCTAGTCACAGGAGCCACAATGGCGTTTGTAGTCTCCTTCTGATAGGGCTGTGGATGATATGAAATCCACTAGCATCGCCCTAAATATAGGCCTGGTTGATTCCCAGAGCCATTGATAATAAACTGGAACATCTACTGCACACGAAAATACTATGATTTCTAATCAATATTGAATTTATAGGGGATAAAACTTACATTAAAGGGAACATGTAAACAGTACCAACCGGGTCAAGTTTTCATTTTGTTCGAGAAACGAGCGTCTTTTAATGAAGGCATTTGCTTGTTTCTGAATGCTAAGACCGTAATTCTGTGGAATAAAAACACCTTAACTTAACTTGGCACCGGACAAGGACACCTTTCACAAAGGGACTTTTTTCTTTTTTACGAGTCAGCTCGCTAGCCGCCGAGCATTAGCTAGCTGTGCTAGCTAAATTGAGACGGAGACGACACCACAATGCTCCGATGCTTGGTTGGGATCTTCTTCATTCACTGACTAATTCAAAGTACATACTTTACAGCACTGGAAAACCGCCGTGGCATTTTTCTGCTTTGAAGAACTGTGTTGGCGATCTCAACGGGATGAATTGGCACTGAGGAGGACTGGACGTGAGCGGCCTGGTGTGTTTATTTTGTGTATTTTCTTGCCCTGTTTCTGCTTAGTAACACTTTTGTTTTGGCATTTGGAGTAGCTACTGTTCTCCTGTGAATGAATTGCCTGGACCACCGAGGCCTAGTCGCAGGAGAGGTACCGACGCCGGCGTGAGGGATGCCTGGGTCGGACCGACACCATGGGACCAAGAGGAAGCCGGAATCGAACATCAGCGGTGTGCCGCACCAGAACCAGGCCGCGACTCATACCTCTGCGGGAGACAAGACGAGCAAAGACGCCAAGGTGCAGTTAAAATCTCCAATGTCCTCTTCCTTTTCGAAACGCAAACGGCATAAATCAACCAAACATAATCGTGAGTCCTCGGCGGCGCCCGGACCCGAACATTTTACCCTCGGCGATTCGGCGCCACCTGGTGTCAACACGGTGAAGCCTCTGGTGGAGTACGATGATATCAGCTCCGATTCGGACACTTTCTCGGACCCACCGTCCTCCAGGCCTTCTGAGAGGGGGGGCGGGGACCGACTGGAGCCCTCACCAGACTACGATAGGGACGAAGTCGACAGAGAAGCTGGCGGTAGAGAGAACAGGGGGCACAGACACTCCCGAAAAAAGCCCAAGGACCCTAACAAAGTTAGAGACTCTGGGAATGGGGAACGTGGGTACAAGAAAAAGAGCAGCAAAGAAATTGAGAAGGGGAGTTCTGGAAAGAGCAAGGAGAAGGCTGCCTCATCAGGCCCATCATCCAAACGCCAGGTCCAGCCAGAGGCTGACTCTAAACGTGGGGAGCTGATGCTCTCCACCCAGGTACAGCCTGCAGCCAGTGTAGGTAGCACTACTTCCTCCACATCCTCATCACGCAGCAAGGAGAGCAGCCGCTCAGGGAAGTCTCGCAAAGACAAGCAACAGCGGAGAGAAGGCAGAGGGGAGGCCAGCCACAGCTCCTCCCAGAGGACCAGAGCAGACAGGAGCCACCGCAAGTCCGCCAAGAGCCACAAGTCAAGCCCTAAGGGCAAGTCTTCAAGTAGGGGGAGCCCTCGCAGGAAGGCCACCAGCTCTGCTCTTTCGCCCAGTCCCAGAAGAGGGGCTGGCAGCGAGAGTCCACAGGGCAGTGGGTATGGGCAGCAGGGGGATGACAGCTACACCAGACGCAGGGTAACCCAGAAGAGCCCCAGTCCCTATGGGGATATGTCTCGCCGCAGCAGACAAAGATCAGACAGCCCCTATGGCAGCAGACACAGGTCCTCCAGCTATGAGAGGGACAGCAGCCCTTACTCAAGGAGGCGCTCCATCAGCCCCTATGGGAACCGCAGGTCCTCCAGCACCAGCCCCATGTCACGGTGAGTATATGCCGTCGTGCACGCTTAAAATCTTGGAAACCCTTTTTTGGGAATATTTTTTTGAGACGTTAAATAGCTTACACCCACACTCAGACACACATGTTGATAGGGGAAGCTTAAAATATCAAAGGCCATGGTGAGTATTTCATAGAAGAGAAGACCAATTTACCCATCAAGCCATCTTTGGTGGTGTTTTTGAATAGTCCTGACACATATCTTGATTATTAATGTTTTTAGGATCCAGGTTACTACTTATTGAGCAATTCAATTAAACAAAGGAGCAACCTGCATTGTAAATCGGGCAGACCTGTTGAACTTGCAGAGCCCCTTTCACTCCAGCAAAATATTCTCCCTGTTGAAGGGTGAGAAAATTTAAAAGGATGGGAGGTATTGTCTAGACAGGCAGGTGACAGCATGGTTTACCTTCAGCCATCTTATTTTACAGTGCAAAATGTCAGTAAACCATGAGCTTTGGCTACCATGAGGTGGATAGGGCACGGCAACCCTGGTCTGTGCCGTTCATGTAACCATCAGAGACTTTTGCCGATGATGATTACATTTGAGTAGATGAGACAAATTTAAAGGCAACTTTTAAAAAACGGCCTGCACCTGGTGGTGACAAAACTTAACATCGTTTGATAGGTAATAAATCAATAAGTTATATTTTCATGTGTAATACCATGTTCATATTTTCCCCACATCATACAAAGCCAGTCATCATTTCCAGTTGCCACATTTGGTTGAAGGAATAGAGCTGCACCTTTTGAGTTTATATTTTAGATAATTATTTGTACCAACAGAATAATAGAGCCTTGATAAGTTGAGAAATGGATGGAGAAATGTTCGCCTGGTTATTCAGAGTTTTCCTTGTCTTTATTTTGAGGAAAACAGTGGAGTATATATGTGACTGGAATGGAGTCGAAGCACATGTAAACTAGAAAATACAGACAAGAAACAAGCTGTATCACTTCAAAGTCTGTCAGAGGTTTAGGTTTTGAGAGCAACCGTTGTTTCACGTTTGTCTTATTTATGTCTATATTAACTTCTTTTACATTCCAAATCAAAAGGCCCACATGGTTTTGATTTCATTATGATGTGATCGTCGGCCATTTTATTTTGTGATGGAAGAGGTGGTTTCAGTTTACTACCCACTCTGTTCCCTTTTTAAACATTTTCAAAATGCATGAAGCGTGTTTTATCCTACTTTCTGACTTCTATAAAATGCAGTAGAATCTAAAAAGTTCATGGCATTGTTTGACATTTTTAAAAATGTTTTTGTTTTATTTAGACGCTCTGGCCGCTCCAGGAGTCGCTCCCCTCTGCACTACTCTTCTTCCCGTCGCTCATCCTCTCGGTCCCGTAGCAAGAGGCATACTTCCTCTGGTGGAGCAGGGGGCAGCTCCCACAGCGCCCGGCCAACTAGCCGCTCCCCTCCTGCCTCCCGCCTGCCGCTTAACTCCAGCCTGGGAGCAGAGCTGAGCCGCAGGAAGAAGGAACGCCAGGCTGCTGAAGCGGCAGCTCGTGCCAGTGGCGGTGCTTCCCCTCTTCCCGCAGCACGTAAATCTGCAGGCTCCTCCACCTTTCGGCCCACTAAAGCCGAGGATCCACAGCCAGAAAAGGACTTGGCCGCAGTGGCAGAACCTCTGCCCCCACAACCTGCACCGTTACCCCAGGATGCCCCCAGTGGCGAAGATCAGGTTGCTGCACCTCTACCTTCCTCTTCCACCTCCTCTCCCGCACCACCTCCTCCTCAGCCCTCTCCTCCTGTGCCACCCGGCCCAGCCACCCAGGTTCCACCACCGCCACCTCAGGCAGAAATAAGTATTCAGCCTCCTACGCCCTCAAGCACATCCCAGGCCAAATCGCCAGCTCCGGTTCCTACACGCAGCCCCGTCCGCCAGACTTCGATCCACAAGACGTCGACTCTGCCTCCCCTGCCTTTACCACCTGCACTGCTGGGAAACACTCAGGGCAGGTGAGGACCCCCCCCAACGGCGATGTAGACATACAGTATATACAGCTTGCCACAAGACATCATTTAAATATGCTAACTTGTGATGAGTAAATGTTATATTTCTGCCTTCGGTAGGTGTTTAACTCTGATCATTGTCATACAACAAAAAAAAGCACACATCTGGATCAAAGTGACACTCAAGTTCCCTCCGTGACTAAAACCTGCAGGAAAAATGTTGTTGCACTCCGCTTGCCTCTTTGTTACCCTGGTACACATTCACTTTCCTGCAACTACACACTCTGTTGCTACAGTTCTGCCTTCTAGTTTACTTGTATTCTGTAATTGGCACGAATTCTCCTTTGTACGTCATCTCCTGAGGAGATGGTGTGCCCCTATGGTCAACATTACTAAAAAGAGACTTAAGAGGCACCTGATAACTTTGATTATAGATTGTCAAACGTGCAAAGCTCCTGTTAATTTAAGCTAAAAGCCTCACACTCTTTTCTGCTCTTCTAAGTATATAGATATATCTGCTTCTCCTCTGTCTCTTTATTAACTTGCACTTTTCTCTAAAA
This sequence comes from Coreoperca whiteheadi, assembly GCA_011952105.1. Lineage (NCBI taxonomy): Eukaryota > Metazoa > Chordata > Actinopteri > Centrarchiformes > Sinipercidae > Coreoperca > Coreoperca whiteheadi. The sequence continues at coordinate 6,104,377 of CM022470.1, read as the reverse complement.
CTCTTTATATTTTTCAGTCCAAAGAAGTCCACCCCTCCTCAGAGGTCATCTCGGAAGGAGAAGGAAGTTCGCAGTCGGCCATCACTCATCGACCTTCCTTTACCGCCCACCCTGCCTGGAGGTGGCTCCTCACCCCCACAGTCCCCCATCCGCCAGGCGCCACCGCTCCCCCAGCCAGCCCTTAAGAAGAGACCAAAGTTAGTTTCTTATATTAATCACCCAATTCCAATCTTCCTTTTTTAAAAAATCCTACATTAAATCTGATGTGTTTTTCTTTTCGATGCTTTACAGGATTTGCTGCCCACGATATGGTGAGCGCAAACATACCCAGAGTGACTGGGGCAAACGCTGTGTAGATAAATTCGATATAATTGGCATCATTGGGGAAGGCACCTACGGCCAAGTGTACAAGGCCAAGGACAAAGACACTGGTAAGGGAATATTACCTGGACTCCAGTCACTGTAGCACTCACATGTGTTTGATGTTAAAACAAGCAGGAGACCGAGTTCTCATGACTGGTTCTCTAAATACTCTTTCCATCATGCCAGGTGAACTGGTGGCTCTGAAGAAAGTGCGTTTGGACAATGAAAAGGAGGGTTTTCCCATCACAGCCATTAGAGAGATCAAGATCTTGCGGCAGCTCAAACACCGCAGTGTTGTCAACATGAAGGAGATTGTTACTGACAAACAGGATGCACTCGACTTTAAAAAGGACAAAGGTAAGAGGGTTAGAAATGATCTGCCAGGGCTGGTTAATATGGAAAAAACATTTCTTAGCTTGTACTTGAAAGAAAACTGATATGTAGTTTTTGTTTAATTTATGTACTGTCAGTGAAAACGCAAACATTTCAACAAGTCATGTGCAGTTAAACATTTCAAATCATAGTCAATCTAAGCTGACTGGAAGGGAATTTGAAGTCAATTGAATCCTATCAGATAAACTTTAAATCACTGTATCAAGTTGTAGACCTTGTTTCAAAATGTGTATTGAATTGCCTGAGAGAGATAAACACAAAATAAGAGTTGTACTCCAATTTTTACAAATATTACAAATGGAAACACCATCAGAAAATGTTAAAACAAACTACTTATTTAAAGGTCCAGTATGTAGAATGTTGTGGCATCTAGCGCTGAAATTCCAGTTTGCAACTAACTGAATACCTCTCGGCTCATCCTCCCGTTCTAAGCGTGTAGGAGAAACTAGGGTGGCTGCAAAACTGGCAAATAACGCGAAAGGCCCAATTGAGAGCCAGCGTTTGGTTTGTCCGTTCTGGGCTACTGCAGAAACATGGCGGTGCAACAATGGCGACCTCCGTGGAGGGGGACCCGCTCCCTCTGTAGATAAAAACGGCTTATTCTAAGGTAATGAAAACACAACTATTCTTATTTTCAGGCAGTTACACACAAATTAAAACATACTTATGACTATCATATTCTATTTCTGCCAATAGCTTCTCCTAAATGTTACACACTGGACCTTTAACGCACTCTTAATAGGCATCTAATGATGTATGACAAGAAAACCCCCCAAAACTAGGACTACTATAATTACTACAGTTGGTTTGGTTATTTGGCAGCAGATGAAATCACTGTGGTCACAGTGAGGATTCACTTTAGCAGCCCTTCTTTAAAGTTTAAACCCACAGAGAGCAGTTCTGCAGGAGCTTTCTGCCTTATGTGACTTAGTGATGATTTACACTAGAAGTTTGAAATATTTACATCACATATGGCCATACGTACACACACGTACTGTAGCTGACTGTGCAGTTGTGATAAAGCACAATAGTTGTGCAGTTTCAATAGAGTACGTATTGTAGAGTATTTAACTGACTGAGATGCAAGGTTAAATATTCTGAGCTGCTCCTAAATACACTGCAACCCTCTCGGCACGTGCTCACTTCTCGAACCTCCAGACGTGGTTCGTGTTTGTAGAAATGTGCGTTCTGCTTTCTGAATTAGGGCTGGACGATATATTAGAATTTTAATTGATGTGCGCGATAGCAGATGCCAATATCATCATGTTCTAGTTTTCAGTGTTTCCGCTGGTCGCCGCTGAGGGCAGGTACATTACTTTAGTCACTCATAAAGTGTGTAGATAAGCTCAGGTTGCAGTATAACAATGAAAGGCTGTGTGTTGGGTTTGCTAGCACAGAAAGGAAATTAAAAGTCCTCATTTAATGGCACTTTTCCATTACCAGTACCAGCTCGACTCGACTCGACTCGCCTCGGCTTGCTTTTCGCTCTGTTTTCCATTCCAGAAAGTATCTCCACAATAGTACCTAATCGTCATAGCGACGCCGCAGGAAACTGCTGCTGCCCACACACACGGGACAATGGAGGAAATTGACTGTGCGCTGTTTTTGATCGTCGGGATGTGGCTGGTACTCACAGCAAGAAGACAAACGTTGTTTCGTTTATATATATATAATATTATACATATACATATTCTTCGGAGTTGCCGTAATAGTAATGGGTATATCACGCAATCTCTGGCCAAACTATTTAAAAATGGCGGGGTTATTCAGGATACTCCGTCTGGCGCTTGCACTGATGACGCAGTGAATACTCTCTGACCAATCAGCAGTCTGCCGTGTTTTCACGTGACATTTTAGTATCCCCTCAGCTCGCTTGGAACCTCGCCGGAGGGGGTACGAAAAAAAGTACCTGGAACAGGTACAACTTACACACAGTGGAAAACCAAACAAGGGCGAGTCGAGTCGAGCTGAGGCGAGCTAGTACTGTGTAATGGAAAAGTGCCATAAGTAACGTTACTACGGCGACTCCTGCTCTTTGAGCAGTTGGTCCAGACTGTGAACAGCTAGGTAGTTAACAGCTAACTTTATAAGTGATTTATTTATTTATTTTTGGTTAAAAAACCAGAGTGAAAACGCGATCGATCTTCTGATCGCTCTGTTTACTCTACCTGCGGTTCCAGCGCCGCAGCTCCAAAACGTATTTAGGAGACCTTTGGTTTTAGGCTGTTTTAATTGACTTAGGAGTACAAGAAGACGCCATAGCACCTAAACAGGGACTTTTTAAATTTGTTTTCTGAGGCAGCAAACACAACACACAGCCGTCCACTAACTATTAAGGCTTTTTACTACAAGTAAAAGTACTACAACTAAAAGTACTGCAGGTAAAAGTTCTGCAAGTACTCATTGTGCAGTAAAATGGTCCCTTTCAGTATTTTACTATTATATTTGATGTTTCTGGATTAATAGTACTGCTGCATTAATGTATATGTGCATTTTACTGCTGTAGATATTTAAGGTTGAGCTAATTTTAACTCCTTTTATACTGCGGGTAGTTTAATTTACAGCATTTACATTTACATTTACATTTAGTCATTTAGCAGACGCTTTTATCCAAAGCGACTTACATGGATCATATTCTACAAGCTCATCATATGTTTGCACTATTTGAGAATTGACGGTGTTATTTTAGAGAATATTTGTATATCAATATATGTATATATTATATATTCAATACATACCTTGAAAATATCGAAATATTATTTTTAAGCCATATCGCCCAGCTGTATTCTGAATAAACCTTCCCTCTGTTTTTAGGTGCTTTTTACCTGGTGTTTGAGTACATGGACCATGACCTGATGGGCCTGCTGGAGTCAGGCCTGGTCCAGTTCTCCCATGAGCACGTCCGCAGCTTCATGCGCCAGCTGATGGAGGGTCTGGACTACTGTCATAAGAATAACTTCCTTCACAGAGACATCAAATGCTCCAACATACTTCTCAACAACAGGTAAGGAACAGAAGACGTGGGCACTTGGGGCCTATACTAGCAAGTTCAACATGCCCCGGATCTCTTTTCGTTCTCTGCCTTCACTAACCCTAACAACTGCAATCAGGAATAAGCGGTGACATGGTGCCGGTTATCAACTCGCTAAGTCAACCGAGGTTTTCCCAATTCATAAAAGGGGCGGTGTTTGCAGCATACGAACAATCGCACACATGGCAGCAGGGCGGCACATTTTACAAATGAAGAGCAAACTACAATATTAGACAAATACGAAGAAATTAAACCTAAAATCCGGGCTAAAAGCATCACAGCTGCAGCTGCCAAGCAGGAAGGACAGCTGGCAAAACCTCGCCGACTGTGTGAATGCGTAAATTAATTAATAGGCTTATAATATAACTGCCCCATTAGTAGGGCACGAGATCTGATTTATAGTTAAATTTATGATAACAAAAATACACGGTGAATAAACAGGCTGGCATAGGGAGGAATAGAGGAATAACATTTAAAAACAATGGAGGATTTACGACCCTAAATAAAACACAAAGGATAAAATGTAAAGACAATGGGTGAGTTAAAACTTAAAATAGAGCAGTGCAAGATTTAAGTGCAGTGTCAAGAATAAAGTATAATGTAACTCAATAGTTAAGAATTAAAATAAACCTTAAAATTTTAAGAATAAAAACATAGGAAGGTAGAAAGATTTGTGTATTCCATTAAATTAAATTGTTGCTTAGATGTATTCTTCTGGCATGTATGATCATTTTATTCTCTGAGCTGCAGCTTGAGCAGTGTGAAACGGACTTTGGAACAAATAAAAGATGATTATTAAAACATAATTCAAAGCGTTAAGTAAGCTTACTTTCGTATCTTGTAAGGACAACAAGTACAAGTCTCTGTTGTAGGATGATATCGGCATACAAAAGCAAAAGGGTTTTGCTGGTCTCTGAACACACTTTCCATCTCACGATCCGCACACCAAGCTTCTATTTTTATCTTCTTTTTTTTTATTCCGCGCACCGAGCTCCACAGGATCTTCTATGAATGCTCGTGCCATTTTCCAAGAGAATTGATTGGTCAGTAGCCTATATAGGCGTTGCTATTATATACGTTGATCTGTTACGTCCAACAAAACCTGCTCCGGAGCAGGTTTGGTGTGCAGCATAAGTTACCACGGCGATCTACCCCTGTAAGAAGTGAACCACCGTCATGGGACTGAAAACACAGGTGTTTTTTATCTAGACAGTTGAGGTTAATTTGCAGTAGGGGCAAGGCCTTTACCAATCACAGTTGTTTAGCCGTTTCAGGTGAAATTGGATGTGTCATTATCACCTACAGGTTGTACAGATCTACATTTTATTCATGTGTTTGTTTGTTTTACTTTAGTACTCTGGTCCCCTTCCACCAAATTACATTAACAACATGAGCTATAATGCAGCATTACCCACATCAGCAACATTCCTGCAGATGGTTTAAATGCACCTGTTGTCTGTAAATATTGTAATCTCCAGACCAAAAGCAGTCAAACGCTAACTTTAATGATCGGAATGCAAGTGTTTCGAGGTGCATCCGCAGCAAAGCTAATTACTTTGTTACTGATTTGATCAGGCACTTCAAATAACAGCAGTACAGTGACTTCTCACCGATAGTTGCTCAGTTCAATTCTGCATGGGTGGCTGGCTGACTGGGAGTGTGAGATGCTTTGCTGACGCAACGGCGGAAAACAACGTTAGAGATCCTTTATGTTATGAGAAGTGTAAAAATATTTTCTGTTCATTATGAGACTGTGGCAGGACAATTTAGACAATGGCGGGCTGCTGGGTAAACTAGGTAATTAATGGGAAACACTGCTCACTGCCCTGCTACCGAACAACTGACTGTAGATAGACGCTTGGAGTTTGGACATTTGTTTCCCCACTTGTCCTGACATTTGCTGCGTTTGACCCATCACTTTATTGATTTGGCTTTTATCTTCTCAAAGTGCAGTGTACATTTTTCATTCAATTACAGTGTTCGTGAACTGATACTTGTGTCAGTACTGAGTAACCTGAATCAGACAAAAAAGGAAAAAACTAGATTTAGACATCCCCAGTTTTATAGCAAGGTTCATAATTCTATCTGTAAATGTAAACTAGTTATTCAAAATAACCTGCCTGGCTCGAGCTGATGAGTTGAGCTATATTTTGTGTCTCAGTGGTAGGTACTGTAGTTCTGAGTAATTTGTAGTTGGATCTAATCTTGGATTTTTGTTGCCTGTTTTTCTTGGTACAGAGGTCAGATCAAACTAGCTGACTTTGGTTTGGCTCGGCTTTACAATTCAGAAGAAAGGTAAGACGATGTAACATATTTTCTTCCTAATGCATGCAATATATGAAGACCTCATCTGCTTGTTTCTATAGTCTAAATGTATGATTAAGTGCGTTTATGATGAGTGAAGCAGTAATTAAACTTCACCATGAGCATGGATTTTCCTTTTCCTTTTACATTTACTCTCCACTAGATGGTGGTGTCGCTCACATTGTTGTCCTTCAGAGAGATTCCAGTTAGTAAAAGCTGAAATGTTTGTTTTTGGACACTCGGGGGCATAGATGCTCTGTGAATGTCTCACCGTTGTCTGTCTTTCCTTTCCCCCAGTCGGCCGTACACTAATAAAGTAATCACACTATGGTACCGCCCCCCTGAACTCCTGCTGGGAGAGGAGAGATACTCTCCAGCCATTGACGTATGGAGCTGTGGGTGAGTACGACATTATCATGGTAGCACATCTATCTGTTCATTCATGCTTACTTGATTTCCTCTGAAACATACATACTCCCCAATTCTATATCTTTCCTTATGTAGTGTAGTCTTAATGAACTCATGTAGATTTGGGCTAATGCTTTTTTTGGGGTAAAGCAACCTTTTATTCAAATGGGTCTAGTTGCTTTAACACTATCCCATTTTTGGGAAAAAAGCATTACATATGATCCATATATTGCTTAAAAAAATCCATGAACATTAAATGGGAATACGTCAATGCTGCATTCTGTTTTTTAAAAAGGGATTCACAAACTCTTTTTGCATGTCTTCCCACGCAGCCTCATCTTAGCAGGTGAAAGCTGTTACCATATCAACCTACTGTACGATATATGGACATGACCGTGATCATTTTTGCTGGCCTCGACGTTGCCCGTTGTGTTTACATGTGGGTTTGTTTACATAAGAATGTCACCGATATTTTTCCCAGCTCTCAAGCCAAGTGAACAAAAAAATAAAAATAAAAATCATATCATTAATTGCAAGAAAAGTAGTTATCGTGACGGGCCTAACCATAGTTCATGTGCTTGATGATATTTTTTTATGGAATGGGAGGAAAACTTTACAGAAGAAATATAGAACAGATGTATTGAAAGTATCTTTTTTTTTTTTTTTTTTTTTTTTTTCTTCTGCCATGTAAGCAAATGTGTTTCCAACATTATGAGCAGACTGGATGTTTGCAGCACACTGAGTCCGTTACTTTTTCATCCTGGACACCAAGAGGCAAATTCAGCTCAGTCAGGCATGAGATGCTTGATTTTCTTTTTACCTGTGCGCTGTGCTGCAACTCGCTTTATAGCTTTAAGACCGTTTTATGCGATGTGTTTGTTGTTTTTCTAGTAGTTAGTAAAAATCAACATAAGTTGCACTAGTCCTAAATTTCCACACAACGTTTGTATTCATATGCACTTCCTTGTCTTCTTTAGCTATGATTATTCATGTATAAATCAGAGGGGGAACTCTTTGTTGTAGGATGTGTACTTTTGGAAATGTATCTTATTAAATAGGAGTTATTGTTCACAGTCACATTCCTCTCTGACAGATGTTCACACTTTGACACGGTTTTAAACTCAGTTTAAGCTTTCTTAAGTGGGAGTGTGTGTTTTCTTACTACCGCTAACCCATTCTCTGTCATGGCTCAGGTGTATTCTGGGAGAGCTCTTTACCAAGAAGCCCATCTTCCAGGCTAATCAGGAGCTTCTACAGCTGGAGCTCATCAGGTAGGGTTGCCCTTTCCTGAACGCAACGCCTCAAGTAATAACCTCTGCTGCAACCTTCACACCCCCATTTGTCCATTTCTTCATCACTGACCCCATCTTTGCCTTACTTCAGTCGTCTGTGCGGGAGTCCCTGTCCTGCAGTCTGGCCTGACGTCATTAAACTTCCCCTCTTCAACACCATGAAACCCAAGAAGCAGTACAGACGACGGCTGCGGGAGGAGTTTGCCTTGTATGTAGCCACGCTGCACTACCCCAAAGTAGCTGTGGTCAACCCTTTGTCTGTTTCTCCAGTTCAAATCTCTCCCCTTGTACGCAGTTTACCTTCTACTGCCCTGGACTTGCTGGACCGAATGCTGACCCTCGACCCTGCGCGGCGCTGCACATCAGAGCAAGCTCTGAACAGTGACTTCCTGTGTGACATTGAGCCCAGCAAGATGCCGCCGCCAGAGTCAGTAGCCCAGTGCCCTTCGTTTTTCCCTTTCATCTATATGTTATCAGATATGTATTCAATTTTTTATTTTTATTTTTTTTAGAGATAGTGGAAAACATTTTAAATGCACACTGAATACTTTTTTGAATTGCTTATCTAATTCGTGACATTTCTTAAGTTCAATTTGATTGATTTCTAGATTTGTAATTCATGGCTGTCATATAATTACATTTAAACAATTTTTTTGCATGTGTCCAGTCTTCCTCACCATCAGGACTGCCACGAGCTGTGGAGTAAGAAGAGACGGCGTGCACGTCAGAGCGGGCTGCCCGAGGATGTGCCTGTGCCCAAAGTGCCCCGTAAGGATGCGACCGGGACCTCCGGCGGAGAGAACAGCCGGCCACCAACCAGCCCGACTGGAGCCCCGCCACCTCCACCAGGAAAACCGACCTCCACAGCCAATTTAGAGCGTGAGTTGTCAGGTAACAGCTGCCTCCCACAAGCATTTTAGCAGACACACACGGACATATGCTTTGTGTTAAATGTTTCAATATTGCTTTCCCAACACAAGGCAAATAGAATGATAACTCAACCCAACTATTTCATTAATCATTATTGTCTTTTTTTGGGGGGGGGGGAGTGTATGACTTAATTAGATATCAGGGAAAAAACCATGGATGTTGTGGTTCCTAACCTCTAAGCCACGAGGGTTTCCCATCATAGTAATGATGTAGAAAAAATGTTTATTGCACTGTATTGTATTTTCATAGTTTGAATTTGGGCTTGCGTGACTGTGTGTGTTCAGGCCTGGGAGTTGCTGCAGAGCAGTTGAACCAGACAGAGATGGCGGTGCTGCTGAACCTCCTCCAGGGACAGACAGACCTCAGCCTGCCCCAGGTGGCTCAGCTCCTCAACCTCTCCAACCCAGAGGCTCTCAGCCAGTCATTGTCTGCCCTCAGTGAGGCCTCTGACAACCAGGGGGCATCAGAGGACCAGGCCCAGTCTACTGCCAGGTCCCAGCCCCCAGAGCCGCCCCCTGAACCCCAGGAACTCTCGCCGCCAACCGGAGACCCACCACTCAGCCAGGAAGACCAGGCCAACCTGCTGGCTCTCATTTTGGGCCACATCATCAAGCCACAAAACGAGGAGCAAGGCGATGAGAGCAATGGCGTCCAATCAGAGGAGGCACTAACACGCGATTCAGCCGCCTCTACTACTGATCGCAAGGGCAAGTCCGGGTTTAGTCTCTAGAGGGTGGAAAAGAGGGGGAACCAGGGTCAGGTGGAAATCACTGGGGACTGCAAGAATGAGGAGAGCAGGGCAGAGAACAAACAGAAGCTGACTGAGTTTGGGTGCTCAAAATACCTGTCTACTCTACTGTCTACTATATAATCAAATTAATTACACTATTTAGACTACCTGATGAAATCAACAAAATGATCAGTTAACCAAATGAATTGGGCTATTAGACTTCTCATGCATCCCCAACCCCTTCCTTCATCCCTGACATTCCTTAAACACACCCACTTTGTCCCCTTTTACCTCCTCACATACTGAAAAATGCTAAAGAAAAACCTTGCAAAATGTCTGTCGAGTGCTTGTCGTCATGTGACCCTGGTAACCTGGCGAAGGTTTGGTGCACAGGGACATCTCTCACTGGTGTACTCAATAAACCAGAAGAAAGTGTAGCGTTATTCATTTGAGTGAAAAGAAAGGTTCACACTGTATTGTTCCCTTCCACGTTTCTCCCTCTTCCTGGTTTCTTTCTCACGGTCTCGGTTTCTGTATCTGTCCCATCTCCACATGTGGTTTTTTGTTTTTTTTCCTTCCTCACCTCATTTTCATTATAAAGCAGGTGTCATGGATACTTCACAGGAAGCGATGTTGCTTTGAACAGTCTGTAATGTCAGCCTTTTTATGATAAAAAAGTCTAATAAATTATCAAGTGGAAATAAATGTTTTGAATCTTTTAGACATCACCTGCATGTGTTTCTTTTAACTTTGGTTTGTCACCTTTTTTTTTTTGTTTTTAACTGTTCACTTTGACTATTAGTTCAAAAATGTGATTAGCAAGTTGAATAAAACTGTTGACTATGCTGCTGACACTGGAATGGTAACAGTCCTCTTTTCTTCTGGTTATTTCTCCTGTTGAGGCCTCTGAAAACCTTGCACTGCTGTAGAGAGGAAAACAAATAGACTAACCTAGTTTAGTAATCTTGTCCCGACCTTTGTAATGCTTCAAATTCTCATACATAAGTCACCCTTTCTGTTCATCCAATTGTACATGCCCTTCCTAATATTTTCTCACCTATTTCCCACATTTTTCCTTTCGTTTAAGGTGGCTGTTTGGAGGAAAAACAAATACAGCTGCATCTGTTTTGCATAAAATAATGCAATTATATCGGTTGGTTGTTATGCACCCATATAGCGAAACAATGTTTCACAGTGTTTAATAAAACCTTCTTTAAAAGTGATGACTAGACACATAAAAATAACACAATTTTTTCCACTTTCAACATTTAGATTTAGTATACCCCAGACAGGAGCATGATTGTAGATTTTCCATAGGCCAGACATATTCTTTTACGGTCTGAATATTTTTATTATTAATTGTACCGTATCTAAGCAATGGCTGTAGGTTAACCAAGTTAACTTTGTTGCAACAATACTGACAGGGATGTATGGTACTGAAATGTACTCCATGTGAAGAAACACTTATTGCTCTGCCCTCCCTCTTGTGGTGAAGGTAGGAATGTCAACATTGTGTAACTCCATGTCCGGCCCATTTGACGAAAATACATCTTTAATTGCAAATTATATGTAGAAGATGACAAATAAGATGAAGGGTTATCTTGTAGTCCACATGTTGAAGTTAAACCTTAGATGCCAAACGCGCCTTGATACCTAACGTTTTGTTCTCTGTCCTGTTTGGCCTCTTCAGATGGTGCGGCATCAAAAAGGAAACTGCTCGGGGCCAGCCAGGTGCCTCCATCTGGTGAGCAGCGCCCACCCTCTCCACCTGGGCCACCTCCATCAGCTCTCCTTGGAAATGCCCAGCAGGCTGGGTCTGAAACCCAACCCAGCCAGGACATCAGCCCTGCTGTGGCAGCTGCCTTACTCCAGCTCATGTCCCAACAGGACTCGGAAGCTGGGGCCCCTCAGCGCAGCGAGGACCCCTCTCCTGTGGATGCTCCGGCCCGGGGGCAGCCCCCTCCACCCTGGGTTGCAGACTCTCCGCCTAAACCTTCGGCTGCAGCTGAGGCCCCAGCAGGACTGGTGACTGCTGCTCCTACCACTGCAGCACAGTTCCCCAAGGACCAGGACCTCCGCTTTTCCCATGGAGCTGCCCGCTGACGCTCAACCCCCCGGTGAGACAGATCATGGGATGGCTCCAGCAACCCTGGCCTGAAGGGGAGAGGCAGAGGAGGAACGCAGAGGAACACCTACAGATTATGACGCACTGGACCATGAGCAGGTAGCTAAAGTTGAATCAAAGATTTTGAAAATGAATGTCTGAAAGAAAGAGATTAAGGGCCTTTTCAGGACATGAACATCACTCCACTCTGAACAGACTGTCGTGTTGTATTGGAGGGAGTGTTTGGACCTGGGCTCGGCCTGTCCTTTAACGTTCCCATTAAGGACGGTCGCCACCCGCAGGCCCTTGCTCCTTTCTGCCCACTAAAGGTCCAGACTTGAATGGAGTTTAGCTCCCAAATTGAGTGCCATACATCTGAGACTCAACTTAGAAAGCAGCTGTGATCTTCTTTTCCCCAAAAAACAAATGATTGTCAAGTCCACTGCAGTGCCCACTTTGTAACAAAAAGTTATCAGTGTTTTGGAGAACGAAGTCACTGTCCTCCACTCTGAGGGAGTCTTGTCTGTTACAGTGCGATGGATGATTAGCTGAAGCTAAAATACTGTGTATGGGTATATTCGAGGCCATGAGCCCACTGATAGGAAGACTGGAGCACCATGAGTTTCCCATTGAAGCTTACTTGCTGGCTAGCTCCCCTGTTTTCAGTCTTGTGCCTCCTTTGTGACCCCAGCGACCCCTGAATGAGCTCGGCCTAGTGGGGGAGCGTGGGTAACGTTTCTGCTTTGGATGGCACTTACAACAGTGTACATCTGCAGGACTGTATTTTTTTCATTTTTTATTATTTACCCAAAGGCTGTAACATTTCTATTCTGTCTGTCATCGACCCAACTGAACTGCCATGTGTTCTCTGGCCCACACGAAGAGTTTCCTTCCTTTACATATAGCAAACCTCTGTGTCGTAAAACAAGCCTAAGCCTGTAGTGCTCACTTTCCTGTCTCAAATGGATTAAACCACTAAATTATGATCGACTGCTCCATAATACACACGCTATTCTGCTAGTTGAAGTATAAAGCTAGAAACATATACATACATACACACACACACACACACACACACAGAAATGGACTTTTCTGGCTTTCCCTGGTGGGCTCAGAATGCCTTGTCTAACGTGTTGTCGCCTCCCTGCCAACCTGTGCAACAAAAGCTTTTTCTTTTTTGGTGCAGTTATTTTCTACATGAAGAAAATGAGACATGCTTAAAAAAAAAAAATAATGGTCCATGGTTCTGTTTCCATTTTTTGCTTTGGAAAAGGGAGGAGGAAATGGTTTCACGTGTCTATAAAAAGAAACAAAATATTTTGTAATGTGTTTTCTTGGTTCAGTTTATTAAAGGAAGTTATGCGACCAGTCAAAATTGTCTCTCCGGGCGTTTCTGAATGTTTCTCCAAAGTGGCCACTAGATGGTAGGCGTTCACATTCACCCATGCTGCAGCTCAAACAGCAGGATGTCCCCGGAGTCAGGCCTCCGCAAAGCGTGATCGAAGTTCAGAACTGCACCTATGGGCTAAGTTACACACCAGGTTTCTAGTGTTTCCTATTACTCTAATGATCTGGAAAGTCATGCTGGCTCATTTTTATTATACAGGCTACTTTGACCAGAAATATATTAAGCAAGGAAAGTCAATGACCATACAAGGGCACATGTAAAATCACTCAAACTGAATTAAAACCATACATAATTCATAATCTGAAATAAAAAATCATAAAATCTAAAAGCCCTAAAACCTAACAAAAACAATTGTGAAAATAAAATATGCATAACTACAATTTAAAGATAAAAAATTAATAAGGTTAGACAGTTTGGATTGTTTTGTTAGTAGTTTGTCAATCTTGTTTCCTTTTGTAGCATCCAAAGTGCTTTTTCGTTATTGAAGATTTTGTTGGAATCTGTTGTATGTCCTTTTTCTCTTTTAACAGACACATAATCTGTCTGCTGTCATATTTGGAGTTAAACATTGTTACAAAGCTAATTTGTATGTGGCCAAACCACATTTTAAAAGGAAATGTGGTTGGAGGCTTTTTATAACACTAGAAATATATTGCAGTTTAAGTGTAGTTTAATTTGTCAGTGGTTCACTGTGGGTTTTATAATTAATTGTTTCCTATACACTGCCTAATATGCGAAGTATGGTTTGACCCAGTGAAACAGCGATGTGAAGTGCTCCCTATGCATCAATCTTATTTATGTGTTGATACCTCCACCACTTGGGTTGATCTCTGTATGAAGATCCTGACAGGCAGACAAGGATCGTAAACTGCAAATTGGAAAAGACCGAAGCCTGCGAGGTTCATGCAGACCGGCTGTCTGTGCGCACGCCTGCACTTGTGTGTGCGCTCGCGTGTGTGAGTGTGTGTGTTCTAGGATTGGCCTCATGCATACCCAGACCAGTTCCTCACTTGGCAGGCATACAGAGCTGCTTACCCCTCTGGCCCACCAAGCAGCTGAGCCCTCTGGGTGAGAGATCCTTTCAGAGTGGAGGCAGTGGGAGGCTCACCTGCCCTCTAGCACAGGCTCAGTGTGAGTGAGATGAGACAGTGCTCTCTCTCTCTCTCTCTCTGTGTATAGTGTGTATGTATGAAGGTGTGTATGTTTCTGTCTGATGCTTTCGCCCACTGGGACTCCAAATAATAGTGAATGTGCCCGCAGGGAGTTTCCACAGGAGAAGTAGTGGGCAATGGCAGTGCCAAGTCACAGAGACTAGACAAATAAATCAGGACTGAGGAGTGAAGAGAGGGAGGTGCACGAGACTGTGCCATCAATCAGAAAGGCACCTTCTGGGGCATGCCCATAAATGTGCCATGCTGCCAGTCTGAAGCACGTACTCGCCATGGCAGAGACAGGCGGCGGCCTCCATTTTGGATGTCGTTGCTTCACTGTCAGCTACAGTGATTTTTGCTGGACTTCCAGACAAATAGCGAATTGAATGACAGTCCATTTCAGTTAATTCATACCCTTTTTCACTCATGCCGTTCTATTTTTTGCGTCACTGCTTGGACCTTTCTTTGTCTCTGTGCAAGCTGATTGTTAGAGCACACATTTGGAATCAACCACCTACTTTACCTTAATCTCAGCAGCTAAATGCCCTTTGTCCACCGTTTTGTATGTGAAATATGGCAACCTCGAACAAATAGCAGCTCCTTCTGAAATGATGCAAAATGACAAACCCAGGACATCATACATCTGCCTAGACCCTGACTGACTACAAAGAGCGAATGTGTATCCCTCTGCTTAAATGCACACCAGCCACTAAACAAAATGCTGATGAATTTTGGGCAAAGGAAATATGTCTACTCTACCAGCCACAATTGCGAGCAGTAAATCATAGTTTATGTTTTGATGTTGAAAGTCTGGGTTAAAGCTGTGAAAGTGGATAGTGACCTTTCAGATGCTGCGTTCAAGATAAAACTTTAAGTTCATTATCATTTTTCAGCGTGCCACAACAGTGTGAAAATCTGTCTAAAACGCCATCTCTTTGAACTGGTGCTACATTTTAATTTGGCAGCACACTCACTCAGGATGCAAAAAAATAAAAATAAAAAAAGTAGTAGAAGAGGGCAAACAACGAAAAAAGTAAGCAATATCATTCTGAAATCAGTTTTCAGTGTAAGAAAACATTTGAGTCAAACAAACATTTTACGCATTAATACAGTATTTAGATAAGCCTTCTGGCCGCCTTGATACTCAGATTTTCAGATTCAGCTTGAGATTCATGTCCTGTCCATGTTAACATTCAAAAGTGCACAGTTTTAAATGTGACTGATGCAGGCATCTCCAGACAATCCATAACTGTGAATTCGGCTGACGAAGCACTCCATAAAATCAATCACTCATTTTTATCACTTGTACTCGTTATTGTAATAAATTCTAGATTAAATTTGAAGGTAGAAAATAGGATCTGCACCAGTAAAAGTATCTTAACTGACTCTTAAAACTAGTTAATTTCTCTTGCTCCAAATGCCTATATTCTTTCTACCAGTCTGTC